>CM029275.1:11345111-12545111 GCA_016920895.1 Vaccinium myrtillus | reverse complement strand
CTTGGATTTTCTTATATATCGAATTTAATTTTGACACTTTCCTGACATGGAATATAGATGGCTGTCTAGCGACGAAGAGGAGAACATGGGTTTTGCAGACAATCAACTTAGGGGGGCCATGTTAGTAGTTTAAACTTGAGTGTTAATGAAAGTAGGTTCGGGACACAATTATTTCAATGGGTGAGGGATTGTATATTTGTTGTGGTGATTGGAGGTGCATTATGAGTGTGTTGCTAGCTATATATTTGGTGGTCTTCATGAATAAATCTGTCTTTGAGTGCCATAAACTTGTCTAATTCTTGACTTTCGCTATATTGAAAACAATGCTAGGAGTCAGGTTAATCAAATTAAGCTCAACCTTGATATATCAATTCATTTCCCTCTGGTTTTTCCTGTGAGAGGCTGATGCAAGTTCTTTTGGGTATTTGGTAATTAAGATAATCTTTGTTAGGCATCGTCCAAAATCTCAAATCCCTGGTGGTGAACTTGACCATAACCTTTCCATTTTCTAACCACATCATGACTTAAGACAAACTTAAATCTGGTTCATTGTCAGTTGTTCTACACGATCAAAGTGATACGAAATGCGAAAGACAGTACACGTATTATCACTAAACACCAAATGTATGTAGCAATGTGAGATGTAGTAACTGCAGATGATTCACTATGATGAAGAGAAGTTACATCATGCAGGCTGCAGCAAGCGTGTGTAATGTGTTAATGTACTGTGCTATCATGCTCCACTCTCCAATAACCAAAATTATATTATGACTATGTTTTGGTTTTAGTGATGCCTGGGATGGTTGGTATGGGTTGCCATGGTTTGTATGTTGGATCACTTGTGTTATACGATTTGTATTGTGTAAGACACTGATAGTATCATGTGTTGGAAATTTTGTATGTGAGTCTATGTAAAGCTACTCAAGTTCTTGAAGTTTCATACAGAATGAAGTCTTAGAAGCACTAGTTAAAATCCTTGGGAAATCTAAATACGATGTGTGGTCTCTCCCCCTCTCTTCGTGGTGGATTTTTTTTTTCTTTTTCTGAACCTCTCTTGAAAAGTTTTTCATTCCCTTTTCAATGATAAAACACATAGCTACTGTGCTTGAGCTTGTATATTGGTAGCCGAAACAGACCCTTTCTAATTAACTTTTTATTGATATGCACAACCTACACCCCTTCCCTATATTTTGTCCCCATAACATGATTTGGATTGGAGTGCTAACTTTGCGACCATTAAAAACAAATGAAAAAGAGCTTTAAGATACCAATTATGCTATCCCTGGATTTAATTTCTATTATGAGAAAAAGCTTTATTATATCTAAATTTTAACCCCACTGGCCCACTGACATGATATTGATTACATTGCTAACTTTGTTTCCAAAAAAAACAATGAACATAGCTTTGGGATACCTATTATACTTGATCCCAGGCCATTTAAAACCATGTCATTACAGCAACTCGTAATGCTCCAGCAAATGACACTTTGTTCCACTTATAGTTTGATGGTTTTGGTTGTTGTTCCTTCATAAGCAGGTTTAAATCAGAAACATTTTTCCTTAAAAATGAAACTAGCTTCAGAGTGGAGAAACCAATGATAACCATGGTTAGGGGAGTTATATCCTACATTCCTTGCTGAAAAGAGTTATGAAAATATATAGTTCTAGCACTTTTGACATTAAGTTATAATAAGAGTAAACCCATTAAGTGTGCTAGGAGAAGATGGAAGTGCAAGTGAAAGATGCTCCTTGGTCTAGTCGTTAACTGGTGAATATATGTCGATTACTTTGACACAGACTATTATGTGTTGAATTCGTAGCTGTGTTTGGAAATTGGGGAAGAATCATACCACTACTGATTTAATGGTAATATTACCTTCTTGGGAACAGAAATAGATATGGAGAACTATTCGTTGGGTATTTGTTGTTATGAACTATTTGTACGGTTTTCCTAGAGGTAGGACTTAGGTGCTATGTTAGTATGTTGTATACTTTGTTTTGGTTTTGATAGTAACTCTAACCTACCCAAGTAAATTTTTTTTTTTTTGAAGAGTTTGGTTCTGGTGTAGGTGAGGGCCTAGATTCCTGCACCCATCTTTCGAAACCCCTAGTACTAGGGAAGTATGAGTAGGTATCTCCCTTGTGTGTTAGAATTTTGATTCATAGAGTTTTAGAATAACTTAGTTATCGTACCATCTATGGAGAAGTCGTTTGGGTGTGTTTGTCATGTGACTCATGTTTATTAGCAAAATTTTCACTGGTCTTCACTGATACGGATACCACCACTGCTAATTGACGGACGATAATACTAATTAATAGTAGGTCTATAAGTATGTGAGAAAGTGTGCTTATGAATCTGTGTATCCATGTATCTGCTAATTATGTCACAATGCGATTTGACTTTGATGCAATTTCCTTGGTATGGGTATTAGTTACAGTATTATTTTCATTTGAGCATTTCATTCTTTCACATCTGCATACCTCCCGCTAATCATCAATAAAGGTGAGGAAGTACCTATTTTGTCCCTTTCACATCGGTTTCAATGGACCACACACGTCCATGTAGGAGCTCTAGGTGCTTCGAAGCTCTAAAATTTACTTCTTATCCAAAGTTGGTTTTCCGGCCCTTGCCTAGTACATAACTTCCTCATGCTTCATTTGGACGTTGAACTGCCTGGGGCCAAGCCTCTCCCAATGGTTGTGCTTGCCAGAAGCTTCAAACCTCTCTCTTCTTTTTTGGGTACTTAAGAAATAAAGCTTCAAACCTTTGAAGTTAAGATTTCTAGTTATTTACCCATGAAAAGATTTCTAGTCTAAGTGCCACAACCAATCTGTCTTAACAACGGCACCATATCGTGCTGGACACATACTGTTTTTGGACATCTGCACACGAGCAATCAATGTAACATTGGTATCTTTGCTGAGATGTCATATCCTCGAGAAACATTTTTGGAAATCATAATCACCACAGGATGTTACCTCCTCGTTTCTCTGGAATCAGGTAGTGCCTCTCTCAGAAAAGTTGTATAGAATTACCATACGCGATTTTAGCTTGAGAGGGTAATGTTTCTCTCAGAAAAGTTGTATAGAATTACCATAAGCAATTTTAGCGTGAGATTACCCACCAACAGGATACCCTCCTGGTTTTTTTGGCATGCTATTGTAGTGCAACTGTGCAAATATCTGCGCGGAAAAATAAAGGAGACTTGGACCATCCATATAAAAGACCACTTTAAGATTCAAATAGGAATTGAACATGAAAAGACATGTCTTATGGTGGTTTTATAAATGGGTTTTTGTGAATGGTCTGCTGCATTTTCTGTCAAGTTCCTCTCGTTCATATGTTTTCGAATGTTTCCTTATGTTAGTCCCGGATAGAGCTTTCTGACCAGGAAGAAAAGTGACCAAAAACAGGATGCTGATTTCCTTGTTTACGAGTATGGGAAAATCTACTTAGAACCAGGTGACAAACCTCGGATAGCTAAGTACCATTAGGTAGTCCTAGTTATCTAACGTGTTTCTCACCTTCTATTTTCCCTGATTATATTTGATTTTTCACTGCAATTTCTTGTATCATTTGATTTCTGCAAAAATTAGTACGTCTACAAATACGCTCTCTTACCAATATCTGATGCAGGATACTGAAGATGAAGTAGCAGCAAGCCGAGTCTCCAGAAATATCGGTTACTGTGGTTCTGAAAATTCGTTTATGAATGCGTTATCCATTTTTAATGAAAGTTGTTTCAGCTCGGGTCTACGTATTATTTTCGTATTTGTTTTGTGTATGGATGCAAGGTTTGTACGTGCATCTGGAGTCTTTTGATGGGATTGACTGTAATTTGCTTCAGTTTGGGTATATTGCTTCTGATTCTGTGGCGGAATTGCCCATTTTCCATCCTTTCATTATGCAAAATGGCCTTTTCTTTTTTTGTTTTTTTAAGAATGTTACTGTAGTTCGTTTCCAAAAGGATTCCTCTTGTTCAGAGTTGTTCTGTGGAAATATTCTTCTTCAGGATTTCGATTTTGTGTGTTGTGAACCCTTCTCATGAACATTTACCAACTTTTAGATAGTAATTCATTGGAGTGTTACCCGAGTGTGTTACCTTACGGATCCGGGGGCATGCTGACTCCATCAGGCCGTCTGTGTTTGGCGATCAACGGCTCAGGTCAGTTTGGTAATATACGGTGCAGATTTGTTTGGGTCCGAGCACGGACGGCTCAGATGGGGTCGGCACGCATTCTGTCCCTTAAAGGGACATCACGCCTCCCGCTTCCATTACATTTATATTTTGGTGCAGCTTAATATTCACTTCTTAAGAATGGAACCATCAAAATGTTGCAAATGTTTCTAGCTCTTCGAAGAAAACAAATTTCAAATTATTATTTTTACTTAATATTACGTGTTTCTGTAGATGGACTTTGTACATGATCGACTGCTAAAATTTAATGTAAGAGGTTAATAACCTAATTTAACATTTTAAATTAAATATATTAAACCACAAGCTATTTTAGTAGATTTTATTACTATAGTTTCCATTATTTAAAATATTAAGGGCTTCTTAAAATGTAAGCTGAATTTGTGATAAAAATTAAATAGTCTAATGAAATGAATAAAGAATAAGTAAAACTTATATAGGAGTATTGTAGTTTATTGTTCTTTTATCATACATCGTTAACTCAATTTGTAATTTTTCAGTTCTTATGGTTTGTCTGGAACTTATAAGAGATGTGAAATTTGGGTGTTGAAAATGATAAAAGGAAAATTATAAATACTAATTCAACGTCCTCCCAATTTCTTATCAACTTTCCCTCAAATTTTCTTCTTAATTACAACCTCCTTACCAAAAATAGTCTCTCGTTTCATTCTAACCGGATAAAAAATTGATTATATCTTTCAATCAATAATACATTTCATAAACAATATGGATCTTGTTTGATAGATCTCAATTAAATCTAAAATATAATTTTTTTTTAAAATCGCCTAAAACACTATAGATTATAAAATATATATTACATTAAAAAGTGGTACGAACTCTAAAAAAAAATTATATTTTTGGAACGGAGGAAGTATTTCCTTTTTTTTTTTTTTTTCTTTTCCCAAATTCCAAATAGAATCTTAATTTTTAATTTTATCAAGCAACACCTAAGTCTTGCCACTTCGTAAAATACTCTTATCAATTGACAAATAAATTAAATGGAAACACTTCCACATGGACCACATCCTCTTGAATGAATAATCAACTTCTGATTTTTAAAAAATACTTATTTTTCTCATTTATTTTGAACCGGTATACAAATACTATGATAATCATGACAAAATTGAACGATCAATAATAATGCATAAAAAGTTCAACAATACACTCACAGGCCCAACTCAGACCAATATAAAATTGCGAACGAGTCAGATCCGGCCCACGACGGCACGACCCCAACATGCACTTAAGATTAATTAAATTTGGAATTCCACGGTACGAATTAAATTTGGAAGATCAATTTAAAAGTATATTTGTACTTTAAAGTACATTTTTAAGTGTACTTTTAACGTACAAGTGTACTTTTAAAGTGTATTTTTTTGTACAAGTGGAATCCACAAAAGTATACTTTTTGTACTCTTAACGGATGCACTATGACATCCATTAGCATTTCTCATAAAAGAATAAGCACACATAAGACGCCACAATAATCTTAAGACGTTTGATAAGTTATTACCGGTGGTTCCATTGCAACAAACTTCTACTCCATCTGTCCCATTTTAAATGTCATCTACGTAAAGTCGTGTCATTTTGATTTTGAAAGAAAAGGTAATTCTAGATATATATTTTTCAAAATTTTTAACACCATTTAAAAGTACTCGTTGAGATCTTTTGAACAGTACAAAAAAAAAATTTAAATTTTTTTTCGAAAGTATTTTATTTTTTAAAGTCAAACTGGCCCGGTCTCCCGTAGGGGACATTTAAATTGGGACGAAGGGAGTATCGGACTAAACACCAACCGAGTACCGAGTACACTAGGTAGATAATATAATGTTATGGCCATGCAACAAAAAACCAACATTAGGCGATCGTCGAAAGGAATAGCAGTCACCAATGATGAGAAATGTCTGAAGAACATAGCATAGATTTGAATCTACACATGCAATGAATGCCGAGGTTTTTGATAGATATATATTAGGCGATAGCGACAAGTCAACCAAGGCCCGAAGAGCAGAGAGAGACGAGGGGAAGAGAACGGTTGAGGTAACGGCTGGGGAGAAAAACAAAAACCTCCCACGAGGGCATCGGCCTTGACTGGGACATCGAAAGAAGATCGTCGGCCTACCGAACCAAAAAACAGACGTATATCCTTTATTATCGTTTTTAGTGGGCTGACAATAAGGCAAGTCTTCAGTGTATTTTTTTCATTTATCTAAACACTTTCACAAATTCGTATATATTTTTCACACGTTTCAATACAATGTTTAAACCTTAATGACTTCCGTATAGACTGATTTTGGAAAAGAGAATGACACAGGTACAGGTGCAAACGAGCCGAGCCGAGGCAAGCTTTGTTGTGTTCGAACTCGGCTCATAAAGTAAACGAGCCAAAAAATCGAGCTCGAGCTCGGCTCGGTAAAAAACGAGTTGAGCCCTTAACGAACCAAACCAGGGTAATTTACTTAACGAGTCTCCTTAAATGACCCGAGCCTATACAATCGAGCCGAACTTTTGCTAGCTGAGCCGAGCTCTTTAACTAAACGAGTCTGAAAATCGAGTTCGAGTTCGGCTCAATTACTTAACCAGCCGACCCAAAAGCCGAAGAGTACATTCATATCTATCCTCAAGATCCAATGCATTTTCTATCACCGGATCCTACGAAAATCCCACTACAGTACTTCTCATGAAAATATGACAAGAAAATTGAAAATTGAGGTGGAATTAACGTGAAAAGGAGTAAATCCGAACACAGGTATAGACAAATTTAGGTACATAATTCATTTCTCGATCGTGAATTCAGAAGTCCTATTGCCTTGACACTTGACAGGCTGAAAGCAACAGGCAAATTGACGTGTGTGTATGAGAGAGAGAATTTTGGTTGTCCTTATTCAAATTTTTTTTGCATTTGTTAGTTTTCGATCGATTTTTTGTGGTTTCTTGGCTTGTCTTGATGAGAGGAATATCAAAAGTATAAAATTATTAGCCAAACTTAAGGTTTTGAGAATTAAGACGAAGGTGAAATCCAAAAAACCGATTTTTTGGATTATTTTTCTTCTTTATTCACAAAACTTTAAGCTTGGCTAATAATTTTATACTTTTTAGATTCCTCTCGTCGAGACAAGCAAAGAAATCACAAAAAATCGACCGAAAACTAACAAATGCAAAAATTTCTTGAATAAGGACAAAACCAAAAAAACCAAAAAACCAGTTTTTTCAATTTACCCAAACCAGGGATCCCGTTTGGGGCCTAATTATAAATTACATTTTGCATTTTGATTGTGAATTATAAATTTTTGAATTACGATCAGAATAGGTTATGAATCTGTACAGTGTTTGAGAGATATGGGCAGAATATATTTTGAAACAGAGTGTTGGGGAATAATCATCAAAAGAGATTATTATGATGAGGGTTTTTTTTATATATATCCAAAATGCAAAAGTATCAAATTGTGACTAGATTGAGTGATTTGAAAAATACATTTTGCAAAAATGAATTCTCACTCCCAAAACACCCAAAATCCAGAATGGGGAAATGCACAGTGCATAATCCAGAATGTGGTTGACAAACAGACCCTTAAGGGCGTGTTTGGATACAGGATATGCACCCGGATATGAGAGGACCCGGATTACATATCCTGGTCCTGGTCCCACCATCATCTCCTGCGTTTGGGTAGCACTTCTTCCTCCCCGATATATTCACTGTTTGGACTGTAAATCAGGCGTGGGGTGGATTTGCTAACGACTGGGGTACCCCCTATCGTTGCCAAATCCGGGTGTATTTGTGGGTTTTTGGTACGATTCTACCCCTCCAAATCCAGCTTCTACACGTCGGTTGGGTTGTGCGGAATCAATAGGGTTTCGTTTTCGAGAGAGAAGAAAAAAGAGAGAGGAAGAGAGAAGAGAAAGGAGGTCGCCGTTTTCGAACCGTGTGACTCCATTGCTGCTCATCTCGACTTCCTCTTCAAGCTATTCACTGAGGTATGATGCGTACTCCATTGATAAGCTTCATTTGCGATATAGATCGACAATGGTAGGCCTATTTTTTTTTGCGAGTTCATCTGGATTTCCATGGAAAATGGTGATTTCTGTGAAGCATAATTTGGGTTTGTGCGAGTTAATCTGGCTTTGTGTGAGTTAATCTGGGTTTCCATGGCCCTTGGTAAATCGATTGAATCTGGGTTTGTTAGCCCTATCTCTGTGCTTGAATCTGTGCTTCGATGTGAGTTTTTTGATCTGAACTCTCTTGAATCTGGGTTTTTTAACCCAATTTTTGAGCATGAATGTGGGTGTTTGGTACTTAGGTTTTGCCCTAATGTCTGAGCATGAATCTGAGTTTTTTATCCCAATGATTTAGCCCTAATGTCTGAGACTGAACTGACTTTGTGAGTTTGTTTGGTACTTGGGTTTTGCCCTAATTTTGCCATTGACTTTACATGTAATTTGGGACTAATTATCTGTATTTTCAGTTAATTAAATTAGTGTATTTTGTTTGCGGTTATTTTTGTATTATATTCAATACATGCGATGATTTTCCAAAAAACAGTTCTCCTACTAATGAGATTGTTTGTAGTTTGGTCTAATTTGTTCAACCTGTTGATTGAGGTATACAGATGGCAAGACTAACTAAACGTGAACGAAGGAAGAAGTTTAAGCGTAAGGTTGTGGTAGCCGCCATATGTTTCATGAGAGTAGTAAATACTACTCTCTTGCTTTACATGTTAGTTATGAACTTGATTGATGAACGTTTTCGACGAAGGCCTATTCGTATGGATCCTAATGTTTACCAACCTCAAATAGACGCACTGCATTGGGTAGTAGGTCGTAATGACAAAGATTGCCACAACCTGTTAAGGGTAAATAGGCACACTTTCATGAGGTTGGTACATTTATTAGAGGAAAGAGGCCTATAGAACTCGAGGAATGTCAATGTTGTTGAGAAAGTTGCTATCTTTCTGTGGATCCTTGCACACCATAATAAGAATAGGCCTACGAAGTTCCACTTTTTGAGGTCCGGGGAAACAATTAGTAGGCATTTCAACGCCGTTCTGTTGGCCGTTTTACGACTTCACAATTCATTGTGGCACATCCCCAACCGGTTCCTGCTAATGAGCCCGATCCTAGGTGGAAGTGGTTTGAGGTAAAATAACCTTCCTAATTACTTTAATAACATATTATGAAAATATGTTAATTATTTGCGGGTACTAAAATTTTTGGGTGATTTTCATAAACAGAATTGTCTAGGGGCTTTGGACGGTACGTTCATACCTGTCCTCCCCCCAATCGAGGACAAGGCACGGTATAGGTCAAGAAAAGGTGACTACGCGATAAATGTCTTAGGAGTTTGTAGTCGAGGCCTACAATTCATATATGCCTTGTCCGGTTAGGAAGGATCCGCCACTGACTCGAGAGTCCTACGCAACGCCCTTGTCAGGCCTCATGGGTTGAAAATTCCACAGGGTACGTCAAAACTTTCTATTAAACTACATATCGGAACAATTGTGTGCAATATTTCTTACATAGGCCTTCAAATGAAATTTGTAGGGCGTTATTACCTCGTCGATGCTGTCTACACTAATGGGCCGGGATTATTAGCACCGTATCGGGGTCAACGATACAACATTAACATTTGGAGGCAATGACACATGCCCGATTTCCATAGCATAGATTTGAATCTACACATGCAATGAATGCCGAGGTTTTTGATAGATATATATTAGGCGATAGCGACAAGTCAACAAAGGCCCGAAGAGCAGAGAGAGACAAGGGGAAGAGAACGGGTGAGGTAACGGCTGGGGAGAAAAACAAAAACCTCCCACGCGGGCATCGGCCTTGACTGGGACATCGAAAGAAGATCGTCGGCCTACCGAGCCAAAAAACAGACGTTATCCTTTATTATAGTTTTTAGTGGGCTGACAACTAGGCAAGTCTTCAGTGTATTTTTTTCACTTATCTAAACACTTTCACAAATTCGTATATATTTTTCACACATTTCAATGCAATGTTTAAACCTTAATGACTTCCCAATAGACTGATTTTAGAAAAGAGAATGACACAGGTACAGGTGCAAACGAGCCGAGCCGAGCCGAGCCGAGCCAAGCTTTGTAGTGTTCGAGCTCGGCTCGTTAAGTAAACGAGCCAAAAAATCGAGTTCGAGCTCGGCTCGGTCAAAAACGAGTTGAGCCCTTAACGAACTAAACCAGGGTAATTTACTTAACTAGTCTCCAAAAATTAACCGAGCCTATACAATCGAGCCGAACTTTTGCGAGCCGAGCCGAGCTCTTTAACTAAACGAGCCTAAAAATCGAGCTAAAGTTCGAGTTCAGCTCAATTACTTAACAAGCCGAGCCAAAAGCGGAAGAGTACATTCATATCTATCCTCAAGATCCAATGCATTTTCTATCACCGTGAAAATTGAGGTGGAATTAACGTGAAAAAATAGTAAATCCGAACACAGGTATAGACAAATTTAGGTACAGAATTCATTTCTCGATCGTGAATTCAGAAGTCATATTGCCTTGACACTTGACAGGCTGAAAGCAACAGTCAAATTGACGTGTGTGTGTGAGAGAGAGAATTTTGGTTGTCGATAATCAGACCACGAAAACAATTAGATCCCGTTTGGGGCCTAATTATAAATTACATTTTGCATTTTGATTGTGAATTATAAATTTTTGAATTACGATCAGAATAGGTTATGAATCTGTACAGTGTTTAAGAGATATGAGCAGAATATATTTCCCAACTGATAAAATATAGTGATTTTCCTATAGATTTTAGGAGGATTTTATAAAAATCTCATAAAATCACTTTTACATTTTATGTGTTGAGATTGGAGTGTTATAAAATGTGAAATTTTATGTCCCAAAAATTTGTTGAAGAACACGCCCAGAATAGTGTTGGGGAATTATAACCAAAAGAGATTATTATGATGAGGGTTTTTTTTTTATATATCCAAAATGCAAATGTATCAAATTGTGACTAGATTGTGTGATTTGAAAAATGCATTTTGCAAAAATGAATTCTAGAATGAGACTCCCAAAACACCCAGAATCCAGAATGGGAAAATGCACAGTGCATAATCCAGAATGTGGTTGACAAACAGACCCTTAATGGGTCACAATTGACCAATAATAGCCACAAGTATTAGATGTAGCAAATTCATGACATTGATGACATCCAACCCCACCAAAAAAACCAAACACAACTTCACCAGAAACTCTCTCTCTCTCTCTCTCTCTCTCTCTCTCTCTCTCTCTCTCTCTCTCTCTGTGGCATGCCCTTCAGATTGGGTTACACTTTGGAAGAGGTTTCTGCAATTGCATTCTAGAGAGTTCTACAAATTACAACAAACATGATTGACAGTCTCACAAGGGAAGACCATGATCAGGATTCCTCCATAATGAGCATAGAACAGAGATGCATCTTCGGAGTGGAAACGGTAACAGAACTCGACTCTGTAGACCGATTTTTAAGACGTACTTGTGCATGTGTAAGATCCTTGAACATGGCGTATACACAGACGATGAGATGAAAAATTCAAGAACTACGGCCACTACGGCCTAACGTAACAAATACAAGATTCAGACGTAGGCAATGTCTCCAAAATGTCTTCTTTTCCCCCATCTACATAGATCATACAGAAAAAAACCTGCTAATCGGAACATAACATCTCAAAAACACAAACCAAGAGCTATCTGAACGCGTGATAATTTAAGCAACAAGTTAACAAATGAAACTGGGCATTCCATAAGTCTAAACGGAAAAGGGGCGACGAGATGCAATGGGTATGAATATGATAAGCCATTTTCAACATGCATATAAGAAGCTTTACTACAACAAGAAAACTAGACATTTAAAATACAAAGCTAAAGGAAGAGTGCAATGCTCGCGTAGGAACAAAATACTCAACTACAATATTCACATATATAGAGGTGATTGACATTCAAAAGGCTACAAACTCAGAGCTTTGAAGCATTAGTCACATCGTGTGCACACTTACAGCTTGCTTAACAGCTTATGCCTGAAACTAAAACAAACAGCAAATGCATTTCATCCATCCATCCTTCCATCTGTGCAAGCAGTAAATGGGATAGATTCCGCAATGCATGATCGATCCTTCTGTCTGTGTAAGGCAGTAAATGGGATAAATTTCCACAATGCATGATCGATTAAGGACACCATTTCAGTCGCAAGTGTGAAGAATGATCAGGCTTGACAAATCAAGCACTTGCATTCAGCTACGGGCAAACAAAATTTTGTGTCTCCTCTACCTTCCCAAATATGTGAACCCTCTTTCTCCTTATCGTACACATTTGGCCTGAACATAAGCAACAATCCATACATTAAGGGCAAATAAACCAAGACAAATCAGCAAGTGATGCCATGAATTGCAGATAAGCACCTTTCTTATATATGAAACTTCTGCCTTAGATTGCAAGCTTAAAAAATACAGTTAAACATCAGCAAACCACAAAAATAGCCAATTGACAACGCTTCATGGCACAATAGACAATATACCAAGTTCACTTAAACAATTGATCCAAATCAAAGCCACACAAAAGCAAGCATAGAAGGCGTGCTCTGATCTAGGAGAAGAGGTTTTTCCCCTTTAAGTAGATACCTACACTATCAGCTAAATTGAGTTGCATGTGTCAATTCTACAAAACATACAAATCATCCAAAATGAAATCAGTTATCATACTCCATAACCATCAGAAACCCAAGAAAGGAAAACTACCTCAACATCATTGCACACTCAGAAGGAGTTCATCTCAAGACAATAAGTTCTCCTCTTCACCAGCATTTTTGCCGCCATCCCATACGGCTCCTCAAACGCAGCCGAAACCCAAGACCCATCCGACCCATCCTTCTTCAAACCCGACTGCTCACTCGGCCTAATTGCAACCAATGTGGCCCCCTTAAGCACGGTCCCGTCAGGCAATTCCAAATGCGGCGCATACCACAACCTCATGTTCAAAGCTGGGACGAGCGTCCTCTTCGACGCAGATGAAGCCGATAGAGGCTTCACCCTCAACTCCTCCAACTGTTCCTTATTCATACACAACACCCCTTGCCCATCAGCATCAGTCAAAACCAAGCTGTCCAAAGTCTTGTGCTCCGCGATTATTGGTTGGAGCAAGTAATGCCTTGCAGAGGCAGCAATCAATGAGCTAATCGTCCACACCACTCTCAATTTCAATCCTCCGTTGGTGTAAAACGATTCCGGTATACTTCCATTATCCTCCCCATTCCCATTCCCATTACTAGTGTTATCAAAACAACCGCCATTCGGAATCACAGACGAAGCACCCAAAATAACGCAATTATCAAGGGTGGACCCAAAATCGGCCCTCCATTTCAAACAAACACCATCCTCGGTACCCAACTCACCACTAGGAAGCTCAATACGTAAAAACCGAATCTCGTTAAAGTTCTTCAATACCTGAGTGGGAGAATGGTGGGTGACCCCACCGTTAGAATCGAATTCATCATCGTCTTCGAGCGACGATGAGTTGTTGCTGGGCCGTTTGGGGCCGAAGAGCTGGGAAAGGGCTTGGAAGGGCTTGGCGATGGGGCCGAAGAGGGCGCGGCAGAGGGCGGACAAGGCGGAGCGGGACTTGTCGGAGGCGGATGATGGGGAGGAGGAGGAGGAGGAGGAGGCGGCGGCGGAGTCATCGTCGGAGATGACGCAGTCGACGCGAACGAGGACGTTTTCGACCTGTGGGATGAGGAGGTGGAATCGGCGGGAGACGAGGCAGCAGCGGCCGAGAGCTTTGACGTCGTTGATCTTGTTGAAGATGAGGAGGAGGAGGGAGTCTGGGAGGAGGTCGAAGTGGTCAATGGGTTCCGATTCATAGGGTTCGGGGTAGATTCTGGTGGTTAGATCTGGACGGAGAGAAGACATCTGAAGCTCAGCTTAGTAGTATGTGCAGTATGTAGAGAGAGAGAGAGAGAGAGAGAGAGAGGAAATTGGGGATCGGGGAGGGAGAGAGAGGAATTTATACGGAGATCGGAATTGGGTTAGTTGGGGTTATAGATCTGGATCTGGGTATCTGATAATTTACCTATATACTAGTTAGATGCAATTGGGGGGAGAGAGAGAGAGAGAGAGAGAGAGAGATCTAACCCTAACCTGTGAGGATTGGAGAAGAGATTGTGAAGCTGGAGGTGGGGGAAGAGAGAGAGAGGGGGGGAGCGTTGGTGATGGGGGGATTGAGCTGGGAAAGAGAATAATGGTGGGATGAGATAGATCCACGGTTTTGTCTTTTTTTACACAGAGAGAGGAAAGAGAGGTATCTTCAAAAGGTCTTAAATCAAATAATAGTAAAAATGAAAGCAACCCCTTTTCTTTTTTTTGATAAGGCAAGCAACCTCACCGGGCACTCTACGGCAGCGAGAGTTCTACAGGGTTGTTGTAGTCCCCAATCAGACAATCACAGTCGTCCGTTTAATAATTAATTTTTTGGATTACTTTCACGCTATTATTACGTAAAGCTAAGTATGAGAAACGCTATGCGCAAGGAAGATTATACCAAACCATACACAAAATGTGTGAACATGAAGTCGTGTTTTGCAAACACGTTTTTAAAAAAAAACACTTACATTTTGTATATATTTTAGTGTGAGCTTCTTTGCCCATAACATTTTTCGATTAGTATTTATATGTAAAATAATTCAGACCGTTGATTGCCGAACGGATAACTGTGATTGAGAGCTACCCTATAGTGTTTTGAGGCACTACAGGGTTCCCGGATCTGCATTCTACAGTCCTCTTAACGTTGTGCCCATTCAATGTACGAGATAAAAAATTTACATTGGTGTTTTTTTCGACCCTGTATATCGAACGGCCAGAACGCTGGTCGATAAAAAAAGTTAGCTTAATTTTTTACCCAACCGTGAACCGGCCAACCCTTTATTTGATGCTCGCTAGCGTTATGGTCATTCAATGCACGAGAAGAGATATATCTATTGTTATGAATTAAAATTTTGAAGAGTGAATAAAATAAATTTGCAATTGTGAAAAATGTAAATAAACAAAGGAAAATTCTAAAATCAGCCAATTAGGCTGACATTAAGGCTTAAAAGGTGTATTGAAATGTGTAAAAAGTGTATAAAAATGTGTGAAAGTATATAGGAAAGTGAAAAAAGTACATTGGAATTTGTGTTTTTTTTTGTTTTTTTGTTGCCTTATTGTCTGTCAAATGGGCTAACAATGGAAGAACCCATAAACAAAACCTATAAAGTATAATATTTTTTAAATTTGTTTATCTAAATAAAATTTAACTCTCATCTCATTAAAATATCCCTCACTCCATATTCACACCCCCACCCAAGTTCTCTCTCTCTCTCTCTCTCTCTCTCTATATATATATATATATATATATAGGATAAGCTTCCAATGAGGGACCCTCATTGGAAAATAAAATGCGGACCTGCCCTTTTTTTGTGTTTCCGGACCAAATTTCGACGATCCGTATAGCGTTTTTAACAAAAACTGTGTGGATCAAGCCCTTCCGGGTATTTTTTTTGGAAGATTTTCCGCGTGGACCTTGGAAAATGCATTTTAAAAACATTGAACGGTTCGGATCGTCGAAATTTGGCTCGGAAAGGTGAGGTCCGCATTTTAACTTCCATGAGGGTCCCTCATTGGAAGTTAATCCTATATATATATATATATATATATATATCTAGGCCCGCATTTCACTCTCTCACAATTTTTATAAATAAAAAATTAGAAAATTAGGATTGGGGTTTTGGAAAATCAGTATGAACAAATAAATTTATATATTTGATGATTGATTGAAATTGTAGACAGTTAAGTAGAAATATTACGAAGGAAAATATCTACCAAGTCTCTCATTGTCCTTAATTATTTAGGCTGAGTTTCTTGTTTGATTTTATCTAAGATTAAATCAAGATTTGATAAAATCACTCTTGATTTTGGGTGAGTTTCCGAATGGATTTTATCAAAATCTGATAAAATCAAGCCTTTGATTTTATCCATTCGTGAGAAGAGTTGATAAAATCTTAGATTTTTGCATTCAAAAATCTAAGATTTTATCAACTCTCTGCACGAATGGATAAAATCCATTCGGAAACTCACCCTTATCAAATGAGGACGAGGAGTGATTAAATCACAGCTTTTTTTATAACACATGTAAATGCCATTTACCTACTGTTCCACCCCTCCCTAAGGTATTGTTTAATAAAACTGAGAATTGAAGCTTAAAGCCAAAAATCTGAGTGCTAAAAACTAAATGCTAAATTTTTTTAAGTTGAAAAACTGTGTTTGATAAAAATGCCAGAGTCTGAATTAAACAATCCCTAACACGAAAAATTATTTAGGACTTGGGACCCTGACAAAATGTATAGACATGTACCACGTAACGATAAGAAAAGAATCTTAGGCCCCCAAGCGGCACCCTAGAGCACTAAATAATAATCACTTATCAATCACTCACATTTTAGGCAATATTTGTAATTACAGGATTCTATACTCTATACACTTTTCTTTATACTTTTCTAACATAAAAATTGTTTGTTTCTAAAAAACATATATATGAGTCAAGTACCAAATCTCTCCTCCTCAATTTCAATGTATGTTAGTTAGGCATGTGGGATTCTTTATGGTGGTAGTTCAGAAGTGTGGAAAATATACTTAAAACGGGAAGGTTGGAGCCTGGAGGAAGAAGAAGGGGATGTGGGACAAGAGGTTCCTGTTGTGCACTAGGTGCATGGCACGGTGTCATGCACCGCATCCGGTCATCCGTTGCGAAGATGCACGGTTCGGATCAAATTCAAGTAATGACTCTCACATGAAGTTCGATTTGATCCGGGCCGTACATGTACGCAACAGACGGCCGGATAGGTGCATAGCACGGTCCCATGCACCTAGTGTACAACAGGCTCCCCAAATCCGGGGATGTGATTGAATTGATGTCAAGGGTAGGGTGGTGTGGATTTTTGTTCTATGTATTTTCTTTAGAAAAAGATTGAGTGCTATGTAAACTGTAGAGTACATAGATTAATCCATAGATTATAGATAGATCCACCAAAAAATAAATATATAAGATTGCAATCTTTGCAAAATGCCAAATTGTTCCATGTCGAACCGCCTGTCAATGTTGACACAGATCGCTAATAAACCCGGCCGGCCTACGAAGGCATAAAAAGAATGCGAAACAAACCTCCGAACGGACTGCATAAACTAGAAAATCATTTGACCATCAGAGATTCGATTATTTGATATTGAATTGGGATTTTTTTTTTATTTACCAAAAAAAGATACAACCATTTTTATTAGTTGTTCCATGTTTGTCAAATTTACTCCAGGCAGAGCCACCGAATTTTTCATGCTATAAACAGGACAGGTCTTAACCCTAGGGTCCAAGCTGGAACTGGACACAAACATTAAAAGAATTTGGTTCGAGCAACCACAGCTTCAAAATTTTCTTCAGAGGTTACTCACATTTAAGACTTACAATTTATATAGTTGTAGAACTATTTATATGTGTTTTTTTTTTGCCCATTGAGCCGGAAAATTAAGATCAAAATTGCTGGACTATTTCCAACCGTACTAAAAAGCATGAAATCACATAACATTGTCCAACTTAATTGAAAAGTACACAAGCGGTCTTGTTGGGTCTTTTTCGAGCCCTTCTTGGACTCCCATCGATTGTCAAACTTACTCATTTTCTAAAACTCATACTCCTTGATACAGGTTTCACAACTCGCCACGTTTTCGATAAGGTTCATGCATTCCGGTTTATTCACGAAACAAACAATTAACGAATTGCTATAGATGGTGTGGATAAAGGTTTCTCGTTGAACTAGTGGTGGACGCAGGATTCATTATGCAGGGGAGCGAATCACATGTATTCATAAATTAACAACAAAATATCATCTTCATATACTGATATAACAATTTTGAGGGAACATTCCTTCACAATTTGTACTAACAAAACCTAAAATATAGTACATACCAATAATAAGATAATTAAGATGTATACGGGAACCCGGTCCCGCATGCACCCCTTGTCCGCCCCTGCGTTGAACAATTAGTGGTTGTCCCTATTGGTTTTGCCTTACAAAATTGACTAACATTAACTCTTGGTCATGGTCCACTATGTATTGGAATGTACACTAACTTTGTCCCACCAATTATGTAGCCTTTGATGAGAATGATCACATGGAAACTTAAGCTTTTTACACATCAATGGAGAACATGATCAGCTTGATGTAGTATCACCTATACACACCCACAACCACAAATGGCTTTGAATCTCATTGATTGAAATATGAAGGGACCAAAAAGGAAAATTTAATTAATTTGGTGGCCATATGAGGTTGTGAGGAATGCACTTGGGCATTGTTGGAACTTAATTGGAAGCAAAACCATCCACACAAACTCTTGAATTTATTTAATCTTCTGGAAATGATAATATTCAAATTCATGAAATTTCAGCATTCTATTGATATCAATGTGAATAGAATTGATAACCACATGATCAAATCGTTTTGAATGAAACGGGATTTTTGGATCAATCACTTACGCACGTTCGATTGAGCTGATTTTTCTAAGGGCCCCTCAAAAAATTATTCTAAGATGAATGAACGGTTTGGATTGTTCGTGTGGGACCCACTTGAAGCCGATCTGTGCGTGGTCTGTACAAGGGGTCAATACTCCTCGATTTACCGCGATTTTGATTTATTTTTCTTTCAAAAGAATTTTTTGACACGCACCAATAACTTAAGTGAGCATTTTAGTATTTTAATCTAAGTTTTTGAAGTACAAATTTGGTCCGATCAAAATCAAGATAACCAAAATAACTTACTACCCATTTCAAAATAAATAAATAATAATAACTTACTACAAACATCTTCATCTACGATAGGGAGAGCTACAAGTCATCCTCAGGCACTAATTAATTACACAAAACAGCCAATTAATGTCCCTAAATTATGCTTAGATTACTACTACATATCCCAATGTGTTGAAGGCAAACAATTTCCTGGAAATGAAACAGACCCGGGAACCTGCAGTGAGCAACTCACTTCAGGCGTATAGTGAGAATCTCGATCGTTCATTCTTGCTTTGAATGGTCAAATAGTTTATTTAAATTTTCAGACCGTCCAAAATATTTTTAACAGCCGAGATTCACTCACTGCACTTTGTAGTCACTGCAAGCCCCCGCTCCCAAATGAAACGAATCTTCAATCCTTCGCTTGGCGCTTGCATCACTGGTGGTATATCTGATGCATAATCCAGTCAGGGTTGCACAAAAAGAAAAGAAAAAAATATTAACATCTACACAGGGACTAAGGGGCCCTGTTGTGCCTTCATTTTGGATCCTGTCTCGCGAGCTCGACAACATGATACGAGCCGTGCACTTTGTATAACTTGATGCCTACAATAGCCCCTCATAAAATCAAGTTAATCGGACATCAATAGCTTACTGATCGAAACAAATAAGCTAGCTGTCTATTTTTGAAATTGTATATGTTGTTCATTTACCGATGAAAAACACGGTTGAGTTGCTGATTGACTTGATTTTTAAAGGGAAATATCTTACTCATCAAGTTCTACAAAATGAACGGTTCGGATTATATCTTTGAGCACGCAAAACGAAGGTACAGAGGCTGCTGAGCCTCGGGCACTAAACTAAATTTTGGTCCGATCTTTTTGAAAATTTATTTGGTGGTCTTGGAGCACCGCCACGTGATGCCTCAACACCCTTATATATCACACATTTTGTGGGGCCCAACAATAAGTGTATAGACTCACGGAAATGTGTAGTAGTCTGGTAGGTAAGGGTATTGGAGCACCACGTGACTGTGTCTCAAGACCACTAAATAACGTCAAAAAATCCCATAGTACATGACATGTGACTCTTACTAATATGACAGTAATAATGTGTGAATTATTCAACACGTATTTTTCGTCCAGATATTATCTCTGTCTATTTTTGTATAATCTCAGGATACATGTTTAATTTATGTTGACACCTTGAAAAGGTTGTCTACATTTTCCTTTTGCACGCTAAGGTTGTCCCAGCTGGTTAACCCTGTGCACATGGGTTGCATCCACTTCAATTGTTTTAATTCAAAATCATGAATTAAATTTAAAAACCGCATGCGGCAGCATAAAAAATAAAAGAGTTTCAATCGTGCAATAACATGCATGGAAACTCACTTCTTGCACCTGCCTCATGTTTTAACAACAGAATATCGAACAATTGTTCATTTTTTCTGGTCTTTTCCTGGTGAAAAAAGCAATGATGCGCGCTTGACAAGCGTAAAACGATCATCAGAGTTAACATCCAGACTACGGTGAACAGAACTCCTCATAAATTTATTCCGTACGTGAGGACATCGTAGAAGCATAGAGGAGTGGCAATATGGTCGTAGTCCGAAGTGATGAACTTACAAAGTCCGCTCACAACAATCCCATGCATTATTTTTTTTAAAAGGTAAAAACTTCATTAATCTTAGAAAACATACAAGACAAATAGGAGGAAAGAAAAGGCAACAAGCACAGTTACCAATCCGAGACCCAAATCCAAAGGGACAAAGCCCACCTAAAGGCCTAAAGCCCAATACCCGTGAGTCAAAACCCATATACAACAATAAGCACAAGAGACACCCATGGTCGAAACCCAGATAAACCATTAAGCACAAGAGGCCCGAAATCTCAAATGCGCCAAGCGCAACCAAAACAACCCAACCCTAATTGCAGCAAACAACCTCCCGCAGCCACGGGCCACCGCCACCTCCCAGAAGATCACGCCTCCACATGCATTATTGGATGGTGGGGAGACTGTTTCTCGTTTCTCCTTCTGCATCTTTGGTACGTCAAGTTTCAAAACATCGTGCAGAACCTTTGCGCCCTCTTGAAGCTCATTCAGGCTGAAAAGTACCAGATTAGTTACATGGTGTCAAATATAGATGTTGCATGGGGTCCATCGATGCGTCCATATGGGATAATAATTAGCACAAGTCCTAAGTGGATTCGACCACTTAAAGTGATAAGTCCTAGGTGGACACAATCACTTAAGTGATGGAGATAAGTTTCCTATAGAGATAAGTAGAGTAAGTATTATCTCTATCACCTACTTATCTGATCTATAAATACCTATTGCATTGTATAGAAAAATATATCAGTGATATTTTTCTACACATCAATTACTACATATAGGGCACCATTAAAGAACCCTAGGGATTTTCAACGTGTAAAGATAAGTGGAGGACTCTAGTAGCCATTTCATCAACGTGAAAGGTTTAACATAGTGCAGGAGGTGCATGTTGGTAGGGGCTCGTAAAGCAAGCTATTCGATCTTTTATATTTTGTGTAATCCGCAACAGGTATTTAGGCTTACCTACAATGTAGATGTAAGCATATAACACGAAGCAATGGTCACTTGTTTCTTATTTCTGCAGCTAATCAATCGTATCTATTACCTCATAAATTTGGCCCTAGTACTTGAAAATTCCGTAGTCAGAAAGTAAAGAGTAATGAGAATAACCCTTGCAGCCATTGCACAACATTACTGTGATATAGCCCCATCTTAGTCCCACATCGGAAATATGTGGGAAAAGGATGTGATATATAATTAAATCCGACCAGCTACTATATAAATTGAGATTAACCTTTTGAGCCATGTGGTTAGGCTAAGGGTCGGCAAGTCAGCTGGCGCGGGTTGTTACAAATGGTATTAGAGTTACACGACCATGTTGGTTATGGCACCAGAGAATAGAACCAGAGATGGGAGACTGTCATGATTCTAGTGATCAACCCCTCGCGAGGGCGCGAGGCCATAAAGGTGGTGATTAGATTGTGATACCCCGTCCCATGCACATTGGAAATCCACACGGGTGATCTTGGGCAAATAATAATTCATGTAAGATACTACTAGTACCTTAGGGTTAAGCATTTTGGGCCATGTGGTGTAACTTGTTGATCAAAATCAAGATATTAGACTAGTGGTCTACATGACACGACTAATACGGTGATAAAGCCAATATGTAGTAACAATAGTAAAACATGGCAAAACACAGCCATAATAGTAGAACACATTGAGCATTAGAATCACACTTAAAAAAACATTAGAAAATAGTGGAAACATTAGAATGAAGAAGGGGTAGAATTACTGAATGAATACGGGCTATGGCTAATACCCAAGGCATGAAAGAAGCATTTTCTATAGGATCCCGAAACCACCAGCCACCCCAACCTAATTCATGATGAGCCCACCAACTTCCTGGCAAGATGCCTACGGTTAAAAACCACCGACATGTCAAGA
The DNA here is from genome assembly GCA_016920895.1 of Vaccinium myrtillus. Taxonomy (NCBI): domain Eukaryota; kingdom Viridiplantae; phylum Streptophyta; class Magnoliopsida; order Ericales; family Ericaceae; genus Vaccinium; species Vaccinium myrtillus. Next base: position 12,522,619 of record CM029275.1, on the reverse strand, counting down.
TCCAAATTCGAATAGGTTCCTGGTCCTGGTCAGAGACCACTGTGTTCGCGCCGGCGGTCCAACAAAGAGGCGAAGTAGTGGTATCTTTCTTTCCATTATGAACGACAGGCTTCGCCTGCTCCCTCCCCGCTTCCACTAGCGCTCCTGTCCAGAGCGAAGAGAAGGCGACAAAGCGCCGCCGAAGCAGCATAAGCTGGCTTCTATTGCTATGTAAGAATAGAGCAGGATAGCATTTTGCACCCACATGTTTGAATTTTAGGGTAAAGAGCTCGCTTGTTATACGGGATCCGACACATCCAACAGAGCAAAACAACGTTCCATTCTTTTCGGCGGCATCCTTCCGCATTGGCTGCGAAAGGAACATTGAGATGCACCAGTGGCAAGACTTGAAATGAAGAATAAGAATTCTGTCCCCAGTGAGGGAGGGGAGGCAGTAGCCATTGATATAATGAAGATAAGTTGAGATAGTTGGATCATGTACCATGAAGGCTACTGAATAAAAATTAGGTAATTAGGTTTTAAAGGCTAAGCTCCTGTCCCATTTGAGCAGATCTGCAGAGTAACAAAGTAGATTATAACCCCACACAAACAGCAAAAAATAGGAAGACACAGAATGAAGACACCCACGAAATTATAAGAGGAAATATGCAAAAATAATCATGCTACATTAGACCTAATTTTTTTAGTGAAAGGTTCAGATGGGGAAAAAATGCAACTCTATTCCCATATTTTGAAAACAATTTTGCTTAGCCACGTAAACTTTATCATTAGAGCCCGTTTGGATGAAGGATTACAGGGGTCTAAAAACTTGGGCCCGAATTAATTAATCCTAGGCTCACACCTGCCATGGTTTGGAACCCATTTTGGTAGCCCTTTATAATTAAGCCCAGCCAAAAATATGGAGGGTCAGACCCACTTATTTTATTCTTGTATATCAAAGAAAAATAGTGCTTTACTGCTATTTTGGGTAAGAAAAGGGAATTTTTGTCCACTTTCACCATTTGTTGCAATCCCTGCTAATTTGTTGGATTTTGGACAAGAAAAATTTCCTCGTTTCGTTTTCTTCCTTTTCTCCACTAATTCCAGTCCTATCATAGCAATTTCACTCTTTTTTAGGGTGGTGATTTTCACTCTCATTTTGTAATCACACCTTTTTTTTGTCTTTTGTCTTTTTACAAGATTATCATTCATTCGTATATCTTATACATTTTGAATAGGGCTGTAAACGAGCCGAATTGAGTCGAGTTTTAGAATGTTCAGGTTCGTTCATTAAGTTTTTAAACGAATTCGAGCCGAGCCCAAACTCAATGAAAATTTAATGAGCCGAGCTTGCCGAGGTTTGGATCAAACTCGAACTTGTTCACGAGCCTTAACAAATAAAAAATATTAGATATATATGATTTGACAAGTCTAGAACTTCAAATATTTTTTTTATTTTGTTCACAAAGAAATCTATACATGTATAAAATTATAAACACATGTTAAAATTTAAGTTTATAATACTTTTTAAAGTTTATACATGTACAAATTATAAAAAATTTATTATGTATATGAAAGTTTATACATGTTCAAGGTTATATATAAAATTCTTATGAGATATTCATATATATTCCAAGTTCGAGAGCCTAATCGATCCGAATATTGTCAAGTTCAGTTTTGGCTCGTTTAATAAACGAGCCTAAAATTGAAGTTCTGGTTCAATTCATTTAGTATTCGAACCGAACTCAAATCAGTCTTTACCAAGTCGAGTCTCGAATAATTTACGAACGACTCAGTTCATTTACAGCCCTAATTTTGAAGGATATCAGTTTATTTACAGCCCTAATTTTGAAGGATAAGTTTGTAAATTCGCATTGGCAAATGGGAATAGGAAAAAAGAAGTGAATATCGAATATGAAGTATTGTCCGTTCAAAAAAAAAAAAAGTTTTATTTCTTTTTTTCATTCAGGTGAGCGGCGCGCGCTTTTCAACAGTTAGGGTTTTCCACCTGAGTCGCTCTTTACTGAAGAGGAAAGATATGATGAAGATTTAAAAAGCTCTCTCTCTCTCTCTCACACACACACTGATTCTATTTCAGTTGACCACTCCACTTGTTCAAGCTGAAATTGGGAAAAGATAGTGAAAGAAGAATCCAGTCAAACCATTTTGGTTGCGGAACAATTAAGCAAAATTGGAATTATCTTCATACTGGTTTTTTTTTTTTTTTGGGTATATTATCTCGTTTCATAGTTCTATTTTTTTAAAATTGTTTATGTGCTCTTCAAAAGTGTTGGTTGTATTGTGATGGATTATGTAGAGTCGTAGACTCGTAGAGTACCTAATCATTTGCATTTCCTAAAGAACAACTAAGAACAGAATTTTTGGTCATTCAAATGCTTGTTTGGTTTCCTTGCAGGATCAAATTTTCAATTTTGGTCCTTTTTGTGTGTAGGAAGCTCGTGAGTTGTCTTACTAGGATCCAGTATGCAGGCTTGTAGTGGGACTGCGGTTATGGGTTCTATTCAACAGACCGGTTGGATTAAAGGATCAACTTTGTCTCCAAAAGGGTCCTTTTCCAATGGATTACCTCCCAAAATTAGAATCAGTTCGGTGAAACCTTGTAGATCTTCTCACCTTGAAGGAAGCTTGGTAACCGGCAGGTCTCCCTCTTCTGTGTCCGTCTCTGTGCCTGAAATTGGAGGTAACCATGCTTTACCATCCACCTTTTGTTCTGTTTATCGTTTTTTTATATGTAAGTGGACGTAACCTGGGTTCAATTCTTTTTGATGGGTTTAATTGCTTACATCTGTGTACATTAGCGCACGTGCTTGAATTCAAATAAGGAATTCGACAATTCATCCTAGAATATCCCTATGAATTTATCTGTCATGCGGGCGCTGCACAATGGGCTAGAGTTGCAGTTAGAGTACCTTTCAATTTTTCGAATGTACTGTTGTCTGCTCTATGAATCATGGTTCTGGTTTTATTAGATAGTAATAGGAATGAGCAATGCTAGGAACACAACTCTGGACACAACTGTGTCCTTAGGTGTTTGATGCATATAGGACCACGTCCATCGAAAGTCTCTAGACACATTTGTGTCCGGAATTTCTGTTCCTAGACTTTTTTTAATAGGAATTGAAGCTCGTATGTTTCATTTAGTATTTTGTGCAGTCTTTATAGAAGCGAGGAAAATTAAGGAACTATGATTACAGTACTTGCATGACAGACTTGAAAGACGGAAAGAACAAAACTAAGTGAAGAAACAGAAGCCTTAAAATGGCAGAACTGGTTGGTTAAAATTGTAGAAATTGGACCTGAGTAACTGGTTGGCGTGATCTAATATTAGGTCCTAAAGCCCCAAGTCCTCTCCACGTGCCATGACTTCAAGACCAAATCCAGCCGCCACAGCCTCCTCTTCTAGCTGTCATGTCCGCAAGAGGACATGAACCAAGTTCGAATTGGGGTTGCCCAAAGGTTTATGAACTAGTATGTGATATTTAGAAATGTGGAAGGTTTTTTGTATGAAAATTGGTAAGCAAACAAGAGCAAGGCGAAGCGAGGAAAAACCACAGAAGCTTAAGATTCTTGTAGTGTATGAGTGGATGGGCAAAAGGTATGATTGTGGTATATATAGCTAAATTGTAGGGTACATTTTCTGATGGATCTTTTGCAGGTCTATTCTCGTTTTCATTTCTCCATGATGCAATAATGAATATGCATAAAAACCAAGAAAATGTCTTCATTGGGAAACTTGCCTCCTTGAAGCGCTAAGCAATAAGTTTTGTAAGTTCAATAAAACTTTAGTTTTAACACATTGGAAATAATGCGATATAGGTAGTGAGAGCAGCTTTATAGACCATGGGCTCAGTGAGGCTGATCCTCATGTTCGCACAATTATTGACAAAGAAAAGCAAAGGCAATTTAGAAGTTTAGAGCTTATTGCCTCAGAGAACTTCACGTCCCGGGCAGTGATGGAAGCAGTTGGGTCTTGCCTCACAAACAAGTACTCTGAAGGACTACCCGGCAAAAGGTTAGCATTACCCCTTATAGGAAAAAGTAGTTGGTCGGCTGTGTAATCTCGGCAAAAAGTAAGCATTTCCCCTTAGGGGAAAAAGTAGTTGGTCGAGTGTATATTACTATATTATCAACATACTTGAAACTATTCAAATATTGCATTCAGGTACTATGGTGGCAATGAATACATTGATGAGCTGGAAACTCTATGTCAAGAAAGGGCTTTGGCTGCATTTCACTTGGATGGAAAGAAGTGGGGTGTGAATGTTCAACCATTATCTGGTTCTCCTGCTAATTTTGAGGTTTACACTGCACTTCTTAACCCACATGACCGTATAATGGTAAGTTATAACTTTCCTTCTTCTTGGCTTTGGTCATTACTTTTTGGAACTAACATTTGAAATTACTTAGGGTTTGGACTTACCTCACGGGGGGCACTTGTCTCACGGTTTCATGACTCCTAAACGCCGGGTATCAGGAACATCGATTTATTTCGAATCTATGCCTTATAGACTCGATGAATCTACAGGTGTAGTGTGCTGTTAATTTGCTTTAGATGGAACAGATATTTTCTAGATGTGAATTTGATTCTAAGATTGTATGACAGCTACTACTTTTAGTTATAGTCATTTACTGGCTCTCAGTTTTCAAGCAGGCATTGTTGATTATGACATGCTAGAGAAAACAGCTATTCTTTTTCGGCCAAAACTCATTATTGCTGGTGCTAGTGCTTATCCTCGGGATTTTGACTATCCTAGGATGAGAAAGGTATGATTTTCTCTTGCTGTGTCTATCATGAAATGCATTCTTCCCCTTAACTTTTTGAAACGTGTATTGCTAAGGTTGCCACTTGATAGCCATTATTATTTTGGAAGTTTCCATTGCAACAGTAAATTGATCGGACTTCATTTTCTTTTCATAGATTGCAGATGCTGTTGGTGCTTTTCTCATGATGGATATGGCTCACATAAGTGGACTCGTTGCTGCTTCTGTGGTTGCTGATCCTTTTGAGTACTGTGATATCGTGACGACGACAACACACAAGGTATGGATTGAGCTAGTCATGCAGTGATTTCCCTGCTCATTTCAAATGCTTGATTGCACTATACTCGAACTTTTGGTTTCCGGACACGTCTTAAGATTGTAGCAGTGCAATAGGATAATGTTTTGTTGTTATAGTTTGTCTTATGAATGCAATTATGTGAGTATGAGTGTGCTCCCACAGAAGATTGTGTAGTCAAAGTTTCATGCCATCAAGTGTGTTGATGCGATCTGTCTGTGTTTAAACAAGTATTATTACCAGGGCTTACATATCCGTTGTTTGACGTTCTCTTTTGAGTGATGATTGTTGTGAAAATTTTCTTCAAGTGTATTATCTGTTCCTTTTCTCTAGCTCTTTCACATGTAAATGATGTGCCAGCATAGATAAGGTCTTAAATTCACATACTTCTGATTAGCATAGACGACGGCTTCTGATTTGCCTTATGACACTCTGCTTGTTGTGCATGCATGCACGGAAAGACTGGCATGGTTCGTCTTCCTTTTTCCCTCCTTGTGCGCTCTTGGAAATTGTTATGGATCCAGTTCGTCCTTTTCACGAGTTTTCTGTGAATTTTTTTTTTTTTTGGGGGAAGGTCAACTTTTATAACCAACCACAAGAAACCATCTATCCCAGGGCCAAACCTCAGGAATTACAACAAAACAAACAGGAGGACTAAACAACCTTACAACCTAACCCCTGGTCCTACTTAGCACATGGGGAGAAATATTCCAGTTATGGCATAAAGCATGATTCTCACTGCTACAGGGACTATTATCCCATTAACAAATTCTATCTCTAACACTAGCAACATGCTTGCAGGTTTGTAGAGTGTAATAAGATTTAAGAGTATTTATCAGTTTGCTGTGAAAACTTTTCCTCAACTAGCAGGCGAGATTTATTTGTGATTGTATTGTGAAACGGGGACTGTCTAACATGTCTAGAAATTTATCGGGAAATGTGCGTATTTCCACGCTTAAATATGCATTCATATAAGCTGATAAATACTCTTCTCTCCAGTCCTTGAGAGGGCCTAGAGGTGGCATGATCTTCTTCAAGAGAGAGTCTGTTCTGGGTGTTGATTTAGAATCTGCTGTCAACAATGCTGTTTTTCCCGGATTGCAGGTTTGTAGAATATGTCTATTTGCCTGTTATCATGCATGTACCTTAGATATTGATCTTTCAGCTGTTTGTAGCTGCGCCTATTTTAGCTTCTTCTTTCCTGTTTGTCAGCATGTTTAGCTTTTTTTAATTACCCAGCAAATAATAAAATATACCAAAGGCAATGCATATCTTTGCAGGGTGGTCCTCATAACCATACAATTGGGGGGCTTGCGGTCTGCCTCAATTATGCTCAATCCCCAGAGTTCAAGGCATATCAGAAGAAGGTATTGATTTCGACAGAGTCAAAAGCCGTCGCAACTGATATCCAACACTTTCACTTGTCATAATATTTTTTATTGCCAGCTTAGAAAGGTCGCTTGGTTTTGTAGGTGGTTTCTAACTGTAGAGCTCTTGCAGACCGCTTGATTGAATTGGGATACAAGTTGGTTTCAGGAGGGACTGATAACCACTTGGTTCTTGTTGATCTCAGGCCATTAGTAAGTTTCAGCTATTCTGTCTGGACGGTGATTGGTCCTTTTATTAAGTACCGCTGTACGGGTTGTCATGGTTCATAACAAGGTTTTGGTCGCTCATTTATAAAGTGTATTTTTTTTGACAAATTAAATGATCGTTCTGATGTTGTATGTTGGCTCAAAGCAAGTCATTTGGTCTGAACTCGTATCATCTAATGATTTCTATGTTATTGCTGTTGTATTTTATATGGCGCTGTCTGTTGTTTGATGTCTTGGGTCATCAGAAGCTTATTTGTTATTTTGAATAAGAGTTTATTGAGATTGTTTCCTTGAACACAGGGTATTGATGGGGCTCGTGCGGAAAAAATTCTCGATATGGCCTCCATCACGCTTAACAAGAATTCAGTGCCCGGTGAGTCTTGTCTTCGTCCCTTTGTCCTCCGTTAATTCTTCCATGAATACTTGATCCAAACTCAAGGCTTTATCTTGATAAATCCCTCCAGAAAATCCATGATCCAAACACGTGTTTATGAATGACATAACCTGATGGCTATCCTTTTTTTTTTGTTTCTTACACGTATCTTTTCTATGTGGATCACCGTAGGTGATAAAAGCGCTCTAGTACCAGGTGGGATACGCATTGGTTCACCTGCAATGACTACCAGAGGCTTCACGGAGAAGGAATTCATAGCAACTGCAGATTTTATTCATGAGGGTGTGAAACTTACACTTGAAGCAAAGAGCTCTGTCCCGGGTTCAAAGCTCCAAGATTTCATGAAGTTCATTGAGTCTCCAGATTTCGCTCTAATTGATCGAGTGTCTGATCTGAGAAGAAGAGTTGAGGCTTTGACAACACAATTCCCATTGCCTGGGTTATGAGAGAGATGTTGGATTACACAAATTTCCTTAGAGAGTGAACATGGAAGAAGAGTTAAATGTGTCCTGCTTCTGAAACTAAATTATAAATAAGGCAGATGTTTGATACACAATTTTGGACAGTTGGGATAACTATAATTGGAGCTCAATTTTGTTGTTAAAGTTTTGAAAGTTGGGATACCACACTTAGAGCTCAACTTTGTTGTTTAAGTTGTTAAGGAAAAGCAGAGAATTCAGCAACTTTAGATAGCGAGGATTATGACTTATGAGTTCGGTTTTCCCGTTTTCTGTTTTGTAGGAAGCAGGGCCCTGTAGTGTATAAGGTTGTAGTGAGTCTCATCTTGCCATCCATCTCGGCACTGACGGCTCGCATTTAATTCAAATTCCAAATGATCCGAGCCCCTCACTACAAGGACCCCGTACTCTTTGTTTTGAAGCATCTATTGACTATTAGTATCCTCTATTTTCTTACGTTGTGAACACCATGCGGTTGAAGCATCCATCGGTTCTTTTAAAAAAAAAAAAAACAAAAAGCATCCATCAGTTATGTTTTTAATATACTTGGCCAATTTGTGTTTGGATCAAATGAATGAACTAGCAGTGGTCAGTACTTGCAAAAAAAAATTATGTTTTTTTTTCATAAAAAAACTATGAAAATAAATAAAAGCAAAAACTTTCCCATCTTCCCTCTGGAAAAAAAAAAAACTCGCTAATAAATCCCCCTCCACCCTCTCTCGTCCCTCCCACTTACCCTCTTTTTCTCTCAATCTATAAAAATTTAAAATTAAAATTCTATGAATTTAGGGATGAGAGATTGGAGGCTTTTTAAGGCAAAATACAATGCCATAGAGTATTGATTGATTGATATCATACACGTCACACGATTTGTCCAAGTAAGTGTATAATTATGTTTCCAGCTGACTCTTTTGGACAAGTCTCATAAGACCATTGGGACATGATTGAGATATAACGGGAACCTATATCACATGATTTTTTAATGGGATACTTTTTAACCGCTCTCAATTGATCATCGTTCTACCGCTTCTACGTTTCCGTTCTCAATCGTCCCTCTCAATATAGTCAAATAGTTGACTATCAAGTTTGGTAAAAGCCGTTATCTGAGCCATTAATGAACATTTAAAATATTCATGCTTGGTTTATTTACGAGATATGCCGATCTCACTTGAGCTTCAATTGAGCCATTCATGAGCCAATTCCAAGCAACTTGAATTGTGTAAACATCATAAGTCATCGCTGAGTAGTGGCATGTTCGAGCTTCGTTTGAAAGCTTAATGATCCTCAATTAATGTTTAAGATTTGATTCATTTATGTAAAAAAACTAATCTCAAACAAATTTTTAACGAGCGAACATGAGCTTGAACTTGACTGGTTGAAGTTCTCCTGTGGGCAAATTTGTTACAGTGAAAAACCGTAGGGTAGGTTTTGTAGGGTTACGGAAAATCTGGAGAAAAAAAAAACAATAATCTAAATAAGAAATTGATAGCAATAAGTAATTGTACCAAACCAATTTCAGTACACTCCAAATTGGCAATAGATTGGCTTAATTTGTAAAGGAAAAATTTTACTCGTCTAGTTCTACAAAGTGAAGGGTTCGAATCATGTTTTCGAGCACAGGACACGACCCAAAACGAAGGTACAGTAGGCTGCTAAGCCTTGGGCACTAAACTAAATGTTAGGCCGATCTCTTTGAAAAATTATTTGGCGGTATTATAGTACCGCCACGTGATGCCCCAACACTCTTATCTATCATAAAAAAAATTGGGGCCCAATAATAAGTGAATAGACTCACAAAAACGTGTACTAGATTTGGGCATTGGAGCACCACGTGACTGTGTCCTAAGACCACTTAATAACAACGTTAACCCGAGACACGTACTGCATAAACTACCTAATTTACGGGAATTCTTATTTTTTGTCCAGCGATCATCTCTGTCTATTTTCGTATAATCAGGATACATGTTCAATTATGTTTGACACCTTGCAAAGGTTGTCTACATATCCTTTTGCACTCCTTTGCAAAGGTTGTCCCAGGTTACCCTGTGCACATGGGTTGAATCCACTTAAATTGTTTTAATTCAAAATCCTGAATTTTAAAATGCTTCAAAAATTAAAAAAAATAAAAAGTTTCAATCATGCAATAACAACAGATTATCGAACAATTGTTCATTTTTGGTTCTTTTCCTGGTGAAAAAAGCCACATGCTTGACAAGCGTAAAACGATCATCAAAGTTAACATCCAGACTATGGTGAACAGAACTCCGCATAGATTTATTCCGAAAGATATTAAGGATCAATGATGTCAGTTCTTTATTACCGTACGGGAGGACATCATAGAAACATAGAGGAGTGGAAATAGGGTCATCGTCCGAAGTGATGAACTTACAAAGTCCGCCCACAACGATCACATGCATTATTGGATGGTGGGGAGACTGTTTCTGGTTTCTCCTTCTGCATCTTCGGTACATCAAGTTTCAAAACATCATGCAGCACCTTTGCGCCTTCTTGAAGCTCATTCAGGCTGAAAAGTACCAGATTAGGTTACACCGTGTCAAATATGTAGATGTAAGCATATAACACGAAGCATTGAGATTTTTCGTTTTCTTTTTTCAGAGGATAAGGGTTATAATGATGAACCAACATAATTAAGATACATGTTACTGAGTTCAGTGCATGTTCGAAGTTGCCCAAATTATTGGTATCGCAGGATTGATTGAGGAGAACAGGCTGAATTTGGTGGTAACATCACTAACCCTTCGTGTGAGTTAAATGGAAAACATCATAGGTACAAGGAGTAAACATTAGTTAAACATATCTTACCTCATACATAGGGGAGGAGTCAATCGAATAATGGTATCATGTGTAGGCTTTGCCAGAACTCCTCTTTCCTTTAACTTTATACAAATGTCGTAAGCCGAGACAGACAACAAAGTCTTGCTGTTCAGCTCCACAGCATTGAATAAACCTTTTCCGCGAACTTCCTTTATTATGTTGGGGAATTGCTGCTGAACGTTTACAAGGTGCTGCCTAAGCTCCTGTCCCATTTGAGCAGATCTGCAGAGTAACAAAGTAGATTATAACCCCACAAAAACAGTAAAAAATAGGGAGACACAGAATGAACACACCCACAAACTTATCATAGGAAATATGCAAAAATAATCATGCTACATTAGACCTAATTTTTTAGTGGAACTCCGTACACATGGGGAAAAAATCCAACTCTATTCCCATATTTTGAAAATAATTTTGCTTAGCCACATAAACTTTACCTTTAGCAAAATTAGGGAGAAATTATAGCACAAAAAGGGGACCAAGCCATTTCCACGGTTTGCTCTAAATGATTCGAATGATTGTGATGCGAGTAATACATCTTAAAGATTAACGAATAAGTTGCATGGAGCCAAAGGCCAACTGGTACCAATCTTTCCCTTCCATCTAAAGTTAAAGGGAAGAATCTGAAAATAGTTGCAGTAGCTTTGAAACTAGCAGAAGCACATTGGTTCAAACAGCAGGAAGAAATGCTTTTGTTTGGTTTCTAGAAAATTTATGTGTGGGATGTTTAACATAGACTCGCTAACCTAACAAGAATGAATACAGTGCATACCTCTCGGCAAGTCCCTCCTCCCTGATCACATCTAATGAGGCAACAGCAACTGCACTGGCCAAAGGATTTCCACCAAAGGTGCTGGGAATCGAACCAAATCAATAGTGTGTTGGCTCCAGAAAAAACCAATCAAAAAAAGCTGAAAATAGCAATGAAACCTTCTACACAGCTAAATATTACATTTGAAAGGTTTTACGTGGGTCAGAAACAGTTAACACATGTCCACTTGCAAATTCACAGTGGCATTTCCTTATCATTTTCCTTATGAGCTAATTTAAGGAATGTAGTGTTCTACTTAAATCGTAACCACCATAAGAAACAGGTGCTTCATACCGAAAACAATCTCTCTCAGTCTCCTGTTCTCATCAATTTGTATGAAGATTAGTTTTTGTAGCAGCAAGTAGATCTGATCGACGACCCACCGTGTTATCCTTATGTTCCAGAGCATGAACACTTAATCAGGTAATGTGTTTTTTTTCTCTTCTATTTTTTGGATAATGAGATGGAATGAACATTGAAGCAGTCATGAAACCAATGGAAACCTTGTTGACTACATCCAAGCTTCTACTTACTACTTAGCTAATTAGCTTTGCTCTCCACACTACATTAACCCAAACTTTTTTATTTTGGGTAGAAATAACAAAAAAGGGTGCAATAAGATGTCTTCCCTGGGATCCAAACTTCTTAATTTTGGGTAGAAATAACAAAAAAGGGTGCAATAAGATGTCTTCCCAGGGATCACCCACAAAGTACTAATCTTGCCTAAGTAACACTTAACTGCAAAGTTTTAATGGAACTGCAAAGCCCTACAAGAACAACAGCCATTACCATCTATGATGGGATTGTGTTAAAGAACAGTTAAAGCTGGAGCTGCTGGACAGATTGTCCTATTGGCAACCTATTAGTACGTGCTCTATGACTGAACTTGGTTTGTGAACAGCTAAAGTTACATGTCGTCATAACTTCCTGTTAGCAGATTTGTCATTAGAAAAGAGGCAACACGAAGAAAGATTTTCTCATAAGATATAGTGAAGTTATAAGGGCAAACCTTCCATGCTCTCCTGGCCGAATGCAAAGCATGACATCTTTGTCTGCTAGAACTGCACTGACAGGTATAACTCCTCCACCTAATGCTTTTCCTAGAATCTGAAAATGCAACCATATAAAAGTTATCCTAACCATGAAATCCTATTGAGCTCCTAATAAGCCAGTTTGAGTAACTTCAACATTCCAGGCTTTCATATCAAAGTTGGAAGTAGTGTTTCCTCATCTACACCATGAGAAGTGGTATAATGTTCAGATGACAAAAAAGAATGAGCAATAAAGGTCATCAAGTTACTAATTGGCAAACCCAACTTGGCATAATTTCTCCTAGATATATTTCACAACTTGGTTGCATAAAGTTCCTTAATTGCCACAGCGAGTTTTTAACCCTCCCGGTGCCCCAAAGAAAAGACAATTAATTTGAATCATAGAAGGAAATATAAAGAAACCAAAAGCAAAGAAACTTCCATCCAAGCCACATGAAAATCCCCCTCTCTTCAACTCATTTGGATATCGGCTAAGGCTTGATCAGTTCATTTAGTTTTGTCTTGAAAATTTGACAGGAATCAACTGAATTAACCGATCAAGCCTTCACCGATATCCAAATGAGTCAATTTTCTAAGGGAATCCTTAAAAACATGTTTTAAACAAATTGAATAGTTCCGATCATTCGCGTGGAGCACACAAATTTTTTTGTGTGTCAAATGCTGTGTTATTCGTTGTGTTAGCGCGCGCGCGGAGAGAGAGAGAGTATAGCGTAAACTTTCATATAAAGAGGCTTAGTAATTGGTAGAATTCATCACCACCCGTAGAAGGGTACCATGTCCTCTAGAAGGGAAGGTCCTACCTACAATCTAGATAGAAATGGAAACATTCAACACCTAGACAGAAGAAACCTTAGAACCCCATTTTTCATGGAGCCGATGTTTTGCCAAAGAAAACTCCAAAAATGTTTTTGGGTGAACCAGGACACACCATTCCAAATTTCGTCATAATGTCAAACTGTGCAACATTGATACCAATAACAGGGTGTACAATCAAACACAATAAAAAGCCTTACTACAACATCTGGACGAACTTCTTCCCAATCACAAGCTAGCATTCGTCCAGTTCTTGCCAATCCGGTTTGTATCTCATCGGCAATCATTAATATGTTATACTTTGAGCAAAGATCTCTCACAGCTTGTAGATAACCATCTGGAGGAATAATAACCTGACAACAGAATTAACAAAAGTAAGGGAGGGAAGAAAGAAAGCTAAAATATTTGTTCCAAATGGATGCTCCTAAAAACCAGTTAGCATGGACACATACAAAAGGGGATAATAGGTCCACACCCTGGGCTTTGACTATCATACTATAAGTAGCAAAGAGTCTATCTTAGAAATGCCCCGCTCATTACTGATGCTGATCAAAACAAGGTCTCAAATAACGCATTGGTACAACTGGCAGAGGACAACTGGCAGAGGAGCCAGTTGGCTCCTAGTGCAGAAACCAATAGTTTTAGTACATGAATTTGTTATTTTCAGTGTTGTTTCAGCTAAATGAAAACTACGGGGGAAATGCCAAACCAAAACCAAAAACAAAAACAGAAGCAAGAAAATGACAACTCATGATCGTACTCTTTGCCGAATACACATACCCCAGCCTCTCCTTGGATAGGTTCAAAAAGAAATCCAGCGATCCGATCGCCATGTGCTGCATACAGAAAGATAGCAATAAGACAGTTGTTTATTCTAATTTGCTCCATCAAAGTTAAGGAGAAATGGATTAAAAATAAGGTGAGGTAATGTAATATTCCACAGGAATCAGGTTTCTTAGCCCCCATGAGTTCTGCAAAATATTAATCACAAGCAACAGCACCATAATAGTAATTCCCATGATGACAAACCTTGGAAGATCTTCTCAAGAGCAACTTCATCACCAAAATCAACTTTAAGGAGACCAGGTAACAAGGGCCCAAAACCACGAGTAGCCTCATTGTCACAGCTCATAGAAATAACAGCCAATGTACGACCATGAAAGCAGCCACAACAAGAAACAATGATAGCCTACACAAGAGAGGATTTGAATTAAGAAAAACTGAAAGCACAAGTTGGAAACAAGGAAGTATACAAGTGGCAAGACTACTATCCCGATTACGGATTACCGTAGAGAATTCACTAAAATCAAAGCTTGAAGTTACTCCACGCAAGCGTTGGAATTTTCAAAAAGCAGAAAACAAAATTCTTGAACAAGAGGAACACAAACATTTAAGAAGATCGCCGAGATAAACACAATTCCCCTTTTACCTCATCTTTGGGAATTTTTTTCTTTTCATAGCCCCATTTTCTTGCCAACTTCAAAGCTGTTTCTACACCTTCGGCGCCAGTATTCATGGGTAGGACCATTTCATATCCAAACATGCTTGTTAGATGGTCCGCAAACAATGGAAATCTGTCATTATAGAAGGCTCTGGAGCTAAGTGTTAGCTTTTCTGCTTGTTCTGTTAATGCTTTAAGAACCTTTGGATGGCAATGTCCCTGTTACAAGAAGCTATGAAGTCAGAATTCGATCTCCACCTTCCACACAATGCAGAAAAAGTATTTACTACAAGGAATGAGCCAAACAGCTGCTCTATCTGCTGAGGCTGCAAATGGCTACAAGTAACTGTCTCCATTGCCATTGCAGTTGATTGTTACCACTGGAAGGATGGAATAAGGTGGCCAAGGCCAGTCATATTTAGAAACTGAAATCATATTTAGAACACAGCATATTTCTATGGCAAAGATATCAAAGGCAAACATTACAACATACTTCCACAGAATTCATAAGGTGTCCCCCTTAAATACTGCTCATGAACCGAAAGGTCCCACCAATACCTGATAATATCTTTCTATAAACCTTGTTACACAACACCATGGTGAGGAATTGGCATGAATAGATATGCGTGTGAAATGAAAAATAAAATACAACTCATACGATTCGCATACAGAAGATACATGCATTCCATTAGTTCTTCTGGCGACTACTTCTTTGACAAGTTTAAGTGAAAATAGAGAAGTCAAAAGATATTCCTAGGAAAAGATGACTAAAAGAAATTTCTGCATTATTTTCTTCTTCCTCCTGCCCCCACCCACGGACAAATTGAAACTAAAAATGAGGAACACCATAAATGCCGCGATTATGTTGGACAGTAAACCCCTTTTATCTAGGTTCTCTATAATAAAGGGAAATTGAAGGAACGTGAGAGTTTGCCATTATGTACAGAACTTGCAGAGTGTGTCACTTTTCAGTAGTAGTTGGTTATCAAAACATTTCATAACTTACTAATTATAGAATAATAGTACATTAACATTTGGCAGAATAAACGAACAAGTAAAGTCAGAGTATGAAGTATGAAAGCAAGTTTATTTTTCCTCTGCCAAGGGCACCTGATTAACTGCAGAGTACGCTGATAGGAAATCAAGGTACTTGTTGCCTTCTGGATCCCAAATAGATGATCCCTTCGCTTTAGAGAATACAATCGGGATTGGGTGGTAACTGCAATTCAACCAAAATATTAATCATGGAAGGATACTTTACCAAGACACCCTAAATAACCCACATACACTGTAGAATATGTTTAAGACCCAAGCTTGATGTATCTATAGCAATAAAGCCTAATCATGTAAGTCTTTTCTTCTTCATTGCAGTGGTTTAGAAATTTTGCTGAATTTTTTATTTTTCCCCACAGGAAATTTTCGACCTCAAACCTTGAAGTCAGGTATACATCTCAAGTTAAAATTGACAAAACTCATATCCATCTTTCATGCAGTATCTAAGGTTAGTTTAGGTCCTCGGTCCTCTCCTCTCCTCTCCTCTCCTCCCATTTCAATTTTTATTGAGTTTATTATAGGATCTTCAGTTCTTAGTCTGTTTGCTCTCAACCTGTCTACCACCTACTAATTCATGAAATTCGAAACATTCCACCGGTAGACGGTGAGATGAAGTTTCTAGAGATTAGTCGAGGCGCTGCCCGGACACGTGAGTTACCAAGAAAAAAACTTTAGTCCTCGTGATTTGCACATACACGCTATAAACCTGTGCACGTAGCAAACAAGAGAGAGAGAGAGTACTTGTGGGCACTGCGTTGATACTCCAAGTCGATGAGGTGCTGAGATGAGGAGGAAGGCATGGTGTTTTCAGAGAAAGCGCCGAAGCTCCTACAACCACCACAATTGGCCCTACAAATTCTGTTGAAGACAATCTGCAAGGGTCTCTTGGCAGCCATGGATGAATTGATGACTGATTATATTTCTTCAGCAACTGCTATTTCTGTACATTCAATTGATCAACTTTCTTCGACCTTTTTCATTAGGAGAGCTCCCAGAGGAAATGAAGAAGATAGATGCGTGTACACAATCTCTCTCTCTCTCCCTCTCTCTCTCTCTCTTCCTTTTTGTTCAGATTGTTTGTTGTGGAGCGATGAACTGCAATGCAATGGTGGATATGTACATTTCCCAAAGGACATCCGCGTCCCAATGTTCATGAAAAAAGTGCGGCGAAAGAAAGGCATCCAAATCGACCCGATTAAAAAAAGAAAAACTTATCCGAATGTTACTTGTAACGTTTTTTTTTAGTTATTTAATGCAATGAACACGGTTTATTAATTCACCATATTAGTGGATTCGATACAGTAAAAATGAAAAATTAATAAAACCATGTTCTCATGTCCTTTAAAAATGGCTTATTGATACGATGAGCTATTCGTTTGTTCCCATTCTTTCAAAATTGGTAAAATGAAAATAATTAAGGGATAGTGTTAATTCATACATAGGAACACATGTTTTTATTGATTTATCATGTTTAATGCAATCTAATGTTCATACATGCAACATGGATGATTTATTAACCATGTTCCCTTATAATCATGGTCAATCAATAATCCATGTTTCCTGTGTGATTTCTCTGTATAATCATGATTCAACATTTTAATTTTTTTTTCTTCACCGTCGAAATAGAAATACTCCCTCCGTCCCTTTTTAAATGTGTTACCTCGTAAATCCAACTTATTAAAAAAACACCATCATTACACCTTTCACATCAACTTTTTTCTCCACTTTATACTTTCCACATCAACTTTTACCCCTACTTTCCAAAATTATCCTCCACTTTTACCCATTAACTCTTTACCCACTAATTTTTCAAAGGGCAAAATGATAATTATACAAACTTTTACCCATTAACTTTTCAAACTACACACTTATTTAGGGACAGCCCAAAATGGAAATGTCTACATTTAAAAAGGGACGGAGGGAGTATGTTTTTTCAATTTTGTTTGAGATTTTAGTTGTGAGTAGATTAGGAGAGAGAGAATTATAAGATTAGGAGAGATATTTTTTGAGAGAGATTAGGAAAGATTAGGAGAGATATTTTTTGAGAGAGATTAGGAAAGATTAGGAGAGAAATATTAGGAAAATTGGGAGAGAGAAAGGGTATTTTGGGGTTTATTTAAATTTCAAGATGAAATCATAAGTATTCAAATCTCATAGGATGGAATTATAATGATATTTTTTTGTACAGGATGCCTAATTAACTCTACATTTAAACAATTGGGTGGCGGAGGCAGACTAAATATGTGAAAAAGGGACGGAATATTATAATTTAATAATGTATATGTTTTTTCAATTTAATAGTTAAATTGTAAGCCACCCCTGGCAACATGCCGGAGCTTGCATTCACCTCGATTTTAATGTTGAATTTCATGAAAAAATCGATTTTGCGACATGTTAAGAAGTAAGCTTTTTAGTTGACGTGTCATTCCACTTAAATCAAATCCGAGGACCTTTGTAACGTTCTTAGAGCATTTATTACAATCCAATATCCACTAAAATTTCAGAATTAAAGATAATGTTGTACTATAAGCAAATACTCTCTCCGTTTCAAAATAAGTGTTTTCCGCACAAACTTAGGTCTTTAAAAAGATGCATTTTTTTTATTAAATAATTTAATTTTTTCTCCCACAACTTAAAAGAATACATTGATAGCTATTGATTTGTGACAAAAATTTATTCTTTATACGAAAAAAAAATATGCATCTCTTTAAAGACCTAGGTTTGCAAACGGAACACTTATTTTGGAACGGAAGTAAATTTTATTTTCCATACAAAATCGAACAACAAATCACTCTATCTTTAGTTTTCATTTCTATTTCTATTTTAAACATCCTCGCACTCTCTCTCTAGCGTTAACTATTTTTCCTAATAAAAATGATAGAATATCACCTTCTATATTTTACAGAAAGTAAATTTGAAACTCTATTTTTCTCATACTCTATATTATTTGCAATGTTGAACTCCTGTCCGTGGGAGTTGTTTCTCCAAAATAGAAAAATGAAAGGGAAAAAAATAAAATAAAAGAGAGAGTGTTGAAAAAAAAGAGTGAAAGTGAAGCACACAATTTCATTTGCTTGGTAAAAATCCTCATCCTTCCTCCAAAGCCGAAGGCCCCTCCTGACTGACCTCCTCGGCAATTAGTAATAAATATATTAATCGATGGCTAATTATGCACGAATCATATTTTAGTTTTGAAAAAATGGCATGGTTTGAGACATTATTTGTTGGAGATAATTTTTTTTACGGAGGTTCCGTAAAAAGGGGTTCGCGCCGAGCCATCCATCCCGAGATCCAACGGCTCGGAACATATAATTCCGTATCAGATACTTCTGTTTAGAAACAATCTTTATAATATAACTCCGTACTGTGCCAAAGAGAGGCTGTGGAGTAATAATTTTTGCACTTCAATCCCTTTATAAACGCACTTCAAAATTTGCCCAGCAGTGCGCAAAATTACACAACACGAGCACTGAGAGACAAATTTTAGAAACCATTTATTAGCAAGTGGAGTGCAAAAAAAAATTTCCTACCTTCTGCTTTCATGCGTCCATTAGCACTTAGTGCATGTTGGACTGTCTAGCATTAACCACAAAGTAATAATGACTTCCAACAGAAAATGACTTCCAAAAATTAATAAACAAAGTGATCATGTTTTTGTTTTTTTCCATAAGTAGCAAACGAAGTGATAATGTTCACATCTCTCATATTCTATCTTGCTCATTACATTTAAGTATCCCCTTAAATATCCTTACACACAATTTTATAAAATTAAATTAAAAATTAAAAAAATAATAATTATCATCTTTTGTTTCGGTCTGCCTTCGACACAAAAACAAATTCACCTTCCAACCTCAATACTTCATTACTCAACATCAAGCCTAAATTTCGACAGATGAAAACTAGAATCAAAGATACTCAATGGACCGAAAATGCTCTATGGAACTCTGATACAGATGCAGATGCTACTACCTCATCCATAAATCACTATATGGGGTAATACGTTAATCGAAAAGGAAAAGGAAAACCCAAAGAGAGCACCGGCCAACATTCCTTGGAATACCGGAGAGCAACGTTTCCCCAGGCACCCACATAAAATCATTAACAGCTACAGGAACGGTCACAAAGAAACGAGTGCAAGATGAAGCTGCAGGAAGCACTACAAGGATTTCCAGAGTAGATGAACGCAGAATAAGGTAGAGCAGGCACCATTGAACGGATTATCATTTGATGGGGTACGAGAAATGAACTAGCAAACACAACTATTTTGCTCCCGCCTGCAAACAAAGCCTATATGCCTAACTAGACTAACACTGCCAACTGGGGGCATAATTCCAGAAAGTATGGAGTAAGGAACGACTAATTTTTCTAATCGCTGTTCGTTATGAAGAGGAATGTGATAAAGAGTTACATTCAAAATGAGTTTTAGACATACTGTAACGTATTAGGTCATATAGTGGTAAAAAGAGTCAGAATGTAACTACACGAGAATCATCCAGAATAAGGAGCATTCAGCTTAAGGAAGTAAGCAGATTACACAAAAAAAAAAGGCCCTCCAAAACCTCATGTTCATTAGACTTAAGAGAGGGTCATGGATGAAGCAGTGAAATCACGACAGGTGATTTCATTATCTAAGGATGGACCTACATAATGACAGCAACAAAACAGTTTCCTAAAACGCAGAAATCAGGGCAGATACCAGTCCAGAGTAAAGATAAATCAATGGGTCACCATGAAAAGATACATTGGTCGACAGATTTATCAATCCGAAACAGTATATATAGTTTGTGGAACCAATCAATGTACAAAACACCGATCAAAAATTGGACAGGTGGTATTATTGTCTAATGGCGTATGAACAAAATTAAGAAACTCAGAGAAGCAGCAGCACCCCTTTGTTTTGGTAACCCGGTATTGCTTCTTATAACAAATGGCTTGAGAACCAACAATATAACTTTATGATAGCAAAAGAATGAAGAATTATGAAACTGAGATATACGAGAGAATGACACATCTTTCAAAATATGAGGGTGGTGGCTGTTAACAACTACCATTGTTGTTTCTAAGCAAAAAAATTCTCATTTTTGCAGCTGAAGCTAGAAGGCACCAGCGAGGTAAAGTTAGACAAATTAAACAAGTAGTAACAGATGGGAAGTTCCTTGGCGGGAGATGGTTGCAATTAAGTGAATGATTGCCGTGGAAGTGAATGATTGACGTGGAAGTGAAGGTTAGCAGGAATATAGACAGATTCAAAAAGATGGTTCTAATGCCATAGTCTTGTAGGTTTCTAAATGAGAATCACGAATCAAATTTTGAATGAGGTACATGATCAGATCTACAAAAGTAAAAGTTGAGATAGAATCCAAGGCAGGCAAAGTATCAACTGCTATTTGAAGAAACTGTAATTCACATGACTTGAGTCTTAGCTGTCGATTCTTCATGTAAACAGGTGGGGAAAGGGGGGGAAGGTCACTGCCTTTGAATACGTGATTCAGTAACATTAAATACAGAATTAATGGAATTAGAGAAATTGAGGTCCCTTTCTTTAAAAAAATTCAGCCAAGTCACTGGAAGAAAAATAGTTGATAACCGTTCATTATGTCGTCCACCGTAGAGAGAGAAAATTCTGTCGAAGAAGCTGGAACACGAGGATCACATAGAAAAAGTAACTGAAAGTTGAAACATCCATACACCGAGTTCGAAAATTATGGTCATTATTGAAGGTATTCCAGCACGAACATCAACTTTATAGAGCAAACCAATATTTGAGATAAGACGAGAGCCATAGTAACTAACGATAAGAATAAATAACATACAACGAAAGGAGGGAGTTGATCCTATGTAAGTTCTAAGACTGCCGCAGATCATGAATAGAGTAACAGCTTGGACAGAAGTCACAGAACCTATATCACGGAGAATGAGCCCGCAATGAATCTGCTTTGCAATGGAAGAAACAGATTAACAGACAACCTAGAAATGAAGGTCTTTCCAAGACAAGACCTAAGGGAAGTAGAGAGTAAACATTCTTAGGGTAATGCTCCAAGATAAGACCAAAATTTGCGATTGAGTACCAAGAAGCATCCTCACAGGTTAGGTGGCCATTATAAATGCCTGAATCAAGTTTTCAGCAGCACGCTTCTGCTCAGGTGTGCCGGATATTACAGCCACGCGATCACCCCGGGAAGATTTGGATTCAGAGATCTCTACAACTGCTCCAGATATCTGGAAGAGAAAAAAAGTTCAAGTGAGAATGTCATTTGATCAAAGTCTGAGTTCAAGGTGAGGCATGGAGGCTCATGCTCAAAAGTCACAGCCTTCACCAATTATCTCAGATCGTCTGGTCTAATAGAGAGTTGAAGAGGACAAAAGAATTGGCATCGAACAAGAAAAGGGCAGAGGCTTTTGTAGGATCTGATGCACAACTTTATGGCCTAAAGCAACCACAATGCTTCTGTTTTTTGTCAAGTAAACCTCTCTCCTTATCAATATCAGTGCAAGAAACATCAGATAGGGGACACCCGGTGGGTCCAAGAGACAAATTCAAATCTCCAAAATTAAGCTATCGAAATAAGAAAAGAGGGCCTACCTTACGAATGTTTCCTATGTTTGCCCCACCTTTGCCCATCACCTTACCCACTGCATGCCCAGGAACCACCATCTCAAGGGTTGATGGAGGCGGCAATCTGTGCACATGACACAAATGATAAGGACATGGATCTCATTAGTGTAAAATATATAAAAACTGGGCTCAAAATACTGACCCTCCATACAGCTTGGATGAGTATGAAGGCAAAGAACCATAGCCATCATCCGCCACCTAATCCAAAAAAAAATAAACTCACATAAGTACCAGAATTGGCATGATAGAAATTTAAAACAAGAATCCAGTGAATAAAAATTGTGGAAAGAAAAGGATAACACAAATACAGAAACAGGACACAGAGCAGATAAAAAATGGTTGAAAGAATACAGGGTAGAACCCCGGAGAAGTTGATGAAATAACTTCGTATATGTTTCATCCAAACTAAGTTAGTAGTTAAGAAACACTTAAAACTGTACGACTAAGTTGTTCATCAAACAGAGTAAATGAGAGCCTTGTTCCAAAGAATGAACAAAGAGAGGATAAGGAAAATTAATCTTGCAGATGCTTAGACGCAGTACACCATCTAATAACTTGGTTATTGTTATAACCTATAAGCGATGACCAGTTGAAGAGTTATAGACAACAGTACAAGGCCCTTGATAACGAACATGCAAGTTGTAGCTCCAAAAACGTAAATCTCATGCCTTTAACTCGAGGAAAAAACAAAATATGCCCCCACGAATCCAGTACTAGTGAAACATAATATCATAGCTGTCCTCCAGTATTCTGAGCCTAATTCAATAGTTGCATTAGTATAGTCATACATGTCAAGACACTAAGCGCTTAATGAACTCCAAGAACTCTCGTTTTAACATATTGTTAGAAGTAATTCAAACTCGCCACATATTGTTAGAACTTCAGGGGTCCAACCATATTGTTAGATGTAGTTCAAACTCGCCACAAAATAAATGTTAAAGGATATGTGTCTTTCAGACAATCACGAATCTTGACCAGACAAGCAGGGAGAAATCAAATTCCATTTTATACAAGCTCAATCAAAGACATGTGCTTATGTACAGGTTTCCAGACTTGCATGGCATCTACACAGAGTTTTACACCCAGGACTACACGGCAGTAAAAAGCATGCCAAGTGCTCCCCTTTTTTACTGACAAGTTGTCAGAGCTCCTCTTCGTTATGTTACGAATTCATCACATCTAGATTAAACCATGCTATTATAGCTGTGTATTGATCGCCTAATGGTTAACATAGGACAAAGTAACAAGGTCCAGATGATCATGAAAGTACACCAATAAATTCTGAAACTTTCAGAATTTAGGAAAAAATTGGAACAGGAAAATTCAGAACTATAACAAATTCACCATTTAGGTAACTTGACAGATAATAGTCATCACGACTGAACATCCACCAAAAGGTTCAAAGAAATTCCTCCCAGTCACTGCAGCTATATTATCCACACAACAAGGGAAGAAGAAAAAATAAAAAATCAAAATTACCTCCTTAAGAACAAAAAGAGTATCCTTTGTGTAGCAAAAAAAAGTGTGCTCATAGACTTTAATGGGAAAATGAAACATTGTTACAAGAAATAAAGATCCATAAATGACATTAGAAAAAACACGACACCCACAACAATAAAAACGAAAAAGCAACAAAAAACCAGACGCCCATAACAACAAAAGGCAAAACACTGGCATACCGATAGAGACCCGTATCCATAGAGACTGCTTGAAGAACGCATGCCCAAGCCACTCCCAGCTTCATCTCTATGCTCATAACCCACTGGAGCAACAGGGGGGACACTAGGCAAAACTGAGTGCGCTGAAAGGCCAGTGCCACCAGAATAGTAAGAATCAGCACCAGCAGACTGGTTATGACCACGGTCCCTATCTTTTAAGACATCATCTCGAAGCCTCAGAACAATCTGTACAAGTGCATCCCTCACACTTCCTACTTTCCCAACAACCTGAATTTGAACAGTAAAACACACTAACAGATTTTAAAGAAATGATAATCAAGACCAAAAAAAAAAAAACCCTACGGAGATAGCTTGAAACCGACCTCAACAAGTTCATCGTTGGCATCAGCACACTTGGGCTTCTCACCTTTGGAGATATGGATATCAGCCTTAGTTCTCTTCCTAATCTCATTTATGATTGAACCACTTTTTCCAATAATACAGCCAATTACTTTTGATGGAACAAGGAGCCGGATAGAGACTGTGTCATCATCTTCATCATCATTTATCTTACCTTGCAGCAACAGAACAGCTTCAACTGCTACGGATTTCAAATCATCCGTTGACTGCCACCAAAAAAAAAATAAAAAAAAATCAAGACACGTGGATAAAGGAAACTATACCCAAAATAGCATGTATCCTGACGGAACTTGACATGATATGGCATAAAAAAAACCAGATGCAAATCAGAAATGGTATAGGTGCCATTCCTTACAGTCATCACAATAAACATCAAAGTGGTGACAAAAAATGTATAGAAAATGGGGAAATGTTGTTTTTCATAAGACAAACAATAGTTTCGAGAAACACATTCATTTGCCACAAAGGTAAAGAAGTCGTTAAAAGTTGACAACCTCCATTGAAACACTTCTTCTTTGCCACAAGGTAAAGAAGTCGTGAAAAGTTGACAACCTCCATCAAAGTGTCTAACACCATTAGAAGCACACTGGCTTTGACAGGAACATGTAAACTAATGAAAACCCAGAATACCACATCAATACGATCACAAAATGCACAAACATATATGTTCTGCTTTTCCTTTCATACTTTGCTTTACCCTATTGACTCATTCCTTCAAGTTCATTTCTACTTTAACAGAGGATTGCGCGTCTTGGATTCGGTGTCCAGTTGACCTTTTAAGTACAAATATAAGAAAACAAAATCGAATGAAAAAAAAAATGAAGGACAAAGAAAGACGCACCTCTGTTGAGGTGACAGTGATGATACATTCGCCACGATTAGCCTTTGTATCGTCAACATCAACACAAGCACCGCTGGCCTGCCTCACATTTTTAATGGAACTCCCTCCCTTGCCAATAACGCGGCCAATTGTGTTAGAGGGACATAGGATTCTTACAACTAACTCCCCCGACCTAGATGTCCCACCATAACCAGTAACTACAGGAAGGGCAGATGAATAAACAGGCCAAGCACTCCCTGTATCGGAGTAGCCTGGAAATTCCGGTATACCTGCTGCACCGAGCATAGAAGGAACAGATCGGGGATCTAAACCTGGATAGAGTCCACCGGGTGGAAAAATAGGAGCGTCTGAAGGGATAATAATGTTTGGAAGCGCTTCAGGCACGTTAGTGTCAAGAGGAATCTCTTCCTTTGGAGCGAACTTATACATGATTGCTGAAATTGCAAACAACGCTTTCTTCACTGCTTCTGGATCACCAGTTATCTATTTTCAAAGCAAAAGAAAGTCTCTTAAGCCACATTAATATTACCATAAGTACAAAGAGTACAGATGTGACATGAAAGGACACGCAAATGTTGAAAACAAGAGCAACTTAACAGGAATGTAAGATACATACTAAGGAAATTTTAAGTAAAATACTCATAACTAAGGCAACCTCATTCATCTGAGGCTTCTGAGCTAGTGTGTTTTGTTTGAAAAAGTAATCGCCCACAGCCATGCAGGCATCCGTGCTGCCAAGTCTCTCGAATTTTGTAGTCCATTTTACATTTTCAGCTAAAACTTTTTTATCAGCAGTCTTGAACTTCAGTCTAGAAACAAGGAGGTTATGCTTCAGCTTCAGGTTTTGAACCATAGGGGCGGTAGGGTTCCTGGGCCAACCCGAAGGTAGAGTTATTTTTAAAGATCTACTAGAAAATGACCAACTTTTACCTAAGCTTTTCCATAAAGGTCCAACATCTCCATGTTCCTGAGGTGATGTACCACTTTTATCAATACTTATTCATTCGTATTGACATACATTTCACACTAAATGCAAAATTCAATGAACAACAAAATGTCCAGAGAAAGAAAGAGAAAGGAGAAGCAGTTGTTGATTCTTATGATAAAAACAGCTGGTTACATTAAGATAGAACCACCTGTAACGATCCATACTTAAAATGCATAAAATAAACGTCCAAATTTGGCAGTCTACCTTTCAAGCCCATAATATTAACATCCAAAGCACAAATATGACCACATAATTTTAAATTCAACAAATAACTAAGTAACTAACCACAAGAAAGTTGTCAAACTCCATTGCACACGAATGAGTGGGGTCAGTAGCATCCTTTGGGTTAACCTTAATAGTTGCCCTTGTCTTACTCCTTAGTCTCTTTATGGTAGACCCAGACTTCCCAATAATATTTGCAGACTGGCTAGAAGGAACAAGAATTTTGCACTCTTCCTTGTCTTTCCACTTCTTGTCAGAATCTCCAAATGAATCAATTGCTTCCGCAATTGCATTGTGCACTTTGATAAGCGCGTCTTGGGCCGGGCAAAGCGGCTCCCCATCATCAAATTCCCCGTCGATTTCCACGTCTTCTTTATCCTTGACATAGCAATAGATTGTTATAACTCTATCCTTTGCTCCCGGGAACGGATCCACAACCTTAACCCTGGCCTTTGTCTCCTGCCGTATTGAGTTTATCACTTTTCCACTCTTTCCAATCACACTCCCAATGAACCCATCAGGGCACAATATCCTATAAACAATTAATTCATCATCACCCCCTTTCTCGTCTCTGTCCCTGTCCCTGTCCCTGTCTCTGTCTGTCCGCCTCTTCTGATTTTTGCTATCTCCATCATAGTCCCTCCTGTGACGTGATCGCTTCCCATTCTCACCCATTCTTCTATATCACTTTTGGCCTAAAGGAACAAACAGAAGACTCAACCTGCACCATTAAAACCAATTTAAACTCACCTTCAGTATTTATGTGAAGTGAAAGGGGAAAAGCAAAAGAAAAGCAACACCAATCCTTGATTCTCTTGTTTACTATGGTCTCAATTATCTTCTTAAAACGAATAGAAATGCAACTCACCTTACATCGAACTTCGTAAATGCAAAATTCTTTACTTTATTTTACTTCAATATCTTAGGAATAGAACACGAAAAGAACATCTATTGCATCATAACATCATAAACAGAGAACCCAGTTCATAAAAAGCCTGAATGAAGCCGGAAAACAAAGACTTCACACAAACTAACACTCAAATGTAGGCAACTGTTAAAAAGCCCGCGAATCTTTAACTGTACAAGTCAAGTTAAGAATAACAAAAGAAGAAAAGAAAAAGAAACGTAATACCCACAACCCTAGTCGATGGTTGACCAGAAAATAAACCCAAAATTCGTACTTCAACGAAGCAAGAGATGAACGTAGATTGGAACCTGATATAGAACGATAGGCAGTTGGAACCCTGGTAACGAGCGTATCTGATAATGAAAAGAGCCGATTGAGTGAAAACCCTAGTAGATTTTACAGAGAGATCGGAAGAGAGAAGTGATTCCTGCTTTCCTAGTAATCTATTGTAACCTATCACGAGAGAGGGTGATAGATATATCGACTAGGGCTTGCGATTTCCCAAACCGGGTTTCGGGTTGTTTGTTGAAGGGTAAATTACATTGAACTACGCCGAGTTTTCTACAATTACAGATGCCTCCCCGAGGTCTCCTAACCATTTTTTCCTGTGTTTACTCTCACCCCTATCATATACTCTCTCTGCCCGTGTTTGTTGGTTCACAAACATACTCTTTTTCTCCTCCCTTCAAATTTGTCCATGTTTTAGAGTCAATGAGTAAATTGTGTTAATTTTAAAAAATGGGATAAACAGTTTTAAATAGATATCTCTGAGTCCATTACATATATTAAATTGGATCAAAAGCTCAACTTGATTCAACAACGATGTATATATCGACCTTAAAACATTTCAAAAGTGGATTGGATTTGACTAGGAGCTGATGGGTAGTCCACCCTGAAGCATTTTGATAATACGAGGCGTGGGGGGTGAATTGGGACATATTTTATCTTACCATAACCCTGACCTTAAAAAACCATACTATCTCACCCTGCTCGGAAACCCAGGGTAATGCGTGGCTCTCCCTTCCCACTCGGTCGAGGCATGAGTTTACTTGCCGCCTTCGAGAGAAATGGTGGTAGTTTTACGCAATAGCAAAATAGGGGAAAATTATTATATAAAATGTGTTATTTAGTAATAACTGATGCAAGAGAGGTTCTTCGTATGAGTCAATATTTTTTAAAAAATGTATAAGAGGTAAGAATAATCAACTGTAGAGATGAAGGAATTGAGTGACCGAAGGAAATGGTGAAGAAAAAAAACAGGTGTGCACAGAAAAAGACTAAAGCAGTGGAGCTTTTAGGCTCATTCATAAAAGACCCAAGTGATCTAGAAAATTCGAGAGAATAGGGTGATATTACTAGAAAGAATGTTCTTCTCTCCAAATCAATGACCCGTGCGGACTTGCCACGTGTTGCGCTACCCAGTTGGACACCTGCCACTTTATGAGTGACTGGTCAACTTTTCTCTAAACGTTAATCTTCCATACAACTGACAAGGGCGAAATATAACTTTAAACCTATAAATATCGGGTATGGTTGACAGGGTTGAACCTTGCCATGGAGGTTTTCTAATTTTCCCTTAAATTCAAATTGGTTTTTGAAGATTTGGGAGTAATAAGAAATATGGCCCCAGTTAGACCGGTTGCGGAGCAGCCTATGCACTTTAGTGGGATTGGAGTGTTGGACTCGCTTTCTAAAGCAATAGTTATGTCTCAAAACTAGACATTCCTAGGGAATGCGAACTTATGTGAAATTTTAATGGTTATTATGCCCAAGGAATTGATACGCTGGTCACCCTTTCTATTTTATGATGGAGTGAAAAAGAAGAAGGGTTTTTAAGCAAAATAACTATCCCACGCACAAAAAGGGGTCTCAACAAGCAGCTCACCAGTTTAGGGACGAAGCCAATATAGCCCAAGACAGCGATTTGTTGAAAAAGAACAAAAATTGCACCGCGAAGTTGTGTGTGAAGGCAATTCAACGCATTGTTCTATACGCAAGCTTGGAACAATGGCCTCGTCCAAGAGAAGTAGCAGTAATCACAAAGAGAAGATAGTTCGCCGCAAGTATGTTCTTTCTCTTTATCCAGTCCTCTGTTGGTTTCACTTTTTGCTTTATCCCGCTAGTTTTCTATTCCAGTGGTGATAATCGCGGGTACAATTCCTTTTTGGAATTTCTCAGCATCGTTTACATCTAATTAGCTGTGAAATTTGATTCTTCAAATTATGTTTTCGTCCGAATATGTTCTGAGGATCTGGAATTCTATCACCCAGGTTGGTTCTGGAAGTAGTTTACATCTTTTATTCGTTTCGCGAGTGAAAATGGCCGAAAATTGGACTGAAAAAGGTAAATTTGTGTGCAGGGAGGAACAACCAGTAGAACCGGAGCTACCAAAATATCGAGACAGAGCTAAAGAACGTAGAGAAGATCAGAATCCAGATTATGAAGCTTCTGAATTGGGCTCCTTTCATGCTGTGGCTCCTCCTGGGACGGTGGATCTTCTGTCAGATACCGACTTCCAATTCTCTTATGTTTTTTCCCAGTTCAAAGTTACTCTAGCGATCACTTATTTTTCAGGAGCTATAAATTCTTATCATTGTTGTTCTAATAACCTGTAGTGCTGCTGATGCCCACAAGCTATCAATCGAGAAGAGCAAGTATCTTGGAGGTATATGCCGGGAGTCTTTTGATTACCACTAAATTTCTTGTGTTTATGGAATAATACCTACTGCTCACTGTGCGCATGGATTTTGTATGTTAAGTCAAAGTGTCCTCTTTAAAGACCCGGACACGAACTTTACTTTATTAGGGATACAAATCTTCATTCTTTAAATTCAGTAGTCCTGAATTTTTTTCGACTGTTAGTCCTCTATTACTTTAGCCTGTCTCTTATATAGTTCCTTGACTCCTCGGGAAGAGGTCAAATATGAAAACCAAACCTTTAGTTCTCAGACAGTTAAACAAAGAAAAGAGGATGTTGCATGTAAATATAAGCCTGCAAGGCTGCAACTACTTAACCAAACAGAGCAATCTGTCTGCACCCAAAGCACCTAGACGTGAACATTGGGTGGTATTCATGTTATGTCCTGTTTGGTCATGTCCTCTAGGACTCAGATCAGCATCCGGTTGAACAATCAAAGTCCATTTATTCAGAACTTCGTGATTCTACTGCACTTTTTCTATTTGTACCTTTTAATGTGCTGATAAGTAATCAAAACCTGTTTTCCGCTGCTCTTCCTCCATTGAATCTTTTGTTTTGGCGCGGTCAATGTACTTCAGGTGACGTGGAACACACCCATTTGGTTAAAGGCTTGGATTATGCTTTGCTTAACAAAGTGAGAAGTGAGATTGATAAGAAACCAGATGCTGGAGATGATGATGATGGCAAGTCTAGGTATGTGAGTTCAGGTCAACAGCTTTAAGCTTGAAAAATGCTGTGTTTGTTTGGTTTTGCAATTTTTTCCCCTTTCTTTAGTATTTTGTTATTTTTGTTTAGAGCCAAACACAAAAATCTAAAACTGGAATGCAAATGATATACCTAGATTACATATTTAAATTGATAGTTTATCAATAATATTCTGACAGACTTCCTTTCAAATGTTTGTTGCTTTTTTTTCCGTTGCACATATGCAGTAGACCTTTTTAAAGAATTTTGAGGTACTATATGATTGATGTTAAAGAGTTATTCAATTTAAATGTACTGAAAACTCAAATTATCTCACCCTGGTTCACTTGTATTGCTTTTAGTTTTAGGTTTTTAGCTGAACAAACGTATCAGAACAATAGCATAAATAATATTGATGCTCTCTCTCTTTCTCTCCCTCTCTACATGACAGAGCACCCAAGGAAGACCAGCCAGTGTCATTTCGTACTGCAACTGCGAAGGTAGTTTACTTGTAAGGAATTTTAGGGTGATCAGTTACTTTGGGGAAACATACACACATGTGTTTAATTATTTTATGAAGAAAAGACACATCATGTTGGATCTTATTTTGCTGTTGCAGTCAGTCTATCAATGGATAGTGAAGCCTCAAACAGTGGTCAAGTCAAATGAGATGTTCCTCCCAGGCCGGATGGCTTTTATTTTCAACATGGTTGGTTCTATACTCTTTGTCTGCTCATATAAACAATAGCTCTCTCCTGCATATTTCAATCAATGGCTGATCGTTACTGACCTAGATTCCCTTTAGAAAAGAGAAATCAGTTGAGCTGTATGTAAAACCAGGATATTCCATTTCAGTGACTTTGACACAGATACTGGTTTTGGTCCAGACAAATGCATGATTATTTAGGGAGGCAGGAGGCTTTCAAGTGCCTGGGGTTGGAAAATCATGTGTTTGCTCGTCATTCGCCAAGTCCAATTTTTTCTGGGTCTGTCCACCTCCCCCACTCCTTCATGTGCCTGGATTAGTTATGGTGTCTTTGCATAGTTTGTACTTGTTCTCATGCAGGGCTGTAGTTATCACGGTTAGGGACAGTGGGCACACAGTCATAATAAACTACGATGCTTTATGTCCCAATCAATTGGAGTCCGCTACATGAATCCTTTTTGTCATTCCACTTGTCAACGGGCTATATGTTCAGCTAAATTTTACGAATCCATACTATCGTAAAATTGTTTGAGTGATCTAATAGTTCATTTTGATTACAATCACCCTTTCTATCTTTATGCCGTCATACCTTCTTGGATTTTATGATATGGTGGTTTAATTTGGGACGACTTCAGTATGGTTCAACACAGAAGTGCATCTTGCATTTGTTTTGCATATGATAGGTTGTGATCCTTAGATAATTTAGACGGATTCACCTTCGTTATGCGTAGCTCAATTCAGTAAAGGTAGAACCACTGTAATGGCGGTATCACTCATTTAGTACGATAGTATTAGCTAGTCTTTGTTTTGCTTGAAATAGGTCCAACCCAATTACCCAAATATGTTGGTCAAAGTTCATGTGACAGCAAATCTTGCTGAATCTATCTTAACCATTTCTGAATTGCCCGATTCAAGTTTTAGAGTATGATTCATGTGATATGGTATTTTAATAACCTTATAAGCTCTTTTTATAATTATATCTTTATTGATTTACGGAAGACTTCCTTTAGCCTTTAAGCTTCAAATATTGAAGTAGTTCCACATCCTCTATGTTGTAGGACATCTATAGCGCTCTCACGTATGAGAAGGAAAACTGGATTTTATAATTTATTTACCCCCCTTGAATTTTTATTTCGTATACTATGACTTTTTCCCTAGAACATTGCTTCCCTTCAGGTGAGCCATTGCATGTAGGCTTACATTAATACAAGATCACCTCTTGACTTGGAGGGAAGCACCCGACCTACTTGACCACCTATCACCAATCACAAGTTTGCACTATTATGTATCCCGCGATTCGGACTTACCGAAAAGATTATGCATGACTGAATATATGTTTTTGTTGGACAGGTTCATTTATATTGTTGGGCCTATTTGCTAACATTTGAAGTTTAGGGACAATTGGTAACTTAACATTGTATCAGAGCTCTGGCTCTGGTTGGGAGAGGTCTTGGGTTCAAGTTTCCCTGGTTGCATTTGTTACCCATTTGCATTTTGCTTCTCCCCTTCGTATTTTGTTTCGCTCTATCTATGAAATATTTGCATTTCCAGGTGTAAGACGGGGTTGCAGGTGAGGGTGTTATGTAGCTTGATATACATTGTTAGGTTCATTTAACTTAAGCGTTTAGGACTACTAGTGACTTAACAATTTCTACCTTAGTGCTTTTGGATCTTACGATTCACTATTCAAAAGAAACTTTACGATTTGCAATTTGCATTGGGAGTAAACTATGTTGCTAGGTAGTACTGTGTATTCTTTGTTCCATTATGACTGTCATTATGAGTTTTTTCCCACCTATTGTAATTGTTTATAGTCGGGTTTATGCTGCTAAGTGCCAATCTCATGGTTGAGCCTTGGCATATGATATGATTGTTTTCTGGAGGACTGAAATTAATGTCGATCAACATGCAAATTGTCTTTATGTAGTACATGTACTGGTCATTGGAATGGGAATGATCATTGTGGGTCATGGACTGCATTTCTAATTATCAACCATTGCTGGGCTCAGGCTGATCGAGTGGTATATGTCAACCCATGGGGTTGAAAATGGGCTGCTAACACAGTAATGTTAAAACAAAGATGTTATGATAGACATGGTTGTCGTTCTCTCAATACTGTCAAGTTAGTTGCTATGATTTTTAATTGATATTGGGGAAGAATTGTGGGCTTTGAACAGTAAGATATGTCTTGATAGAAAGAAAACAGCTGTTATTTTCTAATATAAATGTTCATTTATGTATATTAGGAGGGTGGGTTCTCCCACGATATTCCGACCACTCTGCATAGAAGTAAAGCCGACTGCCCAGTCCCGGAGGTTTGTATTTTTTTGGTTTCCTCTTAATGCAAAGTTATGTAGATGTTATGCCTTTTAGTTAGATTTGGTCATTTCATTTATTGCAGGAAATGGTTACTGTCAGCGTTGATGGTTCTGTGCTAGATCGAATTGCTAAAATTATGTCATATCTCCGTCTTGGATCATCTGGGAAGGTTCTCAAGAAAAAGAAGAAAGAAAAAGAAGTGAAAGGTACACTTTTTTCTTTAGCAAAACACTTGTTAGCAGTTTTGCGTAATTCACCAAGCAACTAATTGAATCCAAATTCGCGAGGCTTTTGAGGAAAATTTCAGCCCATGCTGTAAATCTTCATGGAGTCGTTAAACTCTGGTGTTAAGGTCTTTGTGAGAATGTAGCTAATCTGATTAGCATGAATATAACTTCACTTGGCTACTATGTTACATGGATTCTTCATTTTGGCTAAAGTCCCTGTGTCGATGTGTCAGCCTGTATCCATTTCGGACGCTCGGATACTCTAGTCGTTATGATATTTATCCAAAAATAATATCAAATTAGCTAGAACAGTGATATTTCTAGACTTTCACATAGACAGGAAATAGCAAAACCATATTTTTCTCAACCCCACTTGTTTAAATACATTTATAAATATAATTTATGATACGCGATCTGAGAAAAATTATGCAATATATACTTCAAAAAAGTGTTTAGGACGTGCCCCTGTATCCATACTCAATTTGGGGACACATTCCAATATCTTAAGATTTAAGTTTAGGAAGGTCCGTCACTTGGACTTGCACCCCACCCGATACTCGCATCCGAGTCCATGTAACATAGCTTGGATGTAAAACATGACGGAATCGTTAAACTCTGGTGTTAAGGTTTTTGTGACAATGTAGCTACGCTGATAGCATGAATATAAAATTGTATTTGGCAATTTCGTATGTGTAACAACCAGGATTCTCAAGTACCACGGAAAACAATAAAATAAGAATAACAATGTTTTAGACTTTGTCGTTTATTCCGAAAAAAAAAAAAAAAAAGTTTTGACAATTATCCCCAAAAGTCACTAAAACTACTAGGTCTAAGCTCCAAATGCTAATCCCGCATGCCTTTGCTCTGAAGCGATCCTAAAAATTAAATTAAGTCCGGAAATATAATACAAGAAGAATAGAAATGCTAAAAATAAAGGAGACAAACCAATGATGGTCACTGAGTCAAATAACATTGTCCTTATAATAGGACCTCATCCACAGCCCTCTTCAGTATATGATCAGTGGCCGGCCTGACCAAGCCATAATATAGTTAACACACCAAGCCATAATATAGTTAACACACCACGAAACCATAAAAAAGTTCATCAAGTCCAACGAATACTACTGCGTAATAAAATGGAATACAA
The DNA here is from genome assembly GCA_016920895.1 of Vaccinium myrtillus. Lineage (NCBI taxonomy): Eukaryota > Viridiplantae > Streptophyta > Magnoliopsida > Ericales > Ericaceae > Vaccinium > Vaccinium myrtillus. The sequence goes on along the minus strand of CM029275.1, from coordinate 12,487,678 downwards.
AACGGGAATAACAGAGAAATACTCTGGAGATTTGTAGCACATGATATACTTCAAGTTTACCTCCAGTCACAATGAAAACTGGTAAATCCATAGATTGTTTCAATTGGTTATTCTCAGCTCTGGGCTCGCTCACTAATCTCTCCCTTATCTTTGTTCTCTTCAAAGTTGTATCTGAGTGAGAATAAATAAAGCAATCTGATCATAGATTAATAGATAATAGATACCATCAATCCCTACAAAACCGTTAGAAAATGATTTTGACCTAATCATCCCATCTCTCTCTCTCTCTCTCTCTCTCTCTCTCTCACACACACATATTATGGGAGATCGAGTGGATTCTTCCACATGTGCTATTACGTTTTCTGTATCCGTGCATTTCCCTGGGGTTGCTATTTGATTCTGGTTTCATAATGAGGGTAGTGTATGTTTTCCCTGACCTCTGTAGTTTTGTTCTATGTCAAAATCGTACAGGAAAGATAGCAGCTATTGGCAGTGAATATGATGAGGATGTGAGAATGCCAAAGCCTGATGGTGAACTTTCTAGGTATAAAATTGATAGAGAAAAGCTCCCTCCTCCACCTCCGCCGCCTCTGAAAAAGGGACACCCAGATTCAAAAGAGAAGCAAGGCCCTGCTGTTCCCAGAACCGAAGAAGATGACATATTTGTGGGGGATGGCATTGATTATTCTATTCCCAGTAAAGATATGAGCCAAAGCCCTGTTTCAGAAGACATGGAAGAATCTCCTCGAAATAAGGAAGGGATTTCCTATTTTAATGAACCTGCTTATGGTCCAGTCCCCCCCTCTGAGCCTTCCCATGATTGGCAACAAATGGTAAGTTGATTTTGAGCATGCTATTGGTTGCAATCTTGCTTTGAAGGTAGAAACTATTTTTCTTGTTGTAGTATAAGCGAAACTGTGAGGAGAAACAACGGAAACTACTAAGTGCTTGGTGAGCTACCCCCTACTGATTTCTCAAAGTTTTCTTTTCACTTATCTATTTTTTACCTCTTTGTTTAGGGTGGATATGATCCTATGCAAGGACAGGCCTTAAATGGTGGCTACCAGGGAGAGTGGCATGATTATCAATATGCTGAGCAGCTGGCTTATCCTGAGCAATACCTCCAGCAGAACATTGAGAATTATGATGTGCAAACTGGTTTAAACATCCAACAGGACCCACGCCTCATGACTCAAGAAGAGAAGGATCGGGGTTTGGGGTCAGTGTTCAAGCGTGATGATCAGAGGCTTCAGCAACTGAGAGAGAGGGATTCGCGGGAGAAGGATCCCAACTTCATATCTGACAGTTATTCTGAATGCTATCCTGGGTATCAAGAGTACAATCGTGAGGTTGTGGACAGCGATGATGAAGCTGATTTGTCAAAAATGGATATGGGTGGACGGGTAGGTGATCTTTTGTATTCTTTAATTGTTTATCTAGTCATTGATGCTTTTGTCGAAATGAGTTTCACTTTTATGGTTTCACATGAAAAAACATATGGCTCGCTAGCCTTGTCATCCTCTTTTCAATTTAAGATGAATGCATTTGCTTAGAATAATAAGAAGCTAGTGTCCAAACCTTTTTTCTGTAATTATCCACCCAATTAAAAAACCTTTCTGTAGTGGTCTCTATTACCTTATTGAGGTCATTTAATTGGTGGTTGCATAGAGGTGATTGGTAAGGTCAAAGTGAAATGTTTGGTGCAGGCAAAGGGTCGACTTCATCGATGGGATTTTGAGACTGAAGAGGAATGGGCAAAATACAATGAGCAGAAGGAAGCAATGCCCAAGGCTGCATACCAGTTTGGCGTGAAGATGCAAGATGGCCGAAGGACGCGAAAACAAAATAAAGACCACAAGCTTACGAATGAGCTGCACAAGATTAATAAGATACTCACGAGAAAGAAGATGGAGAAGGAACCGGGTGAGATAGATGATGGGGGTGTCTACGATGATGAATCACATCCTGGAAAGAAGATTCGAATTTAGGAGTTTAGTGATTATATTTCATTGTGCCTGACTACTTCCCTTTATGTAATGGAAAAAAAAAATCACATTGATGTTTTTTTCAGTCTCGTGCATCGAACGGGTAAAAATAGGAGTGGGAGGAAAACACGGTATAATTTCTCTGAAACCTGTTGGTGATGGCCTAAACACAAGAAGGTCGATAGTCGAAAGTCGGGCATAAATAAACAAGGGAGATTATCGCGATTTAGTCAACCTGCCAGTAACTCTTTTCTCCGATTCCTTGCTTCAATTGATTTTAGTTCTCTTACGATTGTTGTTATTTTTGTTCGATTGGAGAGAACTTTTTGAAGGAAACTAATTAACTGCGCAGAAACCCTAATTCCAAGGCCATAGCTTTTATTAATAAGTTGTTCATGCACAAAATTGTTACGCATATAATTTTACGTCAATATTGAAAACATAACTGGGTCTAAACAGTAGCAACCCAAACATGAATTAGTATCAAGATATTTGACATGTTCATGTTGATAGGTGTTTTGACATAAATCCAAAAAAAGAAACCGAAATGACACGACACAGAGAACTTTTTGAAGGAAACTAATTAACTGCGCAGAAACCCTAATTCCAAGGCCATAGCTTTTATTAATAAGTTGTTCATGCACAAAATTGTTACGCATATAATTTTACGTCAATATTGAAAACATAACTGGGTCTAAACAGTAGCAACCCAAACATGAATTAGTATCAAGATATTTGACATGTTCATGTTGATAGGTGTTTTGACATAAATCCAAAAAAAGAAACCGAAATGACACGACACAAACATGACGCCCACCCCTAGGGTCAAACACCTTGAAACGCCTCAGTGTATCGCTATCACACCTTTATCAAGAAAACTTGCATCGCTGCATCCTCAGATTGAAGTAGTTTTAGCTGTATACCCTCTCATTTTCTTGTTTTGTCTTGTCCTTTTTCTCCCTCTTTTAGAACTTTCAGATCGCTACTTCATCCATCATAACCCCTTGAAATTGAAAGAGGCCCAGAGTTTTTACGTGAGTGCATGCACTGCTTCAATGAATTTGTTGACATGGTAATTCAAAAACAAAATTCACTCAATTATTTACAATCTATAGTTGAATCAGCTTTGTACCAATCTAGCTTTAAACTGGAAGCACCAATTTACACCTTTTATCCGAATGTCCTCAAAAAATCTCTGGCGACTGTCAACTAGCCTCAGGATGCTAATTATTTGTGGCAGACTCAAACTCTATATTCTCTATGATGAATGTCATCAAGTATATGAATTTGTTTTAACAACCAACGGCTCGAGAGGCATCCTATAGGAGGCTGTCAAGTTGCATTTGCAGATCCTGTATAGAAGTCATATTGATAACGCCTTGTATCTCTTCAGGTGAATACTCGGATTTTAGGAGCGATAGTACTTGAGTATGGGCTTCAACAATGTTGCCCCTACATAAGAACACAATGCAAGAAATCATAAAAATACGTAATTTCAATTGACAACCTACCAAATCTTGAGTATACTGCATGCCCCTAAATAACACAGAAGTTTCAATAAAGCATCCTTCAGGATATATTTTTAAAAGAGAAGCCGAATTGTTAAACATGAAAGAATCAAATGGCCCAAAAGCATGAAACAAGCAGAAAACACATCTCAACACATTGATTCAAACACACACACACATAAATAAAAGTCATAGAATGGAAGTTTTGACCACTTCTCCAGAAAAACGTGGCAAACTGATAAAGTAAACATCCATTCAAAAGGACTGAAACAATGCATTCAAAGCTATGCCTATGAAAGGCTCAAAACACAAATAAAAAACATGCGTTTGTGCATGCACACACTAGGTACATAAGTCTAGCGGTTAGCCCCGCCAACAGGCACGATCACATGGCTGTTAGGTCAACCCTCCATTAAAGGGACCCACCATGCGGCACGTCCATGGTTGCTTTGTCACCTTGGAAAGGCTCCACTTGCCAGCAATGTGAGAGCCATCAGCCTGATGCACAATCTCCTTTCCTTGGGAGCTTCGGCATTTGTCAGCCAAGACCCAGCCAAACCATGGACCTCGGTGGCATGGCCCTTGGCCATTCATCTATTCATCTCCAGTGAGGAATCTAAAAGAAGCGTTCAATGGGTACCCTCGTTCTCGTGCTGCTCTCTGCTCAGTGGTATAACTTCACCTGTCTAACTGAGCAACAAGCCAATCCTTCAAAACTTCATCACCGACTGGAGGTTTGATTTCAAGGGTTCATATAAGGATCCTCAAATACCCTTCCTCGAGGGAATGGTCTTAGAACATTCTCGGAGACAGGGAAACATTGACCAAAGGACAGCACATTGGAGATGAAATCATACGTAATCTCTAAGAATACCTACTCGGACATATTGATATGGCCTCGGGATCCTATTATAGAGTTCTCAAGCTCACTACTGCCACTCTTTTCCCTTAAGACTGCTAACCAACCCCTTCCCTCAATCACTGACGCGTTTTATTTGCAAGGGTGTTATAGAGAGATGTACTAGTAAATTTCACAATCAAAGCATTGAAGTTGAAAAATCTGCCTTGAATGCAGTGAATATTAACCTAATCACACAACGTGCAATCAGATGCTTACTTTATAGGTTTGAAAAGTATTGTTCTTGTTGATTGATTCTGCAAATACAGCTTCATTTTGGCCATCACTCTTGGCAACTCTTGCTGAATTGTAACACTGACCTGTTTCAGAGATGCATACCATTAGATAAACTGAATTTAAGCTCTAGCCCTTTGTATTGCGGAAAACAAATATGGTTATCTAACCAATCTGTCTTAAGAACTACATATATACACACACATGTGCACATAGCACTCTTTACGCGCACAACTGCAGTCGGGAAGAAGCAGTACATAAGACAGTCTTGTCTTATGTACTATAGAGCTTTTACTTTGGAATATTAGCTTGACTGCTTTTCTGCCTTTGCACAAGTCTCTGTCATGCCATCAGAATGTCAATCACAGAAGGAACATCACTCGTCAAAGTTGTCCAAAGTATGGTACTTTCTTTATGCCACAGCAGACACGGTATTCTCCACACAATCCAGAAAAAGAGCCATTCAGTTTCATAAAATACCTTTTGAACAAGTTCAGCAACCTTATCTGGCGTAGCAAAAGCTTGATCCTTAAGGGGTTTTGCCATAACCGACTCTATCTTTTGACTTGGACTGCCCGAGGACAATGCAACTTTCACCGCTGTAACCTACAAAACCAAAAATTGTGAAAATTCCTAGTTTAAAACACTGTTGTGATTCTAAAAACCAAATAGACTGTCCACACAGGAAGATTAATGATGAATCTTTCGCAAGTTGAGAAGGACTAATAGTATCAAACATACTTATTATGACTTCATGATAATCCTTGCCACTTTGTTTATCACTGTTAACCAGAGGTGGGATGCTTAACAAATAAATCTGGTTGCGATGAATAATGTGAGAATGATACTCTACTATTTCTGACATGGGCAAAGTGACAAGTGGTGTAATAATCGAATGGTTGCCGACTTTTTGACTTCATGGCTATATCCAGCAGGCTTGGTTCCTCAAGTTGCTAAACAGAAAAATTGCACAATATGGATAAAACAACAAACCTTCGTAACAAAGGAAAGCATGGGGTCCACAACAAGTTTTGTGACTGACATAATGAACTCTTCACATGTGGCTTTGAGACTTTTCTCCAGCTCCTGCAATAAACATATAGTCACTACATGAGGCAACATTAACAAGAAGGAAATGCGGAAACTAGATAACCCTTGAACTGCATTGACTCTTTAATTTGGTCATCACTATCACTGAAGAGGAAAGCAATATTCATCCTAGACTCCTAACAAGGTTATTATGAGATCTTAAGCTTAGTTGCATGTGTTTGACTATCATACCTGTTAAAGCATTAAACTCAAAACTAATTAGCAATAAGTGGAGAGGCTGCCCAAGTTCATATACTAGTTTTTGGAGGTTATAATAAACCAATGTGGGACAAATTCCAACAAAATAGCAGAAAACGAGCAGCCATTATGTGTCTCATGCGCCTCAAATGTGCTTCAATAACTGTGTCTCACCTCAAGGTATTTGAGGAGGCACTATGCCGCGCACGCCTCGCCTCAGAGCCTAAGCCCGCGAGGTGCATGCCTTTTAATACACTGCTTCTATGGTTTATTTACCTTATGGAGTGTGGGTAACCATCATGCTTCACAATAAATATAATCCTTAGACGTGTTTCTGAAAGATGACTAAAACCTTGTAAGAAATGTAAGCACGCGAATAAGCATTCTTCTAGGAGTAGCGAAGGTAATATGAAAACTCGGTTGTATCTAACACCATAGTGGTATATATAGTCGCTGAACCTAGATGATAATAAACCTTGTAAGATGCCATCCTGATAACTCTAATTCGTCATCCCCAAGTATAGTGAAATCTGGCGTGAGTCGTGAAATCTGTTGTAACTCTATTTCGTCCACGTAACTCGATCTCATGCTTTCTTCTTGTGATTACTTGATCTTCTGTGTGCCTGGGGGAGTGTGTGTGAGTTTTAGTTCGTGGCCGAACACATGAAGCCGTTGTTGTTAGGCTTTAGATGGAACGCAATCATTAGTGATCCACTAAACAATAGAAGACCACTATACAATAGAAGATGATTTAGGTATACATTGTTAATCTAAGCCAGGAAATGAATCCAAAGATGCTGGTAATTTCCTTTAACTTTTCTGAACAAAGGCATGCAAATGATATGTTAAACAAGGAAAGATTCAAGTCAAATCAATGAGTACAATATTAGTGATTGAAGGGAAGACATATACCTTCTTGGCATCTATTTGACTTTCCAAAACTCGAGGAGATAGTGTCCTCGCCAAGGAAGTTGATCTTGACCAATCAAACAGCGAGGCCTGGCCTCTAAGAATTCGTCTCAGATGATCCTGGCAACAGAATGTCAATATAAAGAAACTTCCGTTATTCTCGTCTAAATCAAACCAATTTACTCATCTTGACGAGCATTGCAATACGTAGACCTCGCAACATCTTCAAGAAAGTTTTTATGCAAAGAATCTCATAAAATAATAGCTTTTAGTAACTAATACATCTCTTACATATTTGTATCCAGCACGAGTAGCATAAAGAACCATTTACTCTTAAACTTTGGTTTTCTTCTTTGTAAGCGTTTCCAATGTCGTCTATGTACAGACCACATATATTTTGGAAACTGACCTAAGTCCCAATTGTGAAGTATAATTTAGGGTTAGCAATAATTAGGGTTTCATTGTTAGGGTTTCCATTAAATTGTTATTTATCTTTTATGTTTAGGGTAGTTTAGTCTTTTTGTATTATTAGAGTTTCTTAGGTTTTCTATTTAAGCATTGGTTCTTCTTGTAATCAAAACATCAGATATATGCAATGTAGTCCTTCTGGCTAGTCAGGCTCTCTCTCTCTCTCTCTCTCTCTCTCTCTCTCTCTCTCTCTCTCTCTCTCTCTCTCTCTCTCTGTCTTGTTTCTCTTTGCTTGGATTTGTATCATGGTATCAGAGCCCAAAACCCTGGGTTCTGATCTGTTAATCAGCCTCTCTCTCTCCATCAGCCTTCGGATCTGTTAATCAGCCTTTTCCCTCTCACTCTTCCTCAGCATTATCAACGTCAGAAGCAGCAGCAGCATCACGCAGTAGCAGCAGCCGCACAACAACGCATGCAACAGCACGCAGCAACAGCCGCACAACAACGCATTCAACAGCACGCAGCAACAGCAGCATCGCCGGAGCATCGTTAGCCTCCGGCAACCCTCGCCAGCGTCTGGCGATTGTTGAACGCTTTCCGGCGACAACTGTAGCAGGTCCGACAACCTCTGTTTAGGTTTGAAATCCAATGGGTCTGCTCCGAATCCATTGGGTCAAGTCCGAAATCGAATGGGCAGCAATTTTCAACTTCATCTGACCACGCCGGAGACTCGTCGGACCCCTGTGTACTCCGGCGACCCTCTGTTTTCCTTCTGTTTGGGTCTTTGTTTACCGATCTACAAACCCCAGTGAGTTTAGGCACTTTTCAGGTCTCCGAAGACCCTCTCCTGAACTCTGAATATCGCCTCTCTTTTCTCTTTATGCTCTCTCTGTTTTTTTTTTCTTTCTCTTTGGGTATTTCTGGTTGTGATTTGCACTTCTTCTTCTCAGAATCTTATAAACCTTTTGCAACTTTTAACTTTTTTTAACCTTGTGAACTCTAAACCTTTGGACTTTCTGAACCTCTTAATCTGGCTCTTTCTGCAATTAGTTCAGCATCTGCTCTCTATTTCTGCAATCCGCTCTACAATTAGTCGTCTTCCTCCTTTGCAATAGTTTGGTTCTCTCTCTCCCATTTGCAATGAATCATCTGTCTCTAAAATCAGTTATGCAATTAGTTTGTCTTTTTGGTCTCCATCAGTAAATCTGAAATCTGCATTTCCCTCCTCTCTCGTATGTCTCTGAAATCTCCAAAATTTGCAGTCATTCGGCATTGGTATTAGCAATGGTTCAGCGCAGATTGGCATTGGCATTGGTATTGCAATGGTTTGGCCCCTATTATACCGTTTGACTTCGTTACTGTCTTGGCAAACTCACGATGCTCTCCGGCTTCGCATCATGAGTTTGAGGGGGGGTGTGAAGTATAATTTAGGGTTAGCAATAATTAGGGTTTCATTGTTAGGGTTTCCGTTAAATTGTTATTTATCTTTTATGTTTAGGGTAGTTTAGTCTTTTTGTATTATTAGAGTTTCTTAGGTTTTCTATTTAAGCATTGGTTCTTCTTGTAATCAAAACATCAGATATATGCAATGTAGTCCTTCTCTCTCTCTGTCTTGTTTCTCTTTGCTTGGATTTGTATCACCAATCAGTCCATTTATGAAGTCCTTCAAAGAATCAACATATGGCAGCCTAATGATAGCCCATACAGGTTTAATTACTTTTTCAACACCTAATGATTTATCTCAGAACACGTAGTGTTTCTCAATTTTCCCTCTTTCATGTTAAACATCAAGAACAATGCCATTCCCCAAAAGTCAGCAGAACTAGGGTAATGCTGGCCACAACTTTTTGATATTAAAGTTTACCAGACCTAGCAAGAACAGGGAATTTAAAGTTAGACAGGCAATAAGAAAAATGAATCACACAGAAAAAGCTCTAGACATAATCCAACAAATTAAAAAGCCAATATTATGCATAAGATGCTTGCAATTCTAATCTTTCAAATTACATGTCAGAGAAAGATGCATGCAGAGAAGTTTCACCACTGGTAGAAGGGAAACATCCCATGTGAATCCAGGGTAACTTCAGCTTTAGAGCATGGAATCAAACTCATCAACAAAAACAGTGAAACACGATGATGCATCATATTTAGAATTTCAGGTTTGGTGTTACTGACCAGCAAATGCGAGAAATCAAGTTCCTTATGCGTGACTGAAAATTCTATATCAAATGGTGCAATCTGGAAGGACAAGTTTCTGAGTTAGGAGTTATACACTGAAATTGCTTTGCAGGAGGTACATAGACTAACACGAGAAGCCGAGACATAACCTGCTCCCTTAAGATGAGGAGATGTTTAATAAGGAAAAGTTGTCCATCCATTGGTGATGATCTTTTTGCAATCAGTTTGCTTGCTTTCTGCACAGATAAGACAAAATGCCAACCAAACACAGGGCATCACATAACAAAGCTTAGTCACTCACAAGGACACTAATAAAATTCAAGGTTAGGCATGAGAGAATATACTAAGAAAGCAATGAGTCATTTAGTAATTACAACAAATTTGAACCTGTCATGCTATTTTCAAAAACCTCCCAACATTTACCCATTCACCTTATCTTAATCTCTCCCCTTTCTAGTCACACTAGGTATGCTTATGTGAAGACGCATACTCTCTACTGTTTACAAGAGAAAACGATGCCCCACAAAACTGCCCATAACTAAGTTCGCCTAATGAATTAACTGTCAGCTCACTTACTTGGATGGACATCGAGCAAACTTCTACAGCTTCCTGTTAGAGACCGAATCAGAGAATTGAATGAGATAACAGGCACATATGTGAGACTCGTAAGAGAAGTTTAATGGAAAAGATACCAAAACCTGTGCCAAACCAGTGAAAACTGCAGGTTCTAAACAGCGATACAACTTTGACAAACATGACAGAGTTTTCTCCAAGGGGGGGTACCAAGTCTTGAAAACATCTGGGTTTTCAGCAGCCTGCATTTAATAAGAGCATCACAGAGCTAAGAAAGGTTGAATGATAAATTATTTTATGAAAGAAAGTAAAATATCATACAGCAAAACATTGTTAGAGAGCAACAACCACAAAAATTGGATTAGAAATCTGTTCCTATGACTGCAGGAAGGAATCTGGGGGTCCAATGGAATTTGCGCACATCCTTGAAACAAAACAAGATATCGCAAATCTATTCCCTTGTATGCGACAAAAGCTAATATTTGCTATAACCAAATCATGTATATATTTGCTATAACCAAATCATGTGAAACACTCACATAGCCATGCAACTTGTGTGGAAACCCATGATATCAAACCAGGCCTAGGAAGTCGAAACAACTATGCTTCCATTACCTCAGTTAACTTTTGTAAAAGTCACCTAAACTAGTTTTTAGTAAAGTAGCATAAGCATCATATTAACACACAATCATAGAAAAGGAAATGAAGAGTTGGACTTACGGAAGTAGCTTCTGATTTCATCTCAGGTGCTTGCTCCAGCTTAGCAGGGTAGTCCAAATCTTCATCGAAAGGAATATAATTTGAGATCTAGGAAAAAACAAGAGAGGGATTCAGAAAGAGCAATTTTATGAAGGGATAGCGAAGCACATAAACTAATGGGCATCAAAGGACGCACACACTAATACATGATAACAAATACAAAATGAGAAGAGCATAAATTTCTCCCTAGATATATTTTACATGGATACTTCTCTCCATGTTAGAATACAGACATTCCAGTGTTCACAAGTTGTTTCAACAGAGAAGCAGGAAGCACAAGAATGATACTTTCTTCAATCTCAAAATGGTAGATCGGAGCAAGAAAAAAAGAACCAAAATGGAGTGTCTTACCTAATTCTAGGATTGGTTTAATGTAATAGGACAAGTATAAGAACCCATGGCTGTCAACAAAGTGAAAATAATGAAGAACAAAGAAAACAAAAACTTCTCGACTGCGATACCTACTTCATCACGGATATGGCTTCGAGCACGGAAAGTCAATCGCTCCTGAACATCTTCTAAAATTCTGTCTAATGTTGGACGTAGTCCAGCAAGTGATTCACTTCGGCTACTAATTTTTTCTCCAAGGACTTCAACTTTAAGGATATCCACAAGTTCACATAGAGTATCAAGATTTGCTTCGTGGATAAGTTTAGGCCGTAAAGTATCATACAAGTACATACACCTGCAAGTAGTTTAACAGCAGAGAAGAATAAATAAGAGGTAAATATGAAGCAATGTAACATACCAAAAACTCCATGTGAGGCAAACTTTTACAAAAGAAAACCGAAATACGAATTTTTTTCATATCACTAATAAACTGTCAACATAAGAGGTTTCAATCCAGAGCCTGCTTTAGGGTGAGGAAAACAACATATTTGGTGGGTAGAGAGAGAACATCTAGTGACGTGGAGTTCAGAACCGAGAATTACAGGAAAGAAAGCAATGGTCCGAAGATAAGAAAGTTTCATATTTCCGAAGCACCAAGAAATATCTGGGACCTAAATTAGCTAACCGTCAAGTCCATACTACGAAGAGTGGACATGGTGCAACGGTAAAGTTGCCCCATCGTGCCCTGAAGGTCATGGAATTCGAATCGCGGAAAAGCTTCTCTGCTTACAGGAGGGGAAAGGCTGCGTACATCAACCCTTCCCCAGAAATATGCGCGAGCTTCATGCATTTGATACGCCCTTTTGTCAAGTGCATACTATAAAAAAGTATTTGGTCCAGCAACGATGATGAGGAAATTGCTTGGTTTGGAAAGGAATACCCTCTTGGAAACACATTTATCATTTTGGGCTCCAGAATCAAAAAATCATTTTGATGTCATGCACATAAGGTATCTGCAATAGAATCAGATTGTAGAAATTCATCTGATAATAAAACTTCTAGTAATTTATGGATGAATGTCAAATGGGGAACAGAAAAGAGGATCAAAAGCAAGAGCCAAGAGACAAACAATAACCAACTTTCATCTAACCTAGGCAATTTGTTGTGACAGAAACAAAATCCCTAGTCCATGAGCCGATCAAATCTCTCATACAACTTCAGAGGCAAGACATTATCACTATACAAATTGCCGCTTATACATTACTGTTTCAGATGCCAATACTTTCTATTTCTCCCTATTAATGCTTATGTATTACTATGACTAAGCTGCAAATGGACAGAGACATAAATCGGGATGTTGCAAAGTAGCCAAACCTAAGCACCTATCAAGGAGCCTGGCATCTATAAATCAAAGATCCTGTCAAGTGTCACCCCGAATATCACAACTTTTAGAAGCCTATATCATTTCAAAGCATGTCCGAACTAGGTTCACAATCACCTCTTAAACTAGTAGGTTAGCCTAAGGAGCCTCTCCACTCATTGCCATTATTTTGAGATAGGATGCTTTAACATGGGTATCAGACTTGGAGTTTGGGAGGTTTCGGCAAGATTCTTTTCTCATTGATACCTTCTATTTGAGTTGAAAAATGCCCAGTTTAATCGTGATCTCCATGAATGCATACATCGTTAACTCGGAAAGTGGGAGTTGGGGGTTGGGTGACACCTGTGGTAAAGTGTTACCGGTTGAATTTCCAATCCATGTATTTTTAATTATGTACATCTCCATTACTAATCAAATCCGAAATTAGTATATGAGCCTGAGAAGCCTCTTCACCTATTTCCAATTGATTTTCAGTTGGATGCTTAGACAAACCATTTCCAATACCGTAAAACCTACTGAAAAGAAAATACATCCACCAAATTGAGATTAGCAGGGGACGTACATTGAAATGTAAAATTTTCCCTTCTAGCTCATACAAAGTCTCCTTAATTCATATGAAAGTGTATGGTCTCTTAGTGTCATAATACAAGTGGCTCATAAATTCGAAGAGAGCCTAATTCCCACTATCAGCTATTCTATTCAACTGCTGATGACTTACCTTTCCTTTCTACTCCATACTTTGCCTCTAAAATGCAAACCGTAAAGGTTCAAGTAGCATGGACACTTATGGAGGAGCAATGTTTAGGTTGCATAATGACACTTCTTGGACAATGACACACAGCGCTGTATAATGTAGGGCACTTCAATGATGCTTCCTGGTCACTTCTTAATACAATCCGAGTGGTGATTTTCTTAACACGTAACATTGGTAACGGCATTCACACACCATAATTGTCTCTCAAAACATTACTATGAAGAAATACAATAGAAATGACCACAAAATAATAATAGTAGAAGTAAAAGAACGTATGAAGAAAGAAAGTACATGGAAACAGAATAACAAGTATGTGGTACGTGTGGAGCTTCATCTTATTAATGTAAACTACTTAACATCACAAATTACACTGCATAAGTCTCTTGTATGCATGAACATAAATAAACGTACTTGCTTATACCGGTGTCCATTGGTATATCCCATTTTTGTGTATACCATGTCAGAGTCTTTTCATCGTGTCCTGGTCATATCCTGAGTACGTCTCTATGCTAACTTTATGAAGGGGACAAAGATCAGGAGAGTACCAGCTTAGTTAGGGACCTTCTACGAGCAATGATGCCTATTGCTTTTTCGGTAGTTCAATCAAGATAGCTGGCTAAAGGTGACGATTTAGTCTAAAACAAATAGTAGTCTGACTGAAACCAATCAATGATTGAAGGATCAGCCCATATCACCTCTGAATCAGTAAGGGTCCAACTACGCAGCAATCATTAATCAGATAAAATTTCTACGCTGTAGTAGATCTAAAGCCCTAATGGGTCATTGATGGCTTGATAGTGATCATTAAGTTACAGCATGTTGTTATTGAACACAATAGATCAATGGTGAGTAGGAAAAAGGAGAACAAGAAGAAAAAGGAAAAAAGAGAGAAAGCGAAGATAAATAATCATGAACTCACAGAGGATCTATCAAAGGAGCCAAACTTGAAATATCTTCTGCAGATGATGGGAAGAAATGATCAAAGAGTTGATGCTCAAGCTGACATACCTGCAATTGAAACAAAAATGAATCTAAATCTATTTCCCTCCCATGTTTTACTTCCCGAAAAATGTGTTCTTTTTGACGCACATCCATAGTATTTTAAGAGGTCATAAAGAAATTATAGGCACATTGAATGTTGTCAATAGAAATGGAATTAAAAAGAGAACAGTTAACAGTACAAATTGCAGCTTGATTGTAAATATTGGCTACTACTTTGGAGGGGTCAGGAAAAGTTAAACCAGGATTTCCCCCTTCGTCGACAAGTTGATACACAAACTTTGGGTTACCATTCACCCCACTCTAGTAATCTACCCCTACAAGGAAAAATAAGAACGTGGTAATTTTGCGAGACAGCTATGAAACTATATTGTTCCCAAACATGTTATCTATTGGTCGAGAGATTGCTCATCATGGGGACAGAAGCAACCATAAAAGTTGTTCCTTCTGGAATATTCTATGAAAGGTTGAGCATGTAGTGACAAAATTTAGATAGTCGCTTTCTTATCTTACAAGTGGATGATCCGTTAATCCAAACTTGACCATATCTTATTCTTTCCAGAGCCTCAAAAGGGTCTTGAGGACTTTCTGAAGAATACCTGCACTGCCGCAAACTTACGGAATATGGATCCTACCCCATGGTAAAGTTAAATAAAAAAAAGAAGTGAAATTAAGAATAGAATATTACTGGAGCTTAAACATAGTAACAGAATCTTAAAGATACGAGAACCACTTTCCATTCGAAATTTAGCAGGTCAATCAATAAGTATATCAAATTGAGCAGAATAAATTACCTACTTTGACACTCATTTGTTAATAAAATTGGAACTCTACTAACTAGGAAGTTCGCACAACAGAAAACTTTCAAGAAAAAGAAAACAACTGGAAGCAGCAACCTAGGAAATTCATGTCTCAAAGTTTAAACAGCAGACTTCAAGTTTCCTATCATTTCCCAAAACTGAGAACAATCTTGGTCTGGTAAACTTTTAATAGGTAAATTTCAAAAACCTGCATTAAGTATGCAAATCCAGATCTAGTCAATGACGGCAACTTATCCTTCTTGGCAAATTCAGATATCCGTCGATGCACTATGCCTTTGACCTACATAAAGTAAAACAAAAAGATCAGTTTGTAACTGTTAAGGGAGAGTATGATCATATTAGAAGGAAATTTTTTGCTAGCATACCAGGGAAAGCCGCTGTTCACAGTACAGTTTGTGGCATTCTGCAAGAATTTGCACATATTCTTTCCTGGATGATCTTCTTTCAATTTCCTCCAACACTGGCTTAAGCTGCAAATACGTAGAAATATTAGTTTCATCCTTTTATAACTATATAAATAAATTGTGCAAAAACATGCCCACAACAAATATTGTTCCAGGCCTAATCCTCCTTATTCCTCCCATAATCCAAATAGTAGCTTGAGATACAACCAAAGAGATTAGAAAAGAACACCATACATCACTTGCTGCTGCTTTAAAGCGGACATATATGACAGATGCCTCTACACCCTCTGAAACAGCCATTTTGCTATCACTACTGCTCCGAATTGCTGCCTGGACCTGATGAATGAAACAAAAGCATGACAAGGCTTTACATCTTTATACATAAGTTCAAAAAAAAAAATTCTTTTCAGTTCTGAAAGGGGACTTTACCTGAGAAGAAGTACTTTTGAGAACAGAGAGAACATGAGAACGAATCATACCCAACGCTCGAGACTGCCAAAAAGCAAACGAGCACATGGTTTTTAGAACTTTAAAATCCAAACCAAACGTTTAAGGCAACAGAAGAACCATCCGACATAGGAAAGAGATAAAAAGCCTATCTGCAACAAACTATTTTGCACACAATGAAATAATATAATCTCGCCGGTACCTGGAGTTGCCTAAATTTGACCAAGTAAACACTGGATTCTGCATACTGAGGATTGCTTTCAACATACCTATACACAATATAACAGTAGCTCACATAAAAATATCACAAGAATAACAATTGCAATATAGTAATCGTTTTTAAAGCGCGTGCTCACAAGAAACAAGCACTTTTCAATATTGGGCAACACAAAATGATACGTTTATGGCATAAAAATTCAAACCCTTCTAATCAACAGTTTCAGCAACATATCAGCATGGTCTAAACTGATTAAGTCAGATCCACAGAGTTACAAGAAAAGACTGGACTTTAAAATATAGACTTACGATATGCACTCGTCTAATCTTTTGAGCAGTGTGAGAAAGTTCCCACTTGCAACATTCGCAGAATAGAAATTGGTAGCAACCTGCAAACATATGCACAATAAAAGATCCTTAAGATTTACATATCCACGTGCAGATGGCTAATCCTAAAAAATTCAGATGGAGCCAGGCCATGTAACTAGTAGTTGTTCAAAAAAGTTGAGTATTTGTTAAAAAAAGTTGAGTATAATGCTATACTAAGCGGGCCCAATATCTAGTACTTGTTTAAGCTGGAGTTGTTATATTGGAGGCTGAGTTCAAGCTTTGCTTGAGCTCCTACATTTAAGTGCATGCACATGCCTAAACCGTAGAATGTAGAACAGAGCAAGGCATGTATCTAATAGTTTTCCACACAAATCCATTATACTGCTGACACTTGCCAAGGCCAAGTATCTAGTACTTGTTCAAGCTTGGCTTCAAGACTGAAGGGTATATGTCCTGCTTTGCTTGAACTCCGAAAGAATCAGTGTGAGCTTGCCCGGCCACTACTCACCAAACTCATATGCCTACTAAAGCTTTCACTTGAGCTCCTAAAAGTTATTGCGAGAGCACGGCCAACCCGAGCCACTACTCACCATGTAGACCCACTTTCATAACCTTACACTCTATAGAAAAGTGAAAACTCATAATGTCAAATGGATACTTGTCAAGCCACCCTTGTTTGGGACAGAAACAAGGGTGGACAGAAAACTATAAATTTCAAACTTATACTTGCTGCTTCCACAAAAACTGGATTGACATGAAAATGAATCTAATAGGCAACGTAACAACTGAAACGTACATTCTCCAATTCGTCAAAGTAGTTGAGCTTAGTACGAATTGCTTCTGCAAACTCTATCAGTTTTTGCTTCTCTATTAGCTGCAACAGAAACAAGCAACTAAAACAAGTCAAACCGGCACATGCAACAAACCATAACTAAATTCTGACATACCAATAAAACAAACCAACCAAATTAGTAGGAAAATGCAACACAAATAGCATTGGACCCCAAAAGTTGCTACATGCCCCAATCATAGACAGAAGCGGAGCCTATTTCCTTACTTATCATCTAAACATGTTTTGGACCTTACGGCCACAAAGAATGGTAATAATCTAATGCCCAAGTGCGCAGAGGTCTAAGTTTGTGCTCTACAGTAAATGTTCGAATGAGTCTTCCAACAGTTGGAAAATCTCAAGCTGCAACTTTTGGTATGAGATTTACAATGCTGGAACTCTTAAAAGGCGAAGCATCAATGTCCAAGAGAAAGGCTATCATCGAATAGCTCTATCATCATAGTTCCACCGAAACCGAGCCATAAGGCCATTGAGTTGCTTGCATAAAGATTTGGGCAGAAAGAGATACACACCACTCGATCACATGCATCATGAAGAGTTTTCGTCTTTGTTGCCACTTCTTGATGCTGCAGCTGTAATTCATTAAATAAATCCAGGGTTTCATCCATCTGCAGAAAAGTTAGGTCAATTAATTAAATCGTATCTCCACTCCTATCCCCTTGGGGAAGTATGACTTGACCTAGGAGGCAGGAATTAAAGCCATCCCAACTTAACTATATATAAAAATTATAGTACCTTACTAAGCATAATATATTAAAGTGTTTACGCAGATACTATACCTGATGAAGTATACCATCACATGTCTGTATGCGTTCCGTTAGGTTGGTTAAGTAGTGCTGATACTTCTCTTCGGTCTGTGAAAAGAAGAACACCAGGTGCTGTAGTGGTGGTATTCAATATCGCAATTGCTAAGTGACAAATATCTCACAATAAGAAACAACTACTAACCTCTGATTTCATAGCAGCTTCAAGATCTGTAAACCATTTGTAAAACTGCACCGCAAGAATGCACAAAAATAGAACCAAGAGACAATATTTTGTTTTGTGGTTAAATACCTAAATCTGAACTATGATAGAGCATTCACAAAAGTTACCATATATAAAAAAACCAAAGGAACTATATATTGCTAAAAAATCCTCTCATACTCCACTAATGGCTATTCATAATGCTTCTATAAGGTGGGAAAAACAGATAAACAAGATAAGTTCAGAGAAAATTGAGTAATCAATCACAAGGGGCATAGAAAGTGCAAAGTGAATGGGCACTCCAAACATCATTGTAAGTGGGTTGGATGGGAAAGGAAGAGAAAGTGAAGAAAGTTTATTTTCTCTAGTTGGAATTGAGGAAGAGAATAAAAAGACAAACAGAGGATAAAATCACTACAAACTTTCTTCACGGGCTCATATCCAATAAGTTAGGAGCAATAGAATATCCAACCAATACTAAAATTTTTGCTCTTTAATTTTTCTATGATTCCTCTCCTCAACCAAACGCTTCGTTTCCAGAGAAAGAAACAGAAAAATTAGTTAGGGTATGTGCTTTCTGCTATAGATTATTCGGTGGAGATTCCTGCTGGCATCAGTTTTAAGATAAGAGCTAAGTTTTGCTGCTCCCGAATATGTCCCATGGAAATGAATTGAGTAAAACAAGAAGTCAAGTGAAATACCTGATTTGTATTGACCAAAACTGCTTCAATAGCCCCTGTTTCTTCCATGGGGCTGTGCTTAGTGGAAATAGACAAACCGTTATCTTGTCCACGTACATTCTCCTGGGACTACAAATGCAAACCCCGCAAATTTCAATAAGATTATTGCACAGAAGTAAAGCATCAACAAAAGCAGTATAATGCATTATGCACAAGGGATAGTCTTACCAATTTGACTGGAAACGGTCGCTCAGCAAATGCATGAGAAAGTGCTACTATTGCTGCTTGTTGCTGCTCTGTGAGTGGAGCATTCTGCACAAACAACATGAGCCTGAGGTGAGGACCCAACTACAAACTCTACCAAACGTTGGTGAATGTCAAAACCTATTCACATTCAAACATTTTAACAAATTGAAAAGAAAAGACTAAAAAAAACGGTTAGGATGGTGTATGCTAGCATGAAGAGTGATGGAAGTATAAAAATAAACTCCCAATTTTGATAATAAGAACCAAATATGCTAGATTGCTAGATTAAGAAGATAGCACTATGATTGGAGGGCCAAAAACTTGCAAATAAAGAAAAATAACAGTTTGAGCTTTCTAAATAAGTTAAGAGCAACCTTTAATTGCATGCATCTACCCAGTACCCACATTGTTGTATAAGAATATAACTGAGAGGCAAATAAAAGAAGATCCAAAATTCACCCTCTCAGAGTATGAATCAATTCATATTTGGTGACCGTAACCCAATACGCTAGATCTATCTGTGCGTGTGTGTTTATTTATGTCCGCGCTTGCAAGATCAATCCGTTTTGCATTCTGCATTTTTTTAGATCTCTGACTTTTGCAATTACCTACATATTTTTGCTTGTGTCTATGTTCATGTATGTAACTGGTTAATTCAGAGTTCTCTATCACCATTCTT
This sequence comes from Vaccinium myrtillus, assembly GCA_016920895.1. Taxonomy (NCBI): domain Eukaryota; kingdom Viridiplantae; phylum Streptophyta; class Magnoliopsida; order Ericales; family Ericaceae; genus Vaccinium; species Vaccinium myrtillus. The sequence goes on along the minus strand of CM029275.1, from coordinate 12,467,836 downwards.
CGACAATTGTCAATGATCCCTTTTTCTGCTGTGTTTTGGATAAAAATTGAGAAACATGGAGTAAGAGAAGGATAAAAATGAACAAGGAATAAGGAGAGTATGAAACCTGTTCCCAAGTGGAAGCAAAGTTGTATCCTTTTGAAATGGCTCCTGTCTTCGGAAGACTTGTGGAGCCAGCGCCAGTCGCTGCAGCTGCTGCTTTGGTTGTTGCCATTCTCGATTTCTTGATTGAGTTAGAAGAATACGGCGAGGGCACTCAATTCAAGGAGAAATTGGTGATTTGGGTTTCCATTTTGTACTTGGATGTCGATCCCAGAAATTGAAAACTGGGTTTGTTGAGAGAGAGAGAGAAGAGTGTTGTAAAACGAAGATACGAGGCACAGAGTTACAACCGATGCAGTTTCTGAACTCCTGCAGTCCTGCGTAGAGGGCTACTAGAGGCAAGTTTCTTAGCACGCTTTGATAACTGGTTTACTGGTTATTTGCCTCTCATCAGCCAATACGTAATTTTTAGTCTTTAGATTCTTTTTGCGGTGGCGAACCAATAATCACTAAAAAAAATCGCTAAACTAAGAAATGTAATTTTTTTTTGAATAAAGACAAAAGAAAAAAAGAAGTCATTTGCCAAAACACCCCTATAAGTAACAACACAAGCGTGTTTCGCGAACACGTTTTTTAAAAAGCGTGTTCATGAACAAAGTTAAAAAAACATTTTATTATAAATTAATTAAAAAACCGTAAATCGGTTAACGAGGGGATCTGTGGGCAGTTGAGTTGATGAGAGGAATTGAAAAGGTTAAAAAATTGTGCCTTTTACCTCTCTTTTTTTTTAAAAAAAAAAAAGACAACTTTTAGCTCTCTTAAAAAATAGTAAAAGTTGGATATTTTCCACAAAAGAAAAAAAAAAATTGGTGAAAGTTGTTTGCATCTGAATCTCAAACGAGTTAAAAGGTCGACTCAGCAGAGGAGGCTTTCTATTTCTATTTGACAGGTTTAAGCTTGGTTGTGGCGTTTAAGGCATCCACCCTGCCCCCAAAAGAGGAGAGAAGCCAAGATGAATCAATTGAAAAACAGTACTTTTCATCTCTCCATTACTTCTGATCCACTGATCACTGATGGTTGTGGCAAAATAACATGAATCAATGGATTAGAAAAGCAAAACAAATAAATTGGCCTTATAGCAAGCTAATTTGTATCGGCAAAAAGGAGAGAAATTAAATGTAAGGGATTCAAAATTTGAATATACGAGTGTACATATACACACGTGTATGTTATGGAGTATATCACAGCGTCAAACAGCACAAAAGAACCAAGTGCCTCAATGAAGAAAGAATTAAACTCCAAAAATATTTGCGCGACTACCCTATGCGGGATTACAAGAACGTTTACAAGAAGGAAAACTAAAGAGAGATTTCATCAGTCATCACTTGCAACCAAATCAAGAAATATGCACTGATGCATAACTGCTCCTGGAAGCTTGGATTTGCCAAGGAAGAAAGCAAGCACACGGTTGCTACTAATTTCCAAGACTTAGACAAGATCACAAGTTGATGACCAAATATACATCAACACAACATTAAGGAAGTTTTGTGGTGGTAACTGGTAAGAATTAGTCCTTGACGTCAGTAACACCTTCCACAGAAATCTGAAAGCGCGCTTCAGCTTCTGCGAGACACGGAGAACTGATTACTTTACAAATGCGTTCCTCCCCTCTTCCCTTTCTGAGAGCAAGCCTGCAAAGAGATGGGCAATGTATAGCAAACTTTAAAGAAAGTAATGGCATAGAAAGAAACCCACAAGTGACACAAGCATACCTTGTTGTAGAGGCATGAGCCATGATGTTGCCACCAATGGGTTTGACTTGAGGCCCAGCAAAAATGGCAGAACCATCCACTTGGGCAACAACTTGGTTTGTTATAACAACGGCTACACCAAACTACAATTACAAGCAGTACAAGGGAAAATTATGAACTGCAAGACTATGTCCTCTTTTCATAAGTAGCATCTAAATCTACGCCAAAATGAAGAGATACTAAAAAGTACGAAAGCCTAAGCAATATTCCACTCCAATTAGAAATCTCAGCCTGGTGATCCTAACAGCAATATAATCTCTCTTACGATGAACATATCATCCTTGTGCACTCAATATTGTCAACGATGGAGAGAGAAACCAACCTCATCTGCTAGTTTCTGAAGACTTCTCAAGAACTTGGCGAGATGCATTTGCCTGGCAGATAGCTCTCCTCTTCCAGAAAAATCTGTTCTATAAAGAGCAGTAGCACTGTCCACTATCATGAGAGCAAACCTATTTGAGCAAAATTCAAGAAAAGATCATACAGGTTAAATCAACTCAGATGAACCACCAGAGATGAGGTAAACTAGAAATCAGAAAACCTTTTAAATGGCTAGTCAGTGTTTTGCTGCTTTTGCATCAAATTACCGATAAAAGTTTGGGCCAAGTGCACATGGCTCATCGTTTGCAAGAGGTCATAGGTAGGCTGCTTTATCCAAATTTAAGTGGTGAGGCTGATCTCCTGACTTAAACCCACACCACAAAGTTGTAAACAATAGAATTTAATTTCATGTCATGGACTCATGGTATTCTTTTTCATTTGATTGAAGAATAATCCATTTTCTTTTGCTGTACAAGTTATTAGTGAACTCTATGATATCTGGCGTGGATACTTTACAAACTTTAGGTGATGCTTATAATATATTAATATTTCTTTGGTTTTGTAATCTCCATTATATTCACCCTCTAAAGTAGGTTACGATTCCTTACATGCAACCGCTAGCCAGATTAGTTACAGCACAAAAGGTTACGTTTCGCTCGGGCTAATAATCTGAACCAAGTTCAACTAAGCATCGACATGGCAAGATAGTAAAAATGGATTCTCGTATCCAAAATTGAATTGACTGACGTGAGAAGAAAATTATCACCAGCTCAATAAGAGATACATGCTTGACACAAGGCACAAAAAGGGTCTATGAGCCTTGAATAAACATCAATTTCAAAGTCCAAAACAAAATCTCCAGAATTCTTTTTAGGTAAAACACAAAACAATAGAAACAAGAAGCTACATCTGGTTGCCATCACATTTTATTACAAAAGGTGACCATGTCCAACGGAGAAATTTGTCTTGAAATAACACCAAAAGAAAGGAAAGAACAGAGCTGGACTTCTCAAAAGGAAACAGAGGCCTTCGTAATTTACTCTGACCAATATAATATCAAGCAAAATAACCAACAAGCTGCTGGAAACAAACAATACCTCGTTTCCACCATCATTGAAGCAGCTTCAAGCAAAAGCCTTGATTGATGATCAGTGTTGTATGCTCTCGCATAGGCTACGTTTTCCAAAACATCAGGACCATTCAATCCAAACCTGCATCATTCATGGAATTAACAACTACAACAAACTCGAAAGTGAGGAGACTGTGTTTATGTAAAGGTAGCAGCACAACACCTATCTGCTATTTGTAGAAGTCTCTGTGGCCTGAATGTGCCTTCAGCATCTATGTACATTGCTTTTCCCTCACCACCCCCTTGATCTAAAGGAAGCTGATGTATTAAAAATGTATATTAGTACTTATTAATGGGTTGAATCGACAAGGAAACAAAGAGATGTTGCTAATAGGGGCAACCGAATCATAGATTTTTCCAGGCCAATGAGTTGAATTCTGATGACAAAAGGATGAAAGGACAAAGAAACAAAAGTCATTATGCCCTATGTGGATGTCCTGATTTTTATACAATGTGGTAAAAATTCTATTGTTACTGTTAACAGAAGAATTCCCTGATGAGAGTTTGGAGAAATTTATTAATGGCTGTAGATATTATAATGGAGAAATAGACACGTCTTACTTGGCAAGTGACACATAGTGTGTGACAAAGCTGAGTCTTTCCAGCCCGAAACTCGCCATATAGTTCAGTAATAGATCCAGTTTCAATTCCTCCTGTCAAACAAGTCGACATAAGCTAGAAGACCAGATGTTAACATTTCAAGACAAATACTTCCACGACAAAGCATTTAGGTATTAGCATAACTCAAGGCATCCTTCATTGCACATAACATCAACGAAACTTACCCTCTAAGACCTTGTCAAGTTCCCTTGACCCAGATGTTATCTGAATTATTTCCAGCCTTTGTGCATGGAGTTGGCTAGCACTTGTAAAACCCAGAGGAACCAATTTGGAAGCTGTTAACAAACACAAAAAGATGGAACTTTAATTGTTCTATCATTGCATCACTCTATGTAAATGCATGGATGAAATTGAAGGGGGGCCAAAAGCAAAAGAAACAGTAAAACACACCTGCCTCGACAATCTTGTCGACTTTAGCATCGCTGATTCCCTTGATGTGCAGAAGATCTTTCCTTGGGGAGTATGCAACAGATTCAACTGTACAAAGACCAGCGTCTTTAAGCTTCTTTATGTCCATGGCAGCAATTCCAGATGCCTACAGTATAAATCGTGCAAATAAATGGCGAATTAAAATAACATTCCCAAGTGTCTCCATAAAAAATAAAGAGAAACCCATCTGAAACCATCCAAACGTCATCATCAGCAACGAAGAAACCAACCAATTCGCTTACCCAAAAAGAGGAAAGACACCAACCAATTTGCCAAAAGATAAAAATACTAGGGTTTTTCAACAACATAGGGTCTTCATATAATTGCAGACTTAGAAATCTGTTGTACAGCAATACAGCAAAGAGAAGGTAATTTTGGGCTAGCTAAAACCCTAGCCCTAGGAATGTAATAAGTACTCAAAACTGGAGAGATAAAAAAATAATAATAATAATAAAAAAAAAGAAGAAGAAGAAGAAGAAGAAGAAGCTAACCCTTGAAACCAATGCGAAAACCCATTTAAGGATCTTGATAAAATTGGCCGCATTCCTTCTAAAAAACAAGGTCAGGAAAAAAAAAAACCAATTTTGCTACTCCAATTGGAAATCGAGCGATAACCCATTGCATAGAACGAAACAATATGAGGGTAAAATAATACCCATATAATCTCGAGGCCGCTTCAGAGAGGGTTGGCTGGGAAGAAGAAGAGTTACCTGAAGTTGTTCAATAGGTAAAGGACCATGATGTTGCATCTCTTCCACTTCGTCGTGTTCTTGAGCCATCCTCTGGTTCCTTTGCTGCTCCATTGTCAATTTCTGGGTTGAGAGAGAGAGAGAGAGAGATTTGAACGAGCGAGAGAGAGGCGCCAAAAACTTGCACGCGGACAACAAGCTTACGGGGGAAGCTTTGAAAGGAGCATACGGGCCTTAAATTAAGTTTTTTTTTTCCCTTTTTATTAGCTGTGTAGACTAGTTTTCTATTCGATAAAATGAGAATCTCATAAAATAAGGGTTGAGTCTATTCCCAGCCCATTTTCCCTAAATACAGCCCACCCAAAATAAATACCAAAATCTTCTTTGTGAAAATACCATTTAGCCCCTCAAATTACTTCATACCAACCCACCCCACTTTCTCCCAATTGCTACATACCAGCCCACTTCTTCTTCTTCCTTTCTCCTCCATCGTGTTCCCTCCTCCCCCAATCGAAAAAAATCTCTCCTCCTCCTCCAATCGAAAACAACCTAGCCATTAACCCTCAATATCCTCCTATGCCCCTCATCTTTCATCTCTCTCAATGGAAAACCTTGTTGAATCAATGGGGGTTAATGGCTAGGTTGAAGAGCTCCAAAGGAAAACCTTGTTGAAGAGCTCCAAAGAGTAATGGAGCAACTTACAACTCCAAGTCCACCAAGAGTAACCCGGACATGAAGATTTTCGAGCAAAAAACGACCCAAGAGTAACCCATTGCTTTTTCGATTTTTCAGCCGTTGTTCGTTCGAAACGGTACACACAGTCCCGAAAATCGCAATACATTTCGGTAGTTAATACCCGAAATTTACCTATAAAACGGGAGTTTATATCCGAAATTGGTGATGGTAGTTAATATCCGCAATATTGGCCATAATTCAGTAGTTTGTATCCGAATTATGTGTTTAGTTTCGGGAGTAAATATCCGAAATGTGCCAAAATCAGACGAGTAAAATAGCGAGAGCTACAAGAGAGAGAGAGAGGTGATGGAGGTCGGTCGGAGGAAAAAGTTGGTAGCGGTGGTGATGGAGGTTTATCGATCGGTGAGACGAGGGAGTAGATCGGAAGTCGGTCGGTACCGGTGGTGATGGAGGTCGGTCGGTACCGGTGGGTTTTGAGAGTGGGTGGGTTTCGAGTGAATTGGGAGAAGAAAAATAACAAGGGTAATTTGGGAAATTTTCTGGGTTATGTGAAGCAAAAATAAAGATTTGCCACGTCAGCAGGGTTTTATTTAGCAAAAGGGCTGTATGAAGTCGAAAATGGGCTGCGAATAGCCTCACCCTAAAATAAAATCAATGGGGAAATGAGGAAACCATTTTTTTAAAGTAAACCCATTTTTAAAATGGTTTATTTTAGCTAATAAATTTTCTCATTTGTTAAAATCAACCCATTAATTTTATGAGATTTCCATTTTATCAAATGGAAAACTAGGCCTTAATAGATAGAAAATGAAGGGAAAGAAAAAGAAAATGTAGTATTATAGGGTCCGTTTAGATGCTAGATTTGATTTTGGGTAGATTTATAAAGAGAGTGGATTTGAGGGTAGATGTGATTTCGGGTAGATCTATAACGATGACAAATTTGTAATCCGGTGTTTGGATGGTATTTTGAGAATGAGAATTTGGAAGGTGGATGTGATTCGACGAGTTCAGAGCCTCCAATCCTGTCCACGGCCCAATTTACAGCAACTGGATTTCAAGGAATTCACATCCGGTACTCTCTCTCTCTCTCTCTCTCTCTCTCTCTCTCTCTCCATTTCACACACATGCAAAAAACCATGTTTGAGTTTAGTGGAGAGGAAAGGGGAGGTAGATTTGGAGTGTACTTTGGACCAAAACCCCTCAGATTTGCTAATGACAAGGGTGAGCCACCACTTCACAAATCCTCTAGGTGGATTTGTAATCCGAACAGTAAATTAGTCCGGGGGAGTAAAAAACCATCCAAATACGTGATTTAGAGTGGGACCAGTAGATCAAATCCGGGCGCATCACAAATTCGGCCTCATCTCTGGCATCCAAACAGGTTGTCAGGGTCCGACGTTGTTTACCATCAATAAGTTCGAGATGCCGGAAAAGGAGTGTTGTTCGCGAAATAAATACTCACTCCGTCCCCATTTTTTGTTTCAAAATGACATTTTTTGTATTCCAAAAAAGATTGTCCCAATTGAAAAGTAATTGTCAAAAAGTGTAAAGTTTACTATTTTACATTCACTTTTTGAAAGTGAAGTACATGTAATATTTTAAAAGGTAAAAAGAGGAAAGAAAAAATATGACAAGTGTAATGATGATGTTTCCTAATAAGCTATGAAACACGGGTACCGGTACGATGTATGGGTATGGTACCTATGCGGGTACGCGATACGGTAAAACCTAAAAAAGTAGGTTACGGTAACGTCTTAGTGTAATTTATTCTATTTTTTCCTATTTTACTATGTTTCATTGCATAAACTAAATAATAAACCTATTTTGCCAACAAAAAACAGCATAAATAAAAGTTAGAAGATTAACAGTTCATACATAAAGTTCAACGTGCCTAGAATCCTAGATCAAGGCAATGCAACGTCGTTTTAGAGCTTGCGTTATACCAACAACACTTAAAGCAAGCTGTAAAACAAAGAAGAAATAAAAATAAAATAAAAAATAGTTCTAAGAACTAGGATCTTGAACTTCATCAACTTCATCTCTAAATAACACAGCTTCCATCTATGGCTCATCAAGTGATCAGCGATTCCAAGAATACTAGCACCCATCATTGAATCAAATGTATCTCCAGCCATGTCCCACAACGTAGTCTCTCATTGGGTGTAATGTGGTGTCCTACTTGAGTCGTGGTCTTTCGTTTATGACTTTATCGTATTGAGTATTGTATATTAAGGCGAGTTGTTTGAGTTTTTTTTTTCCCACATGAAACCCCTGAAGTTTTTAAATTTTTACAAATAGGCCCAAAAGGACCTTGAAAAGTACCATTGTCGTACCCATATATTCAAAAGTACTCGATACGTTTTCATAGTAACTGGTATGTATTTAGAAGCACTCATGAAATACAAGTACCCGGTACAGTACAGGTACGAGTACGTTGGGGTTTTAGAAGTACCCATTTTTCATAGCTAATAAGTTAGAATTAGGGCTGCCCAGCGGATCGTTTAATCTGCCCAATATGCCCAAATCGGACCGTCTGCGAACCCAACCGAGGTATGTTACGGTTGGATGCAGATTCTAAGATTTTTATTTTGATGGATGCGGTTCGGTTCGGTTTGGGTTCGATCCGCTCGATTTGCCTTTAATCATTATTTGATCATCAAATTCGTCCGATCCGTTTTATCCACAACCGAATCGACCTATCCGTATATCACTCATGGATGGGTTACGGATGCACAAAATGATAATTCGCCACGAGCGGATCGGATTGAGAACCGAACCGATCTACTCGGAACCTATCGGTGGACTAATAAATTGGGACGGAAGAAGTAATAATTTAAAATTAGAGAGTACAAGACTACAATCGTCGCCCAACAAGATTCAGAAAGAAGATTGGGACAGGGTAGTGGGACGGAGAATCTCAAGCTTTTTCTTTTTGTCACAAACAAGGGAAGGAAGGAAAAATTTCACTTGCCTTCTCTTCTTCGAGTTTAAACCCTGAAGAGCTGAGAGCATCTCCACTCCTACATCAAATGTTTCACCAAATTCAAATTTGAGTAAAAATCACCAAAAAATCCACTCCACCTCTTCACCAAATTTGCTCAACACCAAATTTACTCAAATTCTTCACCAAATTTGCTCAACACCAAATCTAACATCAAATAAGCAATGACTCTATTTGTTCACTGCAGTTGTACCATTGAAGACTTGTTTCCTTGTTTCCGCAGATGAGGAAGAAGAGGATGAAAATGAATTTGTTCACTGCAATTTCAAAAAGGAATTTATTCACTATTTGGAGGCAAAATGAAAAAAAAAATTGTTTTGACAAAATTGTGGGAAACTTTTTGAGCCAAAATGAAAAAAATACTGTTGTTGACAAAATTTTAACTAGAATTTGGTAAAATAGTGGTTTCCCATTGGAAGAAGAGATATTAAATCAAGTTTTTGACTAAATTTTTACTCAAATTTGATTAAAAATTTGGTGTAGGAGTGAAGATGCTCTAATCTGCCATAATACGAAAAGTGGGTTTTGCTACCCAATAATTATACAAAAATGATAGATACACTCCCTTCGCAACCACTCCCCCTCTCACATGTTGTAGGTCCCACCATGGTCCCATATGTGATGGGTCCCACCACATGTGAGAGGGGGAGTGATAGAGAGTGGTTGAGAGGGAGTGTATGTATCATTGTTCTTAATTATACATACACTCTCCATTTACCACACCCAGCCACTCCCTGCAACTGTTCACGCGGGCCCCACCCACTTTGCCCCGGAAAAAAAAAAAAATCTGAAAATTTCAAAATCCCCAAATCATTCACGCTCATTTCTTCGCGGGCCGTTTGAGAGGGAGAGAAGAGAGGAAGAAGATCGATCCCCACCGGCGACCCACGACCCCACCCTCCGACGCACTTCACCACTGCCCTTGACCGGCGGCTGAACTCCCACTCAAGCCCAACCCGAGATCTGAAAATAGAGAGATCTGAAAAGCAACAGGTGGCGGCGGCGGCCAATCGAAGAAGACATACTACCAGCGACTCCACGACGACGACGGAAAAGCAAGAATACCAACGACTCCACCCCGACAACGGCAAATCGAAGAAGACGTACGGAATATCGACGCCAGGTCTGTCTCTCTCTCTCTCTCTCTCTCTCTCTCTCAATTTGTGCGTTTGTCAATTCGGAAACCCTAGTTTTGAGTGTAAGCAATAAGTCAGATCTGCAGTTAAATTTTTTGAAGATGTAAATCGATTATTCTTCGTGATATTGTGCTTGTGTTAGGTTTGTTTCATGGCATTGAGCTACCCATGAATGATACTAATGGCTGCCATTATGCAGAAGTTCCATTTGCAAGGTTATAAAGGCTTCACAAGTGGAGGATTCGTCCGTGAGTAAGTGGGGACTTTGTATCAGAGCAGAACTTAATAAAATGACTATGTAATGCTTATGATTCATGGCAAAAACAGGGAGCAGTAATGCTTATGATTCATGGCAAAAACAAGGAGCAGTTTAAACCTCTTTCACTATGTTGTGTATACTAGTTCATTTTCTTCCCAAACAACATATCGACACCCCAAAGTCTAAGAAATCTGTTGATATATGGAGCAGCTCAATATAGTCAAGCATTTTTTTAATATTCTACAGCCCATAGTTTTTTGTTTTGGAATGAATTTTTTATGTGGTAATTATGAAATTGCGGTTGACTCAAGGTCAAACAGGTGACCTCTCTACGAGGTTCCTTTTTCCTGGTAGCTCACCCTTGTAGTTTTGGAAACATTGTAGCCAAGTACTTGTTGCCTGCTAAATTAGTCATATCATGTCTGCACTTTTTGGATTGGGATAAAATTATATTTGGCAAGTTTCTGTAGATATTAGATTAATCATGGTGGCATATGTGCATTTTAATTCTTGATGGAAGTATTCCATCAACCTTCTCTCCTTCAAGGCAAGTGTTTGTAACATTGTGAGGATACATAAAAGAAGTCTCTGTTGTCATAAAAGAAGTCTCTTCATTCAAATCCACTGCATTAAAGAAGTCTCTGTTGTCAGCTTGCATTCTCATGGAATATTGATTCATTGCCTCAACATCTCCTTCCGTAAGTTGTAAACGTTGAACTCTATCCAAATAATTCCGGCAATCCCTCGGCAAATATGGAACCTTATCAGGTCCACCAGCTTCAATTTAAAGCGAGTCAATACTCTTATTCAACCTGATCCCAGCTTTGTCGTTCATCACAAGAATCATTTTCACACTTGAATCAAGTACCCCATTGCTCTTAAAAAATCTAGACTTTCCCGGACTTTGTTCATGATTGTGCTCCAAGATAACCCGACTTACCCTCCACTTTGCCTCATGGGTTAAACAAATATTAACGTGAGCCGGACATTCCGTTTTTGCCTGTGGACGTGGCTTGACAAGGTTGCTTCCTCTAAGCCTTGCCTTTACACGTTTGTTGCATTCAAACATTACATGCCTCAAGACTTCATCTTTTCCCTTTTTCGAAGTTCTTTTAGCCACTGCAAACCCCTTATCTTTCGCAAATTTTGAGTAATACAAATAAGCATCGCTAGGGCTGTCGAATTCCATTCCCATCTTCGGTTCCTCAACTGTATCTTCGTAATTCTCAATTGGAGCTTTACCATCACCACCCTCCTTTATTGGAGAACCATTCGTAACCTTTTCTTCTTCTACGTTGTCTCCACTCCATACCTCTTCCACTTGTTCGTCCCTTTCTTCAATTTGGGAAGATATATGACACATCACTGATGGTGGTGATGGTAACTGAAACATCACCTGCGGATTAAAAATAAACAAATTCAAGCGAGTATTGAATCTCTTCACCAAGGGTTCAAGCCCTTTATACACATATAAAAAACCATTGAAAGTTCAATCCGGTTCTCAAATCATTCATAAAAAAAGTTAACTACCTATAAAATGTATCAAACAGATAGCAGAATACAACTGAGGTGAAGCACTATGATGATACACTATAGCTTATAGAACCCAAAACAAAGCATAATTGAAGCATAAGAATGCAAGAACAACAAAAAAGCAAGCAATGGTGACCCGTCAACTCAAAATTTCATATAGAGTCCATAACGATAACTTTTCCAAAGTGAGTCCAGACATGTCCTTCCAGATGGAAGAGTTGCAGCAACCATAACAAAATCTTAAAAGGAATTAATAAAATTTTGTTTTTGTTATTACATAAAGTTTAACTTTTCTTATTTTCCACTATTGCTAATCTGGGAATCTCTAGTATAATTAGTTTTTTTAACCTTTTAACTAAAAAGTAGTATTCTTGAAATATACATTTTTCTATCTAAAAGACATTGATGTGCTCCTGTAGACATTTCCAACATTTGGATCTTCTATTTTTGCTTTTCTCCGCCCCTCTCTAGCTTAATGCAACTAGGAATGGTCTTACATGGTCGAGTTTTACATGGGCTTACATGTCATGCCAATCTGTACCAATGGGCTTACATGCCAATCGAATGGCTTACATGATCATTTTGACCTTGCTTGGTGGTGGTAGAGTGACGCCGGAGTTGAGTTGCCGGTGGAGGGCAGTCGACCATCGTCGGAAGGTGGGGTCGTGGGTCGCCGGCGGGGATCGATCTTCTTCTTCTCTTCTCTCCCTCTCAAACGGCCCGCGAAGAAATGAGCGTGAATGAGTTGATTTGGGGATTTTGAAATTTTGAAATTTTTTTTTCCTGGGGCAAAGTAGGTGGGGCCCACGTGAACAGTGCGCGTGAACAGTGCAGGGAGTGGCTGGGTGTGGCAAATGGGGAGTGTATGTATCATTATTGTTTGGGTAGTGTATTGTGGTCCTTCTATTGTTGGCCCCAAGGTCTAAATAGTCAAGGCCGATCAAAAAAAAAAGAAAAAAGGTCTAAATAGTTGAGACGATTTATCCGATCAGAATCAGAGTTGCGAAGCAGAACCAGTTACCAGACCCAAAACCTTAAATTGAACAGGTGCGAACCCTATGTGTGTGTGTGTGTGTGTGTGTTTGCTGTTTGTAATGGGTAATTTAGATCCCTGAACATAATTACATGGTTGGGTATGTAAGTAAAAACACTCCTCCTGAAGTATACTTGAGTATTGGGATGTCCGATTCACTCACGAGGGGTGAGTGAATCAATTTAACGCACATGCAAATGCAGGAGCACCATACATTCGCGGGGCCTTTCTTGAATCAGAGGCTTTCTAGGCTTCTGCACAGGGCCGGCCCTGGTTTTCTGCTGTGAAGAATCACTTGGATTCCTCTTTCTTGTAGCTCAGATTGTTTGGTTGTCGAAGTATAACTAGATTGGTTTTGCACGTTGCTAGTGCCGAATGAAATAAGAAGAAGGCATAAGAAAATAAGGAAAATATGTATCTATAGTTCTACACTGCTAGTCTGCTACTTTAACTTCTAGGGGTAGTGTTGTGAGCAGAAATAGAATATCTTGCCATAATTTTGTTTAATTGCTTAGGAAACCAGCCTTTTAGCCTTTTCCATGAAATAGAAGTGAACATGTGAAGTGTGTTCCGTGGCTGTTTTGGGCATGTTATACCTTGTTAGTTTTGTTTGTGGTGCATACCCTTCAATTTGGTGGAATGGATTATACATCGAATTGGATAACGAAATCAAAATTTGCTCTCACAGGATGTTGGTATGCAAGGGCGGCGCCAGGACTATAATTTACCCTGGGCTAACCAAAACTTGTACATAAATATACGTAAATGTTCAAAAATGTACAAAAGAAAAAGTAAAAAAAAAAGTACACAATTGAAGTTGGACTTCACGATGTTTTAGAGTGTAAAATTTATCTATTATCGAATGTGAGTCGATATCTTCAGCAAATTCTCTTTCAATGAAGATAATCCTTGAATTCGCAACAAAATCGTCCCCCTCTTGATTAGTTTTCCCCTAAAAACCTCATTTGTTATCTTGAGGAAGACAAAAGGCTTCAGTGCCATCTTCATGGTCGCAGGAGGAGCAGAAAAATCGCCGGACATCCGTCGGAAAATTGCAAGGATATCAGATCCATGATGGAATTAATCCTCAGTTTGATTGTCTTCTTCTCATCTTTTTGCCTGATTTTTGCAATTTTATCACAGTCCGGTACATCTTGCGGAACTCGCCGGAAATTGCCGGAAGTAGCCAGATGGGTGGTCATTTACTTTTGAATGGGTGTTCACTTAGAATGGGTTGGGCTACACACAAAAAAGAAGGTGGGCTAAAATTTATTAGGCTCCAATTTTACCTATAATTTTTTTTTCTTCATACTTTTTCCTACCTCACCTGGGCTATATAGCCCACCTCAGCCTTCTCATGGGTCTGCCCTTGTTGGTATGTTATTCGTTAGTTGGCAAAGTATGTAGGCATTAGAACTCTTTAGGAATACCTATGGTTTTGTTAGATATTTGGACTCATGGACATGCCTGGATGCGTGTTCTTCAATTTCTGTACAATGCCCATGACTGAATTGACTAATGTCCAACTTGAGGCAGACACCTTTTTTTCTCACTCAAGAATCCGAATTGATTTACTTGTCTGGAAATAGTTTCTGCAATTTTGGCTTTCCCTGAGTTGGTTTTCTCATCAATGCTTGATTGCCTTGCACTTTCTTTCTTTTTTCTTTTTCCTATTCTCAATTAGTCTCCTGTTCTCGTGGTGTATCAAAGACTTATATACATGTTAACTCTGTGAAAGAGATTTGTTTCGTCTAGATATTGCTTGTGATTGGTGGTCTCTTAGAAGTTTGAAGTTAGCACCCTGAGTTGGCCGTATTCCTACTGGGGTAATGAGTTTAGCTGACAGTCAGAATTTTTTCTGCTTAGGCTTGTGTCTTGTTTTCTTATTGTAATTTGAAGTACAGGAGCTTGGTGGCATTTGCCTTGCAATTGTTTGCTCCATGCCAAATCATGCTCCTTGAGCTATATTTTATTCTGTCTGTTTGACTGGTTCACCTGTCTCAGAATAACTGCCTTCACGCCAGGAAAAAATGCTTATTTCTTGGTTAATCTTCATTCTCGTAGACCGGATCGATGTAGGATTTATCTTCGTGCAACCTCTTTCTTGTCCGATTTTGTTTACCAGGCATTGTTTTCTATTCGACACAATTGGTGGGAAGGTTTTAGAAAGATTAGTGCAGCATTGATATCGGCGCCTAGCAAAAGGGTAGAAAAGGGTAAATGTGATCTCAACTACTGGAAGTACGAACCTCCTCCTCATATCCTGTTTTAACAAGTAAAGCCAAGTTTATAGCAGATGCCCGGAAAGCTTTATTGTGCTCATTTGTGTGTCGTTTATTTCTCTGATGTTGTCCTGGACTGATACTGGAGTAGTTATGATATGTAGGATCAACAGAACAAATAAGCTCGGCTGATTTGGTTGCTGCAATTACTTGTGAGTTTTAACAAATTACTCAGTAGGATGGAAACTGAACAACACACACAGACATCTTCAAATCAAGCAGGAACTTCAGAAGCAAATGGCTCCAGTCTAGTTGGTACAGTTAAGAAGCTGCTGTTTCGGCAAATGCTGGTGGGGGTAAGTGACGGGCGCTTTTTCTTGGGCACATTCTACTGCATTGATAAGCAAGGAAACATTATTCTCCAAGATGCAGTGGAGTATCGGAACACCAGACATTCTTCTCCTTCCCCAATGGAACAAAGGTGCCTCGGCCTCATTCTCATACCCTTCTCTTGCCGAAAATCTTGTCATGTCGATTGCTCTATTGAAGAACAATTAGCGCTGCTTTCACTGAAGGAATAAAGGAAACTGCTTCAGCTCCCTTCCATTTTCACTGTATCGTTCAATTTCATCGGATGTCCCCGAGGGGACACCATCGATTTTCTGTGGGTGTTAAGCTTGTTTTTGGATTTTTCCTAATCGTTTTACTTTTGTTATAAACTTATATATATTCAACATCCAGGAAGGCACTTATCGAGTTTGTTTTCTTCTAACTTATGTGGCCAATCATTTCTTGGTTACATTCATGCCCTCTTCAGCAGGCTTTGCATTTTTTTTGTGCTTGAACTTGGACCTTGGAGTAAACTTTTACGGCACTTTTTGTTTCAAAGTGCTCATCTTACCAATTTCAATTTTTTCCCAGTAAGTTTTTGTTGCCAAGTGTTGCTCATCCTCATTCCCTCCCCATCCTGATGTAAAACCAAAGAAAATAACAACAGGTTAAAAATCTTAACAAGTGATGACTATAGGCTGCATTTAGAGGTGGAAAAATTCTAAGCGATGACATGAGGCACTGGCGCACTGCATTATAAAAAGAGGAGAGTTGAAGTGAAGCTTCAGTAAGCCTACAAGATTCTTTGTTCTGCTTCAAAATGATCGTCAGAACTTAGAGAAGCCTTTAGGTGTTGAAATTTCGGTCTACAGGAGAAAAAAAATGACGACGGAGAGTGAGATGGTGGGGGTTAATTTCTGGGAGACCTCAGTGCTTTTCAATCAATCCAGCTGGTACTCGAAATGAATCCAGGTCGCAGATCAGTGGCATTTTGATCCGTGAAGGACAATCCGATTGTAGCACTGGTTCAACAGTAGCCTAAAGAGCTACTCTACGGCTACGCCTTCGAGTAGCTACTCTACGGCGCTTGGTAACGTCCTGTTGGAGGCAGGACGTTACCTCGAACATTCCCCAGTATGGTAGTTATTAGCTATAACGGAACGGAGTGGAGTTATAGCCCGGAGTGAGTGAACGAAGTGAACGAACTCCGACACACATGCGGGAGCGCACACGCGTAGAGAAAATCTCTTCCCTGCCTAAAGCGAAAAAGAACAGTTGGCAATCTTTGAGTCGGTACACGGAACACTAGTCAGTTGCCTTGCTTGAGTTGTGAGTTGAAGTAGCAAATTAGAAGCTATTTCTTCCCTCTTACCTGGAAGTGCACTAAGGAAGTGTTGCTTTGTTCGGAGAAAGTGTGTCCAATGTTCTTCCAGGATTCTTTGAAGATTTATGAATTGCACAGGAGATTCTATGGGACTCAGAAAATAGGAGTAGCTTCAAGATGAGGTTCAAATTGTTTCCTTTGCCATTTTCCAATCTTCATCAGGCAACGAACCTCAGGAATTTTTCTACAGTGGGGCCAAATGTCAAGTGTCTTGTTTGGAAATTACAAAAAGGCTCTTACTGAACAAATTTTGATGATCCGAACAGTTTAATGTGTTTAAAACGTGTTTTTAAAGGTTTTCATGAGAAATTAAAAAAAAAAAGGGAAAATGACGAATAAGTGGTATTTAAAACAAAAAATGCCAATATCATGGTAAGGTTTTGGGAAATGACCTGATACATGACAAGGAAAATAATAATTCCACATAAGTGGTACCCCCAACTAACTTTCCTGAAATACCCTTGTGAATTAAACCCTAACATCCAGCCCCTCTTCCCCAATCTTCTTCGGGATATCCATCCTCGCATCCTCTCAACCCTCTTATCAGCTTCTTGTTCACTTCCCCCAGCGGTATCTCTGGCGGCCACTGCCTCTCCACCGCCGCCCTCATCGCCTCCGTCTCGAATACGAATAACACCACGAATTGGCCGCCGAATTTAAGGCCCTTGACATCGGAGGTGGGTTTAAAGGACAAATCTGATGTGGGTTTTGAGGTTTGGTCATTTGGGTGGTTGTGCTTTTGCTTCTTCTTTTTCTTGTTGTTCTCTTTGTCTTCCCCCATGGTTTAATGGGTTTTGTTTGGGTTTGTGAAAATGATGAGAAACGAAAAATCTAATGCTGTTGGGTAGAGAAAATGATTGTTTTCTGATGAGATGTTCCAGTCAAAAGGAGGGTGGGCTGGGCAAATTGTGCACCTTAGGTGAAAAAAAAAAAAAAACAGTTGCTCTTTGTATTAACAAATTGTGCACCTTACGTGAAAAAAAAAATGGCACCCTTTGACAATAATATTGCACCAGACCTGAATAAGACCAATTGGGTTGCCACTGTGTTTTGTCTCAATCCCTTTTTGTATTAGGAGAAAAATATTTGCTCTTTGTATTAACAAATTGCGCACCTTACGTGAAAAAAATGGCACCATTTGACAATAATATTGCACCTGAATAAAGACCATTGGGTTGCCAATGTTTTGTCTCAATCCCACTTTTTGTATTAGGATTGCAACATTTGCTCCTTGTATTAACAAATTGTGCACCTTATGTGTAAAAAAATGGCACCCTTTGACAATAATATTGCATCGGAATAAGGACCATTGGGTTGCCAATGTTCTTTCTCAATCCCACTTTTTGTATTAGGATTGCAACATTTGCTCCTTGTATTAACAAATTGTGCACCTTACGTGTAAAAAAATAGCACCCTTTGACAATAATATTGCATCGGAATAAGGACCACTGGGTTGCCAATGTTTTGTCTCAATTCCACTTTTTGTATAGGAAAGCAACACTTGCTCGTTGTATTAACTAATTGTGCACCTTACGTGAAACAAAATGACACTTTTTGACAATAATATTGCAGTGGAATAAGGACCATTGGGTTGCCAATGTTCTTTCTCAATCCCACTTTTTGTATCAGGAAAACAACATTTGCTCCTTGTATTAACAAATTGTGCACCTTACATGTAAAAAAATGGCATCCTTTGACAACAATATAGCACCGGAACTAGACACTTGAAACTTGTTACACCTGACCAATTTGACAGAGAGACCACAAGAAGACCTTGGGACAACGGTTTCTCTGGTGAAATCCCCAAGGAAGTTATGTTTAAGTCCCACTCTTCTCACAAGTGACTCCCAATAAAATGAGCAGTTTGTACCAACACCAACAAAGCATATCCTACCATGAATCACCGAATTCCAAATCGTACTCCAAGTTATTGCCTTGAATCACATTATTTTGAACCAAAATTCACAAATTGTTTATGAGCAATTTGTTTATGCCAAATAACCAATGTCACTTGGTAATTTTATCAAACACTTGGTGAGTTTTTTTTCCCAACAATTATGTTTGTAAGCATGACCCCAATAAAAGCCCAAACTGAAAATTTCAGTCGGTATTTAAAGGAAATCACTCCATTAAAGGAAATCTAATCAGTTACTAATAGTGTACATTAAACAACAGATGTGACAAAAACCCAGCAACCAAACACTGATTGGACCCTCGCCGAACATCTCAAAAGTCGTTTTGGAAGGGGTTGAAGAAATCGGTGTCGGCATCGGTGAGCTTGTTATCGGAGCCGACTAGACCCTCCCCGAACATCTCGAGTGCTTCGACGTCGTCAACGTCCATAGCCATGGTCGAATTCGGATCTTCCAGGTCTGCAAACAAGTCTATTGGCGACGGCTTCATCTCTCTCTCTCTCTCTCTCTCTCTCTCTCTGTGTGTGTGTGTGCTTGTCTGATTCTTGTTCTCTGGTAGAGAAAGAGATGGATTTGAGAAGTTGGTCATGGGGAGGAGGAGGATGACAGTGAAAGATGGAAGATGGAGTTGGGGGTATTTTGGGCAGTGCAAGGGGAACTTACCATGCATGTGTAATTTTTTTTTTCCTTGTCATGCTTTGGTCATTTGGCAAACCATGCCCATGTTTTTGGCATAATTTATCCCAACCACCATGTTTTGGTCATTTCCCCAAAAAAAAAAAAAAACTGGGAAGGATTTGATCCGATTAGTTTTCAATAAAAACTTTATATGTATAGTTTTATCGAAAACTGATCAGATCAAGTCCTTCCTCGACATTTTTTTTTATGATTCCTGTCATGGACCCTTAAAAACACATTTTTAAAAACATGAACGGTTTGGATCATTAAAAAACAATTGAAAAATAGGAGTCTCGTATGGAACGAAAATCCAAAATCCCTGATGGGATCCAAGGTGTAAATGTATAGGGGCCGGTTCCGGAAACACATAAAAAAACACATAATAAGACACTTTATCCCGGCCCTTGAAACCAAGGACTGAGATTAAAATTTTAAAATTGTACCTTCTCTTCCCTCCTCCCCATCTCACCTAATCTCTCCCCCCCGTTGCCAACACAGCAGACCCATGGTGAAATCCATCTCCAGTAAGCCAACTCCGGCGATCCCAACTCCGGCCAGTCCCATCTCCAGCGAATCTCAACTCCGGCGAACGTACTCTAAATTAGTGAAAAATAATAGTGCTTCACAACTAATTGTGGTAAATTTATCAAACCATCTCATTATGATTAAAGTAGGGTTATACGAGTGTTCATGGTAAATTTATCATGATTACCTTCAACATACCAGTTGAGTTTAATATTTTTACCATGATCACTAGAAAATGTCCGGCAGAGTTGACAAGCCCGTATTGCTTCGGCCTTCATCCACAAAGGACCAGAGCCGGCTCATACATTTCGGAGGCCTAAATCGAACTTATTAAACGAGGCCCACCTTTTATTTTACATACAAAAATTGGTCAATAGAGAATCTGTATAAAAACTATTACAAAAGATTTACCATTACAAATGCAAACCTATAGTTATCCAAAAATATACAACCACTACAATATTTCAAAATCTAGCATTTGAACATTTGTCTTCTCGCACTTTTAGCGGCAAACGTACTAATTAAGTCTTCATAATCAATCATCTTGAAATTGGGCCATTTTTTGTATGGATGGGTTACACAAAAATTGTATTGGGCCTAGTATATATATGTAGGGGTCCTAACTAATTGGGTGCCCTAAAATTTTGAGTTTTTTGGTGGGCCTAAACCCCAGGGTTCATCCGATTTGTGCCTAAGCCGGTTCTGCAAAGGACTGAAATAGGGGAGCCGGGGTCGAGTTTAATATTTTTACCATGATCACTAGAAAATGTTGACAACATACCATGTCCAATTAAGAAGGTCAACCATATTTTCCATGTTTATTTGATTTTTACCATGATAGTTGCGAGATGTTATGGGCACATTTTTCTCAACAATCAACAGATATTATTTCGTTGCCCTTGAATAATCTTTGCAAGGAGAACACACAAGATATTTGGAGATATTTGGGGGCACATCGGTCCCTACACCTGGATAAGCTAACAATGGGTTGTGGGATGTGATAAGCAATCCGGGTGTTAAGGACGAACCAATCACCGGATAAAGACCAACCTTTCTTAGCTTATCCGGGCCCCATTATTATCCCACCCTCTTCCCCATTATTAAAATTTTAAAGTTGTACTCTCTTCCCTCCTCCCCACTCACCTAATCTCTCTCCCCCGTTGCCAACACAGCAGACCCATGGTGAAATCCATCTCCAGTAAGCCAACTCCGGCGATCCCAACTCCGGCCAGCCCTATCTCCAGCGAGTCTCGATTCCGGCTCTAAATTAGTGAAAAATAATACCGCTTCACTACTAATTGTGATAAATTTATCAAACCATCTCATTATATGATTAAAGTAGGGTTATACGAGTGTTCATGGTAAATTTATCATGATTACCTTCAACATACCGGTTGAGTTTAATATTTTTACCATGATCACTAGAAAATGTCCGGTAGAGTTGACAAGCCCGTATTGCTTCAGCCTTCATCCACAAAGGACTGAAATAGGGGAACCGGGGTCGAGTTTAATATTTTTACCAAGATCACTAGAAAATGTTAACATGTACAATTAAAAAGGTCAACCATATTTTCCATGTTTATTTGATTTTTACCACGATAGTTGGGAGATGTTATGGGCACATTTTTCTCAAAAATCAACATATATTATTTCGTTGCGCTTAAATAATCTTTGCACGGAGAATACACAACATATTTGGAGATATTTGGGGGCACATCGATCCCCACACCTGGATAAGCTAACAATGGGTTGTGGGATGTGATAAGCAATCCGGGTGTTAAAGACGAACCAATCACCGGATAAAGACCAACCTTTCTTAGCTTATCCGGGTCCCATTATTATCCCACCCTCTTCCCCCTCCAACAAACAGCCCCAAAGGTTAAAAATGTTGACATAAGTGATGACGATAGGCTGCATCTAGATATATAGAAAAAGTCTAAGCCATGACATGAGCCTCTACGTTGAAAAAGAAAGGAGAGTTCAAATGAAGCTTCCTTTTAAGCCTATAAAATCCTATGTTCGCCTCTCAAAAAGAACAGAATTCAGACCAGCTTTTTAGGTCTACACAGAGGAAAAATGACAATAGAGAGTGATGTTGTGGTGGTTAATTTCTGGGGAAATGGATTCGGTATGAGAGTGAGGATAGCTTTAGAAGAGAAAGAGGTTATGTATGAGTACAAAGAAGTAGATCTCACTGCTACTCAAAGAAGCCAGCTGGTTCTTGAAATGAATCCGGTTCGAAGATCCGTGCCCATCTTGATCCATCAAGGGAGGCCTGTTTGTGAATCTATCAACATACTTGAGTATATTGATGAAGTGTGGAAGGGAAATGGTGTTCCTCACTTGCTTCCTCATGATCCCAGTGATCGAGCCATTGCTCGGTTCTGGGTTCATTTCATTGACAACAAGGTGAGTTTTTCCGTTTATTAATACCCATGCCTAACTTCTTTTTTTGTGGTAAAAAGTGCTCTTCAAAAGAAAATCTAACTTCGGTCCATCGACTTGAACCCGTCTTTCCTGTGCAAATGTTTGTGACGCCATTACGCAACCGTACGATTTTCATGTTCGATCTTTCTCTTTCTACCGACACATCAAATGCATGCTTTTTGGGGGGTAATTGTTCAAATACATGCTTGATCCTGATTATGAAAGAAAGTCTGAATAACATATGATACAAGAGGACGTGGTGAGACTATGGATGACAAAAATATTCTTGTATGTAACAAAATAAAAACATTTAGCTGAATTAGTGGTAAGAAATTTAACGCGTTCCGCTGTGCAGCTTTTTAGCTCCCAAACAAAGTTCTTGAAGAGCAAGGGAGAAGCCAAAGAAGAATGCAAGAAAGAGTTAATAGCAGAGTTCAAGCAACTCGAAGACGTATTGGGAGACAAATTGTACTTTGGAGGAGACAACTTTGGATTTCTGGACATAGCCTTCATTCCCATCTCTAGCATGTTTTATGGGTATGAGACTCATGGAAACTTCAAATTTGAGGAAGAGTGCCCAAAACTATCAGCTTGGGTGAGAAGATGTGCAACAAGAGAAAGTGTGTCCAATGTTCTTCCAGACCCTTTGAAGATGTATCAAGTGCACAAGATTTTCTATGGGATTCAGTAAATTGTAGCAGGCTAAAAGCTATAGTCAAGATATGGTTCAGATCGTTTATTTTCTAATTTTGAGACTTCCATTAGAGGCGGAGTAAAAAAAAATTCGACAGTAGAGTCCAATATGTAGAGTCTCGTTTGACAATTATGGGAGAGATGAAATAAAAAGACACAGAAATGAACAAATAAGACGGAAACTGAAAATGTTATGATTCCATTTTCATTTCACCAGAAATAACTATGTGCCCGACAGAAATATCTGTCGACTTGCTAAACTGATACAAGTCGAGAACGGGAGTCATCAAATGCACACTTGCACATTAACTCTATAATAGGACCTGACTATAGCATACACATATATTCTTCTGAGATCACACAACAGTAATCCAAAAGCTTTCCCCGAATTTTCGTGTCAATAAACCCTTGAATTCCATCTGACAATACAACAAAAAGAGAGAGTGTGAGGAAAAATAAGCCTATCATCTGGAACTATCAACTCCAACACCGGTGTTTTGCATAGCATATCAAAGAGGAGGACCAAGAGCAGCAGTTCTTCAATCTAACTGAGCAAGATGATCAATATCTGTCTTTATAAGGTGTTCCATATACTATCAGGGAAGGTACAGTCCGGACAACTGTGTCAATAGGGATCGCAAAGTTGACTCCGGAGGAAACTCCTGACCCTGAATTTACAGAGAAAATAGTTATTCTTTTTTTCTGAACCTCCCAATGACTTGGGTTATTGATTTCGAGAATGATAGTGGTCACAAGATTGAGAAATGTAGAAAGCAGACAGTAACCACGGTTTTTTCCTTTGAACAGTACTTCTTTTAAGGAAATCATGCCAGTTATGGTATGACCTTAAAGCAGTCGCAAAGATGACAATTACGATACTGTCAGCAATAAAAAAATTTCCAGTGGCTATGCTTAGAATCTACTTAGAAGCAAATAATTAGGAAACAACACCTTTCATGAACAAAAATTGTGGACCTCTGATCAAGAATATAAAGATGAAAAGTTTTGCAAATTAAGCCCCCTTCAAATGACTTTTACCACGATGATTTTTGACACTGAAGAGGCCATATTTCCATGAATAACGATACTGGGAACACAGAACATGGATGAATAAAGTGTTGAGTGAAGGTAATGCAGGGTGACACAAAGCTCCATTTTTGTTGAGCTCTATTTCATTCTCAACAGACATTCAAACTGTTGCAAAAAGGCCATCTTTCCAGAACCACTGAATACATCAGCAAGCCAAGGCAGACCTACTAAGCAAAAATAATCTGGCAGCATGTATTTCTACTATACTGCTGCAAAATTAAAATCAGAAGGGGGAATAGAAATCTTACCTTTGCGGGTAAATGTAGCGGTATTGACTCCAATAACGTGACCATATGAATCAATTAATGGTCCACCTGAATTTCCTGCACAGTTTCTTGTGCTTCAAAACCAAATAAAATGACAGCTTCCCGATCATAATTGTGAATGATGATTAAGGAACTACACTAACAACTCAAACAACATAGTCCATTGACTCCATTTGGCAAGACAATGAAGGATCATTACAAGGAAGACATCAAAATCACTACTAAAGTTACTAAGCACTGAAGCCCAACTTGCATCTCATAGATTTGATAATTTGATGTTTTCCAAAATCACCAAAATACAACCAAGAGTGACCTATTTTGCCGGTTTTCCTCTGACCAAAGACTATTGAGCCTGCAAAAGAAACAAGACAGTGTCGCCTGATTTACCTGAATTAATAGCAGCATCAGTTTGTATAGCCCCTCGGATGGCTTGTCCATTTGGTGACGGTATCTCCCTTCCCAACCCACTAACTACCTGCAGTAACTACATATCAGTACACGATGACAACGTACGAATCAGTAAACCTAGAGTCATAATGAAGCAGTTATTCTGTCCATGCCATACAAGGAATAAGTGGACCAAATATACACGAGTCAAGCTACAGCTGATCCAGTTCTTGTGCAAAGTGAAAGAAAGAAAAAGTATTCTTCATTAAGCAACCAAAATACCCCCACATAAATATCTACTACGATATAATACTTCATTGTCAAAAGTAACAACTTCTCTGTTGTTACCATAAAGTTTCGTAACGTCCACCAATTGTTGCCAATATAGAACAATGCAGTTCATCTATAGAGGAGTAAATGCAGAAAGTAAATTTTATATCCTGAGAAGTTACCCCTGTCGTTAAAGTGTCCTCGTATCCATACGGACTTCCAATGGCAAAGCAGCTCTGACCCACATGTAAATCTCGAGACGTACCAAGAATGACTGGTTTCAGTTCACTCCTGTCGACATCCACCTGCAAAGAATATTACATTAGAGCAAAGAAAGATGGTGCCAATCGATCAACATCAATAATAGGAAAGAATAAATGCATTTATAAGAATCTAATGGTGGACACAGAAATTCAAATCGTCATTCCAGCAATAAAGACTTGTACTGGTGCCAAGACATTGCCTTTTATTTTAAATGGTATAAAGGTTTTTGAAGTATATTAAGGTTGCCTTTGACAATATTTATTAACTATTCACAAAGGGAGAAACTTGGTGCAAATATGATACAAAACCTATGTATAAGGACGTAATATTGTTAACTGTATGATGAGAGCAACAATGGAGTATGCGGTACCCTAAATGAATAAAAGACAGAAGATGAAACTTAGAGGGAGTTTGAATCACAGACCTTCAGAACAGCAAGATCATAAGCTGGATCAAAGCCAACAATCTTGGCTTCTCGCGAGAAGCTATTGCCTTTTGCATCAACTAAATACACCTGTAGAAGAAACACGAGCATGCCATTTCCAATGTAACAAGAAAAGAGGTGCTAAACTGGATCAATAATGGTATGCATCCTATTTCATTGATCAGAGAAACCATAGTGAAAAAGTAAATTAAATAACAATTACGAACAAAACCTTACAGCGTTGTAGTCCACTTCTGTCTGTTGCCAACTTCTCCACAACATGATAATTAGTTACCTGGCATACACAGAAGGCTAATCTTTTAATAGTGAAGTGACTCCTCAATAATGGAATGAAAACAACATTATTTTCTGTAGAGTTCATGAAGTAAAAACAAGGTTTGTATGAAGCTATCCTCGAATCTTCAACAAAACTAAACGAAAGCGTAGAACTACTCTTTTCCTTAAGCATTAAGTAGTCACTATCAAATTTCCTTGATTTTCAGAAGTCACAGAGGTCAGTAGTCATCAAGAGTATTTAGGACGCGCTGAACAAACAAAATAAAAAACACTAGATGGATAGATAATCACCCGACAAAAAGAAGAACCCCAGTGGTTACAGGTTACTTGGAGAGAATGCTAATGGTTATAAGTAAACTCCAAGGAAGACTCAGATAAGGAGAAAGTAAAAAGTTCTCACATTATTGCTTTGTGCACGACCAAAACATTCGATAAAATTGGGATAAAAATACATTTCAGAGACGAGAATTGGGAAAGAAAACATGATACCGTCAATACCAATATCTATTCTAATATAGAAAGGGAGAGCAATGCTTTGGTGAGGATTGATTTTTGAGGCTGGCTCACAATTTTGAATTCCCAAACTGCCCTTTTAACTGTCACGCAATTACCCCTTGCCCTTTTAACCGTCACCAACATTTTTTGTTAACATTCGACGTAGTCACAAAGAATGGCACATTAGGAAGACAAAGCTGGTAATTACTAATTACATTGAATGACAAATTTAGAAACTCGTAAACAAAAAAGCAAAGAGGGAATGCCTACAATGTGTCCAAATTTGTCCCAAATGAAGCCAGAACCAGTCCCTTCTACTTTCACATTTTCATCTTCGATTAGCGTGACCTCCTCTGAGCCCTTGGGTACTTTCACTAATTCAATGTCCTTGATGAAGACGACTGACGGTGAAGTATCCTACAACCATAACCAAACAGCTATGTTAAGTTGGTATATATCTACAAGGATATACATTTATAACTAAGGAATGATATACCAAATTAAGGAGCATTCCCAGTTGCATATGAAAAAAATAAAATAGTGTGTTTCATTAGAAAGGATATCTCAGCTTTTAGATATAGCAGAGATGGAGGCTGAAAACAGCAATAAAGCGAAAATGTTTACCGGCATTGTCTACTAATTCTGCTCATCAAACTATATAGTCTACCACTCTATTGTAAAGGTATTTCACAAAGAACTTCAAATTCCCCCGCTCCATTAAAAAAAAAAAGGCTTTCCAATGAAATACACTACTAACGCGCACACACATACATATAGATATATATATCTAGAGAGAGAGAGAGAGAGACCTGGAAGAGGTGGACAACGCGATCTTCATCTGGGTCGAGCTCATCTTGTTGCTGGGCAATGGCAAAATGAGAAGAAGAAGAAGAGGGTTTTGTGTTTTGATGGAGTAATTGGAGATAAGGAGCCAATACAGATGCAGCAGTGAAGAGAATTGTGGTGCGTCTGGTGAGGAGGCTCTTACTGGAAGAAGAAGAAGAAGAAGAAGAAGAATAAGAGATTTGAGGTGGGATTGGTTTGGGGATGAATTGCAGAGAATTCATAACCACCACCATAACGACTCTCTATTGTTGCCTAAAAAATCTGATCAACAAAAGATATGAAAATCTCTTTTTGTTTTTTCTTGTGGATAAATCTGGTCCACTCAAGCTGAACCTGGTTGGTGTTCTTTGCTTCTAGAACAAAAATGTATAAGTAATAGCAGAAAAGTTTTCTCGAAAACATTTGGGGAAAAATAAATGAACAATTTAAATTTGCAATGATGTAAATTTGAACCGTTCATTTACCTTTCTAAATATTTTTGGGAAAACTTTTTGTTTGCCCCATCATCTCTCTTCTTTTAAATGCTATGTTTGGGGTTCCAAAATTCTCTCCCGGATTATTCTTCACCCCCTCTTCCTTTTCCCCCATTTGAGTCATTCTCCCGAATAATTTTTTGGTACCCCTTGACCTCCCCCAAAATTATCCAGGAGTAGAAGGTTGGTTTTTGACCATTAAACTCCTCTTTGTCCCCCTCTTTTACCAATCAACACAAACCACCCTGCCATTGTTAACGCCGGACAACAGTATTTTACCAGTGTATACCATTACGACCGTCAAAACAAATAAAAATCACAAAACAGCAGATCTGGGTATCAGATTAAAAAAAACCTTAAAAATTGTAATTTTTTTAAATTCCTACAAATCAAAATTAAATTGGAAATCTGAACCATACCCCGACCATTGCTCTTAAACCGTAACCGTACCCAGATCGCCGGGCTTCCAAGCTTCGGTCGTCGCTCCTGAAAGTCGCCGGAAAACGTAGATGAGAAGAGATAGATCCGGGTGAGTGATCTGTGTAAGAGGGAGAAGAGGCCTAGAGAGAGAGAGAGAGAGAGAGAGAGAGAGAGAGAGAGAGTGACACACACACACATGGAGGTTTATCTTTTGACATGGGTGAGTGATCGGTTTATCTTTTGTTGACCTGGATCGGTTTATGGAATCATCCAGAGAGCACTTGGATAAGAGATTAATAACGCCTTCTCTCTCTAGAAACATCCTTTGCCTTCTCTCTAACTTTTTCTAGGGTTTTTTGCTCGGGAGGGGGTGAGGCCACCGCCTCATCTGCCTTCACCCCCTCCCCTTCTCTCTCAGATCCCTTCATCCTCACCTCCATATCATCTTTTTCGACCTCCTACCGACCACGCCGCTATCCACCTCCATCTCTTTCGTTGCTTCCACCGCTCCACCGTCCGCCTCCCTCCGTGGTTCCGGTTAACGAGGACCCGTTCAGGATCTGATTTGAAGATTGGGGATGAGGGTCTGCTGCTCCGGCGAATAAGTTACTTAATCCGGCGCGACGGCGGTTCCGGCAACATCTCTGACCAGGGTTCCTTTGAGTTGTTTTTTATTTTCTTTTGTTTTCTTTTTTGTTTTTTTTCCTTGTTTATGCCCTTGTGGGATTTTATCCCTCTGTGGGATCTTATTGCCCCCATTTTTGGGTGGTTTTTATGATTTCATCAGTGCGTTGTTGCGTCTGGTTTGAGCTGGGTGTCCCCTTTTGAGACCCTCTTCTACCAAATCGAGGGCGGACTCTACGCCCGCACCTAGTGTAGGTCTGCTTTTGCAGTACGTGTCTTAGGCCTGTGAGCCTGTGTGCTCTTTGCAGTTGCTCGTGTCTTTGATTTTGGTAGTTTTTGTTCATTCCTGTTTATTGTGATGAAATATTTGCCTTTGGGCTGGTTATATGAAATGACTGTTATCAAAAAAAAAAAAAAAAGTGCAGTCAATGGAAAATTATCTTCTGTGCACTAGTGCACTGGGCTCCCTTCAATGGTAAAATTATCCTATGTACGCTAGTTGGGCAAAATGTGTTTTTAACTAAATAAATTAAAATAATGAATTTCTTAATTAATTAATTAGTTAATAATTCAAAATTATTCAAAATTAATTAAATATATTGGGTTTTGCATGATATACTTAATTTAATACATAATCAAGTTTAACACTGCACAAGGGCAAAATAGTCATTTGATTTTCCATCATCTACCCACTCTTATTTATAAAACATCCAAACAAAGTCAAAAGTTATCCCCCTGTTTAATCCATCATCTAGACTATCTATTTTTTTTATCCCCCTCCATAAACATCACATCAATATGGTCCAATCCTCTAAAAATAATACCCTTTATTATCTTATCCCCCTGAAATTTTAGCACCATCCAATCAGGGCCTTAAAATTTGTACTCAAAATTCGAATGGCCCGTCCTTTAAATTCTTCCATATAAATGCTCCCTCAAAAAAATGTTTCCTCTCTCTTTTTTTGTGCGCTGAGTTCCTCACCCATGACCCACCCCTCTCTCTCTCTCTCTCTCTCTCTCCTACCTCCCCAGTTCGTCATCCATGTTTATCTCAACAACCTCACTGCTAGAAGCGTTACCCCACCTTAAACCACCATTCGATGTCTAAAATCCAATTGTAAGATGCTAAAATGATGCCAAACATCACCACCACAGGCCCCAAGATCATCAATGAAGAAAGAAACAATCCAGAAAAGCGCCGCAAAACACGAAATTTGATGAAATTATAGGGGAAGGAAAAAAAAGCATATTTATTACTCCCTCCGTCCCAATTTCTTGGCCCCTTTTGGGGAAGTGGGTTTTTAAGGGGTGTGAAAATTTTGTATTGACTTTTCTATTTTGCCCTTAAATCCAGTCAATATTACTGTGACCAAATTTGTGAGGCTAATTTATTATATGAAAGTCAAAACATATTCAATATGGATCTTGTTTGATAGATATCAATTAGTTTTATTATACAAAATTTTCAAAATCATAAAAACCGTAATAAAATAAAAGATAATAGAATAGCCAATTAAGATGGGAAAAGTACTTTTTAAGGGTAAAATTGGAAAGTGACCCAATTTTGATGGATGTTTTTAGAAGTGGGACAAACATTTTGGGACATCTCAAAATGGAAAGAAGGACCAAGAGATTGGGACGGAGGGAGTATACTTTTTGGATTGTATTGTTTTTTTGCTGGATTAGGATAGTTGTTGGTAATGGAAAAGAGATAGTGAGTGAGATCATTTGGTGCCTAATGAAAAGAACCATTATCCAGTTGGAATTTGCTTTCTTAACGATTATTGTCCATCTGCATTTTTTTCAATCTTATTAACAAGATTAAACTTTCTACTGTTCAAAACAAATTTAACAAGATGAATAATTATCTACCTCTCATTTCGCATTTATAAGTAAGAATAGAAAAGTCTAAAAATACAAAATTTGCACAAGACTTCTAACCATAGTGTAGCGGCCGGGTGCACGAAGGGTGAAAGGGTTCAGCACTGTGCACGAGGAAAGGGAAGGACCAAGGGTGCCACCTTCACAGAAGTAGCGAAAGTGAATGTGAGTCAGACCCACTTGGCCCCGCCGAACGGAATCTGCCCTCGGCGTACGGTGGTTCGGCGAGGATCTGCGCGAATACAACGTGGAAGTGAAGCTCAAGCTACCGAGTGGACTATCTCAACTTCGGTTCCCTCGAACGGGACTCTATTCCCTCGAGAACCCATGCCCGGATGGACAAGTCCGTAACAAGGCCATGGGAGCTCGGGAGATCTCATCCTCGAGCGCCATACGAGCCGAGTCGATTGACCTCGGTATTGTAGATCTCGCCAGATGCCAGGGGCTCGGTAGAGGCATGTCTGGCAGTCTGAGTGGATCATTAATGAGAGCAGTCAACCACCTTGCATGCAGGTCATTAATGGTGGCAGCCAACTATCCTGCATGCAGGAACAGAGGCACATAGGGGCATGGGGGTCACGTGCCCCCCTCAATTTCAGGGTTTTTTTTTTTTATAACAAATAATGAAAATCAAATCTAAACAAAGAATGGATGAGGAGAAGGCTGTGAGAGAACGGAGTGTAACGGATTTTCTGAGCCGATACTCACCGGTTCGGTGGACTGGTGATTTTCTTTGGACGAAAACAACCACAAACGAGTTGTGCTTCACAGATTCTGTCCATGGCGATTTTCTTCGGACGAAATAGCAATAGACGAGTTGTGCTCGTTGAAGAAACGAACTGGTTTTTGTGCTCCGGTAATGACTTACACATCCTCCGGCGTGATTAAACACTAAACGAGAGAGAGGTGTGAGAGAATCAAAGATGGGTGGTAAATTTTTGGTGTTTGCCTTGTCTCGATCCAGATCTGATGTTGGGTCTGGAAAGCTTTTCTTCCCTTCTCATTTTTGTTGTCTCTCTTTTGAAGAAGATTGAAAGAGCTATGTAGAAATGAAAGAGAAATAAATTAAAGCACAAATGAAAAGGAAAAGTTCCTCGGGTAAAATGACTCACGTGCTTTGGCAGTGGATATGGCAGTGTGCTAATAAATTGACGAGATGTGTTGGCAAACGGCAGTGCTGGCAAAATATATAATTTGTACCATTGAGTTTATAGGTGTTTCTAATCATTTTAGCAAATTCACGACCGTTACACCCGATTTCCATTACGTAACGTTTGATACTATCGAAACCGCTAGCGTTACGTGTCGCAAAACCGGTATTTAAAACCTTGGATACCGCTATTTAAAAATATGTATACAATATGCTAATATTGCATAAGTTGAAAACTAGATTTATATTGTTGTGCTACGCTTTAAATTTTTGTAAAATTTAGTAGAAATTGGTGCCCCCACTGGGGGAATTTCCTAGATCCGTCCCTGCCTGCATGCTACGCCTGCAGGACCACGTGATTGATCGGGGAGTATTCCCAGACCAGTTGACCCCTTAGGGAGGGCAGCGGCTGAGGCGCTTCTTCAGCGACAAACATCCTTACCACTCTAGACGTCATCCTCGGTACGGACGGTACACGTGAGGTCCATCACGCCCCTCCTCGCCTATAAATAAGGCCCTCACCTACCTCACTTTGGATCCCTCTCTCCACATTCAATACTCATTACTCACTTTCTCTCTCTAGATCTTTTCAGTAAACTTCTCCCTCAATCACTGACTTAGACATTGGAGTGCCTTCCCCGGACAACCACCGTCTGGGCTTGGCACTAACGAGGTTGTTTCAGTGTGCAGGTCACCTCTCAGGGAAACACCAGTGAGGTTCAGTCAGCCCTTTTCTCTCTCTCTCCGTACCGAACCAGAAAGCTCCAATAGGTCATTCCGGTGAAGCGCTTCCCACACATAGAAACTAAGGTAAAATCCTCAATTCAGCAGTTCCTTGTAATGCTTTCCAGAAATTGCCCAACCTGGTGGATATAGCAAGATGCTAGTTGCTGGTAGGTCGAAAAGTTAAAGTATGGTGTACAACAATTGGATAGGGCGACAAACAACGTGACTCTTTTACTTCGGCATTGCTTCCTCGAATAATAATCTGGTCTTCCATTTCTTTTTTTCGCTGCTACAGTAGACCAAATTATCAAAAGAGAGAGTTGACAGAGGCTCTTTTTTTTTTCCCCCTTATTTCTCCTTCAACTTTTTTCATCGCCAAGATAGTTATATAGGCATTGTTTTTAAGTTTATGAGACTTAATGCACAAATGCAGAACAACAGAGCATCAGAAACACCAAAGAACAACTGGCCTTTGTGGTCATGCATTCCAGAATTGAAAAAATCAGAAACACCAAAGAACAACTGGCCTTTGTGGTCATGCATTCCAGAATTAAAAAAATGTATCTCAGAGCATTCCAGAATTAAATTCCAATATATTTTTTTCTTTTCTTTAGACAAATAAAAAACAATCAAAGTAGTAGAAAGTTACACAAATAAATTTACATAATCAACCGGAAAAAATTTCATTCACCAATCACAACTATTATCTTTTTTGATCTGACACGAAGATTCTCTTATACAAAAGCTTCCCATTCCCTTTCATCTCGTCACACGGGGTACTACAATTTCCCCATTCCCTATTCTTTCCTCTGCACTTCACGTCTTCAATAGGATTGTCTGCTTGTGGCACCAATCCAGCAGCTTCGGCATCAATTAGGAAGAGAGAGAGAGAGAGAGAGAGAGAGAGAGAGAGAGAGAGAGAGAGAGAGTTGTTGGAGGACCCTGCGAGAAATGAGAGCAGAGGAACAACAATATTGATTTCTTTCATAGCTCACAATAATAAATCATAGACAAGGGTTGATTTGTTGAGGAATAAGGAAAATATTGAGGAAAGTAGGTTTTGGTTGAGAGAGAGAGAGAGAGAGAGTTTGCTGGAAATGGAGTAGGTATTTGAGAAGAATGGGGGAAAATTCAGATTTTTGGGTTTGGTGGGAAATGTGAGAGAGAGTGAAGTAGCAATCTGTTTGCCCTCCTTTAGAAACGGTGAACAAAACCCTCTCTCATTGGCTAAGAGGAGACAAAGGACCACTTTTTACCAACCCAACTCAACTCAACTCAACTCAACTCAGGTTATTTTTTGGCTTAATTACAAAACAGTTCCAAAACTCTCTCTCCTCTTTCTCTGCGAAGAAAGGGGAGGAACGAACTACTAACATGTAGATCCTAGAAGACAGAATTTAATGCATTAATTCACTAGAAGCCAAACAAGCCCATTTCAAATGGAGGAAGGTGATAATTTGTTCCAATTCTATTCGTATTCAGTTTGATTTCTTCGTGCTAGTATGTTCGTCAACTAAAAATGATATGATTGCTATTAAATTCCAATCCTGACACGAAACGATTGCAGAAACCAATGAAACCTAGACTATGAATCACACGATGTAAAAAAAAAAAAAGAGACCGAAATCGATAATTTTGATTGTTCCGAAATTTCGAGCATAATAATGTGAAACAATTGCGAAAATCCGACAAAACCGAGATTCAGAATCACTTTCAATGAAGCGAGAAAAGAGGCAGATCTCAATTTCAAACAATTGCAAAAGCTCAAGAAAACCTAGACTCAGAATCACTCAATGCAACAAAAAACGAGGCCGAAATCGACGATTTGTCATCACTAAGAGGCGTATTGGAGGCCCCTGGTTTGGGTTCTTTGGACTTTGACAATAGCAATATCAAAAGTGGAAGCAGTAGTTTTGGCTCGTCCGTGGTAGAGAAATTGCTGGCGAAAGTTCTGATTGCGGAGAGTAGTAATAAT
This sequence comes from Vaccinium myrtillus, assembly GCA_016920895.1. Classification (NCBI taxonomy): domain Eukaryota; kingdom Viridiplantae; phylum Streptophyta; class Magnoliopsida; order Ericales; family Ericaceae; genus Vaccinium; species Vaccinium myrtillus. Next base: position 12,433,377 of record CM029275.1, on the reverse strand, counting down.
GTGTTTCATTGGAGGAGGAACTTGATTGAGCACATAAAGTGGAAAACGGTGAGAAGATTTTTGACGATTCCGTTGATTGGAGGGTACGATATGAAGTATTTGAGGAGGAAATTGGGGCGGAATCAAAGTGCCGATGAGGAAATTGATTGCGCTGATTCTGTGGTACCATTACATTTTCAGTTGCTTGTGTTCAGTTTTTTAGTTCACGGGGCTGCTTTTGTAACTAAGGCCAAAAACTAAGAAGTAACCTGGGTTGAATTGGGTTGGTTAAAAGTGGTCCCCATATCTAGTCAATGAGGGAGATGGTGAACAAATGGGTCAACTAATGGTGCTAATATATATTTCATAAGAGCCAGTCATTGCTTCTCTTCTATTGTAGAAAACCAGCCAAATTGAGGTTGATACTTTGGAGAATTTGTTACTCTGAATGATTTTAATGCCATTGATAATTTTGAAATTTTTTCATAATTTTTTTTGCAGAATTTCATAAATAAGACCACAGAATTTCATAAACAAACCACAAAAATTTGTAAGCAACATCACAAAAGTTGACAAAAATACACTACTACAACTTTCATATAACGGACCACAAAAACTCAAAATGGGGCACAAAATTTTGTAAAGGTTGTGTCGTACAAAAATGCATTAAATGGGTAACACAAATTCGTCAAAAGAGCCACAAAAATTCGTATAGAGGATATAATGAATACTTTTAGCCTTTTAGAATGAGAAGAATCTCCATACACCTCTTTTTTTGGGTATACTTTTAGCCTTTTAAAATGGGAAAAATATCCGGTACACCTCTTTTTGGGGGTGTGAGGTGTACATACGCCTGTACGAGTTTTTGTGGCTTTTTTTTTATGAATTTTTATTGCAAGAGATATGAAGATTGTGGTAATTTATTTTACGAATTTTTGTGTCTCCTTCTATGAATTCTGTGGCTAGTGTTATGAGATTTTGCGGTCAAACTGATAGGAATTCTTGGGGTCACTTTTAACGAATTTTTTATGGTCCAATAGATGAATTTTTGCGATTCAATCTATGAATTTTTGTGGTTCAAAATATCGACTGAGCGCAAAACTTATGAGTTTTTATGATGTTGGTTATGAAGTTTTTGTGGTGATGTTTATAATTTTTTGAAATCAAATATGCTACTATTTTTTTTTTGTGTGTGTACAAATACAAGATATAGTTCAATAAGAATTTTTGTGACTGTACATCCTGCCGCGAACAATCCACACACGATCCAGGAGCCACCATGATACCCGTCACCACCGCCCAATCCAAACTATATCTAAACCTTTACGGGGCGTTTGGATGGCAGATTTGATTTTGGGTGGATTTGTAATGAGGGCGGATTTGAGGGTGGATTTGTATTGGATGGTTTTTTGAGAAGGTAGATTTGGAGGGTAGATAAGAGGGCAAATGACTGAATTGCCCCAATTTACTAATTTCATTATAATTAGAATAAATACAAAACAAATACATAAATATATTTATACTATATTGGATGTTAAAACAAATAATATTTCCGAAAAAAAATTAGATAATGATAGAGGGTAAATTTCAAATAATTTTACAACCCTCATTCCCAAATAATTTTACAACCCCTTTGTCAACTACTTTTTTAGTACTAGTTCTCAACTAATATTTCAAATACATTTTAGATAATCTATTTTTTTGAGTTTAAGAGTGATGGAAGAAAAATATATGTGTGCACTTGGTACCAAATTCACAAAAATATGGGGTGTTGCAAACATGAAACATTTTCCTTTGTAAACACACCCACACAAACCCACTTTCAGATCAAATTACTTTACTCTCTCTCTCTCTCTCTCTCTGTGATTTCTCGTCCAACTCCATCGATGAAACCCACTTTCAGGTCTTGCAAATTCAACGGATCAAACCACCACGAACACCGCCGATCAAAGCCACAAAAGGGAGAGGACGAACTGTTGGCTAGGATGATGTTTAGGAATGGGTACCCCTTTTCATCCTTGGTTCCAAATTCATAAAGACTCACCGATCTGTGGTCACGGCACTTTTTTTTTCTAGTTTTTTCTCCAAATATTGTACTATTTTTCCGATTGAAAAGGGGGTGGATTTGGAGGGGTAGTTTCGACCTAAAACGGCCGAATTAGCTAATGACAGGGGTAGAGGAGGGCTTCACAAATCCACCCGCGCGTGGATTTGTGGTCCCAATAGTAAATTAGTCCGGGGGAGGAAATTTACCCAAAAGACCAGATTAGAGGTGGGCCCTGGATTTGTAATCTGGCCGCTTCATAAATCCGGCTTCAAATCTCCACACATTCCTTTAAGCCAAAGGACGTTTTGGTCCAAAATAGGAAAAATTGTCTGGCGATTGCTGTTCTAATTTTTCCTATTTTGGACCAAAACGTCCTTTGTCTTAAAGGAATGTGTGGAGATTTTTTTAGACCTATTTTAGGGTGTGTTTGGAAGTTAGGGAAAGAAAGAGAAAAGAAGGAAAAATAATTAAGAAGGAAAGTGGAGGGAAAATTGAAGAGAAAATGGAAGGAAAGTTAAATAGAGATTTGATTATTTTCCTTCCTCTTTTGTAGAACCAAACAAAGGAAGGGAATTTTTTTAAATTTTCTCTCCCTTTCTCTTCCTTTCCCTAAGAGCCAAACATAGCCTAGACTTTGTACATTTTGGGGAAAATGACCAAAAAATGGTATTTAAAAGTAATAATGTCAATTTCATGGGAGAGTTATTAGAAATGACCAGATTGGCGACAAGGGAAATTTTTTTCCCACATAAGTGGTAAGCCTTACTTGGATTGTCCAAAATACCCTCCTTATTTTTTAAGCCCTATAAAGCATCTCCAAGAGGCTCTCTTGGCTATTGTAGAGATCCAAAACCAATTTTCACCCCTCCAAGAGGCTAGCTACTTGCCGCTCTACTCTGCCTATGCCCTTCCCGCCTGGCTACTACAGGCGAGCCATCTTCCCTCGCCTCTCTTCTCTGCTTTCCTCTCCCTCTTCCCTCTCACCTCTCTTCTCTGCCCTTTCTCTCTCTCAGTCTCTTCTCTGCCATGGCTATCAAAAACTCAACAGCAAATCCTCATGAAATGATCTTCGATTTCAAGTCCCCATGGTTCGCCGGATTACGGGACCCATGTTTTCCGGATTACGACGTCAATTGACTTCAGTAGATTGTGAAATCAAACCTCACTCTCCTCTGCCATGGCTATCAAACCACCTCCTCCTCTGCCATGACTATCAGTCGATTTAATTTTTGGTAGAGCATTTGGCTAAAACTTCGTCTTCCATGGCCGCACTTCTCAGTTTTTCGAGTTTGTCGAGGTCGAAAGAGAAGGACTTACAAAGCATTTCTTCGGTATAAAGGTCATTAGTATTTGATACATCTTCAATGTCAGAAAATTCAGTGTGAGGGAACTCAATCTGGGGAGGATTTCGAGCCCTGAGAATGGTTCTGTCCAGGAATGGAGGAACCTTCAATGACAAGCCCCTGGGTTTCATTTCCTTTTTTCTGGGTGGGGGAAGAAGTAGTGGGTTTGGGGGGAAAATGATCTAGTGGTTTTCAATCTTCAATTCTAGGTGCAATAAATTGGTTGGAGGCAAAAATCAGTTTTGTTAGTTTGGATGAATAGCCAGAGTAGAGAGTTGTGTTGAAATGGTAGTGTGAAAAAGTGAATAGGTAAAATAGAATTTGTACTTTTTCAGTACTTTCGGCTCTCTACTCTGCCAAACAGTGTTGGAGATGACACACCCCTCCACTCGCTTTATTTTCTTGCGACTTCTTTACGCCTCCTCTCTCTCCCTCTCTCTCTCTCTCTCTCTCTCTCATTCTTCCTCCAGCTCCGCCTCTCTCTCAGATCATCTCCAACCACCACTGCATCGACAAGCCACCATCGAAAAGGCGACCACCGACCACTACCATCGCACCAACTAGCCGCCGCAGACCACCACACGTTTCACCTCCATTTCAGGGTTGAACAGAACGAGAGAGAGAAGAGGGTGACGCACCCACCACACCGACCGCCACCTCCGGCCACCAGGTTGATTCTTTCTCCCTCTCTCTCGTTCTGTCTAGATTTTCAGAAACCCCAATTCCAGAAACCCTAGATTTTCTCTTGATTTTGATCCGAATTGAGAAAAACAATAAAAACCACCATTTCGATTATCTTACCTCTATTTATTTCCTTCATTGATTTCTGGTTTCGTGCACCATGCCTAAGCCTCTTGTGTTTTGACACTTTATGACTATACTGGCTCATAATCAGCATGCTTTTTTTATTTTGATTTTGCAGCAATCTGGTACAAAATGGGTTTTTCTTTGGAGATGCAATTTTCATTATGTGTTTCCCTCTTCCAAACTAATGATGTTTTTTTTTTTTTCCTTTTGACTCAGGCAAGTAGAGAAGTAGAAAAGAAGAAAGAAAGAAAGAAAGAAACGGGAAAACATTTAACAGAGGACAACAAATAGAAAGAGACCTGCATCAAGAAGAAAGGAGACAATTCCACAAGCTGCCCAGGACGGTCTTTTATGACAGAAGTACTTTTGATTTCTCTCATTTGTAAGGGGGCTTAACCTATAAGCACCAAATGACTTCAAAGCTCATCCAAACAGTGGGCCACGAAGCCGAGAACCCCATTGGAGTCTGTCTACGAGAAGCCTTTGGCCTTTTTGAATCTCAGCTAAGACCCCCATTCTCACTCACAATTCTAACTCCACCGGAGTACTTGAGCCTTAATCGGGCGATCCTCTACGGAATTTTATGTGAACCCGATTTGGCCAAAGTTCATATTAAGCACTTACATGGGAAAATAAGAGACGGCTATAGTTTTTTCACCAATACGCTTACAAAGGTAGTTACTGATTTGTACCCAAAACTTGTAGCTACAGCAAAGGTTCAGTTGATTTGGGTTACTACTGAAATGGTTTCTGTTTCAGCAATAGGGATGGATGGCTTGTTGGTGGCCCTGCTGAGGCAAATTGTTTGCGGAGATTTTACTGAAGGGAATTTGTGGTTGCGTTCAGAGTTGGTCAGTCTTTTTCTAGCCAAATGGGATTGTATATTAGAAGAAGAACCATTAGTCTTAACAAGTGCTCTTTATACATTTCTTCGGTTATTGGCCGATGATGGTAGGTTATTGAGTAATTCAAAATTAGACGCCTTGAAGCAAATGGAGATCAAGTATTGTGTACGCATGTTTAGGGAGCAATTCCATCTGTGTTTCAAGATAGGAAGAGATCTTGTTCGCATTTTACAAGACTTGGTTCATATACCTGAGTTTCAGGCAATATGGAAGGATTTGTTGCTCAATCCTGGTGAATTCAAGACTAATGAGTATCGTGATGTGTCGCAGCTTTACCTATCAAGGACTTCGAGTCGGTACTTTTTGCTCCGGATCACTCCAGAAATGGAAACCCAATTGCGATTTTTGCTTACACATGTGAATTTAGGGAGTCAAAAGCGGTACCAAGCTTGGTTCACTAGAAAGTTCCTTAGCTTTCCTGAGAGAGAGACTCTGGTAATTGACATTGTTCGATTCATTTGTTGTTCACACCATCCATCTAATGAAATCATTCAATCAGCTGTTATCCCTAGATGGGCTGTTATAGGCTGGCTATTGAAATCGTGCGGGAGGAATTATGTTCAAGCCAATGCAAAGCTTGCCCTATTTTATGATTGGCTTTTCTTTGATGAAAGATTGGACAATGTTATGAATATTGAGCCTGCAATCTTACTGATTGTGAATTCAATTCCTAAATATATTGACATGACCCACACTCTTCTTGAGTTCTTGTTGCTTCTTATGGACAACTACGATGTTGAGAGGAAGGATATAATCAATCATGGGGTTTTATCGGCTTTCTCTATGCTTGTTAGGAGAGGAGTGGTTCGGTCACTTGATGTTGTGGTTAATTGTGATGCAATATCTCCATTTCTCCGACAGAGACTTAGGGAGTTATTTTCAGGTACAAAAGCATTTGTTTCCAAGGAATTGCAGCCGGTCTTGAAGGTGTGCTCCTTGAATTTGCTAGAAGCATCCGGTGTGGAAACACAGAACACAACTACAGAGAACATGCATTAGCAATGGAGGAGTGGTCACCTGATGGTGCTCCTGTTCTTATTTTAGACGAGCCAGTCACTTCTCGTCTGTTGCACCAGACTAGCAAAATTCACGCAGATAACTTTTTTGTGCTCGGCAAAATTGAGGTTGATACATTGGAGAATTTGGTTGGCTGCAGATGTTGTGCACATTTTTATTTTTGCTTATAATGGGTAATCTGCATGGTTATATTGGCCAGTGATAATTTTGCAAGTTATTTTTTCTGCATGAATTATGGTGCGCAGCAGATTCTCCCATCATGAACTGCAAAACACCGGATGAGTGGGATATTCTTAATTCTGTTAATCTATCTCTTTGATTTGGTTTTAAACGGTATACATACACTATAGCAGGTAGGGAATATGTGAACTTTAAAATGCCGGACGAGTGACTCTTATTCTGAATTCAATTTGGATTTGTTTTATTTTATTTTATTTAAATCAGCATTTGGGGTTGTTAGCCCAAATCTGCACTTAAAACGGTATGTATTAAGTGATGAATAATTGACTAGATTCTGATAACTATGTTTCTTCATACATAATATTTTAAGTGCCTTTTAAAATGCAGGTGTAAAAAGTCTCAAAAATTAAGTAGCCTGGTACTTGCTTAATTCTGACTGAATTTGTTAGCACTTGTAGATCGCCGTTTCCTTCACCACCACCACCCTCCGCAACCATGACCACCGCTACCAACACCACCGTTCCGCTGCTGCCGCCACTACTACCCGTACTATCGCCACCACATTCTCAGGAGTCTTCTAACTTCATTGATAGCAGGTGTGGAGTATGTGCATCCAGGGATTTAGGCAGGTCTCATCTTGCATACTCTCTACGCTATAAAGCTTTGAAACTGTGATTTAAGTTGTTTTCTTGACCCTGTAATGAGTAAATTGTATCTATTCAGTGGATCCATTCTGTGGACAACCGAAATATTACTACATGATTTCTATCTTTTTTTTCCCTTCCTCCTCCATCTGATTAGAGGTTAGAACATTCTTAAGAAGTTTTTGTTACTGCTTCAAAATGGTTATCCAGTCTTGGATTTGAAAAGCTTGGGATGAAGAATAGTGCTATTATACCCAATTATGTTGTTTGGCAGCTAAGCAATGCTTTATGGTAGTACCATTAGAAGGAAGCTAATCAAATGTCAGCTCCTTTCTGGAGCTGGGGTTCGAAGTTCTACAGTGTCCAATCAATTCAGGAGAATGAAGCCAATAATCAGCTTTGGAAATCAACTTCATCCATAGTGGCAATTTGATATTGCTGAGATAAGAATTTATTGAACTAGCCAAAGCAGAAGCACTGATCTGAGTGACTGAAGTGGAGTGTCTCGAATTGTTGTTGAATGTCATATAATGTTCGAAAGATTTCAATATGAGAATGATCTAGAGTTGCATGCACATTTTAAGTAATAGGATTTGTTCTTGCATATTGGGTAATGGCTATTACCTTGCTGGCAAATCTTAGGTACTCTTTGGAAGTAAATAGCTTTTAGCCCAACGAAATGTGAAACGGTTCATGAAGAGATCGCCTATCACTTGATCCCTGCATAGCAGTTCCTCTATGAAAGAACAGTCCTCATCTGTTGAAAGATTACATCCTTTTGAGATGCTTTTTTTGCCCCTTAGTGAAAGGAAACGTTGTAAAAAATTCTTGTTGGTAGTTTGGCCCTAGCGATCTTATGGCAGTTAGAGGCAGCAGAACAGTAATGGAACAAATATGATGGATGATGTTGGTATACTGCTACAGATTGTGGCATTATTCTGACACAGAGTATACCCTTGATTTACGGCTATTAATATTCCATATAGAACATGACATATCAGCTATTGTCAATCATCTATTGAGGTCCAAGTAAATGAAACAACCCTTGTATGCTAATTGATCATCTCCATCTCTTCCACTCTTTTGATTATTCATTCTTTAAATTTCTCGGAGATGGTTGTCATATTTAATATAACAATTACTGGTGATCATTGTAATGTCATTGCTTTTACACCCCAAAACAAAATGTGGAATGGTCTTAAAGATCTTGGCAAGTTCTTTTTTTATTTAATTTTAAAATTCTGTCATTTCTGCTTATTACTTGTTAAGCTGTCACTGTGATTTAGTGTCTAACCACGGCAGTTTTCCAGGTATGAATCCTTAGACTTTATTTGATGCTTTTCCAGAATTCCTGTCTGTCCATTCCACAACTACTGTTTTATCCTCTCCATAGCTTTAATACTTGTCGTTCTTCATACGACGCCACGGATCATTTGTGGTTGCATTTCAAGTATCCTGCTCCTGCTGCATATATGGACATTACAGATCATGCTGGTCAACAATATACAAGATGAATAATTGATAGGAGGTTATTCACGAATATATCCCCGGAAAAGAGAGGTTGCTTGATTACGAGCCCCACACACACATGCATGTTACACCGACCATTCAAAAATGAGACTACAAGAGCCCCTTTCGTGTTCCGCACTCTCAAATCAAAGGCTCTATTGTTGTAGCCTTGAGAGAGACCAATAGACTAAGAAGCCAAACACTTTAAAGACAGTGACTTCTCCATATTCAACTTTATGCCTGTATAGGACACTGTCCTCATTTAGTTTTTATGTAAGACTCGTTAAATATTGTCTTGTCCATTGAAGACTTGATGGCTATATGGGAGACCTGTCCTCCATGATTGTCCTATGATGGTCTTATGTAGGAGCCATCCATTTTAATTGGTGAGAGGGAATATTTTTCAGTAATTATTAGCTCTGAAAGATCATATGATCAAAACCCCTGCATGACCACAAGTCATGAATTTCATGAATTTTAGGTGACACAATGTGCAAAATGGGCTGTAAATCACCAGTTTGAAGGCATGATATTAATCCACATAAAATTTGAAATTCTGAGCCCAATTCAGACGCCAACACACCAAACAGACTTTTTCACAGTATGCACTGGTGCAATGTGGAAATACCATATCCTTGGGGGGTTGTCCCTGGGAGCCTTGATATCCCTTGGGGAGGAGGAAGTCCTCCCATTTGTTGTGTGCTACTTATGCCATCTTCTGAAGTGCTATCCTTCAGATTGCTTTGATTCTATGGTAGTGGGGCTGTCCCTACTTTAGGATGATAGTCATGTTTTGTTGCCTATCCCAGGAGGGGATGTCCCTGGGCCAATTAGTTGTGCTTGCTGCCACTGTGGTTGTGTTTGTGAGCTTTACTACCCTTGTTTGGTAAGCCTTTTCTAGAGGGGACTGTCATCTAGATGGCCCTTGTCACCGGCCAATCTCATGCCTTCATGTGTTGAATGGGGCTCAAGCTGCATGTTCCTTCCCACAGGGTCCAAACTCCAACTCCGGGTGGTGTTCCAGTCAAGAAGGGTACTCCATTACCCCTGATTCAAGTGTGTTTTGTTCTCTACCCTCTATCTATCCAAGATGGTCTAGAAACACTTAGTGTAGGTTATCTTTTAGTGTTCTTCTTTCAATGTTTTCATTACCTTATCCCGTCCCAATTGTTGCCAAGTTGGCCATCCTTTTATTTCCTTTTCTTTTGTTTTTTTCTTTTTCTTTTCGTCCACGTATGCCCCTTGTAGGTTGTATATTCGGTTAGCCCTCTTTTTTTATTTCAAGCTTATTTACCAAAAATAAATAAATTTGTGGAAGTACCATACGGTATACACCAATGTCTTGCTCACCTAATCTTCAATAACACCTCCTTTTGTTTTCTATTTATTTGCAAACCAATAGAAAACTGAATCATTTTCGTTTGTCCTGGAAAATCCCCTTTATTTTTTCCCAGAAAATTTACCCTGAAAAAGATGCAATTAAATTCTCTCTACAAGCATGCATGATTAAAAAAAGACACAATATAACACTGATACCAATGATTTAAACTTAATAGGAGGAATTATCATGTACCTCTCGCACCCTTGGGAAATATAACTAATTCTTTCCTGTTTGTTATTTTGAATTTAGGTTCGAGTTAGTGTCGGGTATTGGGTGGAAGTTAACCAACCGGAAAGAGATGTTTATAACTCTGCTGAGGACTGTTTCATTTTCCCTTGTTGACGCTCAGCAGTGTCGTGCTCCGTTGATCAATGCGTGTTTATGTATTGTCTATGTTCATCTCAGTTTCATGGTTGTTTCCTATTGTGTCGAAGGATCCTTTTCTTTGATCAAATCTCACTTTTTATGTTTCTGCTGCATTAAGCGTTGTTTGTTTCAACCCTGATGGTTTTCCTTTGTTTTGGTTGTTTCATATTATCATGAAACCGGAAACCCAGTTCTCCCAAGAAAGTGGGTACTCTCTCTCTCTCTCTCTCTCTCTCTCTATCGTATAGTACGTTTAGAATAGTTCGTCTTGCTCCGTTGTGTTGTATATTTGAGGTGTCTTCTTCTTCTTTGGTATATACAATTTAGTTTTTCAATGCATTTTATCCTTTGTTTCACCTATTTCTATTGAAACGTGTGCATCTTACACGTGTTTTTTTGGCTACGCTGGGTTTGATTTTATCTGAACAAAATTTAGATCAAGGCCATTGATGGCAGTCGATGTGCAGAGAGGATGATGGACTGTCTCAGACATCATCTCATCTTCTGAGATCGAAATGTGGTTTGTGTTCAGCTGAAAAGAAGGCAGACAGCCCAACAAAGACTCATGCTATGCGCCACGGTTTTCAATCACGTTGTTTGGTGATTCCGAGTACACTGCACACCTTCAGACTAGGAAATCTAAATTCCTGAAAACTGGAGAGCATATTTTAACTGGAGAGCATATTTTGGTTATGTAAATCAACATTTTGGAAATTAGGTTTCTTGACTCACTCATGGAGTGTCTCAAGGGTACGTGAGTGAGTTACGATGATGGTGATTTTGATTTCAAGCTGTTGTTCAGGGGTAAATGAACACTAAATAATTGAATCACGGTAACAAGATGTAGTTGATGCTGACGAATGGAAATCAAAATCGAGAATCAAAAGTATAGGAGAGAAGTGATTTCTCACAACTATGTGAATGAAATAATTACATAAGTTAAGCTCCCATCTAGTCACCTACCCTCCAGTTTTGTGATTCGTGAGCCTTTTCCAAGCCCACAAAGATGATTTGAATCGTTTATCTCGTAGACCATTGCAATGAAGTATCCCATGTGAACAAAAGAACAAATTTAACCGAATGTATGTAGCTAAGAAAAGTAGATGGACAGAAATGATTAGGATTTAGGACCATCAACTGTTCATTTTCCCTCGCAAAATGGCAAAGTTTGCACCTTGTACATAAACTGAAAGAGGCTGGAGGATGGGTGACTAGATGGGAGCTAGATACTTCAAATGTAGCTTATCCATGCTGCTATTATGCATCAAAGCAAAACCTATCAATATTTGCACATGGAATAGAACAAAACCACCAATCTTTGTACATGGCAGAAAACAAAACATTATAAGATCAAAATACATTCAACATAGGTATGGGGCAGGATGGTAACTCTGATAAGTTATGAGTTATGATTTTACAACGATTGTCTAATTCAATATGATGTCATTTCTTGCGAGCGAAAGTAGCCGCAATCCCACCAGCCAATAGTCCAATAGCAGTTGCAGCAATGCCAACTCCTATAACTCCATCTGCGTTTAAACAAACAACCGGAAAACAGGGGAGGAAATTCATATTTTTATAATGATTGATCTTAAATGTGCAATTAAAAAAAGGGATACGATTGGTTGCTACCTTTTGTAATCCGATCTTCGATTGCTTGCTTAAGGGTTAGAGCTTGCCTCCAATCAGGTGCAATCTACAAATTGACATTGTCAGATACCAACTTTAAAATGAAAGAAAAAATGAAGAAGAAGCAGGAAGAAGAAAAAGAAAAAGAAGAAGAATGCAATCTGCATAGTCTCATTGTCAAATACACCCAATAAACAACCCAAATGAGTACAGAAGAACCAAATTTTATAATGAAAAAAAGGAGTGCAATTTTGTTCACCCTCCTTTAAAAAGGGTGAACAAAACCCTCCCTCTTACTGGTTGAATTGGTGTAGATCCTACTATAAAGTGATGTCATGCTTACCTCTGTAATACACTGTAAGCATGACATCACGTTAGTGATGGGACCCACACATTTCAACCAATAGAAAGGAGGGTTTTGTTCACCCTCTTTTAAGGAGGGTGAACAAAATTGCTCTCGAAAAGGAGGAGGAAAGAAAGAAACAGAATGCACTTCCCAAACCAAATAATATATATGAACACATTTAGAACAGTTTTTGAATGATGAAAGTGGAAGTTAGCAAACTCTAACTAAAAGAACATCTACAGAGAATTGTTGACATAAGCAGCAATATAGGCCAAACGCTCTACTACCAACTCTGGGGTTTAGTACCAAAAGAACAAAATAAATAAAATAAATAAATACTCAAGGATCCAAGTTACATCTTGCAGCGTTGCAATATTCATAAAATGTAACAAAATAAATGGATACGGCTACATTTGGATCTTGGAATTGTCAAATGATATGAAAGTAGAGTTACTCACACAACTGTCAATTTCTACAGGAAAGAAAACCAAAACAAGAAAAAAATATCTTGATGTATCCTAACCCAACGAGAAAAGGCAGGGAAAAAAAAGTAGCTTCCACTTCTCCTCTTTTTCAACATAACACCCCGCCTTTTCTTCGCCCTTAACAAATCCAAGTTCCAAACACATCCCAAACAAATAATAGATAACTGAAGCAAACAGATATTGCATGTCAACCAAAAAGAAAAGCTAAAATTGAAAAACCAGAAGATACAGATCAGAAAACAGATATCGGATGTAAACTCCCGCGAGATATATTGAAGAATCAGAATACAGAGATCACACCTCCAAACAACGCTGAACAAGCTGCCTGCTCCTTGAATAGTCCCCGCTTCTATAATATCCAACAGCCAGGAGATAAAGCTTCTCTCTCATTTGCAGTGGGCTGCTAACACCATCCAGAGAAGCTGCCAACAGCAAGGTTTCCCAAGTCATAAATGGAAGCTTGTTTTGACCATCCAAAAGAAAACAAAAAGGGGCCTAAAATCAACGCTTGTGTATCAAGGTTGTTTAGGTAGCTTTATGGTCTGTAGTTTTATCCCTCTGTGTGGATTCTGTACCATTTACAGTGATTCAAATGATGCATCCTGTTTCCTTCATCTATCAGATTTCTCACAGCATCAAAATGCATGTGAATTTTCGGTAATTGAAAAAGGACACTCCTTTTGCTTTATTCCTATTATCTTTCTTTTTATCCATGTTTTTCTTGGGATAGTGGATGGAGGATGGCGGCTGAGTATGTTCAGAAGTGTGATATGATTGCATATCTGAAGTGATCAGAGAGGCTATCTACTACCGAAACAGTCTGTTGATTGTCTGTGCCATTGGTTTGCTACTGGGTAATATAATCCACTCATCTCTTTTTATCATGAGCTATCTAATTACCACCCATCGATAGCATTTGCTTCAATTATTGTAGGCTAATCCCAATTGGGTGGAGAAAAAGGTGTTTTAGTTAGAGCAGAAGGCAAAAGTGCCGTACCCCTTTCGGTTTGTTGACAAAACCTTGATAAAGTGTGTTACGTGAACTTTGGCTTATGTTATCAACTAATGTTGTTACTTCATGCAGTCCCTAAGACTTTCGGATGTCGTATGAAAATTGTTTGTATTCATTTATACAGTTATGGAACTCATAAAAGATTGTTTTCATCTCATGATTGTGGTCGCTATATGTTACTGGAATATTTCACCGAATCACTTCACCTCCTACGTCCCGCAGGATATGGTCATTAATTTCTTTGGATATGGTAGGTGCCAGATGTACCCATTGTGTTTGTAGTGCGGATACACGTATGAGGCGAAACATTATGGAAAAAAAAATTGGTAAATCATTTCCCAGGTTAAAAGGCAAATATGCCAAACAAGTCGCACACATAGAAGCTTGCTATATAATCCACATATAGTCTCTCACCTTCAAGCATTGCAATCCCACGCTGCACATCTTCTGGTCTTTTGGAGTGAACAAGAGCCCAGGATAATCTCATGATACATTCGCTCTTAAGCTCATCAGAGGAACCTTTCTCAGCCTCAGCAACCTCTCGTTCACAACCCTACAAATATATAATGATTAAGAGGTAGGAATAAACAGAAGATGACAACTTACATGTGTAACAACTAACAAGTGCCTTAAGAGTCGAGTCACATAATCCTCAATAGAACCCCAGCTCCCACTCTCAATCCGCTTGCACTCTCAATCCTCACCCCCACAAATTTCAGTAGTTTGGGATGTTTTCAAAAGATGCTTTCCTATTGCCCAGAAGCATTATTTGACTTAGCTTAAGACACATGCAGGAAAACCAATAACCAAACATCATTTCTTAAACTGTTCAACCCTGTCACGTTTAGCTGAACTAGATGGAGGTTATTGTAAGAGTCGATGTTTGAACAGTGTGGGAAGGACAACAGTGGCACATTCCATTCATTAATTTCCAAAATAATGGTTGAACTGCAGAGACCCATGACCCCAACATGGGAAAAGCAAAATAAAAGAAAAAAGAAAAAGATATAAATAACATTTTTGGGTGGCAAATACCTCTAATTCTAAGTTGGAACCATATGTGCTAACCTATGAGACGTAAATTGGACAAGAGTGTGGGCTGAATAATGTTTATATAAAACAATTCAATGAACATAGCTGTAAATCAAATACAGCACCAGGTCATAACCATATAAGTCAACCATCAGGTGCATTCTCCATCTGACAAACAGAATTGCCAACAGTTGTTTGATATATATTTTTTGATAAGCAATAAATTTGTTAAAAGACATCAAGAGGATGCCACAACAGTTGTTGGATATGCTATGGTATGAAACAAATAAGAGATAACTAAAGGATTCAGGTATTCAGGCAAGAGAAAGAAACATATGGTATAGTAAGAGGTGTATGACATAAGACAAAGATAGATGAGCATTGCAAACATCATGAGCCCAAAATTTATCAGCCAAGCAAAAACAAGAGAATTGATAAGATCATGGCATAACGCTAACCAGACAGGCCTATAAAAATGGGACTAAAATGGTCAAGTCCATGTGTTAGCCAAGTCAATAACCAACTACCGTTATTTTACACAACTAGTCAACTAGAGAATTACATAGGTACTTATGGATGAAGAGCAACATAGAAATACACCAGAAGGGCACCGAACAAAAGTTTTATTAATGTAAGATCACCACATAAAGGCAGCACACTCTACATCTTAATCTTGATTAGTGAGTTCATTTTGAGGTCAACATGAACTTCAACAATTCCACAAAACTCTTTACTCAAGCCTTGTGCCCACAAAACTAATGGGATCTAGCAAGAAAAAAAAAAAACTACCCCATTTACCACCCATACAAAGTAAATGATCTTTAGGCATAAAAAGCAAAGAAAATGACAATTCAAAGAGAACTGCTTCCGGGGGAGAGAGAGAGAGAGAGAGAGAGAGAGAGAGAGAGAGCAACGCACAGCAGAAAACCACCCTAATTTAGAAAAGAACCTCCTCATACCCATGAGCTCAGTGTACGGGAATAAGTATCCAAAAGTTAGCTACAAGTACTTGATATAAGGCTACCAAGCTCTTGACATAAGGCTACCAAGCTCTAAGAGTATCAAAAGAATTTTCTATAGTAAATTACATGGAGATAAGATGTATCTATTACTGGCAAGCATACTCCAAATCAAATCAGATTCCAGGGAATGTGTATTTCTATCTTCCATTCCATTCATGTGCCGTAAAATTTGAATTCAGTGTAACGCGAGCAACTTTTTCTTTCAAACATTGTCAGCATTTATACGTAGCTGATACCCTATATGTATCACATCCAGAGTACAAAAGTACATAAAACTGTTACCCCTATTCATAAATGAATTTATTTAAACATAATAGACTATTATACATGCCAAATGATATTATCAGGCTAAAATCAGCTTTCCACATGCCCTTCGAAACATTTAGATTAACTAGTGGTCATGCACATGACTCTACTTAGGAATAAGAAACAGTGCCCTAAATGATATACATAGTCTTACAGTGGAGCGCACAATAAAAAGATTTCTATCAGGGAAATTTCCATTGTCCTGCTGCCTCCCAGCCTAGCCCCTTCCACTAATTCCAGCACAAGTAACAACTCATCCAAACAAAATTGATCGTCTTCATATTATTGTCTTGACAAATAATGAAACTGTGATCACATAGATTATACCACTGCTGTCCATCTATCTCATGATGAGATTTGGTAATCATTTTAACGTCAATTCCCTCGCAATTAGAAAATGCTTCCTCAATATACTGCCATAGCCCAGGGAAGTTGAAAACTTCAGTCAGCCCAGAAGAGTGGAACTTATGGCGAAACATTTTCCCCATCTCATCACAATTCGACAAAAAAGGTTTCATAAACAAATCATTCACAATTTCAATAGGAGGAAAAGTAATGAATACATATAGTAACGCCATAGAGTCTCTCTCCTGCTGCGATACATGCTTCAGTTGTATTAAGAGAGAAGAACCACAAACTGAAATCTAAGCGAAGAGCTTTGTAATCTGCATTTACTTGGCGCCCAGGATCTTAAAATTATCAAGAGGGCTCATTTACTTTAATTCAGGTTTTCTTCCCCCGACCGTTGTCCATATCACAACATTGTCCATACAAGACAGAAGCAATTATCTTTACACCATTTCTCTTGTCAAGGAAAATTATCCCAGGAGAAATAGGAGTAGGGTCTCAAGAATTAGTATTGGTAGTAATATATTATAGACAAAGATCAATGAGAAACCTCAGACGGTGCATCTGTAACTTCATTAACCGCAAAAGAGGGGCAGATAGTGAAAGAACGATTACAGAATTCTGGAATGACTTGCGAGAAGTGATTAGAATGCAAAAAATCTATTATTAGAAGTTGTAGATGTGCTGCTATTCAAAGTCCAGCATCAGTATTGAATGTCAAGGGTCTTCATCCATATTGCTCAAGGGTCTTCATCCATATTGCTACAAGCGCTCTTTAATAATAAAAGTCGAACATAAACACAATGATGCTTGACACTGTAAGCAACATCGGTAACAAAACTGTTCTATGTGGGAAATAGCCATCAACTTTGGTTCAAACTGCTCTCAGTTATGGTTCTACAATCAAAACTTTCCCCTCGTATCCAACTTCATTTCAATTATTCTCTTCCACTGCGCTGAGAACTCGGGATGACCCTTCCTCTATCACCATTAACTATTCCCGCCTGACCAGTGACCATGGTTTCACCACCTCAAACTACAATTGCATTATATGACGTGAATGTCAAAGAAAATAACTCCAACAGTTTCAAAAAATAGAAACAGCGGTTACAACACTTTATTCTTATGCCACTTCCTGTATGACTTGACAAAGGAATTGAAAATTTCTTTCCAATGTTTATCTAGTCGTACTTTCATCTATCCAATTTGCCTCCAGCTCCATTTGCAGCTTAGAATAACCATACAAAAACAATAAAGACGCCAAAGTTCTAAAATAAGCGAACTACCGTTCTGTGTACACATGCTTTCAGTATGTCCTTAGGTGTCGTGCAAAGCAGTACTTAAAACGACATTCAAGGATTAATCGGAAAAACAGAATTGTAAAGAATGTGAAATCAAAGACAATCACTCCAAACAAAACCCTAATTCCAGCTCAATCACAAAGACTCCGGATGTAACTCAATAGCAAATGGAACAATACAAACTGAGCGACGCAAAAGGGAAACTGAGAAACCAATCGAGAACAAACAAAGAACAAAAATGAAACAGAGCGATCCATCAGAAAAAGAAAAGGCCCTAATTTAATTAGAACGAAATACTTACAACAACGATATCGCCGTCGGCCCAAGGTATATGATCGCCGCCCGTGAAGAAGTTGCCCACCGACTCGAAGAATTTCCCAATCTTCGCTTCCATTTTCAAATATTGAAACGAAAAAAGCAGCAAATCTGAGAGGATAAAAAACAGCTGATGACCCTCTACGGACGCAAAATTAAACTTGGGACCTACTAGTTCTTGTTTGTTTGGGATGCAAGACTAGTTTTTAAGAAGTTAAAATTACTACTCCCTTTCAAAGGTGTTTCATCGGAGTACATGTAATTTCAAATTCTTAAAAAATATATTTATATAATTTTTTAATTTTTTTTATACCAAATTAAAGTGTTCATTGAATATTTTAATTTGGTGCAAAAAAAAAAAATTTAAAAACATACTATGGAAGTACATTTTTTAACAACTAAAAAAACTACACGTTTCTCAAAAATATTTTTAAAAAGGGCCGGAGGGAGTATTGTTTTAGATTTTTAACATTAAACTATTCAAACTGCGAAATTAATTGAATGTATTTAAATTTATTTTATGTTTGTTCATATGGATCTCAAGAAATATATAATATAAATTTTGTTTCATAATTGAGAGGTCCACCTTCCGAAGTACGGCCTTGAGAGGGTACTCGGTAATGACGATGATCATGTGACACTGGAAGTAGAGGAGGAGCTTGCGTTTCGCCGTGACGAGGGCTAGCGCCAACTTCTCCAGTGACAAGTATCTCGTCTCGGCTGGGAGCATACTCTTACTGAAGTAGTAAATGGGCTGCTGATCTGACCCCTCCTGTCTGACCAATGCCGAGCTCACTGCGTGCTCTGATACTGCCAGGTACCGGTGGAGATCTTCTTCTTCCCCCGGGGTGACTAAGAGGGGGGCCTTTGCCATGTACCCCTTGAGCTCGGAAAGAGCCCTATCGCACTCAGCGTTCCATTGGAACGCTCTTTTGCTAGTCTTGATGGACTCGAAGAACGGGCGACAGGCGTCCGAAGATTTGCTGATAAAGCGATTAAGGGCCGCCGCCATTCCGGTGAGTCTCTGGACTTCCCTGATGGTCGTTGGGGCTCGGAGCTTCTGGATAGCGGTGATCTGATTAGGATTCGCTTTGATCCCCCGCCGAGTGACGAAGTACCCCAGGAATTTCCCCGAGCCTACCCCAAAGGCGCACTTTTTGGCGTTAAGCCGTAGTTTGTGCGCTCTGAGTATGGAAAAGACCTTACCGAGGTGGCTCAAGTGGTCCTCCGCAAGCTTGCTCTTCACCACCATATCGTCGATGTACGCCTCCATGATGTCCCCGAGCTCCCTCTGGAACATCTTGGAGACCATCCTCTGGTAGGTGGCTTCGGTGTTCTTTAGGCCAAAGGGCATTACCTGGTAGCAATAAGTGCCCCTTGGCGTGATAAATGCCATCTTCTCCACGTCCATTCCGTCCATGGCAATCTGGTGGTACCCTCGGTACGCATCCATGAAGCTCAACCTGGCGTGTCCGGCGGTGGCATCTACCAATTGGTCTATCGGAGGGAGTGGGAAACAATCCTTCGGACATGCGTCGTTGAGGTTGGTGTAGTCGATGCACACCCGCCATTTGCCGGTCTTTTTCTTCACCACCACGGTGTTGGCTAGCCAAGTAGGGTATTGTATCTCCCGGATGGCCTTGGCCTCTATGAGCTTCTGGACCTCCTCTACCACAGCGTCCGAGTGGATGGCCGAGGACCGCCTTGGCCTCTGTATCACCGGTTTCCTAGCCGGATCAACGTTGAGTTTATGCGTGATGAAATCCGGGCTCACGCCTGACATTTCGTAAGGAGTCCACGCAAAACCTCAACGTTGTCCTTGAGGAAGCCAACCAGGTCGTTGCGCTCGGGATTGGAGAGCTCGGAGCCCACCATGAAGTACCTGCTACCATCCTCGTTTATTGGTACCCTGATGAGGTCCTCTATGGCCTTCTCCTCGGCTAGGGAGCCGACGTCGTCGAGGACAGGGGTGGACTCCGGCATTTCAATCCACTGGACCTGCTTCGGCATCCTGCTTTCCTTCCTGTCCCTCACGCAGACAGCGTTTACAAAACACTTCTTGGAGGCCATCTGGTTTCCCCAGATGGTCTCCTGCCGCCCGGATGTGCCGATGAAGCGGATGCATTGATGGATGGTAGATGCAACCGCCTTCATGGTGTGGAGCCACACCCGCCTAAGGATGGCGTTGTAGGGGCTCGGGGAGTCCACTATTGTGACTCGACCTCCAAACGCATCGATCCCGCCCAGACCGGGAGAGTGATGCTACCAAGAGGGTACACGGGATGTCCCGTGAATCCCACCAGAGGGGTGTCCGAAGGGGTTAGCTCGTCACACGTCCGTCCTATGGCTTTAAAAGCCGAATAATAAAGGACGTCCGCAAAGCTCCCCTGATCAATCAGTATTCTCTGGACGTCTATATCGTCGATCTTGACCTCGACCACGAGGGCGTCCTCGTGGGGAAGCTGTAATCCCTCCAAATCCATCTCGGTGAAGGAGATGGTGAAGGGGTCCTCGGGCTCTTGATACTTTCGCTTCGGGGGTTGCCCAACCGAGAGTACCTGCATCCCTCGTTCTATCTTCGCCAACTCGTGGTGCATCGACTCGGCCTTGTCCTTACTCATTGGGCCGTAGATCGTCACGATGACTCCTCTTCGCCCTCCCTTCCCTCCTGCGGGGGCTGCTGCCCCGAGGGGGAGAAGGGGAGGCGGGGGAGGTCCTCGTGCGGGAGTGGGAGTTCTGGCGCGGTCGATCCACTCGTCTAACCGCCCCTCGGCCACCAGCCGCTCCAAATGGGCTTTGAATGGTCGGCAACCGGTTGTGTAGTGCCCCACCTCGTTGTGGTAGGTGCACTTGCCCCTTTGGATAGGGTCTGATCCCATCTTGTCCTCAGGCCAGAGAAACCACCTCGTCCGGCAATCTCCGTAAGCAACTTGTAGATTGGCAGGGTGAAGATAGTCGTCTCGGCCACGTAGTTGTTGTCGTTCCTAGGGGGTCTTTCCCATCATAATTGCCTCTATTATTGTTGGCTACCACCTCCACCGCCTTGTTCATTTCTTCCACCCTTCTTTACGTTGTTAACCTGCTTCTTCCCTTCTTTCGGGGAGCTCTTGCTGCTACCCCCCTTGGAAACTTTACTAATCAGGAACTCTTCTAGCTCTCGGTACCTGTCCACGGTACGCATGAGCTCGATCATGTCCTTCGGGGGGTGCACCATGAGGTCTTTGAAGAGATCCGAGGAGTCTTCCAAGCCATTTTTGAACGATGTGGCTGCCACCTTCTGGTCGCAATTTTCCACCAGGCTATACAGTTCCCAGTAACGGGCGATGTATTCCTTGAGGGTCTTATCCCACCCCCTCTTCATGTTTACCAGCGCGTCGAGCGTCTTCGGCTGTGTGTTGCTTGTCACAAACCGAGACGTGAACGCGCGCTCCAGCTGATCGAAGTCACAGCTGACCCCGGGGCTAGCTGGCCGTACCACAGGAGGGCGGTGGTTCCGAGACTCATGGAGAAGGTTTTGCACATGAGGGCATCACTGTGTCCGTAGAGCTCGGAAACCAACCGGTACTGTTGCATGTGGGTGATGGCGTCGGTGGTGGGCTCATACTTATCAAACTTGGGGATTTTGAAGCCCCTGGGGGGGATTACCTCTGCGACCTCGGCCACAAAGGGCGATTGTTTGGCTTTCTCCAGCCGAGAGTCAGATCGGCTGGGGCTCGGGCGGTTGAGGTCGACTGTTCGATATTCCCCGCAGGCCCTCTTGGGCGGGAGGAGCGCCCGACGCCGGACCTCGTGATCGCCGATATGTAGTTGCTTCGCTCGGATGAGCGCCTCTTGGTACCGGGTCCACGGACACCTTGTGCGTCGTCTCTCGTGCAAGGGTGCCTTGCCTCATCCTCGGGGTGGTAGACCTTTGTGCCCCCTGTCCGAGTGTTGACGAGCACTATGCTCCCGCCTTGGTGGCGGAGCTCGTATCTTTCCCCTAGGTTAAGGCTCTGGTCCTGGTTGTTGCCACCTCTTATTGCCGAGGTGGCCTCTGGGTCGACACCCCTATCACGATAACCCCGTCGGTTGTCCTCGGGAAGAACCTCCCGGGCACCTCGTCGATCCATCGACCGACTAGGGTGGCGGGGACCAGCTCGATCAACCGATCGACCTTGGTGTTGGTAATCCCTCCAGTTTGCCGACGGGTCGCCTCCGCTGTGCTCTCGGCGTGCGGCCGGGCCCCCCTCTGGGCCTTTGCCTTTGTTAAGGTCCCTTTGACACTGCCGAGCGTAACCGGCGTCTCTGCGGACATTCGGAGTCCTAGCACTTGAGGCAGTGGTGCTGTCCTCCGGGTACTCGGTTCGCCTTGTCTGCCCCCTTGGGTCTGCTGGTTCCGGGAAGAGGCACGTTCCTGGGGAATAACAAAGGCATTACCTCGGCTGTTAACCTCGATGATTGGGCCGAGGAGGTTGAATGCCGGAGCCCTAGTGCCCTCGCTTCTCGCGCTCGGCGGGGGCCTCCTGGTCTTTGTTCGACCCCCAGACTTTGAGTTCGTAGGATGGTTTTCGGCTTGCTTCATAGCCAGTACCTCCTTTCTTAACAAGGCCAATTCGGCCTCGACGGTGAGGGGTGGAGGTGGAGGTAACGCCTCCCTCCGAGCGGGAGTAGTGAGGTTGTCATGGGAGAGAACATCGCCGTTCATACTGAACAGGACGCTCGCCGTGCGGGCGTTACTGGGGTCGGCGGCGTTGGACGCCACCGTAACGGTCCCATCCCTGTTGAGGGTGGGGGAGAAGGTGAGCCCCAAGTCACTCCTGACTTGGTGGTATCTGCCGCGGTCAGCGCTGTTGACGTATTCTTCGATGGTATCGAACGCGTCGATACCAAGAGAAAGGTTCGCCATCCTTCAGGTAGCTTTGGAAGAAGTGGAAGAGGTTTTGAGCAAGAGTGAAGAACCACCACCAAAGAAAGAAAAGAGGCTGGGAGAGATAACTCAGTCCCCAGCGGAGTCGCCAATTGTGGGGGGCGCTTCACCGGAATGACCTCTTTGGTCGTCTCGTACTGCACTGAGAGGGAGGAGTTGGGATGGAACTCGCTAGAACCCTAGAGGCTCGTCGGAGAAGGAGGCTGAAGCTCTTGGGGTACGCCAGAGAAGGACCTGCACAAAGGAGCAACCACGTTAGTGCCTAGCCCAAACGGTGGTGGTCTGGGAAGGCACTCTGATGGCTAAGTCAGCCACAGAGGGAGGAGTTTAGTAGGGAGTTCTAGAGAGAGAGAGAGAGAGAGAGAAAGAGAGAGTCAGAGAGCCCCCTTTATGAAGGAGGTGAGGGACGTATTTATGGGCGAGGGGGCGCGTGTCCCGCACGCCCCTCGGGGGCCTCACGTGCTCCGTCCTTACCACTGCATTGAATGCATGGATTGACGTATGTCCCTCAAGCGGCGCCTCGACCGCTGCCTTCCCAGAGTCGTCACCTATCACTGATATTCCCATCAATCAAACGCCTGCAGGTTTGGTGGCTTGCCATAAAAGCAATGCAGGCGGGGTTGGTGAGCCCATTGATGAGCCGCTCAGACTGTCAGACGTGCCTCGATCGAGCCCCTGACATCTAACGCGACCCCCCGGTACCGAGGTCAATCGACTTGTCCCGGGTGGCGCTCGGGAACAGGCCCCCGAAGGCAGCTATCTAGAACTCCCTGGAGCAAGCCCCTAGGGGGTCCAGCCGAGGACCCAGGGTTCCCGAGGCCCGGGCCCCCTGGTCATCGGGACCCCGACTTCGATATTTGCTGGCCTCCCCGGGAGGCTCTTCGGCCAAGACTAGGGGTTCCGAGCCCTCCTGAGCTGCTTCGGCGAAGGTGGTGGCTGAGGACCATTACCCCTTGGGTCTCCTGGCCGCTACATAGATATTAATAGATGCACGATTCAAATCAATTAATTAAATGTGAGAAAGAAAATCGTTCGCCTATCTAACAACAATATATAATATACATATACAACTCAATCTACCTAATTCTACTCCTCCAAAAAAAAAAAAAACTCATTCTACCGTATCCACAAGCCTCCAATCCTTTAATTCTATTTCTAAAGAATTTGATTTATAAGTGAACAATTTTGAGAGAGGGGGAGAACATGGGACTGGGAGAGAGGACACGGGGAATGAGTTGAGGATTTTGAGAGAAGGATTCTAGATGAGTGGAGAGGGGGAAATTGTGCTTTATTAATTTTTCCAACACTTTCAATTTTTTACTCATAACAACATTGTAGTGGGACAAATCCGCACAAAATAATGGGTTGAATTGGTAAGAAGAGACCAGAGTGGGCTGAGCCCTCATGAGCTTAATATTGGGCCAATGGTCCAGTTCAGTTTAATAAGTGATGATGTCATCGCACATGTGTGAGTAGGTGCACGTGTGTGAGCATGTTTAGCTTGGAGAGTAAGCATATGGGGAGGCTATAAATACCAAGGTATAGACCCTAGAGGTATAGACACACTCTTCTAGATCTAGATTACTCTCTCTATTGGCTTTCTCTCTCTAATGGTTGACTTGATCTTCGGAGTACCCGCCAGCAAAAGGTCGGTGGGGCTCTAACGGTTTGTTGCTTGTGTAGGTCGGGCTAGGAGGAAGGCGGCTCACCCGAAGAGGATCCACCGGCGAAATAACCCCACCACAAGCATATATCTTTTAATGCATAGAACGAGAATAACACTCGTTTTTTTTTAACACAAATCTAAACCTTTTAGATTATAACAAATGGATTGATTTGGCTTTTTCGAAAAAATAATTTACATACGCAAGCCTCGATCTATTGAGCGACTAGTGCAGGGTCTACTGTTTTGCCAAGGGCTACAAACATCTACAGTACTAACTTCAATACATTAAAGGCTCGGCTCGTTTAGTAATCGAGCCGAACTCGAGTTTTAGGCTCGTTTAGTAGACAAACTCGGTTTAGCTTACAAAAACTCGTCTCCTTTATATAGGCTCAGCTCATTTAAGGATGCTTGTTAAGTAATTTACTCTGGCTCAGCTCATTAAGGAATAGACAAGCCGAGCTCGAGCTCGTTTTTGGCTCATTTACTAAAAGAGCCTAGCTCAAGCTCTATAAAGCTTGGCTCGGCTCTGCTCGGCTCCACCCCTTACTCCTAGCATTCAGTTTGGAGAGGCGCTAGGTGTTGAACTGCTAAAGGGCTTACCGGTCTATTTTATAAGTGTATCTCTAATATGTTTTACGATACTAGTTTTTTTCACTCTTCTTATGTCAACTAATTTATGTGCACCTTGTAGGTGATTGTTCTTGCTTTTAGCTAAATTTGATGAGATGGAGAGGTATGGATAGTCAACAGTAAATGCACAGTAAGAAAGGAAATAAGGTGGTCTAAAAGAAGGGTGAAGAACAGAGCAGGTGTGCACATAAAGGACTAAGGCAGTGGATTGCTCTCAGTCTAATCCGTGATACGCTTGGTGACCTAGGAGATGGGGCAAGATTTCACTAGAGAGAATGTTCTCCTCCCGCTCAATGATTACCCTTTTCTCTCTCTAGGATGGCATGTGCTCTGCCAGGATTTTTTCACCAACCAACCTGGGCATTGAAAGGGAATGTCCCATATTTATAGGCACCTTGGACCAATGATAAGGCGCCAGGCTGTCACCCTATAACATGATGACATGTGTCCTTTCCGTACAACCTGACCGTACGAGTGACGTCATCACGGCGCAGCTGACCCGCAAGGTGACGAGCGATTCCCTCGCGCAGCGATCCTCCTGTTCTTTATAGCCACCAAGCCACTAGATCTCCCTTAATCCCGTTAGGGCAAGGTCATGACATGTTCGGTCGCGCCTATACCGCAGCCAAGCCTCAGGGGCCCCCCGGGGTCCTACCTTCAGACCGCAGCAGGTATAATTATCTGGGCTAAATTAGACTAGCTCCTCGCGTTCTCACCCATGTTCTGAGCCGCGCTAGTCATTTGGGCCATGGGCTTTTCTCCTATTCGGATGCCCCATGGTTGTCCGAGCACCGCCCTTGTTGGGCTTTGGGTGCGCGCCGTTGAGGCGCCTTGAACAAGAAGGTCCCGCGCCTCTGGCCCCCACCGCGAGGAGATTTGCGCGAAGTGCGCCACGTGTCACGCGGGGTATCGTGCCACATGGGTGACACGTGTCATTATCCCAATGGCGGGTCAACGTTGACCCTGGTCAACGAGGGGTCTCGCGCTGACCTCCCCTACACACCTCAACTAATTTTAAAGCTCGAAATTAAAAGTCAGAATAAGTTTTCAGTGCCCAAAAGACTTTTTTGGGGTGGCTGTAATGTTCGAACAAGCTCGATAGGAGCAAGTTCAATCATTGACGTCAAACTAATTTTATCCAATTTATATTTTAGCTGGCCACAATATCTTTGAAAGTCATTAATAATACTCTTCCATCCCTTTTTAAGTGTATAACTTCGTAATTCTAACGTATTAAAGAGACAATTCATCATTACACCTTTTACATCAACTTTTTTTCCCAACTTTTAATTATTCTCCACTTTACCCATTAACTATTTATCTATTAATTTTTCAAAAGGAAAAAATAATAATTTTACAAACTTTTTACCATTAACTTTTCAAAATGGACATTTATTTAAGAACAACCTAAAATGGAATAGTACACTAATATTTGGGGACGACGGGAGTAATTTATTGAACTGATTTAGTGTCATTGTGAAAACTATTATTTGAAGATGTCAAATTCTTTTGAAGGCTTATGAGGCATTTTGGCATCTCTAATTTGACATCAAACCGTCCCTCGCCAACCCTTATGTCAAACAGCTCTTTTCATTAATCACCAATGGTCACATTTCTGGAAAAGAAAAAATGAATTTGGCTTGTGAAGAGGTTGCCTTCAAATTTGACAGAAAGGGGCATGGCAAGTAGAGAAAGGCATGAGGGTTGGTGATGCAGACCAATATTAGAAGTATTTTAGAAATATACTGTAGGAATTTTATTTTTATTATTTTATATTAGTATTTTAGTAGGTGTGTTTTATTTAATTAAGATTTTACTTTCCCATTTTGTTTTAATGTAGTAGGAATAATTATTTCTATATCTTGCTAGGATTATTCGAATTAGGAAATTAGGGATCTTATAGTAATTAGTTTCCTAGTTTAATGTTTCCTTTTTCTTTAATCCTTTATTAATCGGGATTTAGCTTCCTGTTTTACTGTTTCCTTTTCGGTCCTAGTTTCTAGTATAAAATAAGTTGTAGGCTGACATTAAAATTTGGTTGTTTATGATTAATGAAAAACTGAGTTTTTACTCATTATAGTTTGTTCAAGGAGGGAGTACCTCTAGTTCAAGCTTGTTTGTGATTTTCGTTGCAAATAGTTTCGTAAAAGGAGACTTCACGCTGCATCAGTTGGATTGCAATTGTCCACCTATTTAGATCGTTGCCATTGCCACCTCATTTTTGACATATGGGTTGGAGATGCTATCCAACCCATGGCTTCAAATTGGAGATGTCAAATTTTTTTGAATGCTTGTGTGGCATTTTGGCATCTCTAATTTGACATCAAACCCTCCCTCCTCTCCAACCCTTGTGTACGTACCATTTGAACTTTCGAGAACTCTAATTATTGTATTTGCTAGATTTAATTTATACATGCAAGTTTGACCGGTATAATATATATGAATAGAGCTTTTGTTCAAATTCCCTTTTGTTGAATTTTTATTTATTTATTCAAGTCTATATGTTTTGGGAAAAAAATAGAGCTCTTTAAACAAAAAAAATTCTCAACCTGCTCTTTGCACTACTTACCAACGGTCACTTTTTTGAACAAAAGGGAATTTGGCATTGGAAGAGGTTGCCTTCAAATTTGGCAGAAAGGGTCATGGCTTCAAATCCATGTGGATTTGAAGTAGAGTAAGGCATGAGGGTTGGATTGTAATTGTTGCCTATTTTGACCGTTGTCACTTGTCACCTCACTTTTGACTTTTGGATTGGAGATGCTCTTAGGAGGTGTAATAGATTTGTAAAGGTGAAGTTACTGTCAAATTTAACAACAAAAATAATCTTACCATTTTTTTATTGCAAAATTAACAACGGTTGGACTTGGATTTTGTCAAAAAAATGACTTTGGCAGCTAAGAGCAAATCCAATGGGGGATGGATATCCAGTTGCATTGCCATAATAGAACCAAAATTTGCAAATCGTCAATCCAGTGCATAGCTATAATCAGTTGCAAAATGCATAAGTTGCATAATTGGTTGCAAATATAGAACCAAGGATGGCTAATGGTCATTTTTCCTTTACTCTCTATAAATATGTTTAAAACTCTCACAAATTACTCACCAATTATTTTCTTCTTCCACCATCACTTTCCATTAAAAAAAAACGTAATTAAAAAATATTTCGGAATGGGGGTTAAAAAATTAGATCACAACGGGGTTGAAAATAACGTACATAGTTGAATTGGGGTTGAAAACATAATTAAAAGTGAGGTGGTGGGAAAGTTAGTTAAATTTGGAACTGTTTGGTTCTAAAATAGAACCAAGCATTGAAGACTGGGTTGTATTTTAGCACCAAAAACCACTTTTGGTGCCAAAATATAGCAATGGCTATAGCCATTTTCCATTTAGCATTGGATTTGCTCTAATATGGTAGCAGGAGGACTTGCTCTAAGGAGCCCTCTAACTCCCACTCCATTAATGCTTTGGAATCCAACCCTCAAATATGAAAACAAACCCTACTCGACACTCAAGTGAATTTAGCCCGAATAGGCTCCCAAATAACAGAACTGTATATCCACATCAAGTCTCACTATTCCACATCAAGTCTCACTATAAAAGTTTCAAACAATACCAATCAATCAATGAATTTTTTTATTAAAATTGCTAACAAATACTGTACAAAGACTCATTTGAAAAAATACCACAAATTCCCAGTGTAGCACAACAGCAAATGAATTGTCAGTAGAGAATTTTGCCCAAGAGATCCAAGCAATCAAATGATTTGGCCTTTTTGGTCCTCCTGGTTTTGCATAATCCCATATCAATCTCAAAAAACCCGGCCTTCGATTTTGGACACTTCACATTTTCAACATCATCAATCTCGCGCACACTGTACAAATTAGCATTCCTAGGTAAATCATCAACAACGATCCAGTATGCTCCACAATATCTAAGTGCGCGAGCCCTAAAAATGTTAGTCATTGAACAACCAACCTTATGAGTTCTCGAAAAACTTTTGGTCATTCATGATTGAGTTGACCTTAAGCTGCAATCCTGCATCTTTTATTCTTTTTTTTTTGGTGGGGAACCTGCAATCTTGAATTATATGAGTAACATCCTCCATTAACAGGTCTTTGAACTTGAACTTCAACTTGCTAACTGTTCTCGTAAAATACGGGCCTTATCTCGTTTGCCTATGGATAGAGTTCTTGTCTTCTTAGGCAAACAGCTTCCTCGGGACATGGTTCATCTTCCTCTTCATGGTTCAACAATTCTCCATTTCCATGACACAGTCCGGCAGAAAAGGAAGGTGAAAGTGGCGCGTAATTACCTGCATGTGCTTTGAAATGTATAAGCATGAACCTCGGATATTGAATAAGCCACCAAAAGTTTACAAATGAGAGAAATGGAAGGACAAGAGAGGAAAGGAACATGTACTTAATTCACCTTTGAAAGACAAACTTCTCTCATAGTCTTTCGTCACATGCAATAAGATGGTTCCAGAAAGCACAACAATAAAGCCGCATATATTTGATACAATGCTTCCCCCACTTTGCCCATCCCAATCCTGGTAAATTAATTATTTTCAGTCCTTAGAAACAGATAAATTGCATGTTTAGTAGGACATTTTATGAGTAGGATTAAATCCGAGATTGTTTGTGAGGGGATTTCAGAGTAATGAATTACCGACATTATATGCTTTTATTGTAGTGAGGCAGAATATCTTAGCGGCATACACTAGAAAGAAAACACACAGAAACATACGCAATGCGTCTCATTCACACCTAAAAGCAAGGGCACGTTTACCAGCCTTACCTATCCGTGTCCAACAATATCAAATACAGACGCAACATGATAGTGATGGACAACTGTCAGAAATCTTAAATATGTGTCCCATTGCTATTAACAAATTCGTGTCAAACAAATTTGGGACACATCAAAACGTCGTATGCAAGTTTTAAAAGTTGGTCCCAAGTAAAATTGCCATGGATTGCCAGTTCATGAATACTGATGTAGTGACTGTATCAAACAGGAATTTGAATGTATCATACATACCTATTCTAGATATTGATCAATGTTTGACGAGACAACATGCTATGACAAGAAGTATTGGTCATCGTTTCAAAGACATACATTCTACTTTTTTATTAAGACCCTGTTTTTTCAACAACTCGAAATCAAATTTTGATCACATCTTAGTACGATTTTATCTCAACCTACATCTAGTAGCTTCGAATTTTTAGATCCAGCCAACATTTTGACAGGATCCAACTTTGAGATTCAAAATGAGAAGAACATTCAATTGGATCGGAAAAAGAAAATTTCTTGACCTGAAATAGAATACCAAGATGATGTTTTGTATAAGGAAGAATGTTGTAAATTCGCAAAGGGAGCGTGTTACATAGGATTATTTGTCCTCCCCAATAAGAAATTTTAATTTGATGGGGGCCACAAGGAACTTCATAGCAACACATCTTCAACTATTTGAAAATATAAGTTTTATCTCTAATCAGTAATATCTTATAATTAATTTCTTTAACAAAAAGGGGGAGAAAAAAAAAGAGAGAGGAGAAATTCACATGCCTCTAGCAATAGGTGGAGTTGAGTTACATCGGTTGACGAACAAGTATGTGGGGTGAAAACCTATAGTACTCTCACACTAAATATTAAGTAAACAAATCATTTATTTATTGCCAACCCTATTGCCCCTTTATGACCATTTATGCAAATATTTAGATGACATACTTTAGAAACAATATTAGAAACAAGATGTGATCAAATTACGTTAATAATTTTTTTCCAAATGCTCTTGATGGTATGCAGAAGTTTCG
Organism: Vaccinium myrtillus; assembly: GCA_016920895.1. Taxonomy (NCBI): domain Eukaryota; kingdom Viridiplantae; phylum Streptophyta; class Magnoliopsida; order Ericales; family Ericaceae; genus Vaccinium; species Vaccinium myrtillus. The sequence goes on along the minus strand of CM029275.1, from coordinate 12,402,388 downwards.
AATATTATGGACAAAACTAGCTAACCCTACTCGACAAATATAAAACTTAAGTGATTGATTATGTTAGTATGAGAGGTGCACAAGATTGTAATACTTTTAATTTAGGTCATTTAACAAAAATTCTTTTTGTCCATTTACGTTATGCGGGTAAAAATCAGTATAGATAGTTTATCAGTACAGATAGTTTATAGATCCCAGGCATCACACAGGTTCATTGCTAGTATACCTTATATGAATGATTCCCCAAACATCTCCGCGACTTAATTTTTAGGAATAATGTACCCGCTTATCTGTTTCATGTCATGTGCCTATCCTGTTCTTGAATCCATGCTTATTAGGTTCATTAGTTAGCATTGCACACTAAATTCTGAGCAATCACCTTTATAATCCGAGCACTGTAGGCGACTCAATTCATGAGGTCATTCCAGTAAAATAGCACAATGAATTCGGTTCACCTCTCAAGGTCAAATCCAAACTTTATAAGAAGCTACATTTGGCAGTGGGGAAGGAATTTCAATTTCAGTTGTCATCCACAAAAGTGACTTGAAATTACCTTGAACATGATTACGCTGGCAACGATTGTAAGTGATGTGAACATGACATAATATATTGGGGAAACAATAGCAGTGTTGAAAGTGTCAAGAGCCTGAAACAGAAAGGTCATGTCATTAAACGAGACGGAAGTTGTGATTAAAGAGAAAACACCTACATAAGCATTAATCCAAATTCAAGAAAGTTTGACCAACTTCAAGAAAGTTTGACCAACTTCGAAAGTAAGCAATCTATATGCCAAGAACCAACACACATACGGGAAGCCTACACTTAAAAGGCAAGAAAACTACTTCCAGTGCAGCTTCAACTGCTAATATATGAACAGGGGGGCAAGTTCTTATCTTAACGCTTTTTCAGTCAATGTTCAGACATGAAGCACTTTTTATGCAGTAGTATCTCCAGATTCAAATAGTTAAGAATGGAGGAACTCTCTACAATCATTTATTGAAACATAAGTGTAGGATCTCCACAAGTTAAAGACATTCTTATTTGATATATTAAGCAACAAACTAATTCTGTTCTTCGTGCTTAATTTCCACCGTCAACTGAGCCCAGAAAAATAAGACCCTCGTGTAAATTTGGCCAAACTATTTCAGATTATTCTCGCAGTAGAAGAATTATAATCAAAACATTAGATGGCCTCCTAAGTTATATAAGCAATAGTCATGAGCTGCCTTTACCATCACCAGGAAGGAGTTCATTGAACCAGACCCAGATTACCTTTGACTCTGTGTATGTGCGTGTGTCCACATTGGCATGCACAAGCATAGATAGAATGCTAGAGATCAAGGGAAGGTCAAAACTGATTTGGATCCATAGATCAAGATAAGTCATATAGCTAGAAAGGTCCTTAAGTGCGTCAGGCTTCAAACTGATTTCCAGGCCTTCTCGTTTCTTCAAATTAACTTTTTCTTCTTCTTCTTCGTATGGTCTTAATCCTCTTCTTTGTGCGTTCAAGTACGGGACAGCTACTTTGTGTATTTAATGTCTAAAGTTAGGTCTACACTGAATTTACCCGTCCAAGCTGATCGTTAATGGTTCTAAAGGCGTACTTTTTTGCTTTTTTGTTCTTATGGTCTTAAGACTCTTAACCATAGGGATGGGGAGATGGAAGGTGAATGGCGGGGAGAGACAAAGTGGTCTAATTTATTATTCCAACTTTGCATGTCGAGCAATTTGAGACGGAGGGGTGACGGCGGGGATGGAAAAATGGGTCTAATTTACAATACATACATAGCATGTGGAGCAAGTTGGCTCGAAAAATCGAGCACCCCTAATAGGTAATAGAGTCCAGAAAGTTATAACTAACTTACTAACCTTGTTGAGATAATTCATTTGGGTGACAACACATGTAGCCACAACAATCATAAAAAACCACGTCTCGGGGTAGATTAACTGGTTATTTCCTTCAAGAGACAACTTCAAAGAAGTTCCAAGGGCTTTAACGCTCATCACCTGTACATTAAAAAAAATTTCACACACATAATCAAGTGGTGAAAGTAAAACATAAATGTACATGACATAAACATTCATCAAATAGATAGAAGAATGCTCCAAGAGAACAACTTCAAAATGAAGTAAAAAAACAACAAATAATGAGAGCAGTGGATCACCAGGTGAATGAAAATTTATCCTACACCTTAAAGAGAAATAGATCAACCAACCACTTAACATGATCCATTTCCAAATAAAGTTTAGGTCACGAAAAAAGGCCAGCAATAAAAACATTTTAAGGTTTCAATTATTCAAACTGCATGATTCATTTCACCATTTTTTCTAAGTAAATGCTATTAACATGTAAGGCCCAAAGGGCGGAACCTTGTATAAAGTTTAGGGTAAACCAAAATGAGATGCAAATCATTTGTACGCTGTATCTACTCAAAAGACAATAGATTCAATGATGAGTCAACTCTATCCAATAACTAAAAGAAAGATTTGATTGAAATCTTGCAGTTAAATATAGGTTCTTTAGTCCTGTAAATCGTTAAATGCATATACAAATATGCTTAGAATAAAATACCACAGATCTCTAGCCTCTTTAGTCTTTATAGTGAATACGGAGGTGATTGACTGATTTTTCCTAATATGTTATACCCGAAAATACAAAACCAATTGAGTGACTCTCATGCATAAGGCGGTGATTGTAAGGATCTTGCAATGCACCGCCCACACCCAGAAAAAGAAAAAAAGGGCAACCCTTAGAGGAGCCTTAGACACCCAAATAATTTCCAAGGTCAATGTAATACTCTAAACCCAATAAAGGTTCCTAAAAGACTTTCCTCAAATCTTTCAACTTCAATCAGACAAAGATGATCCTGCAACTCCTCCACCTCCCTTTCCTAAATACTAGATAAAATGCATTATACCAGGAAAATCCATCTACTCCTCCAACTCCTAATCATTCAACTCCCAATGAAAGCGGTATCCCCAAAGTAATTGCCTACTGATGGACACAATGAGGGCCAGCGAACATGAGAAGAAACGTGAGAGAAACAACTCATTGAGAAGGGAAAGAAGGAGAGAACAGAGAGGAAGAAGAATAAAGAAGATAAGGAGAAAAATAAAAGTACTAGAAAGAATAAGAATACGAAGAAAAGGAGAAGAAAGAAATATCTACCAAGATAAAACAGGAATAGTCAAAGTCGCAAAAGATCAATTATGCAAAATTTGACTTTAACCCACTCACAACGTGCATATATTAACTACCCACAATTCAATAAGGGGATGCAATAAAAAACATGGAATAATCCTAGAAGGATATAAATTACTAATGCGTCAAGAATTTCAAAAATCAATAAGCTCTCTAGTCTCCTTCGCCTAACCTACTTGTGAACTCTTCTTCCTACTTGGTCCTCATCAGCTTCCTTCTCTTCTATAATATTTTTAACTGCAGCTTTGTTATTAAGTGGGAGGAAAGACACCTCTATCTTATCCTCCCTTCATCAAAGATGTCTCCAATATTTAACATTCACAACAATTCCAATGCGAAACTACTTACGATTCTGGAAACCATTCCACCACTGCGGTATACCTTTCCAAAGCCTCATGCTATGTGACAGAAACCTCCATCGACAACTAACACCACCCTTGCTCAAAATCTATCCGCTCACAGGTATATCTCAAAGCCATTCCTAAAAGTGTCCCCAACTACCTTGGTACACTTGATGGTGTGCTCTTCATCAAAGTAAGCCAACCCTAGTTAGATGAATCTCCTTGAAGATTTTTTGGAGCAGCATCCAAAACATGTCTCGTCGAGAAAGAAGAGGCCAAAAGTGAAACCAAATAGTTAAATGGAAGTACCCTGCTCGAAAACCCAAAGAGCTAAACCTCTTACATTTGGCACATTACCAATTGGAATCAAAGAGGGTTTGCCAAGACTTAACACCTTGACCCTGGGATCAAATAGGGTACCATCTAATAAAAGCAAGTTCGACGCTGAAAGAGAACCACCCACCCTACCCACCCCAAAGAGTCATAAAGGAACCGAAGGAAAGTCTTTTGAAATCCCTTCTTGTTTCGTTAGAGGAGAATATTATCAAAGGTGTTTCCATGGCTCGCTGCACCAATTTCTCCTGGCACAGTACTAATTCTCCTCGCATAGATATGCTTTTAGAAAACCTCCTCGTACAGCCTTGTCAATCAGTCTTATCAATCCAGTCAAGGTTAAGATGTACAACAGAGGACATTAAGGGTCTTTCTAACACAAACATCTCTATAAAGCAACTCAATTCATCAAAGAACAAGGATAGTAAGCTATGTCTGGCTGGAATTGAAAAAAATACTAGAAAGAAAGAGTATAAGAAAGTACATAGAGTAAAAGGGAAGCTAAAAGAAAACTAACTTTTCTAAAAGAATTTGCCAGAAAACAAGAAATTGTCACTTGAATTGCACGAAACTGAAAGATTTATTTTTTATTTGATGTGAATAAACCTTTTACTTATCCACATAGACAAGGATGCATTTGGTGGTTGAACCCTTAAAATTGATGACAGCTTTAACGCAAGATGAACGAATTTCTTGTGTTCATATTTTAAAGAAAATTAAGCAAACAAAGGGTTCCGTTATGTTGATTTTCTTTGTTACAAGCCAAACAAGTTTGTTTCTTTCATTAAGTACCAACACACTCCACATCGCCAAAATGGATGTAGAAAATCAATGCAACTTACACATATTTTCATTTGATTGCTGTAGAATTTCAAGGAGTCATCTAGAACTACAACCACTGAAAGGTTGTTCACTTTTGGCACAACATGATCATGATGGTTTAAAAGAAAGAAACACATATCACACAATGTAACATTGCTTCAAAAAAGAAAATGTAACTCATCAGCAGTTCAAAACATTTACCGAAAGAGAACCCATCAACGAACAAATTCCGGTGAAAACCATCACATTTGAGTGCCCACATTGAGGTGCAAAATAGAAGACCAGAATGAATACCAACACGATCACGGATCCCACATACAGCAAAAAGGCTGAAATTGGATGTACACGCACTATGATCAGTCATTTGTACATACTGCTATAAATATAAACAAAATCAAAACAATGAGGCTTTCTTCTTACCCGGCTGAGTTGCCATTGTCCATATTTCCTGTGCTGAAGTTATAGGACGCTCTTGCGGTGCATGGATGACAATGATGACAGAACCAGCTATACACATAACACACCCTAAAACCCCTAGTCGGTGCAACTTCTCCTTCAACATACAGTGAGCCAATACAGCACTGAAACACACCACAAAAGTCGAGAAAAGAATCAATTTAATCAAATATGATGTAAAGAAAAACCGGATTAGTTTCATGGAAGGAAATGAAACAAAATGCAAAGGAATTACCTAACAATTATACTTAATGCACCAAGAGGGGTTACTAGTACTGCAGGAGCAAATGCATATGCCACGAAGTTTGCAATCTCCCCAATAATCACTAAAATAACAATCACAGGAAAAGAGAGATTCTACAAATAGTAAGTGGGCAACAAAATCAAAGAGTTCTCTATTGGCAGCGTAATCAACTGGACGTTGCAACCAAATAGATACATATTGAACTAATACAAAGAAGAAAGAAAGGTTCAAGTATGTGAAAGAAAATAGAGAATTAGAAGTTGCCTTTAATAAAATTTCTAATCTCTAGTTTTTCGGAGAAACCATACAAAGCCAGTTAATGTATCAATGATGTTGCGCCTATTTAAAGAACAATAAGATAAAATAGAAAGACTGAGAATTAAGAACCAAAACCTTGAGCCATATTCAGAAAAATTTAAACTACTTTGGACAAAATATGAATAGAAAGATTCTGAAAAGAACGATAGAGAAAAGGGAAGGGGAAATGAAAATTACTTGTGATCATGCCCAACCACCAAAGAGGCTCCATAAGATATGAATACCCACCAACACCTAATCAAAATCAAAATCAAAATCAAAGATAAAACCCATTTCAGAAAATTCTAAACCCACAACGGAAAATCAAGAACTCATACAAAATCCAAAGAATAAATGACAATTTAAAAATCACCAGCTCTGACACCAGACGCAGCGGCTGCTCTTTTGAGGCCTTTCTTCTTGATAATGAAGCTCGCTCCTATGAACGCACTTGACGAAAGGGCCAACAAAAACCCAATCAGATTATCCTTCAAGAAAACCATTATTGCATGAATCTCTCTCCCTCTCTCTCTTTCGTCCCTCCCTTGTTCTTGGCTTCATGGAGATATTCGATTATTTGTACGCATCAACTTACCAATCATCAATAGATGTGTTGGTTTTGCCATTTGTAATTGGAAGGTTGGCAAACAAAAACAATTCTAAAATTAGCCCACAACCAACGGATCTGTCGTATTAAATTATGTAAAGTCTGAAAATGAATAAAAGTGTAAAAGTATATGGAGTAAAAGTGTAAAATGTGTCTTTAAATAATATTCCCCAAATTGTTAAGGGAAATGCTAACGGGGGGCCATAGTGCACCCGTTAAGAGTACAAAAAAGTACAATTGTACTTTAAAGTACATCTTTAAGTGTACTTTAACGTACAAATGTACTTTTAAAGTGTACTATTTTTGTACAATTGGGACCCACAAAAGTGTACTTTTTGTACCTTTAACGGGTGCAATATGACACCCGTTAGCATGACCCAATTGTTAAGACACTCCAAAATGAATCTCCAAAGGGACTCGATATTGGCACTAATTTGTTTTGGCCTAAAAAGTTTGGCTGTCGCATTGTTTCGTCTTTATTTGATTTTTTTCGTGTTTTTTTAGTTTTTCATCAACTTTTTGTGTATTATTATTTCATCTCGGCGAGAGGAATACAAAAAGTTTGAATAAAGACAAAAATAAACTAAAAAGTCAACTTTTTACACTTTTTTCGATCTTATTCAAAAAATTGAAAGGTGATAATGCCAAAATAGTACAAGCAGTTTATACACTGAAATTTTGGCGCAATCAAAAACAGTTTTGGGTTAACATTTGCAAAAATATCGGAGTACTATATATGATCGACCACTTAAAAAATAAGAACATTATTCAAATGTGTTTTGTACTATTCATTTTATATAAAAAAAATGTATCTCTTTTAAAATTTTGATCCAATTTTTATAAATTGGTACCAATAAAAAGAGGGAAGTGTTGTTGGCTCTCTCTTTTTCTCTATTGACACTCCCGTTTTTGTTTTTATTAGGTAAACTTACTCTTGCACTTTATATATAAAGACTACAAATGAGTGCCAATAGAGAAAAGTGAAGTGCCAATATCAATTTCCTAAAAAGATCTTAACAATATTTATAAAATAAGATCAATACTGAAGTTATCTAGCGAATGTTAGAAATTTGAGATTTCAAAATTTGAAGGGAAAACGAGGAATGCATGAAAATGTGGTTGGAGTACGAGAGTGAATAGCAACATTCTTCAAATTCACTTTTTGAATAAATAATGATATTTTGATCCTTCAAAAGGAAGAATTGCATTGTAGATGCCCTTAAAATTCTAATTGAGAGGATCACAAAAAGTTTTACGTCAAAAAAAGAAAAAGAATAACGAGATTTTACTATTCATCCTCACTCCAAGTCTCCAACCATATGTTTTGCCAATCAAAAAAATGTCTCCAATCATATATTTGTGTTATTATTCTCTATAATTTTATTCACCTTTTTACTATTTCTCCCAATTCAATTATTTTCTGTTTTATATTCAAAGGTAGATTCGAAGGATTCTCCTTTTTTTTTTTTTTTTTTTTTTTTTTCCATTCTCCATATCCGGAGTATCAAAATATTGTTTTCCTCCAAAACAAAGTTATAGAGTAGAAAATAGAGAAAAAAAAAGTATGGATTGGACTCATTGGAGATGCTCTAAACAGAAAATGAACTTGGTGTCATGGTGTGTCTTCCTTCTCTCCCATTTCCTCCCACCAATTAGAGGTGTTATGGAGGTCCCATTTTCATTTCTTGGTATATTTTTGTATTTTCTCCTTATACTGGGAACCAAATAGTTAAGAGATATTTTTTTTTTCCTCAAATTTTCTTGCCTTTTTCACTTCTTTCCTTAAGGCCCTGTTTGGATGAGGGTAAAGGCCCCCTCCAAAACTTATCACCCCTGATAAGGGGTGGGTCCCACCCTTTGGCTGGGTTTGGCAACCAAAATTTCCTCCCTGATAAAACTTCACCCCTTCTTAGTTTTCACCCAGTTGAGGCATTCTCCCTGATAATTTTTGGGCACCCCTGAGCCTACCCAAAATTATCCGGGAGAGGAGGGCTGGGTTTTGGACCATAACACCCCTCCTTATCCCCCTCCCCAACCCCCACCCTTCATCCCGTACTACAAATTTTTAGTACTACCCAAACAAAATTTTATTTAAAAAACGCTAAAAAAATTAAAATCGTACCAAACTGGGAATTTTGAGAGAGAAATTTGAAGTCTACGATCACCATACTGGTGAAATCCGAAGTAGCCGGAGACATAAGTCCAGTTGCAGCAGCGGGCACCGATGGAGGAGTGATTAGTAGCTCTAGCTCCGAAGAGAGAAATCTATGGAGAGAGAGTGATCCGGGGAGAAGATGAAAATGAAATCTATGGAGAGGGAGTGATCCAGGCATCGCTGTGGGAGATCTGATATGGTTCGCTTTTTCTTGTGTATCACTTGTGTATTGGAACCAAGTACACCTATAATCTAACGGTGGGGAAAAAACAAAGAAATAGCAAGCTGGCATTTGACCATTGGATTGGAATCACATACACTATCCGTTTTTCTTAACTTTTTTTTTCAATGGTCCATTTTCTTCTACATGTATATAAAATGAACCAAATTGTGCAAAAGTTTTTGTAAAACTCACAAAAAAAGAGTTATATTGGCGCCTTGGTGGAGAGATTTGACAACCAACCATTTAAATGTACATATTAAAAAAAAACGTTTTTTTAAAAAAAAGTTATTACAAAAAATTAAATTTTCAATGAAATAAATTAATATAGTTTGAAATTGTCCAAAATTAATTAAATAGATTAAGTTTTGAAATTATATAATTATTTTAATGCATAATCAAGTTCGGTACACTACAAGGGCAAAAGAGTCACTTGACATCCTTTTTCATCATCTACCCCCTCTTATTTATAAAACATCCAAACCAAGTCAAAAGTTATCCCCATGTTTTATCCCTCATCCAAACTATCTACTTTTTTATTCCACTTCATAAACATCACATCAATGTGGGCCAACCCTCTAAAAATATACCCTCTCTTATATATCCTATAACCCCTTTATAACTTATCCCTTTGAAATTTTAGCACCATCCAATCGGGGCCTAAGTTCCAATAAGAGTGATATGCAAACAATTCAAAATTTTATTTATTTATTTATTTTATCCTAGAGAATATCCTCTTCAGTCTTATTTTGAGATTTGACGTTGTTATACAGCCCATTCTAAGTTCTCTTCCAGTGATAAGAATTGTTCATTTTGAATTGTTCAATTTTTGAAGCTCGCTGAAAAAGAATCAGCCAGAAATCATGTTGTTGATATTCGATCGATCAATATGATTTCGAAAACACATTTGTCACAGAAAAAAATATTACCACAAATTAATGAAACTCACTTATCTCGAGATAAATGTGTTCCAATTAGGTATTCATTAACTTCCGATTAATATTTTTCCAATTAGGGACAATTTTGTATAATTTTGTACAACTCTATACACAATCTTGTAAAAAGACGTAGTACTAACTTCACAAAACTTGAGGAAACAAAGAAAAAGACGTTCTACTTGTTACATAATTACTTAATGAATTTTAGGTTCCTCTTCCACCGCCCATCACGTACATGAAAGTCACACATGCACCTCTCATCAGTTGCTTTCCCCTCATTATCTCTCCTCATTTTGTGGTGGTGGTGTTATTATATCAACGTCTAAAAACAAATAATTATTGGTAGACTTGAAACAAGTTTCTATTTAGGAAGAAACAAAGACCATAATTGTTTATAGAGTTAAAAACACCAGCACATTTTAATAAAATTAGTCGTGGTCATGAAAATGCGAAAAATATCTTTCGACTGTGCTTGAGCTTGAGTATCTATTGAAGGAGTCCTTAGTAGATCGCCTTCCTATATAGATAATGATCTATTGAGGGAGTCCTTAGGATAATTCCGTGCGGACCTCACCATTCCAGATCAAATCTTGACGATCCGAACCGCTCAATGTTTTTAAAATGCATTTTTAAGGGTCCACGCGGAAAATCTTCAAAAAAAAATACCCGGAAGGGCTTGATCGTTTTTAACAAAAACTGATCCGATCAAGCCCTTCCGGGTATTTTTTTTTGAAGATTTTCCGCGTGGACCCTTAAAAATTCATTTTAAAAACATTGAGGGGTTCGGATCGTCAAAATTTGATCCGGAAAGTCGAAAAATGGTGAGGTCCGCACGGAATTTTTGTTTGAGGGAGTCCTTAGTAGATCGCCTTCCTCTATATATATATATATATATTTTTTATTTTTTTTTGGTAATTCGGAAATATATAAAAACTCGAGGATAGTAACAGTATGCATCAAAGGTGCATTAAGTTGATTACACATAAAAACTAGCAAGGGAACAACCATAGAACACTAGTCAAGAAGCTGTCTAATATTGTTGTTATCCCTCAGCATGAATTCCCTAATGGACAGCGGTGGAGTAGGAGTAACGATCAGATCTTCCTCTTGTTCTGCTCCGAGACGTGCGAGGTGATCAACGCATTGATTGGCAGAGCGATAGATATGAGTGAGAGTATCATATTTTCACCATAATAAGTAAAACCCTTAAATTTTACGTTACGGTTTAGGTGTGTGAATATTTTAGTTACGTTGTTATTTATTCCCTTGCTATCTTAATATTTCACACACATTTCATTTTGTTCAACACCCACAAATAAATTATTGTGGATTGTAACTTCTAAAAAAATGAAAAAGGCAGAGAGGGAAATTACCATTTACCAAGGAATAGAAAATCTTCTATACAAAAATATCCCTGCCGGCATATTCATCAACTCAGTATAGATAGAAGGGGAACAAACGAAAACAAGTAGGTGTAATTAACAAAAACATAGGAAATGAAAATTTCTGGAAAATTTCCTCTCTCTATTTTCATTTTCGACCGAAGTTTAGTAGACCAAATTTCCTCTCTGCACTTGCTGGATTTTGTTTTGAGCTGCTTGAAGCCGAATTTGCCTGCTAAATTTTTGAATAAACTCCTCAGCTCTCCTGTTCAATTCCTCGTTCGACATTTTCGAAAACTCATCATCTTCTTCTTCTTGTCCTCTTTCTCCTCCTCCTCCTCCTTGTTGTTTTCCTCCTCCTTCTTGTTGTTTTTCATTTGGCTCATTTACAATGCTTTTTTCCCTCTCCTTTTCCTCCTCATGAGCTTCCTCATGATCAACATTTGGAGGAAATTCCACCATCTTTTCTTCGGGTTCTTCAATAGACTCTTTTACATCATCTTTTACAACAACTTGCTCTTTATTTTCCTCGGATTCGCTCTCACGAACTTCATCAACAACGACAACTTCTTTTACTTCTTCTTGAGTTTCTTCTAAATTGTTTACCATTGGTGGTGGAATATTGTTTGTCTTGACAGTTTCCTTTTCAGGGTATCGAGATTCAAACGTTGGAAAGCTAATATTTCCAATGGTTTTTTCCACGTACTCATCGTAGATTTCGGCTTGTTTTTTCGATGCACCAAAATCAGCAGCAATGATGAGAATGAGAGTGTTGAAAATGAAGAACCAGAATTTGGTTGTGTTGAGGAGGGAGGAAGGGGAGAGTTTGAAGATGTAAAAGATGGAAATGAAAATGCAAATGGGCAAAAGGTAAGCCCAAAAGGATATCCCATTTGCCTTTCCCTTGGAACCTTGGAATTTGAGGGGTTTCATTTGATTTTCATGGGCTAGCTTCACTTGGTTTATGGCCATTTTTCAGAGGTGGAGAGTGGGGATTGTGTGGGAAATGGTTTGAAATTTTTTTGGAAGGGACTTTTGGCTTTCTAACTTGAGTTTGTAGAAGTTCCAAAGGGAGATGGGGAATTTATAGGTGTTTCCTATAGAATTGAAAAGGACTGGACTGGCTTGAATCCATATCCAAGGGGTGCCAAATAATTGAGCCCATGAAGCTAATAGCCCCAAGTCATTTTTTGCCAGTTGTCATTATTTATATTGGTTTTGACTAGCTTTATTTAAATGTCTCCATTTTTTCTTCTTCTCTGAAATGTTATAAAATGGTTAATAATTAAGATTTCATGCTAATAATTCAAAGAAAGAAAAAAAATTAAGTACTTAACATTCGAGATTTATTCATCAATTTATCTACGTGTATATATATATATATATAGGATAATGATCTACTAAGGACTCCCGTAGCCAAATTTGGTGTGGACCAAGCCATTCCGGATCAAATTTTGACGATCCGAACCGCTCAATGTTTTTAAAATGCATTTTCCAAGGGTTCACAGGGAAAATCTTCAAAAAAAAAATACCCGGAAGGGCTTGATCCGATCAGTTTTTGTTAAAAACGCTATATATATATATTATATATATATATATTGGACGAATCCTCGCGGTAGACTTTAAAAACACATTTTAAACACATCTAACGATTTGGATCGTCAAAATTTGGTCGGGAAGCATGAGGTCCTCACTTTGGTCCTCATATAAGGGTCCTTATTAGAAGTTGATATATATATATATATATATATATATATATATATATAGGACTCCACTTCCGGTCAGGGAGCCCGGATTTAAAAAAAAATCCGGACCTCCACTTTCCCAATCGAATTTCGATGATCCGAACCGTCCAATGTGTTAAAAAGGTGTTTTCAAGGGTCTCCGTGAGAAATCATAAAAAAAAATACCGGGAAGGGCTTTATTCGAGCTGTTTTTCACAAAAACTGACAAAAACTGTGTGAAAAACAGCTCGGATCAAGCTCTTGCCGGTATTTTTTTTTGATGATTTCTCACGGAGACCCTTGAAAACACCTTTTAAACACATTGGACGGTTCGGATCATCGAACTTCGATCGGGATCAATGAGGTGTGGATTTTTTTAAATCCGGGATCTTGGACTGGAAGTGTGGTGTATATATATATATATATATATATATACAATAAACTTCCAATAAGGGACCCTTTTTTTAAAATACCATGCGGACCTGCCATTTTTCGACTTTCCGGACCAAATTTTGACGATCCGATCCGCTCAATGTTTTTAAAATGTGTTTTCAAGGGCCCACGCGGAGAATCTCCGAAAAAAAATACCCGGAAGGGCTTGATCCGAGTAGTTTCCGATAAAAACTGTATATATATATATGACGATTTGATGTTCTCTTTTTCAATTATTTCTCAAAAAAAAAAATCAGATTATCGTAACCATGTGATTTTATTTACAAACGTCTTCAAAAGAGTAGTTGCATATTCACAAAAAATCAGACTTTGCAATATTCATGCATTTTCTTGAAGACGAGCATTTAAATGACATTATAACAACTTCTCAATTCACCTTTTCCCTGCTGAATGATCTACTTGTTCCAATTCCTGACTCATGAATTGGCTTAAGTCCGTTTTTAAGTCGATGTATTGTGAGAGAATGACCTGACTCGTAAGACACAATAAGTCGGTTTTAATTTTTTAAGCCAAGAATTGGAACAAGGCTAGATTTTATAAAATTACAGGATTGAATCGATGTAATTAATGAGTCTGAGATAAACCCCACCTGACCCAACTTCAAGGCGATGAGGTTTGAATAACTAAAAAATAAATAAATAATTCCCTTTTTTATACCTCAAATTAATAACACTAAATAAAAATATATTTTGTAGGAGTAATTTTGTTTCTCTTATAATCAAAAGAAAATTAATAATTCTTCATTAGTCCCAAGTTTTCCCAACTTTTTGTACTCTCAAGTCTTCACCAAATCATTTGGTTATGGACTTGAGAAGTCATGTGTGCCAGCAAACTTGACTAACGTTGGAGGCAAACTCCAAAACGAAAGCCACATCATCAAAACACGAGACTAGTAAAACCCAAGTGGCAATTTTCAAACCCTTAACCTCTTTTCATATTAAATTCTTCTCATTACTTACACAAGTGTACAATGAACTTCTCTAATGTCTATCAAGTTCTCCATAACTCATACACTCTGCCTAATTCCTATTTTACCAACACCTCACCACCTGTCTCTCTTGTTTGTTGGCTGCGATTCATTCGGCAATTTACCTTTCTTTTTCTTTTTTTTTTGAAAGGCAACGAGAAATTTTATTAATCAATTTCATTCGGCAATTTACGACACGAAAGACTTGCACACTCATACCGCACTGTGTGGAGTCCACCAAACATATAAGTGTGTGGAGTCGATCCAATGAGTTTGTAAGTGTTTGTGTATGGTCATATGTTTTTTTGTCATTTAGAAATGTACTTTTTTTTTTTTTTGATAAGTCGGAATTATATTAAAACTTAGGAACCAAGGACAAGTAACATCAGGAGTTTAAAGTTGATTACACAGCACATAGATACAAAACTAGATAAGCTAGCAAGCATAAAACTAACTAATTAGTCCAGAACTTGGCGGATATTGCAGCTATTCCTGATCATGAACTCCCGGATTCCCAAAGGAGAGCTGTTGGTTACCACCAACTCTTCTTCCTGCTCAGCTCCAAGACTAGCGAGGATGGTAGAAATGTACTTATAGCATTACAAAAACTGTGACATTTAAGAAAAACTCTAAACCAAGTTGTTGTGTATGTTTATGTGACAGTAGCATTGCTCGACATTTAATCGAATTACAATTATTTTTTTCATTCATTTCAGCTTTCAACCCAACTCTTTATAATGCTAAAGGATAATAAAATCTCATTCGAGAAGATAAATTTTACAAAATGTGGTTGTTTGTATAACACAAAGGGTTATAATTTGAACAAACACCTCCAACGACTCTTGAAAATAGATCTTCGAGCTACAACTTTTAATGCAGGTATTTGCTAATTTTCCACTTAATTTTTTTCAAAACATGGGATTAATTAGTTTTTCAATTATCCTTTAGCGAATTCTATTTCCTTGTTGAACTCCAAATGTATATATTCATCTTGATTTCTCAACTCTCTCACACTCTCTCTTGTGCCTTTCCTCGATCATCTTTCTTTAATTTCAACTCATTATTTTCCCTTCGATATGAAAAATTTTTGAACAATTTTGATGTAGCGCAGCCTATGGAACAGAATCAATCGTGCAAGAGAAACACGAACAAGATCGACCCAGAGGTACTCCCTCCTTAAACGATCAAAATATGAGTAAAACTCGTTTTTAATTCAATAACAACCAACCCTAGCCGTTTAGGCTTACAACTTATTATATAGGAAGCTAGAAACCCTAATTGATTTGTTCCGAAAAAGGAAGGCAAATCAATGGAAAACGTAAAGTTACTAAAAAGGGAAAAATCGGAAATAATAGCAAAATAACGAGGCAAGCCGATCGGCCACAGTTAGGGCACTCGGTATCGATACAGGAATAAGCCTGTATCGATACGGGTGGCTTCTGTTTGCCAATTGACATTCCGGTATCGATACGGCACAATTACAGTATCGATACCGACAGCCTTATTCTGACACTCAGGCCTTTTTGGGCCTACGCGGGCGCAGCCTGTCCAACCATGTTGACGCAACCCGGTCTGCATCATCCTCCCCTGCTTGAAAAGAATTCGACCTCGAATTGCAATCATCAGAAGATGAGCTATCACCCACAAACGGAATCAGATGCTTGACATTGAACACATCCGATGTGCGCACGTGGCTAGGCAGATTCAAACGGTACGCATTGGGGTTGATCTTCGCAAGGACCTCCAAAGGCCCAATCTTTCTGGCCTTAAGCTTGTTGTATTCCCCTTCCGGAAAACGATCCTTGGTTAGCACGGCATATACGAAATCGCCCACCTCAAATTCCACCAAACGACGCTTCTTGTGCCATTTGCGTCCTTGTACTTGGAGGTAGAAACCTCCAAGCTCTTGTCGGGTAGCCTCATGTACGCCCTTCAAATGTGCCATAAAGTCTTGGGCCTTCCAATGCACACGCTTCAAATCGAGCACCGGAGCGAGATCGGCGGGGGCTCGCGGATTGCAGCCATAGATAATCGAAATGGAGAATGACCCGTACTCCGATTCTTTGAATGATTGTATGCAAACTCAACCGAGCGACTTGAGATCCCATGACCCAAGTTGTTCACCCACCAAATGACATGTTGCCCAAAGAACGATTGACCACCTCGGTTTGGCCATCGATCGGGGATGATATGACGTACTAAAATCGAAATTTGTGTGTTTGCCGGCCTCCACAAACAACGCCAAAAGTGGCTCAAGAAACGTGTGTCATGCGAAACAATAGATACGGGCGGCCCATGTAAACGATAAACACTTTGTCAAAATACAATGTGCTACCTTAACAACATCGGTGGTTTTAGTGCAAGGAATAAAGTGAGCCATCTTCGAGAACCTGTCCACTACCACATAAATAGAATCCTTGCCCCGCTGGGTACGAGGAAGGCCAAGGACAAAATCCATGCTCACATCCACCCATGGTTGTGTGAGAATAGGCAGAGGCATATAGAGTCTGGCGTTAGTGGCCCCACCCTTAGAAACACAACAGATATGACAAGCTCTCACAAACCGGTAAACATCCCGCCTTAAAGTAGGGCAATAGTATGATGCAGCCACCAAAGCAAGGGTCTTATCACGACCCACATGCCCCTCATTATGCAAGTCAGTAATAATTTTGAGCCGCAGACTCGACTCTGGAACACATAAGGCATTACCCTTGAATAGAAAGCCATCATGAAGGTGAAACACACTCGGTTCTCCCTTTGAAATAACATCCAACACATGTGAGAAAAAAGGATCCACAGCCAACAGCTCACGAAAAGAATCGAAACCAAGTACCTCAGTGCGCATGCAAGTCAGCAAGGAAGAACGACGGCTGAGGGCATCGGCAACTCGATTCAACGTCCCTGCTTTGTGCTTAATCACAAAGGTGAACTGCTGTATATAAGCAGCCCACTTAGCATGTCGGTGGGATAGCTTGTCCTGGCTATTCAGATGTTTCAGTGCCTCATGATCCGAATACAGCACAAAGTCACTGTGAATAAGGTAGTGGTACCAATGGTGCAAAGCCCGCACGACTGCATAGAACTCCACATCATACGTGCTGTAATTCACCTTTCCCCCATTGAGCTTCTCGCTGAAGTAAGCAACCGGCTTCGAATTCTGACTAAGAACAGCCCCAATTCCTACCTTCGAAGCATCACAATGTAACTCAAACGGCTGTGAAAAATCTGGAAGGATTAGCACTGGAGCACTAGTTAGCTTCAACTTGATCTCTCTGAAAGCCTCTGTTGCCTCTGCTGTCCATGTAAAGCTTCCTCCTTTCATACATTCTGTGATCGGTGCCATAATAGTGCTGAAGTGTGGTATGAATCGGCGATAGAATGACGCCAACCCATGAAAACTCCGAATATCAAACAAAGTCCGTGGTCCGGGCCATTGTTTGATCGCCTCCACCTTTGACTCATCCACAGCAAGTCCATCCTTCGAAACAATGTATCCCAAAAATAGGACTGAGTCTGTCATGAAGGCACACTTCTTCAGGCCCCCAAACAGCTTCTCCCTTCGTAGGACTTCCAGAACTTCTCTTAGATGCTGCATGTGTAAGTCCGGCGTGGCACTATAAATCAAAATATCATCGAAATATACCACAACAGACTTACCAATAAACGGTCGCAGCGCTTGGTTCATCACACGCATGAAAGTACTAGGCGCGTTTGACAAACCAAATGGCATAACCAGCCATTCATACAAACCCTCACGAGTCTTAAAGGCAGTCTTCCACTCATCCCCGGGTCTGATCCGAATCTGATGATAGCCACTCCTTAAGTCCAATTTGCTGAACACTTTGGCCCCTGATAATTGATCCAACAAATCATCTAAGCGAGGAATGGGAAATCGGTACCTCACAGTGATTTTATTGATAGCCCGGCTGTCCACGCACATCCGCCATGATCCATCCTTCTTTGGCGTTAATAAAGCCGGAACTGCACAAGGACTGAGGCTCTCTTGAATGGAACCCTTGGAGAGCAACTCTTCCACCTGTCTACGCAACTCCTCATGCTCCTTTGGACTCATCCGGTAATGGGCTCGGTTTGGCAAGTTAGCACCGGGCACCAAATCAATTTGGTGTTGAATGTCACGTAGCGGTGGCAATCCCTCCGGTAATTCCTCTGGAAAAACATCCCCAAACTCCAACAAAAGGGGTTGAATAATAGCAGGAACTGCAGTCTCGGATTGATCCTGCCCAATATCTTTCCCAACCAAAACATAAGCAACCCCAGATTCCGCAATCTCCTCTTCCATCTGCGCCCTTGCTAACAGATTAGGACCCACAGGGGCTGCCTCCCTAGATGGTAACAATTTGATCTTTGTACCCCCGTAAATTAAACTGTAGGTGTTAGACCCACCATCATGCGCGACTTTACGATCATACTGCCACGGACGCCCCAAAAGCAGATGACAAGCGTCCATAGCCACAACATCACACCATGCACTGTCCTTATATTTAGAGGCCATTGAAAAAGAAACTAAACAGCGCTGAGAAACTTTTACCTCATTCCCCTTCTTCAGCCAACTCAATTTGTAAGGATTGGGATGCGCCTCTGTCTTCAAGTTCAGTTTTTGCACTGCCTCTTCTGACACCACGTTCTCGCAACTGCCCGAATCAATCACATAGCGGCAAACTTTGCCGCCAATTGTGCAAGTGGACTGGAATATGTTGTTGCGTAACCATGACTCCCCTTCAGATTCTCGGGGCGCATAACACACCCTTCGAACCACCAGCAGTGGCGACCCTGTGTCACCTGGACATTCTATCTCCTCCAGCTCCCCATTATTGTCATCGTATATAGCATCCTGGTCATAATCCTCAGTGGCATCCTGAACAACCCCCTCCTGATCTATGAACAAGGCCTTTCCTGGACGATCGCCTTTCCTGCAGTCCGACATACGATGACCTGGCTCCCCACACTTAAAGCATTTAAAGCCAGCAGTCGTCGTTCTGTTAGTTGCTGGCACTACGGGTTGAGGAATAACTGCACGCACAGGTGGCGCAGCCCCCGCAGTTGATCGAACAGCACTGTTCCAATTACCCGCCGGCCTTCTATTGAACCGTTTTTCTAACACTAAAGCCCTCTGATGGGCATCCGAAACAGAACACAAATCATACATCATTAACTCATCTTGCATTTGTTGACGTAAACCACCAACATACCTTGCAGTCTGCTGCTCCGTAGACTCTGCTAAATCGTTTCTGGCCACAAGTTGATAAAACTCTTCGGTGTAATCGTCGACAGAACGCGTGTTCTGGCGAAGATTCTGCAATCTCTGATACATGATACGGGTATAGTTATGGGGAAGGAACTCCACCCGCATCTTCTTCTTCAGCTTTTCCCAATCAGTAATCTTGGACTTCCCGTTCCGACTCCTACTGATTTTCAGTTGCTGCCACCACGCAGAAGCTCTACCCCTGAATCTGGTCGCCACAAGAGGAACCCTCCTATCCACAGGAACCCCTTTGAAATCCATGACTTCGTCTATAGCGTTCAGCCAGTCCAGAAATTCCTCCGGTGACAGATTGCCCTGAAATTCTGGTAGGTCAATCTTGATACTTTTTTCCCACGCATGAGAGTCATGGGTTCTAGCCACGAACTCCCTATCCCTTCCCCGTTGATGGTAATGACCAGCAAAAGGGTTGGAACTCTCATCATCCGAAAAACCTTCCTCCTCCTGAGGGTTAGGTCTAACAGGACGACGGCGAGTTGGATCAGCGATCTCTAAAGCATCCACGCGTTGGACAATATTTCCAAGCATGGCTTTGAGTTCAGCAAGACCCTCCTCTATCCGAGCATCCCGAGCAGCATCATCTCGTTCATAGATTTCGTCCATACCAGCGGTTCGTGCACCCCCTCTTGTTCGTCCTCCACCGTGTCTTGCCGCCATGACAGGATTGAAACTTGGGCTCTGATACCAACTGATGTAGCGCAGCCTATGGAACAGAATCAATCGTGCAAGAGAAACACGAACAAGATCGACCCAGAGGTACTCCCTCCTTAAACGATCAAAATATGAGTAAAACTCGTTTTTAATTCAATAACAACCAACCCTAGCCGTTTAGGCTTACAACTTATTATATAGGAAGCTAGAAACCCTAATTGATTTGTTCCGAAAAAGGAAGGCAAATCAATGGAAAACGTAAAGTTACTAAAAAGGGAAAAATCGGAAATAATAGCAAAATAACGAGGCAAGCCGATCGGCCACAGTTAGGGCACTCGGTATCGATACAGGAATAAGCCTGTATCGATACGGGTGGCTTCTGTTTGCCAATTGACATTCCGGTATCGATACGGCACAATTACAGTATCGATACCGACAGCCTTATTCTGACACTCAGGCCTTTTTGGGCCTACGCGGGTGCAGCCTGTCCAACCATGTTGACGCAACCCGGTCTGCATCAAATTTTAACTATAAAAATAGAGTCCGAATTAAATGAACTCATTTTCCTGACGATTAAGAGACTGGCACTTCACTTTCGATTGCATATTTAGGGTTACGTAGGTATGATTAAATGACGGAAGGTACACACTAATTGATTTTTTGTGGACGATAATGCAATGCCGTCTAGCTGTACTTATTGATAAGCACAATTGTCCCTTTCATCACAAATATCATAACCCAACTTCAAAATTTAAGGTTTATTCCGTTCTAAAGTCTGCACAACAATCCTGATCTTATGCAAATTAATTAATAATTATGTCGTGGACCAAAATTATTCAACGTTTCCTCTAATTTAAATACACATGTACCATGTAATTAAATAATTGGGACCCACGAAAGCCACAAAATTCCCTGATTTGTGACCGTAGTTGTGCCACTTGTCCACTTCTCTATTCAACTTTTCCTACCATTGTGCCACTAGATGCTAGAGGATAAAAAATTGCTTAAACAAATTACGAGAATTTAGAGCATGAGAACAAAAAAATAAATAAAATTAAAGCACCGTCGGTACCTTTGCACATTAGTTACGATTACAAAATTGTTAGATAACTTGATTTTATACATTTTAATTAAATTAAGCTCCGTCGGTACCTTTGCATATTAGCTACTACTATAAAATTGTTAGATATTTGTTGTTATGCATTTGGTTTTTTTTTTATAATATCGTTGTTTTTGTTGTCACGCTCTAAATTCTCGTACTAATTTGTTTCTCACTTCATTTTTTTTAATTAGGTTTCTAACAGTAAATTTAGTTTGTACATTTTAACTTTTAGTTTAAATTTTGATAGGACTAATTTTCAGGGTAAGAATATTCAAATCTTATCAGAATTAGATTTGAGTATTGTACAATAATAAGGAAGAAATTTCAAAATCACACAAAAAAAAAAAACAAATGAATTCATCACCTCCTTGGTGATAATAAAAATCCATCCTAGACTAGATGTATGCATCGGCTGTCAACTAAACTAGTTAAGATGAGCATAAATTAGCCTGGACACTTGATTTATTAAAAAAAATGTTGTCAACTGAATTAACCCAGTTAGTATGATTTGCGGTACGTAGTTGGTATTTCTAGTTGCAAAGCCGAGAATCAACCTAGTACTACGTATGCGTGAGAGAGAAATTCTCGTATACAGTAATTCAATTTTTTTAGAACCCTCTAATAAATATATTTCAAGATATTGTTAATATTGATACAATAGTACTACGTATAATCATTCAACTGTGTTATATATTCACCAAATTTAATGTGGTCAAAATAAAAATTGTTCATACATTTCAATTATAATTGAAGTTTTATGTTCCGTTAACAAGTAGCAAATACGCCTATATGTAAAGGATTTGGGGGCCCTGTAAAGGCTACAGAGTTGTAATCCCAAATCCTGGCCGTCCAAAAATATTTTCAATGATCTGGATCAAAAACAACTGTAAATTCAAATTATTGATTGCTAAGTTGAACGGGCACGATGAGAGTTACTACCTTGGGGCACTACAGCCCCGGACCCATATATAAACTGAACTTAAATAAGTATTTTTAAGATGAAACGACAGCTTGATCTGTCGACTCTAGAGTAGGGTGTGATTTTAAAATTGCTTACGTGTCCTCTCTTACGCGACCTAAACAATTTAAGAGCAGTGTGAAAATCATCCTTAATGCAAGGCATGATTTGTTCACAACTTGACATGGAAGTCTCCAGAAACATCTGGCAAATTCTTGTTTTATTAGGCCAATGATTTGACTGCTGAGACAATCGTGCAAAGCATTGTTTTATGATCTATGTAGGCCTACTTATAGAAAATCGCTAACAGTTCAATCTGATTGTTTAGGACTCCTTCTAGGACTAGTCCTCCCCAGTTTCATCCAACCGATTCGGTGTCATTTTGGATGTTGGAGACTCACTAATTTCAGAACTGTTCATTTTGAAGAGTTTGTAGAGAAGATGATTAATGTCAAATAAGACCTTGAGCTGATGCTAATAGAGATATTTCTGCAACGTTTATACAAAAAAAGAATTAATGGATCAGTGCCCTTGATGATTTGGAGGAAACTCTAGTCTTGGAGGGAGATGATGGCCTTGAGGATAGTGCTTCTCTTTTTCTAATTTTTTAATCCGAGGCTTGGTGGTTTATGGTTTGCTTTTTTGGTTTTTGGCGTTGTTTCACTTGGTTTGCTCGTGTTTTTTTTGGCATTTTGACTTTTTACTTGATGTATAGGAAAAGAATAACCTATCTAGTAAAACTTAAAAAACCAAAGAATTCAAGAATTCACTCAGTGGAACGGGAGCTAAGTGTCATTCGTTAGGGTCTAGGGGCTTGTGCCTCTAATTCATACCAGAGTTACTCTGCGAACTAAATGAGCCTCATTTCAAGCCCAAAAACATTCTCTGAACCATTTAGTTCGTAGAGCTCGACACGTAGAGTAACTCTACAAAATTAAGTTGATCAAGCATCAAATTTTTTTAGGGAAAATTTCAAAAAACCCCCCAAACTTTGACCTGAATATCAAAAATACTCCCAAACTTTCAATTTTTTCAATCGTACTCCCAAACTTCACTTCCGTAATCAAAATTGCTCCCACCGTCAGGATCTGTTACCTAACTAACGGAAAATGCTGAGGTGGAGGTTAACGGACCCAAAAACCGTTAATAATTTGGTACAATTTCATAAAACCCCCCAAACTTTGAACCAAATATCAAAAACCTCCCAAACTTTCAATTTTTTTTTTTAAAAGCTCCTTTTTCCTCCTCCCTCCTCCAATTCACGGAAACAGGGGGAGAGGAGAGAGAGAGAGAGAGAGAGAGAGAGAGAGAGAGAGAGAGAGAGAGAGAGAGAGAGAGACGCCTGATGAGTGCGGCGGTGCGGTTGCGACCACAAAACTCCTCCTCCCCACCGCCGCTGCCGCAGCCTACAAAGTCCTCCCCGACTGAGGCTACGACCGCGTCTATTGCACATTCTTTCCGCGTCGGCCACAATGGCTAGGGCGGTAAACTCCTCCTCCTCGCCTCCACCAACGGTGGCGGCGACACTAAATCCAACGTCACTGACATCACTGTAGCCCTGACCGAAAAACCCGAAACCCTAAACCCGAATCGCTTCTCTTCTCCCCCAAGTAAGACTACCTCTACCGCGGCTCGTCATTATATGGACAATTAAGCCCCCAGAGGATACGCGAGCTGTTAGCTTACCACGTGAGACTGCTCGGGTCTCTCTCTCTCTCTCTCCCCTCTGTTTTCCTGTGAATTGGAGGAGGGAGGAGGAAGAAGGAGCTTTTAAAAAAAAAAAATTGAAAGTTTGGGAGGTTTTTTGATATTTGATTATGAAATTGTACCAAATTATTAACGGTTTTTGGGTCTGTTAACCTCCACCTCATCATTTTCCGTTAGTTAGGTATTAAGATGATTTTGGGATTCTGCATTTTGTAAGTGAAAATATGATCCGAATCCAAAAAACAACTCCACATATAGATGATTTTGGGATTTTGCATTTTCTAGTTTATTATTCAAAATACATTTTTACAAAACGCATTCTAACATTGACTCTCACACCGAAAATACCAAAACAACACAATGTGAAAAATTGAGCGGTCAAATATCCCCTTAATATTTTAGCGAGTGCACACCTCACGGAATAAGCATTACTATTTAATATTCCTTGTTCTAGATTTCTAGCTCCTAGATTCTTACCTTTGATTTATTTTTCCTTGTTCTAGATTTCGAGCTTTTTATGTAGAGAATTCTCCTTGGATCGATCAGAATTCTTCTAGACTACTAGTCCACTCTTTGGAGAAGATGGTCCCAGCGGCATGGAAGTAGTGCTCAGGTGAGAGGTCTGAAGTGCAAGTTAATGGAATTGCATTAGGCCTGCATTGTAATCTAACGGCTAACCATTCATGCTAACCATTCATGTTACCTTTCTCTTTATTTCTTTTCCTTTCTGTTTTTGGACTGTTATTTCTTTGTGTCCATTGTTCATTTTGCGGAAAACAAATGGAACAGAGGTGTCTCAAACAAAAAAAAAAAAAGAGGTGTCTTGAATATTTATTTGAGATTTAGGGGTTTGTTCACTCGACATTTATATAGGTCCAGAATAAAGTTCCATTCTCCACGCTAAAAACTTGCATTTGTATTACATGAATATAGAGAAGAAGTTATCAAGGTTTTAGTTTTTCCCTATTCAGGGACCAAATTAGTCGAGAGAAATATCATCAGTTACACCGGACATCCGATTATCAAAAAAAAAAAAAAAAAGGTGCCTTGAATATTTAATTTCAAATACAACCATCTAGTCCAACCAAGTAGAGGAAAAAATAGTCCAACCAGGTCTCCTCACTCGACGACATTAATATAGAACCACAACAAAGTTTTAGGTTAAATAAATGATTTTTATCAAAAAAAAAAAAAAAGAGTTGTCTTGAATATTTAATTTCAAATACAACCATTTGTATTACATGAATATACGGCGAGAAGAAGGCCTAGGGCTCAAACAAGGTTTTGTTTCTATTATTCAATATATTCCGATCTCCGTTCGAGATTTTTATGTTTATTTATTCAAGGTTTTGTATCTATTATCAATATATTGGTCAAGTTCGAGATTTTATGTTTATCCTATATTCCTCATGGTATTGTCAGCATCAGCCCATTTTGCATCAGGAGCTAATGAGGTTAGAGTTAGAGAGCTAATGAGGTTAGAGCTGCGTCCCGTCACACTGCAGCAAGACTTTAATCCTTGTTTGAATCACCCTTTTTTTTTTTTGACTCTTCTGACAAATGTTTGCTTTAAGTGGCAATTCTTTCTCTTTCCCTCAGCTCACTCCCTTCGCATGCCAACTGATAGCTTGCCACTCTCCTCTACTCACACTCATCACAATGCAGTGCAGACCATGTACAAAGGTGCAGGCATAAACATGTATATGTATGCCCCTTGGTCATAAACGAGCCAAAAAATCGAGCTCGAGCTCGGCTTAGTCATAAACGTGCTGAGCCTTTAACAAGCCGAGCCACAGTAATTTGTTTAACAAGCCCACTTAAACGAGCCGAGCTTTTGCGAACCAAGGCGAGCCGAGCTTTAGCGAGCTCATTAATTAAACGAGCCTAAAAATCGAGCTCGAGCTCGGCTGGATTATTTAACGAGCCGAGCCACGAACTGCTCTCGAGCAGCTCGGTTTGTTTGCAGCCCTATCAGAGAAAGTGTTGTCCCAGAAGAATTTATTTAACGAGTCCACTTAAACGAGAAGAGCTTTTGCGAACCGAGCCGAGCTTTAGTGAGCTCGTTAACTAAATGAGCCTGAAAATCGAGCTCGAGCTCGGCTGGATTACTTAACGAGCCGAGCCACGAACTGCTCTCGAGCAGCTCGGTTTGTTTGCGGCCCTACTAGAGAGAGTAAGATTACCTCAATCGTTCATCTTATACAATTAATGTGAAAATAATTAGAACAATCAAAGTGCTTGAGAATCAAAAAATAAATCAAATTGCTTTGATGATCTTACGTGAGAATGATATATTAGAACAATCAAATTGATTTGATAATCGAAACATATAAGTAATTTGGACATAATTGTTTCAAAGTATTGATGGTTCTTCAAAATCTTATGAATGAATTTCTCTGGTAAATGGTAATAATCGCAGAGCAATTCAGTTTTTTTTTTTTTTTTTTATCAATAACCTATTCCTAAAAAGATCTAAAATACGAACAGATAAACTCAAGATTTATGGTGGAGCCCACAAACCTCAATTGCTTTATGTATTCAATGGTTTTGGGGCACATTCACATGACACCCCACTGACACACAACCATGTGAGATTCATATTTTTAGACTTCGACTTTACATAAATGTATGATTGTAAAAGGAATTCAAGTTTTACATAGCGGTGCCACTAGCATCCAATTATTTTTCCTCTATTCGAGTCTTGGAGATAAGCTTGTTCACCCCACCACCATGAGTTTTCGCTCTATATTATGTAGACGGTTCATATTACCGCAATGACCGCACTGATAGGCTCACAATGTGTGGCAGAAATCATGGGTTTTCACCAGTCGCGTAGCCACAAATTTAAACTGTTGTGAGCACAATCCGACACACATGACTTTATTGTGTACTATTTCTTCAAGATCCCTAATAGAAATAATGTTCAACCATCATATTATCTTTAATTGGCTAAGTCGCTCATAGAAAAAAGTTCTGAAATAGTTTTATGTTTTGGAGAAATTTACAATTCTCACAAGTAAAATAATTCCATTTTTTTTATTCTAAACGAATTGTCTTCAATAAAAAAATAGAGGCATTATTGATAGATTTAAGAAGATAAAGAGATGAATAAAGGTGTTTGGCTTGACTTGTATTTTGTGATGGAATAATAATTATAATAATTTCTTAAACATGTGGTATTTTAAAAGGAAAAGTTTAGTGAATGGGGGTTTTCTTGTGAGTAATAAATAATACATGGTGCCCGACACTCATCTCTATCAAATATTTAGGTGAGACTAGTATATTTAGCCTTGAGTTTCACATTAATATATGGCGGGGAATAGTATTGAGACACCATGTGGTGGAAGAGGGGATGGTGCGCCACACCTAATGTGCTGCACCGTGCAGCGCATATCACAACCGTCCATCTTCGAAATTAATGGTCTAGATTCCCTGAAGTTTTCTTACCAAGAGGCTTGCTACTTGCACCTTGTTGGCTACTATACCTAGCCAAACCAAAAAATCTTGTTCCAATAGACTTGCTACTTGGATATCTACTGATTCTACTCTAGCTTTGTCCATTTTGGCTTGCTACTAGTAGCAAGACATTTGCCTCTCTACTCTACTTTTCTCTCCTTTTTCTCTTTTACCATCCTTCATTTCCCTCAATTTTTGCCCTAAAAGTAGAGAGTGATGTTGGAACTCATAAGTGAAAAGTGTCTAAGCAAAGTAGAAGTGTACTTTATTTTGTACATTTAACTAATGAAAGTGCCTAGTAATGTTGGAGATGCTTAGAAGTATACTTTGACTGGTGAAAAAACGTTTGCGAATCCCGAACCATTGAAATCACTTTTGGACGGCTGAGTTGCTGCGTTGCACAGTTCAGTGGGTCCCTAGGTACCCGTGTGGCGGTGCTCCAAAAACACCCAATAATTGTTACTTTTCCCACACCTTATAACGACAAAGTAACAACAAAAAAGACAAAAATCGGGTGCGGGCACGCTGATCCTATGCTACATCGGCTACTGGTTTTCACCTCATCCGGACAGAGAGTGAACTGGTCTATACCTTCTACGCCGATAAGCATTTATACATATATGTAGACATCCATCTTGGTTTCTGTCACAAGTCCACACTTTCACCAAGTGGATTCTTGGTGGACCAGCATTCCCTTTCTCTTTTCATTCAACCACTTTCATGGCTTCTCTCTCTCCTCTCTCTGTACTACTCCTGGTCTTGTTAGTGGCTCATGAGGTGATTTGCCAACAAGAAACAGAGATGGACCAAGAGGAGCTCTCTGGTCTCTTTGAGTTCATGGGTTCACTTCTTGAGGACCCCAATTGGGACCAAACCTACCCACAACCATGCAGTGACACTCCATGGCCTGGTGTGGAATGTCAGAGCACTGGACAAGAAAACCCTCCACTCTTTCATGTCACAAAGGTCCACATTGGCCCTGATATTCTCAACCCACCTTGCAAAACCACAGCAGAACTCTCACATTCCCTACTCAAACTCCCTTACCTCAAAACCCTCTCTCTCTTCAACTGTTTCACATCATCCCCAGTCTTTCTCTCCTCAACTCTCTTTGGCACAACACTCTCTTTCTTAGAGCATCTAGCCCTTGAGTCCAACCCAAGCCTAACAGGGGAAATTCCACCAAGTTTAGCAGAGGTTGGTACCTTAAGAGTCCTATGCCTTTCACAAAACAATCTACAAGGAGAAATCCCAAAAGCATTTGGTGGGTTAGTGAGTTTGGAGCAACTTGACCTCAATTCCAATAACCTAAGTGGTTCAATCCCTCAAGAAATTGGAGATTTAAAGAGCTTAACCATTTTGGACCTCAGTTGGAATGGGCTGGAAAATGAAGTGCCTTCTTCATTGGGTCAGCTTCAATTTCTTCAAAAGATTGATTTGCGCTCAAACAAGCTTCAAGGGACGGTGCCCCAAAGTTTAGGGCAGTTAAGCAGGTTGGTCTTACTAGACTTCAGTCATAACTTCCTTATTGGGCCAATCCCAGAAACCCTCTCAGGTTTGCAGCAATTAGAGTACTTCATGATTGAAGACAACCCTTTGAATTCAGGGATACCCTTGTTTTTAGGTAGCCTAAAGAAGATCATGGTGCTGAGTTTTTCAGGTTGCGGGCTTAAAGGAAGTTTATCGAACACCTTATCTTCACTGCAAAATCTCTCTGCCTTATCTCTAGCCAACAATAGCCTCAATGGGACAGTGCCTCCAAATTTAGGGGCACTTCCAAATTTGGATCACCTAAATTTGAGCATGAATCAGTTTAGTGGGGAGCTAATATTCTCACAAGAGTTCATCGTTAGGCTTGGGAAGAGGTTAGATGTTAGGGGCAATTCTGGGTTATGCTTAAATCAAGAGCTGCTCAAGAACAGCAACATTTCTGCCTATCTAGAAACCCCACCATGTTTGGGCACAAGTGCAAATATCAATAGTAGCAGGACTGGGGCAGAAGATCATAATCCTGGAGATGGCAGCACATTGAAGCCATTTTGGGACCACGAGAGGAAAAGTTCAAGCTCTCTCCGGCTGGATCATAAACTTGTTTTTCTTTGTTTTTGTTGTTTAGTTCCTCATTTTGTAATTGTCACTTGATAGCTTCCATACTCCTTTCATCCGTGATTCATTTAGTTTTAGCCACATTTTACTTTGAAGGGTGTGATTTTTCATCCGTAAAAGATGATAGTTCTATTTCAATCTTGTCACCTTTTCTTGGTATTTCAAGTGCTAAAACTAGTCACCTGATCAGGATGGAGCTGGGCACTGGTAGGGGCAGTCGTCCCTGCAAGACAAAAAAACCTGTAATATTACATAAAAAAAAAATTCTATGAATTATATAGACTTGCCTTACACGTTAACAAGCTGCGCCCCGGTAGGGGCGGTCGTCTTGCAAGACAAAAAAACCTTTAATATTACATAAAAAAAAATTCTATGAATTATCTAGACACATTAACAGGTGATCAATTGTTGATATTATTAGGGTCCCACTTTGATCCTTCAGAAATCTACTCCTTTTGTGTATGCCTATCCATTTGAAAATAGAAACACACCTGACCCGAGTGGTTAAAAGGGGAATGGTAACTGTGATGTTCAAATTGATAAAATTAGAAACGCAAGGATCGAAGTGAAGTGGTATTGAAACTATGGGGACCAATGGTGTAAGCTATGACTTTTCTTTTTCTCTTGGAAAATGGTGAAAACTTTCTTGGAAAGAGGTACACAATCTCCAACAATCAGGATTCGAGGGTCAGTTTCTTGTTCAGAAAATGCAATGAAGATGATTTGGATAGCACGTTTGTTTTTGTACAACACCAGTGGAAGTGAAAACAGTGGGAGAAAAACTTTTACTTTTGGTTAGTTTGGTGTTTCCTTTCCCATTCTTCAACACACAATAGGCTGTACCTTTTGTCCCATCACTACTGTGTGTTTGTTTTGTCATTTTGTGGTCTGGTTTAAGGCCTTTCAGAGAGTGAAAAGCAGCAGAAGTGTCCGAATCACATCAAAAAATGATAGCGGTACAATAAAAGTCTTTAACATGGTTCTAACACATTCACATGGTATGTCGAACTCACAAACACACTATGTGAGTGTGTTGGAGATTTTTGTTGCACATCTATCATTATTGGAATCCCATATTAATGGTGAGTTTCTGCTGCTGCATTTTTAGTATTTTTGTACTATTAGTTGTCAAATCAATTGAAATATGTGAAAAGAATCATTATCTGATTTGACCATTAATAGTCCTAAAATATAAAAAATAACGTAGCGGAAACTCGCCCTAAATTCAAAGGTGAGAGTTTCCTCTTTGACAAGAGAAAAGATTCGAACCAAGAGAGACGGGTTTTTTGTGGGCAAGGGATCCCTGCTGTGAACTAAGTGCAACACACTGTACCATGCACCTCATTCGGCCGTCTGTTGCGAAAATACACGGCTCAGATCAAATCTAAATAATGGCTCTCACATAGGGTTGGATTTGATCCGAGCCGTGCATTTTTGTAACGGATGGCCGAATGAGTGTGCATTACACCGTTCCGTGCACATAGTGCACGACAGGATCCCCATCCGGTTTTTGCAGGGAGTCAGTGGGGGAGGGGTAAAACTCACTTGGGTGGAATATACTCGTTTTTTTAAAGAGATTGAAGGGGTCCAATAAAACAGGACCCTGCTATAGGTACAGAAAAAGTTGTACAGAAAATGTACAAAGCGCTCTTGGGGATTCACCTTTGGGTCCTACACGAGTGATCTGAACCGTTCATTGTCCTTAAGAACATTTTTCGAGGGGGCCCACAAAAAATCGGCTCAATCGGAGGAACGGTGAGACTTTGATTCACGCACTTCTAACCGTCCGATTGAGCTGATTTTTTGTGGGCCCCCTCGGAAAATGTTTTTAAGAAAATGAACGGTTCGGATCACTCGTGTGGGACCCAAAGGTGGATCCCTAAACGCGCTCTGTACCATTTCTGTCCCTCACCTTCTGTACCCCCAGGTTTATCCAATAAAACAGTAGAAGAGAAACAGATCTTCATCTGTTCTTATCTTGCGATGATTCCATTGTCTTACTCTCACTTGGCGTAAAAATGTGATTCACCACGGTTTCATCCAATAATCTTGATGGTTGATCTTGTAGTTTTACGTGCATAGATCTTCCATGCAAAAATTATGGTTTAGGTGACATCTACAAAGGCTTCTTTCGAATTATATTTATTTTTTAACAATAGACGGTCAGATTCCGAACATGCATTGCTTTTAAGACAGCTATTGTTTGCTTAAATAGATACCGCTATTCGATAGAGCTAATTTGACTGAAGGGGCTTGTGGTGTTGATGGTTGGTGTGAGTTCATTAATATCCGAAGATTATTGAGCAAGGAGAAGTGAAAAATAGCCTTGATTTGGAGGAATTCGTCAATATGCTAACAAGAATTAGTGGGAAAAGATTTTTGACGGGTTCAAAAATCTATATACATTTTGCAGTATTAGCCCCCTACTTTTACTTGAGTTTTTAGGCCGAGTTTATTTTTGGTAATTTATACCTTCACTCCTTTTTACGCATTTTAATGTAAATCATTCTCCTTACATACATCACAAAAATACCATGTATTATATTCATATTCATATTCATACAGTGGAAACAACTGCCACTTTTGACTACAATTTAATACCGAAAGTACCATAATAGAAACTCACCTTATATGTCGAAGCAAAGTGCTAGAGGTTTAAAGTTAGTTCAAAGCCAAAACATGGAGGCACTAGAAGTGGAGTCGGATTCTCCAACATCAATAGTTCTTAGAACTGGAGATGCCTCTGCACATTCTTCACACAATTGCTCTTACAACTGGAGATGCCCTTGCACATTCTCCATACACGATCCTCATCCAAGAGTGGAAGGCTGTCATGGCTACCGCCGGTTGCTCGTTGAAGCACACGTACCGTGAAGGACGTAAAGAAAACATAGTTGCAGACAAGCTAGCAAACATTGTTGTGGAACAAGAGCACAAGTATATAAGTACACAAGGAGCCCTAATTCAGGTTTGCTTCGGTCCCAAAAGGAAAAGATGTTTGATTTCTCCTTTTATTGGTAAAAAAAACTATTCATTTTGTAGCATTGGCCAAACCTTTAGTTTGTCTATGTAGGCATACGTTGAAGCAGTGCAAGCAGGCTTGGATTGAGGCACTGGAGAACTTAACCTGTAATGGGCTGGATTTATTTTTACAACAGGCTGGGCTAAGGCCCAGAAGAACTCGCCTCGCCAATCATGCTAGCTGCTGCTCTCACTCAACCCGCTCTCCAGGCCCCCCAAATCTGATGAAAGAAAAACAGAGAAACTCATCCTCCAGGTGGACCGGAGAACAAATTATGCGCTCTCTGAAAATGAAAAAAGACAACTATAGAATTTTTTTTATTTTTTTGGTAATGCAGGGTGTCCCGGGCCAGAATACGCGCATCTTAGATTTCTTAGTCATATAAGCTTCAAAATGACATATTGGCTCCCGCTCTCACTCCTCGTACTCACGAGTTTTACAGTTGCGCACCCGCCTTGCCCTGCCCCTGCCCGCCCATTATGTGAATTAGCCTTGGACTTATGACTTATCTAGTTATCTCAACAGCTCCTCCCACAACCTTTGGCGTTCTTAGTCTCGGATCCGCTTAATCTTTGTAATTTATTTTTAAAGATTCATAAAATTTTGGTCGATAAGAAAAAAGAAGAAGAAGAAGAATTGAGTCTGAGACCTTAAGAAGGAGCAAATCCTGAAGTCCCTGGCCGAGATTAGGAAGAAGAATTGGGTTTGATTTTGTTGAACTTAACCTCATTCACTACTTAATCAGAGCGAGTCTTTTGTTTTTTAGTCAATCCCAAGGGTTGTGGCAGTGGTTAATCGACTTGTCTTGGCGGGGTTTATCACCCCAATGTTGCAAGGTTGATTCCGCTCAACAACGATATGTCTTTAGATCTGTCTCACCTCACACAAATGTGTGGAAAGGACTGAAGAAATTAGTTTAGTTCACCAAATTGAACACTCTATATTACCAAAAAAGAAGTCTTTTTCAATAAATCAGTGGAACTTATTTTGTTACTCAGTGGAACATACTGTACAATATGAGAGTGATGCAAAACTAAACAATTGCAATTGTATGAATGTGCAAAGAACAAAGCAAAAGGAAAAAGTTGGAGTGCAATAATTGATGACAGCGGCGATTAATCATTTATTATGGGTCACTTTTTCTGATTATTGGGATCATATTATTCTTTGCACAATTCATATGGGTAAGCTTCTGTTATGCTCACTGCTTAGTGTGTGATTTGTATGCATCCAATCTTGTTCACTAGAGTTTAATTTGATCTTATCTAACCTATAGACGAAAAATATTATTGCACAAAATTTCTAGAATTGCCACTTGATTGACCTCTAACCTCTCAAATGTTTTTTGATCCGAAATAAGGGTGGGAGGGGGCGACCAGCATTGCAAGCTCCCTTGGGCGTGACCATACAGGCTCTCGGCCCGCCTGTGAAATGTCTGGTTCGAGTCATAGCTAGTATCCGAAAGAACATGCGGTCACCACAGACACGACTTTGGTACAAGATGACAATGCAAAGACCCCTCCAAGTGAAATGAGCTTAAATATCTGCACCACCTACCACCAAAAGAACCAGATTAGGAACTCCATTCTGCCATCCTGACAACCCTCAATTAAGAATGTTGGCTAAAGTCATGACCTTTGTCACATAATGCTTCAAAACATCAAGCACTCCCGCTTTCAATTCTCGTATTACCTCAAGTTCTCAATCCTCACTCTCACAAATTTTATTGGAGTCAGGGGGTGTTCCACTATCAAAAAACAGTTTTTTCCAAACACCGAGACAGGTCATTCTCTCACAACACATCACATAAAAAATCGTGAAAAACCAATTTTTTTCAAAAAAACTGAGTTAGTGGAACACCCCCTGAGATGTGATTCTAAAACGTCTTGACACTCGTGTTCTCACACCAGCTCATGCAAGCGCATGCGAGCCAATTGTTTTCGGTCTGTTTTTTGCCCACGGATCATTTGAAAATGACTTGACAGCGTTCTTTGCAAATACAACAAAAAAAACGAGTTTCCCAAGGATCCTATGAATTGTGACTCTTAGGATATTGTGCGGAATGTTCCAACCACATCTAAGTAGGGTTATAAATGAACATAACAGTTCGTTTGAGGCTCAACTCGGTAAAGGCTAGTTTCAAGTTCGATTCATGTACTAAATGAACTGAACTTGAATCTTTATTTTTTTTGGCTCGTTTAATAAATGAGCTGAACGCGAGCTTGACTGTATTCGGCTCAATTAGACTCGTAAACTTAGAGTATATATGCATATTTCATAAGAATTCCATATGTAATATTAAATATGTAGAAACTTTCACATGTACAAAATGCGTGAAAAGGGCTTTGAGAAGGACATGAGATGTTAATCCGTTTCATTGGGACACCTTTCGTTAAAAAAAAAAATGTGTATAATAATAATAAAGAAAACTATTTCTCGATCTCTCCTCTCACTCTCTCTCTTAGGATAATTCACCTCTATTTTTCTTTAGACATAGTATAAAAAGAGGAGCAATTTTTGGATGCCAGGCTGACACCACGTGTCCGTGGACCGTGCCTGAGCACCCATCTCAGCCATCCAAAACACTTTCGAACAATCGGATTGGCTGATCAAGCACAGACATGTAGGTGGTGGCTGCCCGGCACCCAAATTTTTTTTCTACGGAGAGGATAATTCAAGAAAAAGGGAACAAAATCTACACCCACGTTCCAGGAAAAGGGGTCATGCCATACTTGATTCTTGAAGGAACTATCAACTCACCCACCAACTGTCAAACACGTGATTCGTTTTTATGTTAAACCCTGAATTCCAACTAGCTAGGCTGACCACTAACAAACGACTAATTGATTACTTGTGACTCCAAGGTAAGTATAAAAAATATTTGAAGAAATTTGTGAGTTGTCGAAATGACAAAATGTCACGTTGTTTTCTATACGAGAAGTTGAGTCACGAAAACAATATTCGTCACGTTATAAGTAAAGTTCAATTAGTATTTACTCTTATTATCACTTGACATTTTTATGAGGTCTGACAATGTGTAGTGCCAAAAAAATGAAATGTACATATAATCAAGGGCGGCCCCACATAGGGGCAAGCTGGACCGAAATTTCCTACTGCCGTGTATATATAATTTTGGGTATTTTGGTAATTTTGCCCTCATACCGTATAGATTATTTTCTAATCTTGCCCCAAGTAACAAAAAATAAATATAACTATGCCTAAATAATTTTTCCGGATCACCTCTAATCTTTTATCATTTTTTTGTAGTCCCAGAACTTTTTAACTTGCTCTATGATGGGGTAGCCACACCCAATTATTTTTCTGTCTAACTGGTCTCTCTCTCCTCCTCTCCCTCTGTCGGTTAAAAGAAAAAAAACAAAAATTTAACTTTATTAATTGTTTACAATTTTGATTGATGGAACCCACAACGGAAGACGAATTTGAAGGTTTAGGGATAAAATTTAGAAGAAAAGTATTAATTGGGTCTAATCATATAAAAAATGCTGAATATTAACATTCTAGTTATTGTGTATTTAATTTGCTACTTCAAACAATTGATTTGTTTGCACAATATGTGAAATTAATTACACATTTGTTAGTAAATATGTTAAGCTTTTTTAATATCTTTAGCACAAAACGTTCTTTTAATATTTTGACATTGCTTACGACGTTTTTTTTTTTTGTTGAAGTGCGTTTAAAGGTGTCCCCACTATCGCTAATTCCTGGCTACACCACTGTATATATATACCGGTGATCCAGTCAAGGATCCCGGATTGAAGCTTTTTGGGTGTTTTGAAGGTTTTAAAAGATGTTTTTTGCATGATCCGAGCCGTCCAATGTGTTCAAAAGGTGTTTTTCAAGGTCCCCGCGGGATATGCAGAAAAAAAAAAAACAGGGAAGGGCTTGATCCAAGCAGATTTTCGCAAAAATTGTATATTTACAGTTTTGCGAAAAACTGTTTGGATCAAGCCCTTCCCGGTATTTTTTTTTATGATTTCCCGCGTGGACCCTTGAAAATACCTTTTGAACACACTGGACGGTTCAGATCATGAAAATTTGATCTGGAACTATGAGTTAAAATACGGACCTCCCCTCTCCCGGTCAAATGGTCGGGATCCGAACTGTTAGATGTGTTTAAAATGTGTTTTCAATGGTCTCCGCGAAGATTCGGCAAAAAAAATGACCCGGAAGGGCTTCATCTGAGCACTTTTTCATGAAATATATATCCTACGGTTTGTATGAAAAACTACTCGGATGAAGTCCTTTCCGGTCATTTTTTTTGCCGAATCTTTGCGTAGGCCCTTGAAAACACATTTTAAACACATCCAACGGTTCGGATCCCGACCATTTGGCCGGGAAATGGCCGGGAGAGGGGAGGTCCGGATTTTTTTAAAGTCAGGGAGTCCTGACTGGATCCTGACCCCTATATATATATATATATATATATATATATATATGTATGTATTAAATATCTTTTGGTTAAATATTATATTGGATCTACTGTATACTTGACCCCGCTGATACTAAATCCTGCGTCCGCCCCTGCATATAATTACTCATCTCTTTTTTTTTTCAACATATAAATTACTTATGGATATCAATTACTATGAGAGATATTAAATATCAACGTTATCTTATTTTAAAATAATGTTGTTACCCTCTAAAATGCAAAGAAATGTTTTGACATTTGAAACCTAGCTATGCTATGCCTGATCCTAATAATCCAAGAACAATGATACATACACTCCCTCTCAACCACTCCCCCTCTC
This sequence comes from Vaccinium myrtillus, assembly GCA_016920895.1. Lineage (NCBI taxonomy): Eukaryota > Viridiplantae > Streptophyta > Magnoliopsida > Ericales > Ericaceae > Vaccinium > Vaccinium myrtillus. The sequence continues at coordinate 12,365,195 of CM029275.1, read as the reverse complement.
ACATGTGGTGGGATCCACCACATGTGGAACCCACGGTGGGACCCAGCACATGTGAGAGGGGGAGTGGTGGGGAGTGGTTGGGAAGAGAGTGTATTTATCATTTTTGATAATCCAAGGTACGTAGCTGGTACTCCGGTATACAACTTCATGTTGCTATGAGCCCTGCATTGGGCCTATATCTACCTTCCAGATCATCTGTGCCTAAAACTCATGTGCTAGGGATTTTGGGTTATTGGATTGTGTTTTTTATTTTTTTATCTTTTATGTTTTACGGAGTAATATTCTTGGGTGATCCAACGGTCAAAAATTCTCTCAGTACAGAGGCACAGAGATTTTTCAGCATATATCATCTGGGCTCCTATGCCTACCCCTTATTTTCAAATTCCAAAATTAAGTATTTGTTAGCGTATGATTAAAATATGGCACTATTTTGACACCCCCTTTAAAGGAGGATCGAGCTTTGGGTGCTTAATTTTGTATAGTTAAAAGAAAAAATGTTTTTTTTTTGTCATTCTATTGAGGGTTCACAATAAGTAAGCGGTAAACATATGGGTACAGAAAAAAATGCACAGAAAATGCACTGACCGTATTCGGGGACCCACTTTTGGGTCTTACACGAGTGATCCGAACTGTTCATTATTCTTAGAACATTTTTCCGAGGGGCTCCACAAAATTTCAGCTCAATCGGACGGTTAAAAGTGCTCAACCAAAGTCCCACCATTTCAAGCAAATTTTTTTTTATTGAAACTGTGGGACTTTGGTTCGAGCACTTTTAACCGTCCGATTGAGCTGAAATTTTGTAGGGCCCCTCGGAAAAAAGTTCTAAGAATAATGAACGGTTCGGATCACTCGTGTAGGACTCAAAAGTGGGTCCCCGAACAAGATCGGTGCATTTTCTGGACATTTGGTTCTGTACGGGTAGTTGGGTCCATAAGTAAGGAGAAAAAAAAAAACACCACCACATATTTCAGTATACTTTTTACACTTTTTATTACAATTTCATACTCCCTCCGTCCCTTTTTAAGTGATCCACTTGGGAAACGTGTATTTTTGCGGATGTTTAAAAATGTATTATGTATAACGTTTTTAATTTTTTTTTTGCACCAAATTAAAGTACTCAATGAGCACTTTAATTTGGTATGCAGATTAAAAGGTTTCATAGAGAAATATATTTTTTAGGAATTTGAAATTACACGTATTCTTTTATGGATCATTTAAAAAGGGACGGAGGGAGTAACTTTTATATATTTTTCATATATTTCAATACACTTTTTAAACCTTAAAAACAGCCACTAGGCTGATTCTAGCTTTTTTTTTTTTTTGGACAAAATGATGAAGAATTTTATTTATCTGATAGGCAACAACCTATACAATGATACATCAGACCGAGGGTGGCGCTGGCAAAGGCAAACATGTTGAAGTAAGATTTTTTTTTTCTTTTTTTATAATCGGATGTCCGGGTCAAGTTGCGCACAATTAAAATAAAAAAATTGTAAAGAACAAATGTGGTCGGGACCAAAAGAAATTTAAATGCATTATGTTTTTTAATAATTTTTTCACACTGTATTTACATTACATTGTTTGTCTCAATGAGACAAATAAAAAAGTACAAAAAACTATTCTCTCCTCTGATCATGTGACGCAACCACAAAACTCCCGCAGCCATTTTTGGCTGAGCAATCAGGACTAATCTTTTTGGCTTTCTAATAATCTTTTGTCCAACTTGAAAAATGTTCTACTCCCTAATTCTCTCTCTTCTTGTTAATCGCACAGTTTTTGTTTGCTCTGTATCACCTTGAAACTTCTTTGCTCTTTCCTAATCTCTCTGTCCATGTATATAAATAGATATAGACATCGATAGTTCGCTACACCTTTGGAAGGTACTCCATATTTCAAGGGATTCTTAAGTTCAGCAAAGGATCCGGCCAAGGTCTGTTCTTCTACACCATACTAATTTCTAATCTCAATCTGGTTGATTGCGTTCATTGCTGCATCTATGGAAGTGTATTCAAATAATTTTTTTTCCTGTTTTCAATTTCTATTTGCTTTCCTGAGTTGCCATGAGTTGTGGTTTAACAACTGTGTTCATCAGTATATGAGATTGAATGTCTGTGTGATGCCATTTGAATTTTACCCTCTGCCATTTTTAGTGAAAATCAGAGGTAGGGATGAGCATTCCATTCTTGGGTGGGTTATTTCAGGGAACTAAACACCGGCTCGCCGTTTTCCTTTATTGGGTTTTGGTGAAATTTTATTACTTTCTTAAATTTGTTTTTGGTATGTTCTGATACTTTGTCAGAGGTTTAGTGTTATGATGTGATTTGTAATTTCATCAAGACATGAACTTTAGCCTGGATCATTCTACACTTTAATTCTGGTTTTCGTTTTATTGAGTCTTAATCTGAGATCTCTTACAGCTCCTATGTGGCATGGACTGTGATCAGGGGCGGTACCAAGGGGGTGCAAGGGGGAACCCGGCCTTGCACAACTCCAAGTATCCTCACGTATTATACTAGTTTTCAGGCTAATCAAGAAAAATTCCATGGGATTGGCACCTGCAAGTTCCTTGTGAAAAAATTCTTAAAATTTCTGTTTGTGTAGGGTAAAAACTCCTAAAATTTCAAGTTATCAATCATTTTTTAGGTTGCTTTTATAAAATTTAACGGTGGCTACCTATGAAGCACTGACACCTCTCCGGGACCCCGTATCGCAGTGTCCCGACACGGGGACATGGGGACACGGCGGGACACGTGTCCCGACACGACACATGGCATGGGACACGGCTGTAGTGCTTTTTTGGATGGGGACACGGCTGGGGACACGGGGGGACACGGATGGGGACACGGCAGGGGTCAAATTGAAATTTTTTAAACTTTTAGGGGTCAAATTGAAATTTTTAAAACTTTCAGGGGTTCAATTTTACCCCTAAAAGTTTAAAAAAAAATTCAATTTTACCTCTGAAAATTAAAAAAAAATTCAATGTCCCCTAAATGTTTTAAAATATTTTGTGTATATATATATACACCGGCGATCCTGTCAAGGATCCCGGATTTCCCGGATTGAAGGGTTTTTTGGTGTTTTGATGCTTTTAAAAATTGTTTTTGGGAAATCCGAGCCGTCCAATGTCTTCAAAAGGTGTTTTCCAAGGTCCACGCGGGAAATCTTCAAAAAAAAATACCGGGAAGGGCTTGATCCAAGCAGTTTTTCGCAAAACCGTATATATATATTTTTAAAAAAAAACCGCTTGGATCAAGCCCTTCCCGGTATTGTTTTTGAAGATTTCCGCGTGGACCTTGGAAAACACCTTTTGAACACATTGGACATTTCGGATCGTCAAAATTTGATCCGGAACTATGAATCCGGATCCGGGAGCCCGGACTAGATAAGGATTTGTATATATATATATATATATATATATATATATATATATATATACACGGCGATCTGTCAAGGATCCGGATTTCCGGATTGAAGGGTTTTTGGTGTTTTGATGCTTTTAAAAATTGTTTTTGGGAAATCGAGCCGTCAATGTCTTCAAAAGGTGTTTTCCAAGGTCCACGGGAAATCTTCAAAAAAATACCGGGAAGGGCTTGATCCAAGTAGTTTTCGCAAAAAGCGTAAATATAAAGTTTTTGCGAAAAATGCTTGGATCAAGCCCTTCCCGGTATTTTTTTGAAGATTTTTTTGCTTGGAAAACACCTTCAAACACATTGGACGGATCGGATCGTCAAAAATATCGGGAAGTGGAGTCCCGGATCCGGGACTCCCGGACTAGAACAGGACTCTCTCTCTCTATATATATATATATATACACCGCGATCTGTCAAGGATCCCGGATTTCCCGGACCGAAGCGTTTTGATGCTTTTCCCAATTGTTTTTGGGAAATCCGAGCCGTCAATGTGTTCAAAGGTGTTTTCCAAGGCCCTGGAAATCTTCAAAAAAAAATACCGGGAAGGGCTTGATCAGCGGTTTTCGCAAAAGCGCATATTTACGGTTTTGCGAAAACCGCTTGGATCAAGCCCTTCCCGGTATTTTTTTTTGAAGATTTCCCGAGTGGGCCTTGGAAAACACCTTTTGAACACATTGGACGGCTCGGATCGTCAAAAAAATATCGGGAAGGTGGAGTCCCGGATCCGGGACTCCCGGACTAGATAAGGAGTGTATATATATATATATATATATACCCGGCGCTTCACCTCAGGACCCCCCGAAACTGAACAGTATCCGGTCTCCAGATCTCAGCCGTTGGATTCAATCCAACGGCCCAGGCTCGAGTACACTTAAATTGACCCCTTTCATTAGACTGAACCCTTTAAGGGTCAAGGGCTCCTACCAAAACCCCCGAAATTAGAAACAGCCCCTCATATTTCACGCTAGAAGGCGATTGTGAGTGAGAGAAGACAGAGACGACGAAGGTGGATCGATTTCTGCGAAGGAAGAAGAAGGATCGAAGAAGAAGAAGAATGATCGAAGAAGAAGAAGAAGGATCGAACGACGAACAACAATTAAAGTTGTAGGGCTACGAAATCGATCCACCACACCGAGATTCACGACTTCTGTCACCACACCGAGATTCACGACTTCTGTCTCGTCACCACACCGAGATTCACGACTTCTGTCTCGTCACCAGCACACAGAAGGTTTGAAACGACATCTCTTTCAATTCTCTAGGTCTGGGTCGATTTCTGTATAAATTTAGGGTTTCTCAGTTTGTTTGAAATTATGGTTTGAAATTTCTGAAATTAGTGAACTTATGGTTTGAAATTTCTGATATTAGTGAACTTAGGGTTTGAAATTTCTGAAATTAGTGAACTTATGGTTTGAAATTTCTGAAATTTGTGAACTTAGGGTTTGAAATTTCAAACCATAATTTCAAACCATAATTTCAAACAAACTGAGAAACCCTAAATTTATACAGAAATCGACCCAGACCTAGAGAATTGAAAGAGATGCCGTTTCAAACCTTCTGTGTGCTGGTGACGAGACAGAAGTCGTGAATCTCGGTGTGGTGACAGAAGTCGTGAATCTCGGTGTGGTGGATCGATTTCGTAGCCCTACAACTTTAATTGTTGTTCGTCGTTCGATCCTTCTTCTTCTTCTTCGATCATTCTTCTTCTTCTTCGATCCTTCTTCTTCCTTCGCAGAAATCGATCCACCTTCGTCGTCTCTGTCTTCTCTCACTCACAATCGCCTTCTCTCTCTTCTCTCAGGTGAAGCGTGAAATATGAGGGGCTGTTTCTAATTTCGGGGGTTTTGGTAGGAGCCCTTGACCCTTAAAGGGTTCAGTCTAATGAAAGGGGTCAATTTAAGTGTACTCGAGCCTGGGCCGTTGTATAAATAAATAAATATACACATGGCGTGTCCCCCGCCGTGTCCGTGTCCCCATTTTTTTAGAATTGCCGTGTCCCCGTGTCCGTGTCTGTGTCCGTGTCCGTTTCCGTGTCCGTGCATCATAGGTGGCTACGCACATGCACCCAATATCGTCTCTTATTCGGATCTTTGCAAGTAGCGATAAATGCTTACAAAATATATATTTTTTATGAATATAAAAATACATGCGATTTGGCCCCTGCTTGACTCCAATCCTGCGTCCGCCAGCGACTGTGATACGAGTATTGGGATGCATGTTCAAGCGTGATATCTTGGAAAATTTTGGCTCAAATGTTAGGATACATGTCCAAAAGTTCATATTGTTTATCTGTGTGAAATGTCAAAAGTATTTGTTATATAGCTAATGTGAGCTTTTTTTTCCAACTTCAAATGTCCTAAATAGTTAAGCGATTCGAGTGTCTAAATAGGGTACCAGTGTCAGAGGCATATCCCTCACCGTTACGGTTGTTACCATAGTTGTATACTTCGAAAAGGGGTATTTTGGGTAAAATAGAAGAGTCCATAATCCATATTCATTGTACAACTGACCACGAATTGGGAATGAAAGTTAGATTTAGTAATAATAGCAATGAAGGAAGGAGCTCCAATTGTTAGATTGGTTGGTATGTTTATCCCTGTTTTGGTATCTCTCAATGAAAGCTTCAGGAAATTTAGTACAGTTTAGCTGCATGTTTCAGCTGGTTGTGTTTCACAGGTAATTGTCTCTTTGAATTTGGATATGTTGTCTGATGGAGGAAACAAAGAATTTGGAAGTAATTCACATGGATTTAGGAAAAAATAGGATGAACAGCTAAACTTAGGAGATTGAAAAAACTCAAAAAGTTCAGAATATTGTTTTAGCCAAATGACGGGAAACAAGATTTAGAGTTGTGTAGGTCCTAGTCTTTTTCAGCAATTTTTGTTTTCAAGGAAGGAAGTTCAACTCGTATTAGTCTGTTATTTGATTTGGTAATATTCAGCGGAAAACTAAAGAGGCATAGATTCTTTTTGGCTTCCATAAGTCGGCAAAGATAACAAAAGGTTTAATTGACTTCTGAATGGAATGGAGATACCTGGCAAAGGACATTCTCAAAGGTGAGCATCACAGATGAATCCGGGTTATATCTCTAGGAATTTCATTTGAAGAAGAGCTTTTCCAAAAGTAAGCACCACTTATGTACATGATACTCGGGGTAAAACTTTAGGAGTAAAATAACTTTGGCTTATAATATCAGCCACAATGGCATTCTGAATTCAAAATCAAGGTACTGATTGAGCCAAAATGGCTGGGGCTTGGCCGTCTTATAGGGTGTGTTTTGGAACCATCTTCAATGTTTACTCTTGCATCATTTTTACTGTTTCATTCTTGACCTTCTTTGTCCCTTCTAGCTCCAGGCTTTCCTCATCAAGTAGTACTCTTACCTGGGGAATATTTTGATCTGAAAAGTACTTTGCTTTCGTGTGCTGCATCTTTACGTTTGAATTATATATTCTTAACAACGATGAATGTCAAAATCGTTTGAAATTAACTTAGTCTAATCCTTACTGATATTCAGGAAATTGTTCTGTAGCATAAATTGCACATAGGAAAGATGGATCAGATAACCAATGTTATGGAGTATCAAGCCATTGCAAAAGAGAAATTGCCGAAGATGATTTATGACTATTATGCATCTGGTGCAGAGGACCAATGGACTCTCCAAGAGAACCGCAATGCATTCGCAAGAATTTTGTAAGTCTTAGCTTGATAATTGTGAACGCCTCTCTCTCTTCTGGTTTGCTTCTCTAGTGATTCATGGCATTGGTATTTACTTTGGTGACAAACTGAGGAATAAGCCATGTGGAGCAAAATTTGTTCCAAATTCCTTATAATAAGCTATGTGCTTCTTTTTAAAGCATTATTTTCTTGTTCAAAAATTAGGTTTCGACCTCGTATTCTTGTTGATGTCAGCAAGATAGACATGACCACAACTTTTTTGGGCTTCAAAATTTCTATGCCTATCATGATTGCTCCAACAGCAATGCAGAAAATGGCCCACCCTGAAGGTATATGCCCATTTCCGTAAGCTTGTGCTTCTTTTCTTGAGGAATTGAGTTTAGTACTCCCTCCGTCCCTTTTTAAGTGTTTAACTTTCCATTTTGGGCTGTCCCTAAATAAGTGTGTGGTTTGAAAAGTTAATGGGTAAAAGTTTGTACAATTATCATTTTGCCCTTTTGAAAAGTAAGTGGGTAAAGAGTTAATGGGTAAAAGTGAAGGACAATTTTGGAAAGTAGATGTAAAAGTTGATGTGAAAAGTGTAAAGTGGAGGAAAAAGTTGATGTGAAAGGTGTAATGATGATGTTTTTTTAATAAGTTGGATTTACGAAGTAACACATTTAAAAAGGGACGGAGGGAGTACTTTGTTCCATAAGCTTGCATATCAATGTGCACGGTTTGTCATAGACGTATAGAGTCATGCGTAAATGGGCCTATGTTCTAATAACCGCAACAAATTCACCTTCCAAGGGCATTATTTAAGGTTGCATTTGGAATGAAATTTGAGAAATATTGATGGGGGTGATCGTAATTTTGTTGCAGGAGAGTATGCCACTGCAAGAGCAGCATCTGCTGCTGACACAATTATGGTTCTGTTTCTCTTGCACTTTGATCGGTTTCACTTTGTTCCGTAATACTGGCTTCTTCGTGGACCAGTTGTACCTTTGCTTAGCAAATTTAATTACATTAAACCTAAATTTTGCCTCTTATTTACTTGTGAGTGGTTGTTTTTCCAGACTTTGTCCTCATGGGCTACTTCTAGTGTTGAAGAGGTTGCCTCAACCGGACCTGGCATTCGCTTTTTCCAGCTCTATGTGAGTTTGAGAGTTCATCTTGACTTTTTTCTGATCTTGTTTCTTTTATTGTTTTATATTTATTTAAACAAACGAAAAATTACAACTCTAAAATTATAGGCATTTCTAATGTAGCCTCAACTCTGCGCTCTGAATAATTTGTGAATTTATGGATTCTTCCACATATTCTAAAATGACACGTGCATTGCCACCCAATCTGCAGTTTCCTAATATGCTCATTCTGAATGCTTGTATCTTAGCTAGCGTCTTAATTTTGTTGTTTTCACATCGCTTTATTAACTCTCCGCTCCTATCCTATAGGTGCTCAAAGATAGGAATGTGGTTGCACAACTGGTTAGAAGAGCTGAAGGGGCAGGTTTCAAGGCCATTGCCCTCACTGTGGATACTCCGAGGCTTGGCCGTAGAGAAGCTGATATTAAGAATAGGTGAATTGCAATAATCACCTCTAATTATGTTTTTAAAATTGTCTTGGTTGAGTCTTTCTTCTATCCAATTATTGCTTAACTGATTGAACTACATGAGGTTACCTATGTCCTAATTTTTTGGTTGGTTCTTCTAAAGATTTACTTTGCCACCACATTTAACATTGAAGATTTTTGAGGGATTGGATCTCGGGAAGATAGACAAGGTGAATGAGATGAATGATTTACTTGCATATATTTTATCGGATTTACTTCCATATTAACTAATGGTTTTCATTTATCTCCATGTTTACTCATCATAATTTTTTGGGTGACAAGCAGATAGATGATTCCAGATTAGCGTCATATGTTTCCGAACAAATTGACAGGTCTCTTAACTGGAAGGTGAGGTGGCTTTCACAGAATGTTATTTCGTGAACTTTACCTGGAAATTATCATTCAAATAACTTCTTTGTGTTTTGGACAGGATGTGAAGTGGCTTCAGACAATCACCCATTTACCTATCCTAGTGAAGGGTGTCTTGACTGCAGAGGATGGTAAGAAAGAAAATGTAAAAAATGGGAGTTTTTCCTTCACCCACATTAAGTTCTTGTCAATTTTGTAATGTTCTTGTCATGTAATGCGCTTCTTTGGAAAATCATGCAGCGAGGCTAGCAGTGCAAGCTGGAGTAGCAGGAATCATTGTTTCAAATCATGGAGCTCGCCAACTTGATTACGTCCCTGCAACAATTATGGCATTGGAGGAGGTAAATCTGTTTGCTTTGACATGTTGTTCCACAAATTCCACTGAGTTTTGAGTTACGCATGGTGTTGTACTGTTGTTTGTAGAACCAAGTACTCTAGTTCTGTGAGAAACAAGAGACCCCTTTCTCTTTCCTGTAATTTTCTTTGAATGGTAATCTATGCACGGAAATCTTCATTCTTTCGCTCTTCATGTGCTCACATGCATTCCTAGCTCTGTTCATATTTGCATTTTAAGTTCTCAGTAGGGTTCTAATCGCTTTCTTGTTGATCTAACTAAGTGTATCACCTCAATTTTTTTTTAATGGTTTTCCAATTTCAAACTTCTTTCTGCTCTGAAAATGTGTAATTGGTACTCAACTTGTTAACGCCATTTTTGTGATTTTGATACATTCTGGTTCTTGGGGGTTAATTTACAGGTTGTCAAAGCTGCACAAGGCCGAGTTCCCGTTTTCCTTGATGGTGGGGTTCGGCGCGGTACAGATGTCTTCAAAGCATTGGCTCTTGGAGCGTCTGGAGTATTTGTAAGTGGAGTAACTTGTCTTACAACTTCGTAGCAAATTCAATTCTAATGGCCTCTGATCAGCAAATTCAATACTAATGGCCTCTATCAGAGGCCATTAAATGACTCTTTTTTTGTTGTGTTTGTAGATCGAACATGTAAGAATTGCCCATGTATGTTTTATGCAAGTCTTCTTACTACTAATCTTACGACTACTTCCAGATTGGGAGACCTGTGTTGTTTGCATTGGCAGCTGATGGCGAGGCTGGTGTACGGAAAGTGCTTCAAATGCTTTACGATGAGTTTGAGCTAACTATGGCGTTAAGTGGTTGCCGCTCGCTCAAGGAGATCACTCGTGATCACATAGTGACCCCGTGGGATGCTCCTCGTGTTGTGCCGAAGTTGTAAGATAAGTGGCACTGATCTGAAGCTTGTTTTGCGAAATGGTCTGAGAACTGAATGACACGCATGAATGGTTTATGCTGCCATTGATATATGTACTCTTTCTGAACCATAAACTGTTGTTGGGTAATAAATTCCGATTTGAAACTTTTTCGAGTAAGGCAATAAATGCGGAAATCCAAAGTGCATTATTCCATAGATCGTCGAAAGTATTTGTAGGTTCGGTTTGTGGTTTAAGTCAATAAATTAACTTGGAGAGGCAAACAATAGCTAACAATTGAACAGGAATAAGAGAGTGTGTAAAGGGCGAAGGATTAAGCCAAGTATACAGAGAGAGAAGGCAGCAACGTTCAGTCCATTCCCATTTGGATCATCATCGTCCTCGAACCACAGTCTTAGAAGAAGGAGGTGCTCGCGAGCACTAGCAAGAACAGAGTCCTTGTTTCCAGAGCTCTGAGTCACTTCCCCTCTCTAAGATTTCCGTGCTCCTTAGACGAATGAATCTCTCTATCTCTCTCGGATTTATGAATGAATGTCTCATATTTATAGGGATCTACACCCAATCATGGGGCTGCAGACATTTCCCCAATAACATGATGACACGTGCTCTCTCCGTATATTCGGGCGACGTGGGTGATGTCACTGGCCGTTAGGAAGCTTCCATTAGATCGTGCCAGTGCATCGTTTTCCCTTCGTCGCGACCCTTAATCCCTTAAAGCCACCAAACCACTTGTTTCTCCCCTATTCCCGCTGTGTTGGGTATGGTCGCAAGCTCTTTGGCTCGCGCCAAGACCTCTTTCGAGCTCGTATCGACTTCCCTGTCCCTGCCTTTTGGTCAGGTATAGTCGCGAGCTCGGCTCGCGTATATGTGTGAGTGTTCACTCTTTCCCGTCGCGTTGGTCCTCTTCTCGGGGGGCCTCGCGAGGGGTGAACCCCTTCTCGGTAGTACTTCCCTTGTACAGGGCATCCCTTGCTTGGGTGTCTTTAGTTCTGCTATGTCCTTCCGCGAGGTCATCTCCTCGCGGTGGGGCTCTCCCTCAGTCCTCATTTTTAGTTGACTGATGACGTGTCCGTTGAATCTTATCGAGCCACGTGGACAACTATTATTGGTCGGTCAACTGCCTCGTCACCTTACGCGCTGACCTTTCCTACAGTATTAAGCATGCCCTAATCCACTGGTCTCCTGTGCTCTACACCGCAAACTTCTCATTTAGTCAAGTATTGGTTTAAGAATCCGTAGGGATATCGATCAGTCCTCCCATTCTCGATGGTTCTGTCAACAGAGGTACCGGGCGAAACAAGGATTTTGTCAATCTTTCTTTCTTTTTTGGTCGTTAGACTGGGTATCATCTGCATCCAAACTAGAATTTTGACTCCGAACAGACAATAAAGAACAGTACTCAGGAAAGGTAGAAGAAATTGCTGGTCCTGGCAAAGAAGTCGCGAGAGAAACGACTTCCGATTCAATATGAGAAGCCCTTCTGGCCCTTCCAACTCTTTCATAATCTTTCCAGGGCCAAATTGGAATAGCTACTTTGAAATAACTATCCACAATGTTAAAAGCTCCAAATAGACCGACGGTAGGCTGAAGCCAATACTTCCGGCTCTAGTTCCCGGAGAACAAACGAAAATGATTGTGACACACACACACTCACATGCGGTGGGACCCACCCCTGTGGGACCCACCGGTGGGTCCCACCGCATGTGAGTGTGTGTGGTTGAGTGTGTATGTATGTATCACTATTTATGCGCTCTCTGAAAATGAAAAAGACAACTATAGAATTTTTTTATTTTTTTGGTAATGCACGGTGTCCCGGGCAAGAATACGCGCATCTTAGATTTCTTAGTCATATAAGCTTCAAAATGACATATTGGCTCCCGCTCTCAATCCTCGTACTCACGAGCTTTAGTTGTTTGAAAAACGCTTTCACAGTCGCGCACCCGCCTTGCCCTGCCCCAGCCCCTAGTCGCCCATTATGCGAATTAGCCTTGGACTTATGACTTACTCCCTCCGTCCCTTTTTAAATGATCCATATGGGAATACGTACAATTTCAAACCCCTAAAAAACATATTTCTCCATGTAACTTTTTAATTTGTTTTATAACAAATTAAAGTGCTCATTGAGTATTTTAATTTGGTGCAAAAAAAAATTTAAAAACGTTATACGAAAGTACATTTTTAAACGTCCGCAAAAATACACGTTTCCCAACCGGATCACTTAAAAAGAGACGGAGGGAGTATCTAGTTATCTCAACAGCTCCTCCCACAACCTTTGGCGTTCTTAGTCTCGGATCCGCTTAATCTTTGTAATTTATTTTTAAAGATTCATAAAATTTTGGTCGATAAGAAAAAAGAAGTAGAAGAAGAATTGAGTCTGAGACCTTAAGAAGGAGCAAATCCTGAAGTCCTTGGCCGAGATTAGGAAGAAGAATTGGGTTTGATTTTGTTGAACTTAACCTCATTCCCTACTTAATCAGAGCGAGTCTTTTGTTTTTTAGTCAATCCCAAGGGTTGTGGCAGTGGTTAATCGACTTGTCTTGGCGGGGTTTATCACCCCAATGTTGCAAGGTTGATTCCACTCAACAACGATATGTCTTTAGATTTATCTCACCTCACACAAATGTGTGGAAAGGACTGAAGAAATTAGTTTAGTTCACCAAATTGAACACTCTATATTACCAAAAAAGAAGTCACTTGATTGAGTTTAATTTGATCTTATCTAACGTATAGACGAAAAATATTATTGCACAAAATTTCTAGAATCGCCACTTGATTGACCTCTAACCTCTCAAATGTTTTTTGATCCGAAATAAGGGTGGGAGGGGGCGACCAGCATTGCAAGCTCCCTTGGCGCGTGACCATACAGGCTCTTGGCCCGCCTGTGAAATGTCTGGTTCGAGTCATAGCTAATGTCCAAAAGAACAGGCCGTCACCACAGACACCACTTTGGTACAAGATGACAATGCAAAGACCCCTCCAAGTGAAACGAGCTTTGATATCTGCACCACCTACCACCAAAAGAAGCAGATTGGGAACTCCATTCTGCCATCCTGACAACCCTCAATTAAGAATGTTGGCTTAAGTCATGACCTTCGTCACATAATGCTTCAAAACATCAAGCGCTCCCGCTTTCAATTCTCGTATTATCTCAAGTTCTCAATCCTCACTCTCACAAATTTTATTGGAGTCTAGATGTGATTCTAAAATGCCTTCACACTCGTGTTCTCACACCAGCTCATGCAAGCACATGCGAGCCAATTGTTTTCGGTCTGTTTTTTGCCCACGGATCATTTGAAAATGACTTGACAGCGTTCTTTGCAAATACAACAAAAAAAAATTATGTCAATACAATAAGGCTTATATTGATGATGCGAAATCTGTATTTACTAATAAATGTGACTAACAAACCTACTACTTTGGCCGTCTCTCTATGTTGTCATCTTCGAAGCAAGACAATATTCCTTTTATTTAATTATCTGTCGTCAAATTAAACACTAGTTTACAAAATATTTTTGATCAAAATATTGTTTTCCCCATCAACGTAGCATATCACCCGTCAAGATTCGAGGCAAAAACGAGTTTCCCAAGGATCCTATGAATTGTGACTCTCAGGATATTGTGCGGAATGTTCCAACCACATCTAAGTAGGGTAATAAATGAACAGAACCGTTCGTTTGAGGCTCAACTCGGTAAAGGATAGTTTCAAGTTCGATTCAGGTACTAAACGAACTGAACTTGAATCTCTATTTTTTTGGCTCGTTTAATAAATGAGCTGAACCTGAGCTTGACTGTATTCGGCTCAATTAGACTCGTAAACTTAGAGTATATATGCATATTTCATAAGAATTCCATATGTAACATTAAATATGTAGAAACTTTGACATGTACAAAACGCATGAAAAGGGCTTTGAGAAGGACATGAGATGTTAATCCGTTTCATTGGGACACTTTGCGTTAAAAAAAAAAAGTGTGTATAATAATAATAAAGAAAACTATTTCTCGATCTCTCCTCTCTCTCTCTCAGGATAATTCACCTCTATTTTTCTTTGACGTAGTATATATAAGAAGAGAGGAGCAATTTTTGGGTGCCAGACTGGCGCCACGTGTCCGTGGACCGTGCCAGAGCACCCATCTCAGCCGTCCAAAACACTTTTGGACGATCCAAATTTAAAAGAGAGCAAGAGAAGGAATAAATATGGGCCGTCCAAAACACTTTCGAACGGTCGGATTGGCTGATCAGGCACATACATGTAGGTGGTGGCTGCCCGGCACCCAAATTTTTTTCTACGGAGAGGATAATTCAAGAAAGGGGAGTGATTTTCACACCCCCCAAATTGTTATCCACACCCCTTTTTTGTCTTCTAGTGAAGTTTTTATGTGTAAAAATGTCACTAAAAGACAAAAAGGGGGTGTGGATAACAATTTGGGGGGTGTGAATATCAATTACCCTCAAGAAAAAGGGGTCATGCCAATGTGCCATACTTGATTCTTGAAGGAAATATCAACTCACCCACCAACAGTCAAACACGTGATTCTTATGTTAAACCCTGAATTCCAACTAGCTAGGTTGATCACTAATAACAAACGACTAATTGATTACTTGGGAAGCCGTCGCAGGCAGGGTAAGGAAGAATGTTAATCAATACATGATTAATACTATCAAAAAATGTTTGAAGAAAGTTGAGTTGTCGAAACGACAATATGACACGTTGTATTTGTTTCTACCGGCGGTGAAAATAATTTAAACTCTTGTAAGATCATACATCTTACGCATGCAAAGAGAAGTTGAGTCATGAAAACAATATTCGTCACGTTATAAGTTCGTTCAACTTTTATCTTATTCACTAGGCATTTCTATGAGGACTGACAATGTGGAGTGCCAAAAAATGAAATGTACATATAATTACTCATCGTTTTTTTTTTTTTTGTTGAATTCTTTTAATATACCTTGGAATTATCACCAAGGTATATCAACTTATTTTTACAACCTACATCTTTAAGTAGTATATGTACCAATTACTTTCCTATTGGATTTTGAAGTTTTTTCCTTTCATACTTGTGTAATTAAAAGGAACATGAGTACTTCCAATAAGAGAACAAGTTCAATTGGATAACGGTACGTGTAAAGTGTTTTTTTATCAAAACCTTTCCTCATTTGCTAAAATTCACGCAATGATTTGATCAATCCTCCTTAATAATCATATCACACACTCAAGTGATTTTATCAAATGAAAAAACAAAGTGATTTTATCAACCCTCCTTAAAACTCAACTTTTGTGTGATTTCACATTTAGCAAATGGTAAACATGGATCAATTACTATGGTTAAATATCAACGTTATCTTATTTTAAACTATGTCGTTGTTACCCTCTAAATGCAAATAAATGTTTTGACATTTGAAACCTATGCTATGCCTTATCCTAATAATCCAAGGTAGCTGGTACTCTAGTTTTTTTTTTTTTTTTTTGTCATTCGTCATTCTTAATCTATTACATAGGGGGAGGGGGAATGAGACTCGATCCCGAAATGTAGTGTGGGGCATTCAAGAGCTCTACCGCATGAGCTAGCCACCACTTGCTGCTACTCTATTAGTTAAGCCCCGTCCAACTTCATGTTGCTATGAGCCCTGTATTGGGCCTATATCTACGTCCCAGATCTTCTGTGCCTAGGGTGGCGCAGAGGCACATAGAATTGGGCCTATATCTACTCTATTAGAATTTTTTTAATAATCGGATGTCCGAGCCAACTTGTACGCAATTGAAGTAAGAAAATTGTAAAGAACAAATGTGGTTGGGACCAAAAGAAATTTATATGTATTATGTTTTTTAATAACTTTTTCACACCGTATTGTACTTTTTTTTTTGGTAAATACCATATTGTACATTACACCATTCGTTTCAATGAGAAAAAAGTATAAAAATCTCACGTGAATTTTTTTCAACTTTTGTTTATATTTTTACACTTTTTAAATTTCTCTTATTGAATAAACGATGTGACGTAAAAATTTAACCCAAATCTATTAAGATGTAAGAGAAAACAACCAAAAAATTAGACTGGAACTGGGGAAGCTGTAGTGCACGGGCACTATAGTGTTGTAAGGCACATCCAGACCGTCCAAAAGTATTTTGGATGTTTCGGATTGAAAAAAAACCCTTCCATTTTTTTTTAATGTGAACCATTGATTCCGGAGATAAACGATCTGACCATGCCCTACAACCCTATAGTGCACACCTGCATTACAGGGTCCCTGGATCCACACTGGACTAAATGGGGTCGTTAATTTCTAGTAGGAGTATAAAGCGAAAAAATTACGGTAAAAAATTAATTGACACACCCGAGAAATATTTCAGTGCCAAGTGGCAAGGCTGCATAGTGTTCGTCGGTTCATCTAGGCTGTCCATTTGTGATTTGGACAACTCAGATCTATAGGGGTATATTTACTCTCAAAATTTACAAAAATGTCACTAAACTACTCAACAAATCTAGCCGTTCAAAACACAGATGAACAACCCGCGTGGCCTTGACACCCGTGCCAACCTAGGACTGAAATATTTTTCCTTCAATTTCGAAGCAACTATTCTCTCCTCTAGTACATGAAAGACGTACATGGATTGAACTCTGATCATGTGACGCAACCACAAAACTCCCGCAGCCATTTTTGGCTGAGCAATCAGTACAACTTGAAAAAAAAACTAATCTTTTTGGCTTTCTAATTAATCTTTTGTCCAACTTGAAAAATGCTCTACTCTTTTCTCCTAATCTTTTGTCCAACTTGAAAAATGCTCTACTCCCTAATTCTCTCTCTTCTTGTTAATCGCACAGTTTTTGTTTGTTCTGTATCACCTTGAAACTTCTTAGCTCTTTCCTAATCTCTGTGTCCATGTATATATATAGATATAGACATCGATAGTTCGCTACACCTTTGGAAGGTACTCCATATTTCAAGGGATTCTTAAGTTCAGCAAAGGATCCGGCCAAGGTCTGTTCTTCTACACCATACTAATTTCTAATCTCAATCTGGTTGATTGCGTTCATTGCTGCATCTATAGAAGTGTATTCAAATATTTTTTTTTCCTGTTTTCAATTTCTATTTGCTTTCCTGAGTTGCCATGAGTTTTGGTTTAACAACTGTGTTCATCAGTATATGAGATTGAATGTCTGTGTGATGCCATTTGAATTTTACCCTCTGCCATTTTTAGTGAAAATCAGAGGTAGGGATGAGCATTCCATTCTTGGGTTATTTCAGGGAACTAAACACCGGCTCGCCGTTTTCCTTTATTGGGTTTTGGTGAAATTTTATTACTTTCTTAAATTTGTTTTTGGTATGTTCTGATACTTTTTTGTCAGAGGTTTAGTGTTATGATGTGATTTGTAATTTCATCAAGACATGAACTTTAGCCTGGATCATTCTACACTTTAATTCTGGTTTTCGTTTTATTGAGTCTTAATCTGAGATCTCTTACAGCTCCTATGTGGCATGGACTGTGATCAGGGGCGGTACCAAGGGGGTGCAAGGGGGAACCCGGCCTTGCACAACTCCAAGTATCCTCATGTATTATACTAGTTTTCAGGCTAATTAAGAAAAATTCTATGGGATGGGCACCTGCAAGTTCCTTGGGTGAAAAAATTCTTAAAATTTCTGTTTGTGTAGGGTAAAAAGTAAAAACTCCTAAAATTTCAAGTTATCAATCATTTTTTAGGTTGCTTTTATAAAATTTAACGGTGGCTACGCACATGCACCCAATATCGTCTCTTATTCGGACCTTTGCAAGTAGCGATAAATGCTTACAAAATATATATTTTTTATGAATATAAAAATACATGTGATTCGGCCCCTGCTTGACTCCAATCCTGCGTCCGCCAGCGACTGTGATACGAGTATTGGGATGCATGTTCAAGCGTGATATCTTGGAAAATTTTGGCTCAAATGTTAGGATACATGTCCAAAAATTCATATTGTTTATCTTTGTGAAATGTCAAAAGTATTTGTTATATAGCTAATGTGAGCCTTTTTTTCCAACTTCAAATGTCCTAAATAGTTAAGCGATTCGAGTGTCTAAATAGGGTACCAGTGTCAGAGGCATATCCCTCACCGTTACGGTTGTTACCATAGTTGTATACTTCGAAAAGGGGTATTTTGGGTAAAATAGAAGAGTCCATATTCATTGTACAACTGACCACGTATTGGGAATGAAAGTTTGATTTAGTAATAATAGCAATGAAGGAAGGAGCTCCAATTGTTAGATTGGTTGGTATGTTTATCCCTGTTTTGGTATCTCTCAATGAAAGCTTCAGGAAATTTAGTACAGTTTAGCTGCATGTTTCAGCTGGTTGTGTTTCACAGGTAATTGTCTCTTTGAATTTGGATATGTTGTCTGATGGAGGAAACAAAGAATCTAGAAGTAATTCACATGGATTTACGAAAAAATAGGATGAACAGCTAAACTTAGGAGATTGAAAAAACTCAAAAATTTCAGAATATTGTTTTAGCCAAATGACGGGAAACAAGATTTAGAGTTGTGTAGGTGCTGGTCTTTTTCAGCAAATTTTGTTTTCAAGGAAGGAAGTTCAACTCGTATTAGTCTGTTATTTGATTTGGTAATATTCAGCGGAAAACTATAGAGGCATAGACTCTTTTTGGCTTCCATAAGTCAGCAAAGATAACAAAAGGTTTAATTGACTTCTGAATGGAATGGAGATACCTGGCAAAGGACATTCTCAAAGGTGAGCATCACAGATGAATCCGGGTTATATCTCTAGGAATTTCATTTGAAGAAGAGCTTTTCCAAAAGTAAGCACCACTTATGTACATGATACTCGGGGTAAAACTTTAGGAGTAAAATAACTTTGGCTGATAATATCAGCCACAATGGCATTCTGAATTCAAAATCAAGGTACTGATTGAGCCAAAATGGCTGGGGCTTGGGCGTCTTATAGGGTGCGTTTTTGAATCATCTTCAATGTTTACTCTTGCATCATTTTTACTGTTTCATTCTTGACCTTCTTTGTCCCTTCTAGCTCCAGGCTTTCCTCATCAAGTAGTACTCTTACCTGGGGAGTATTTTGATCTGAAAAGTACTTTGCTTTCGTGTGCTGCATCTTTACGTTTGAATTATATATTCTTAACAACGATGAATGTCAAAATCGTTTGAAATTAACTTAGTCTAATCCTTACTGATATTCAGGAAATTGTTCTGTAGCATAAATTGCACATAGGAAAGATGGATCAGATAACCAATGTTATGGAGTATCAAGCCATTGCAAAAGAGAAATTGCCGAAGATGATTTATGACTATTATGCATCTGGTGCAGAGGACCAATGGACTCTCCAAGAGAACCGCAATGCATTCGCAAGAATTTTGTAAGTCTTAGCTTGATAATTGTGAACGCCTCTCTCTCTTCTGGTTTCCTTCTCTAGTGATTCATGGCATTGGTATTTACTTTGGTGAAAAACTGAGGAATAAGCCATGTGGAGCAAAATTTGTTCCAAATTCCTTATAATAAGCTATGTGCTTCTTTTTAAAGCATTATTTTCTTGTTCAAAAATTAGGTTTCGACCTCGTATTCTTGTTGATGTTAGCAAGATAGACATGACCACAACTTTTTTGGGCTTCAAAATTTCTATGCCTATCATGATTGCTCCAACAGCAATGCAGAAAATGGCCCATCCTGAAGGTATATGCCCATTTCCGTAAGCTTGTGCTTCTTTTCTTGAGGAATTGAGTTTAGTACTTTGTTCCATAAGCTTGCATATCAATGTGCACGGTTTGTCATAGATGTATAGAGTCATGCGTAAATGGGCCTATGTTCTAATAACCGCAACAAATTCACCTTCCAAGGGCATTATTTAAGGTTGCATTTGGAATGAAATTTGAGAAATATTGATGGGGGTGATCGTAATTTTGTTGCAGGAGAGTATGCCACTGCAAGAGCAGCATCTGCTGCTGACACAATTATGGTTCTGTTTCTCTCGCACTTTGATCGGTTTCACTTTGTTCCGTAATACTGGCTTCTTCGTGGACCAGTTGTACCTTTGCTTAGCAAATTTAATTACATTAAACCTAAATTTTGCCTCTTATTTACTTGTGAGTGGTTGTTTTTCTAGACTTTGTCCTCATGGGCTACTTCTAGTGTCGAAGAGGTTGCCTCAACCGGACCTGGCATTCGCTTTTTCCAGCTCTATGTGAGTTTGAGAGTTCATCTTGACTTTTTTCTGATCTTGTTTCTTTTATTGTTTTATATTTATTTAAACAAACAAAAAATTACAACTCTAAAATTATAGGTATTTCTAAAGTAGCCTCAACTCTGCGCTCTGAATAATTTGTGAATTTACGGATTCTTCCACATATTCTAAAATGACACGTACATTGCCACCCAATCTGCAGTTTCCTAATATGCTCATTCTGAACGCTTGAATCTTAGCTAGCGTCTTAATTTTGTTGTTTTCACATCACTTTATTAACTCTCCGCTCCTATCCTATAGGTGCACAAAGATAGGAATGTGGTTGCACAACTGGTTAGAAGAGCTGAAGGGGCAGGTTTCATGGCCATTGCCCTCACTGTGGATACTCCGAGGCTTGGTCGTAGAGAAGCTGATATTAAGAATAGGTGAATTGCAATAATCACCTCTAATTATGTTTTTAAAATTGTCTTGGTTGAGTCTTTCTTCTATCCACTTATTGCTTAACTGATTGAACTACATGAGGTTACCTATGTCCTAATTTTTTGGTTGGTTCTTCTAAAGATTTACTTTGCCACCACATTTAACATTGAAGAATTTTGAGGGATTGGATCTCGGGAAGATAGACAAGGTGAATGAGATGAATGATTTACTTGCATATATTTTATCGGATTTACTTCCATATTAAGTAATGGTTTTCATTTATCTCCATGTTTACTCATCATAATTTTTTGGGTGACAAGCAGACAGATGATTCCGGATTAGCGTCATATGTTTCCGAACAAATTGACAGGTCTCTTAACTGGAAGGTGAGGTGGCTTTCACAGAATGTTATTTCGTGAACTTTACCTGGAAATTATCATTCAAATAACTTCTTTGTGTTTTGGACAGGATGTGAAGTGGCTTCAGACAATCACCCATTTACCTATCCTAGTGAAGGGTGTCTTGACTGCAGAGGATGGTAAGAAAGAAAATGTAAAAAATGGGAGTTTTTCCTTCACCCACATTAAGTTATTGTCAATTCTGTAATGTTCTTGTCATGTAATGCGCTCCTTTGGAAAATCATGCAGCGAGGCTAGCAGTGCAAGCTGGAGTAGCAGGAATCATTGTTTCAAATCATGGAGCTCGCCAACTTGATTACGTCCCTGCAACAATTATGGCTTTGGAGGAGGTAAATCTGTTTGCTTTGACATGTTGATGTTCCACAAATTCCACTGAGTTTTGAGTTACGCATGGTGTTGTACTGTTGTTTGTAGAACCAAGTACTCTAGTTCTGTGAGAAACAAGAGACCCCTTTCTCTTTCCTGTAATTTTCTTTGAATGGTAATCTATGCACGAAAATCTTCATTCTTTCGCTCTTGATGTGTTCACATGCATTCCTATCTCTGTTCATATTTGCATTTTAAGTTCTCAGTAGGGTTCTAATCGCTTTCTTGTTGATCTAACTAAGTGTATCACCTCAATTTTTTTTTAATGGTTTTCCAATTTCAAACTTCTTTCTGCTCTGAAAATGTGTAATTGGTACTCAACTTGTTAACGTCATTTTTTTGTGATTTTGATACATTCTGGTTCTTGGGGGTTAATTTACAGGTTGTCAAAGCTGCACAAGGCCGAGTTCCCGTTTTCCTTGATGGTGGGGTTCGGCGCGGTACAGATGTCTTCAAAGCATTGGCTCTTGGAGCGTCTGGAGTATTTGTAAGTGGAATAACTTGTCTTACAACTTCGTAGCAAATTCAATTCTAATGGCCTCTGATCAGCAAATTCAATACTAATGGCCTCTATCAGAGGCCATTAAATGACTCTTTTTTTGTTGTGTTTGTAGATCGAACATGTAAGAATTGCCCATGTATGTTTTATGCAAATCTTCTTACTACTAATCTTGCGACTACTTCCAGATTGGGAGACCTGTGTTGTTTGCATTGGCAGCTGATGGCGAGGCTGGTGTACGGAAAGTTCTTCAAATGCTTCGCGATGAGTTTGAGCTAACTATGGCGTTAAGTGGTTGCCGCTCGCTCAAGGAGATCACTCGTGATCACATAGTGACCCCGTGGGATGCTCCTCGTGTTGTGCCGAAGTTGTAAGATAAGTGGCACTGATCTGAAGCAAGTTTTGCGAAATGGTCCGAGAACTGAATGACACGCATGAATGGTTTATGCTGCCATTGATATATGTACTCTTTCTGAACCATAAACTGTTGTTGGGTAATAAATTCCGATTTGGAACTTTTTCGAGTAAGGCAATAAATGCGGAAATCCAAAGTGCATTATTCCATAGATCGTCGAAACTTCTCATTTTGTCCAGTACTGGTTTAAGAATCCATAGGGATATTGATCAATCCTCCCAGTCTCGATGGTTTTGTCAACAGAGATACCGGGCGAAACAAGGATTTTGTCATCCTTTCTTTCTTTTTTGGTCGTCAGACTGGGTATCATCTGCATCCAAACTAGAATTTTGACTCCGAACAGATGATAAAGAACAGTACTCAGGAAAGGTAGAAGAAACTGCTGGTCCTGGCAAAGAAGTCGCGAGAGAAACGACTTCCGATTCAATATGAGAAGGCCTTCTGGCCCTTCCAACTCTTTCATAATCTTTCCAGGGCCAAATTGGAATAGCTATTTGAAATAACTATCCACAATGTTAAAAGCTCCAAATAGACCGACGGGAGGCCGAAGCCAATACTTCCGGCTCTAGTTCCCGGTTAGAAATGAATTTGTTAACTAGAACTGGTCGAATGGCGATTCGTAGCTAAGTTAACGAAAAATAGTTACATTTTGAATCTAAACTTGTGTTTGGGAAGTTAATTGGGTCTCTACTAGTGAACAATGAACTTGGTCCAAAAGTAGTCGATGTGCTCATACCTTTGGCTCATAGACTTGAGTTATCGAAACAAGTACTCATTGAATACAGTATAATACTATGGAAGGTGTACATGGTATTATTAACCACATCACTATTAGTATAATTGTATCACGAAATTAAGGGGCCACGATCTTTAAGTTAATTTAATGCTCGTAGTGGAACAAACTTTTACCCAACGTAACTTCTTCGTTTTCCAATAAATACATCATACTTATTTACAAAAAAAAAAAAAAAAAAGAAGAAAAATGTTAACTTTGGCCCAGAGGGTGGAGGATAATAAGTAGAAAGTAGAAACTACATATATATCCGTGAAAGTATATTAATATCCGTGAAATGTGCATTGATATCCAATCTAACTTGTTATTATATTAGCAAGACTCAACAGAGAGAGAAGTGGGCCGCGGCCCCTCCCTAGGCTTCACCCCTGGCGGCCGATCTACACCCCTCCCCTCCGCACCCCTTCCACCCGCCTACCCGACCTTCCTTCCGACTCGCCGATCTTCTCTATGGTTGCACTTCTTTGGCGTTCGGAGACTCCCTGTGGCGGACGATCCTCTTTGTTCCAGTATGGGTGACCATGCCTGATTTTTGGACCAGGGGGGAGCCGGATCTTGGATTTCCATATCTGGACTCCTGACGACGTTTCCAGCGGCGACAGTGGGTGACAGCTCCGGCGACTTGCTACGGCGTTCTTTATTTTCTTGCACTTTTTTTTGTATTTTTCTTTGTTTTTTTTGTTAGTTTTGTAGGTGGTTTTGACCGGCCGTTAGTTTTGTAGGCAGTTTTGTGGCCGTTTGTTTTGTAGGTTTTGGCCGGCGGTTTCGCAACCGTGGTTTTGTTTGTCAGTTTTGGGTGGTGATTTTTTTTAATACAATTCTTCTCTCTCTTTACCCAAAAAAAAAAAAAAAAAGAACACGAGATTGGCAGTAAATGTTACCAAAATGCCTCAATGTCTAGCATCTTTTCAAATTTTTTTGGGGAATTTGTCCTAGTGGTAATTGTTGCATCTAGTGTCAGACCATACAAAATTTACTTATGTGTTCATACTAAAACCACCCTGACAGCAAAGCAATTAAAAAACATTTTGTCTTAATATAGGCAACAAAACTCTTGCAAATAAAAAAAAATTACAGTAATTTAACAATAATCGACCTGATATCGGATGCCATCTTGTGAAATGTTATTTTTGTACTGATTTCACATTTTGGTTCTTTTACGAATACTAATGACAATTTCCTTTCCCGATGAAAAAATAAATTAGACGCGTGCCCGGCCCATAAGCCATTGATTTTGGTTTAATTCCTAAATGAAGGATCCCGAACGACAATTAATCTCTACAAACGCTTTTGATCCGTTGGCCTGACAAACTACTGAATCAAACACTCCATCATCAATAAGGAGATGTTGATTGAATTCGGCTTCTTCTCTTTTGGAGGAATCGTTGCAACGATCTCTTCATGGAAAGGCCAGTGGTAGGGCTCTTACACACAGGAGATTGAAGAAATGGCGATGGGGGCTGATCTGAACCAAGTAAGGTCTTCACTCTTTCTTCCATTTCTTGACTTGCAAGCATCATGATCGCTCTGGCCTGCAAACATGAATTATAAGTGATTTTGAAATAACGTGTTTAATAAAATTAATTAAGATCTATAAAACAAGATCCATATTGGATATATAAATCATTATAAATAAGAAGATACATCTTATGTTTTTTCTATGATTTTGAAATACGTGTTTAATAAAATTAATTGAGATCTATCAAATAAGATCGATATGGATATATAAATCATTATAAATAAGAAGATATGAACAATTTTTTGAGGGATGTGAATAGTGAAGTAGGACCATCTTTTTGAGATAGAGAAAGTACTTTTGTTCATGATAATTGATCTGATATCCACACAATATAATTTTTCTTCTTTTGATAAACAAATCTGATCTTAAATATGGACAACAAACTCTACGAGCCGAACAAAAATGAACTATTCGAATCAAACTCCAAGACGAGACTTAACAAATAATGTGCAGGATTTTGAGGTCCCACATAAATGATCCAAGTAGTTCATTTTGCTCAAAATAGCTTTTTAGTGTGCTCATAAAAAATCAACTTAATTAGATATTGGTAAAGACTCGATTTATTAGATTTTTGGTCCCTAAATTCTTAGTGACCAAAAATTGAAGGAATTGACCAAGCTCTTATAGAGATCTGATTGATCTCATTTTTTTTTTATTATGAGAATTCCCTTAAAAAAAATAATGGAAATAGAATGAATTGCTTGGATCATTTACATGAGACCCCTAGATGAACTCCATATCGAATCTGTATTCTATCGGTAAAAGAAGGATAAGTACAAATTGACTTTAGAGAGAATTAGAGGGGTTCTGAATTATCTCATCTCACAATTCACAAGGGTTTAGATAAAACTCTTTGATCCAATTAAATGCTTTTAGTATTGTTTGTTCTTTAATTCTTCTCTCAATTTCGTCTAATTCTACATGGTTTTTGAGATTTGAGAGAACATCACTTGCTTAACAATTAGTAGCAAATAGTCTAAAGAATAACAAAATTACAACTAACTTATGTTGTATTTGGCTTTACTTATTTTTGATAAATAAGCAAACCTTATGGATTCGTTAATAGTTTTAGCAACTCAAACAGTCAGATATGCCAAGTTAATTTAACTCCTAGAGAGAGAGAGAGAGAGAGAGAGAGAGAGAGACATCGAACATACCTGAAGATCTGTAACGTCACAAACGCAGACCCTTCCGTTATAAAAGATAGTCAGCGGCTGGTGTTCCTCTCTCTCCTCCTCCTCCTCCCGGTGGCGGTGGTTGTCGTCGGATTCCGGCAGACGGAGAGCCACACAAGGCGGTACAAGGCGGAGTTCCAAGTTACAATTCCTCTTCATTTTCTATAACCCAAGAATTAAATAAACGAAGTTTTGAAAACCAACGGACGATGAACCACCACAGCTATGAAATACTATGTATATACTTATAGAGAGAGAAAGATGTATATGCTTATATATATATATATAGTGATACAGGGGGGGTGGTTTGTATGGGTCCCAGAGAAAAAACAACGTTTTTATTTTCAAAATACGCAACGCACACAGAAGGGGTGCGTGGAGGAAACACGGAGGAGGGAAAATCGGCGGGTAAGGAAAAATTGAATTGAATGGAACGTGAAGAAGAAACTTAAAAGCACGTGGAAAACGATTTCCCCACCACGTACCCATCAAAAACCGCCCCCCTTTTTACTGCGTCCACTTTGCATTCATTTCATTTCCCTGTTTTATTAGAATGGATTTTAGATACTTTTTAGGTATGGCCTTTCTGGAAGCCACGTTTTAAAGATTATAGTATTATACACTTCTTTTTTCTTTTTTATTTTTTATTTTTGGTTTGACAATTAAGGGTGTTCAGGCATGTTTACTCGCACATCAACTAGTTCTCTTCCTGGTCAAGTCAAAGGGCGGCCTCCAATGCTGATATTTTGGGATTTACAAGAATTTTCTTTCTTGCAGCTGAGATTACTGTATGCTATTCTTTAAACGAATTTTGCATGTGTGAGTCCTTGTACGCTTGTTGACGTGGAATTGTCGTATAGTACTATAGTCTAGAACCGCACCTAAAATACACACCCAAATACAAAAAAGCACACATAAATGTGTTGGGGCTCACACATACTACACAATCAGTACGTGTGGTTCCTTACATTTATGTGAGTGTTTTTGTACGTGTGGTTCCTTACATTTATGTGAGTGTTTTTGTATTTGGGTGGTTGTTTTTTCCAAGTAACTATGGGACTTTACATACGGAATATCTAATGAATGTTATGCAAAATCCCGTTGTAGTGCGATGACGAAGGATTGAATAGTTTCTCTCATTTGATAAAATGGTATTTTTATAAAATTAAGTGGGACGCAAATGAGGAAATCATTTGCTAAAATCAACCTATTTTTTAGCAAATGATTTTCTCATTTGCTATTTGTTAAAATCAACCCACTTGATTTTATGAGATTCCCATAAAATCAAATGGAAAATAAGGCCTAATATGATAAATGGTTGCTGTATACATCCCCAAAAAGGTAGAGTATGAACAATATTCTGTAGGGTGGTGCTAATGTCAAAACCGTTATTGTTTGTGCAAAAACTATTTTTGTTTGTTCCAAAATTGCAGTGCTTAAAAACCTTGTACCAAATGCAAGGTACAAGCCTTTTATGCACTTCAGTTTTGGTACAAACAAAAATAGTTTTGGCGTTATCATTTCCCTATTCTGTATCATATTACACACTCTCTTAATTGAACACCAAAAACTTTGTATCTTGAATCAGAAAAATTCATAACCACGAATATTGATAACTTTTGTGCCGTGAAACCACAAAATTCATAGATTGGACCTCAAAAATTCATATGTTGGGCTACAAAGTGTTTGGGTTGATTTTTTGCCTTTCTTTGGGGTTGGTTCACAAGTAGCATATGCCGGTGTACTCGTGATTCTTATAAGCTTTGTATTCTTTTCAAAGGTTAGAGAATTTTTTTTTTGCCGATGAAAAAAATATTGTAGAATTAACTACAAAAGTTCATGCGAAGTTATATATCGACAAAAAATCCGTAACACAAGTCACAAATATTCATATGTTAAACCACAAAAATTGAAACCACCACCAAATTTATACATCGGGCAACAACAATTCGTAAAATAAGCCACAAAATTCATAAGGACATATGAGAGACCCCAAATAAAGGGGTGTGTATTGAAGTATTTTACCAACACGAGTCCATAGATAAGATTTTATCTTTATAAAAAATGTACATAATGATTTTTTGTTGTAAGACTAATTAAGGCTCTGTTTGTTTTGTTGCAAAATGAGTTTGTCTAGAATACTTCTCCCATTTTGTTTTGAAACATCTTCAAATTTAAAATAACAAAATAGAACTTAAGAGTTATTATAAAAAGTTAGATGATGTAAACAAACATATCATCGAGCTAATTGAAAATTTGTTTCGAAAATAGAAGAAATTAATGAACGTGCCATTAGATCAAGGTGTGTATTAAATCATGTGCCCCACTAAAAATGAGCACTAAAAACACATAAACTTCGCGCATTAATTCGAATCGTTGGATCTTGGATTGCACGGCCCGAATTTGTTCGGCGCAAACTCTTTATTTACAGAGGTTCCGTAAATAAGTATTTCTCAATGCAATTTCAAACGACCAATTAAACTATAAATTCTGATGTTCAGTTTCAACGTGGTAGAAACACAATTAATTTATTTCGTGCAATAGTCGATAAAACTAAGGATTTTGGAATATATTATACGAGGCGGCGTGATCTTGTTATTTTATTTTAGAAGATTTCACTTTTGATTAGTTAAACGTAAATTTTAAGAGGGATTTCGCTTTACGGGATTCTTTTCACAATTATTGGTCAATTTCCGGGATATTTTTAAATCAATGTATTTTTGTTAAATTTTGAAGTATTTTTCTTTGTCCAAAACAAAAGGTACATCCCAAATGCTGCGGGGATCAGAGACAATGACTTATTTCTGCAGTTAATGTATTCTTCTTCTTAGCTTTTGATCAAATCCAGCATTCGTCTGGACGATAAAAATACAATTAAAAAACAGTAACAAAATATAATGAAGCAGAAGAAAATAAAAACAATAAATACAAAAAATAAGACTAAAAACACTAGTACGTAAAAAATAATATTTGTATTTAATGAAATTTTACTTGACTTCTGAGTAGTAACTTTTAGCAAGACGAATGTTTAATCAAAAAGTTTTCACGAAAATAGAAAAAGTAATGAAAAAGTAATACCAGAGGGTGTTACAGGTCAAAAGTGTTTTTAGAATAAACTGATTTTTCACGATTTTTATGTGATGTATTATAAGAGAATGATCTGTCTTTTTTTTTAAAAAAAAACTATTTTTTGTTAGTTGAACAACGATGATGCATTTCGTTCATGGAAAACACCCGAACCCTGCTATGGGTACCCCAAAGTAGCACCCCAAATATACACCCCTGATGAGATGGCGCTGACTGGGTAAAAACGTGGGGCCCACCCAATATTTTTTCCCTTTGAAATTTGAACCCTTAGATCCCCAAACTAATTGCCATCCAGTTGTTCAAAACCCCCCACCACCATTAAGGCCCTGTTTGATACCAGGGTTGGAGGATGGGATTGGATTGGGAATCCTGTGGGACCTCTAATACTTTGTTCGGTGTTGCAAACAATGGGAGGATTGCTAATACCATGGGATTGTGAATCCCACAAAAGCATGGGATTACCCATCCCAAGGGGGGTTGGGTATTGGCAATCCTATCCCATGGGATTGGAAGGATTCCTCTCCTGTGCAAACCCCTCCCAGCTGTGCAAACCACCAAACCCCATGATCTAATCCTATCCTAGACAAAACAAACATGTTATTAACAATCTCATGATCTAATCCTGTGTAAAAACAAACATGGGAAATGATTTGTCTCCTCATTAATAATCTCACCTTAATTATAACTAACCCCAATCCTAATCCCATCTCATTACCAATCCCCCCAAAACGAAACCTCGTAACGGGGCCTAAAGCCCTTCTGGTCTTCCTCCGCCCGTCGACCATGGACGCTGCTGCTGTCTCCGGCCACCAGTGACGCCGCCCCATCTCTCCAGCCACCATGTCTCTCTCGTTTTAGCTCCCTCTGTCAGCAATCACCATCGTAGCCACCCCAACCTCCAAAGCCAGCGATTGGGATTGAAGTCCCTTCTCTCTTTCTGTCTCTCCAAAATCGAATTTGAATCCGTCTCTCTACAAAATCGATGGAAGAAATAATCATGCCTGTTTTTTGTTTCTTCCTAACAAGTCTTTGATTTTAATAAAAATCAATTTGCCCTAATTTTTCAAAACCTCCAAACCTCAAAATTAGGGCTTTTTGGAACATCCACATTAGAGATTTAATCTTACGTTTTGTTTGACATTTAACAGGGTTTGAACATGATAATAGCTTGAACATGATAATAGCTTCCTTTGTTTTTTTTGTTCTTGATTTCAAAGTTTGGTCGGAATTTATGGAGTTTTGAGGGCGGCGTCACTGGTGGCCGGAGATGGGGCTGTGTTACTGGTGGCCAGAGATGGCGGGTGGAGTTAGTTTGGAAATGGTGTTACAGAGGGAGCAAACATCAGA
Source organism: Vaccinium myrtillus (assembly GCA_016920895.1). NCBI lineage: Eukaryota > Viridiplantae > Streptophyta > Magnoliopsida > Ericales > Ericaceae > Vaccinium > Vaccinium myrtillus. The sequence continues at coordinate 12,334,683 of CM029275.1, read as the reverse complement.
TCGAAATCTAGTTCTGGCGTTGGGGTGGGGGGTCGAAATCGATTTTCGGCGAAAATAGTGGTACTGGAGCATGATGGTGGGAGGAGATCGTTGTTTGAAAATCTAGGTTTACTTGATTTAGAGCATCTCTAGTGCACTACTTAAAAAATGTTTGCTAAAGTGTACACCTAAGCACATGTGGGACCTTATTTTGTGTGCTAAGAACTTAGTTAGCTAGCTAAGGAGAAATGCACTTTAAATGGGGCTCCCTAAAAATGTTCATTAGCTTTTAGAGTGAGACCCATTTAAGTGGTGAGGGGTGCCAAGTGGTCCCACAAAATTCTCCTCTCCTTCCCTTCTCTCTATCTCTCTCCTCTTTCTCTCTCCTTAAGTCACTCCCCAAATTTATTTTTTTGAAAAGCAAAGAAAGATTTCATTAATCCCAAGGGAGCCAAAGATGAAATCAGTACAATAGGAAAATAAATGCATTGAGAGAGGTTCGGAATCACTCCTACTACTGCTACTCGCAAATACTAAACCTACCTCCCCACCTCTCGATTTTTAATAAAAAAGCACCATGTTGGTAAGATACCAACGCAACAATAGTCCGAGAAAACAACTTTCAATACAGCAAAATTAACTCACGCCCCCAACAACACCCAATAATAAAGCTCATTAAAAGCATTCAAGCCCATCTGCACGTTCACCCAAGCGCTTCTAGCTCGGTCGCCGGAAAAAAACTCCGACGAACACCCAAAGACACATATGCACGTTCACCCTCTCCCTGGTGGAAACCCAATACACCTACAGCGCCATAGATCGTCTCCCTCTGTGTTGATGACCATTGTCTCCCAGCTGTTGCCTATCGCCGATCTTAACTCGACCAAAGCCCAAACTCAAGCTAACGACATAACCGCCTCCCTGTTGCCTACCTCAGATTCGATCACCACTGCATCACATTTGCCATCGCAAAAACCCCCCACACACAAGCCGACGGGCCTTCGTCCCCGCTGCCGCCCAGTCTGCGGTTACAATTGCAACCCATCAATACACCTCACCGAGTCACCCCTTCATCCTCTGCCGCCACTGCTTCACCCATATTTGATTACATCCTCCGCCACCGTTAATGCACCAAATCACCGCCCCTCACAGCACCCAACTCAATCTGAAAAATGCCCGCCGCCCATAACCTGCACTACCGTAGCCGACGCCCCTCACAACCTGCACTTCCTTCTGCCCAAAACCTTCCACTTCCACCGCCCCTCACAACACCCAAATCAATCTGCTGTATTGAAAATCGAAATCACAGTCCCCTTTATTACGCCGCAGCACGTCCACCAACAAGAACGCCGTCGCGGCCGCCACACCAAACCATAAGCCGAAACCTGCGAAAAAAAGGAGAACAGAGAAAACGAAAAAGAGGGGGAGAGAGAGAGAGAGAGAGAGAGAGAGAGAGAGAGAGAGAGAGAGAGAGAGAGAGAGAGAGAGAGAGGGGGGAGACTGAAACCCTATAAGATGTGTTTTTAGAGAGAGGCGGGAGAATTTTAGAAATTTAGGGAGTCACTTAGGGCACTTTAGGTAGTGAGGGGTGCCACTTAGGATTTTAGGGAGCCAATTTTTGTGCACTAGAGACCATTTTTTGAGGTTTTTCTTAGCTAACTAGTTAGGGCACTTTAGGTAGTGATTTTAGGTAGTGCACTAGAGATGCCCTTATGGATTTCCCGGGAACCCTTCTACGTGAACCGACCACAATGCAGAGCGACGGCGTCGAGCGGCGTCGGTGCCGCCGTTGTGGGTCTCATAAGATCGTCGAACGTTCATCGTTCTCGAGAATCAAATTCCGAGTGGGCCTACGCGGGAATCGAGGCAATCGAACGGCTGTATGAGCTCGATCCAAAATCACCCCCATTCCCACTCGGAATTTGATTCTGAGAACGATGAACGGTTCGGATCGATCATATGGGACCCACAACGGCGGCACTGACGCCGTCGGTACGCCGTCGGTGCATTGTGGTCGGTTCACTTATCTTTTTCGATTTCCCGGGGAAGGGTAATTCCCAAATTTCAAATGGGTTTTAGGTGGGCCCCACGATTTTATTCCCCAGTTCCACCTCATCCGGGTGTGCACTTGGGGGTACCCCCAGCGTTTTCGAAAACACCCTGTTATTTTTTTTTTTGGATTTATTTCCTACTAATTTTAAGTTTTCAACCACTTGATGTGGACATATCATATACACTATACAGAGCAGTTCACTGGTCTCTTCTTTTTCATGGCCCATGGGGACAGGACAGTGACGGCTACAAAGCATCGCTGGGCATGTGGATGGTAGCAAAGTACAAATGAAATTATTTCATAAGTTTTCTCATGCATGATTGAAACGTTTCTTAAACTTTTTTTTTTTTTCGAGGATTAAAAACGAGATGACATTCAAAATATCTGTTAAAGTATGGAGTAAAAATTACCGACAATCAATTTTAAGTTTTGAGAGATGTTTTTTCGGGTAATGAGTGTAGAGGAATAGACAGGGAAACAAAAATACTCTCTCTCTCTCTGTTTGTTGGTCCATTTTTTAATATTTGTATCATATTTTAAATTGTCTATATATATAATTTATTTATGGGATTCATGATTTTAAAAATTTCGTATAATAAAATTAATTGAGACATGAAATAAAATTCGTATTACAAATTTTTAAAGATTCGTATAGAAAGATATGTAAGAGTACAATTTTTCAAGGGGTATGAAATAGTGAAATGGACAAATAAATACGGACAACAGAAGTAAATTAATACTCCCTCCGTCAGGATATCTTAGTTCATTTTGGGAGTTCGTGCCACTTTTTAAATGATTATATTTTATAATTTATAATGTTTTATGTAATTTTAAAAATATTGGTTTATATAACTAATCGAGATCTATCAAACAAGATCCATGCTGGATATATAATTACTTACCAATTTAAAGACATCACAAATTTTTTTTATCCAATTTAATAGAACGAGAGACAAACAAATCCGAATAGAGAGAATTATGAAGAAAAACTTATTACGAACCGTGCTAAAAAAGAAGAGCTTGGGTTGGGTGGCTCTTTAAAATCAAAACCAACAAAGTCTTTGGTAAATAATCGTGATGTTTCAAAAATCTACATAGCAGAAATGTCAAGTGTCTAGAAATAATATTGAAAAATTACCCAAAAGTCACTCTTTTCAATTTTCTAGTACTTTCTAGGTAATGTTTCCGTGTATGAAGCGCTGCTAATCTTGATAGAGACGCTCTCGGGCTTTGTAAACTTGTGTTCCTTGCCATGACAGTCGCTTGTCCATAAAGCACTTTTCAAAATAGGATTTCTTTATTTCCTGAAAATGAATGTGACCACATGAATAAGTGATCCATTATGGTCCCCCATCATATTCATAATTCCTAGTAATAGTTCAATTCATTTCCCACCTGTTTTTCGTTGTCCCAAAAATATCCCAAGGCACATGGAAATAAAAGGCTACATACTTTTTGATTACTTTGTTGACTAAAACACAGCCCCGGCTTGAGATTTCTCGAGGATTCGATCAAAGCATTAATTTAGAATCTTAAACGTGTTAAAAAAAAATTGTTTTACTCCCTCCGTTATGAATTTCTTGTCTATTTATGGTTATGTATGCTATTTTTCAATTACTTATATCTTTCAATTTACAATATTTTTTATAATTTCAAAATTTTTGTTTAATAATACTCATTGAGAACTATTAAACGAGATTGATATTGAATATATATAACATTATACATTGAAAAATATAACCAATTTCTTGAGACATGCAACAAGGCAATCTTGGAGGCCTCCGAGTTTTTGAGGGCTGTCATAGTCTCCAACGAGATTAGAGGAGGAACACAAGGTGATCATGTTCCGGAGCAGACAGAGTGGGAAAAACCTTTGCGTGGTTGGGTGAAAGTAAATTTTGACGGAGGGTTAGACAAAATAAACAAGACAAGCGAACTGGGCATTGTAATTCGTAATGTTGATGGGTCCTTTAGGGCAGCAAGAGCTGTTCATGTTGGCAACTTGATGAACCCAACGGTCCTGGAGGGGATGGCAGCTAGGGAAAGTCTAGTCTTTGCTAAAGAATTGGGATTGCAAAAGGTCCATTTGAATGGAGACTCGCAACGTGTGATCCAGTTGATTCAGAAGGAGGAGGAAATTAATACCGAAGTAGGCACGCTGGTCGAAGATATTCATCGATTGTGGAAGGATTTCGAAGGGATCAAAGCAAGTTTTGTTAGACGGATTGTCAATTCAGTGGCACGCTTGGTAGCCATAGATGCAGTGAGAGGGAGCGGTACTCGTACGTGGGAATTCTATCCCCCCCCCATGGACAACAAATATGGGACGGAGGAGTAGTACACACAGACACAGACACAGATAGTCAATAATTTTTTCCTAAATAGAATTTCAAAATTTGATTTTTTTCCTTTTATCATTTATTTTTATTATAATTTATTTTTTGTCATTCGTCATTCATAACCTATTACATTTTGTATTTTTTTTTTTTTTTTTTTTTGGGGGGGAGAGAGAGAGAGAGAGAGAGAGAGAGATTGGAACTCGATCCCGGAATATAGTGTGGGATATCCAAGAGTTTTACCACATGCGCTAGCCAACACTTGCTTATCCTTGAAAACGCTCAAAATTGGGTTTTCAAATTACAATTGAGCTCAACTTTTTAATACTCAATAGGACCCTAACTACTAATACTTGGGGTTTAATTTACTGTACACCCCCTAATCTATCACCTTTTGTCACTTTCACCCCCTCATCTATAAAATCCAACACTTTTACCCCCTGAACTATCAAAATCCATCAGCCCATAACGCCGTTAACGGAATAGGTGGAAAAGACCATTATACCCCTCGATATATATAAACTCACCCTTACGTTTTTTCATTGTTCCATCCTCCATCCTCTCTCTAACTCTTCCCTCCCTTCACAAACGATCGACGAGCGACCCACCCTCTCTTCAGCAATCCCCTAGTATCTCCATCACGATGAATGGCATCACCGACGAAGTTCTTCTCTCTCTTTCTCTCCCCGATGCAGATCTGAAATAGCTTTGCTCACGAAGTCGTTCGAACCCCTGTAAGTATGTATTCGAACCCCTACTACATGAAGTCCTTCTCTCTCTCTCTCTCTCTCCCCCCCGATGCAGATCTAAAAATTTGTTTGAAATATTGAAAATTTCAAAACCCTAACCCATCGCTATTCTGAAAATTTCAAAACCCTAACCAACCCATATTCTGAAAATTTTGAAACCCTAACCCAAAAATTGTTTGAAATTTTCAGAACTTGAAACCTAATTGATACTGAAACCCTTAATTTTGGATATTCTGAAAGCCCAATTTTTGGAACCCTAACCCTAACGACCCACTTTATCACAAAAAACCCACCGTAATATGAAATTTTGGAAATCCTAACTAAAAGTTTTGACATTTTCTGAACCCTAATCGTAATTAATAGTGAAACCCTAAATTCTAAATATCTTTGTGTGTTGTCTGTATTTTGTTTGCAGGAAATGGCTATATTTTCATTTAGTTTGGACATACACGTTGGTGGCAAAATTGTGGAAGGGCCGCCTGTTAAATATTTGAATGGAATGGTTGCAAGCAGCAAAATTGTTGAAGGGCCGCCTGGGTTTGGGGTTGGGGGAATGGGGATTGGTGGGTGAGGATTGGTGGTTGAGGTGGTTGAGAGAGAGAGAGAGAGAGAGAGAGAGAGAGAGAGAGAGAGAGAGAGAGAGAGAGAGAGAGAGAGAGATTATGGGTGTCGGGTGAAAAACCCAGATTAGAGCTGCTGCTGTCGTTTGAATTTGAAACCCAGAATTTAAAACCCAGATTTTGGGTGTCGGGTTGGGGTCACATTTTGGGTGGTGTCGGGTTGGGGATTGGGGTCAAATGGTGGTGCTCTAGTGTGTGTGTGTGTGTGTGATGAAAACCCAGATTTTTTGCTCGGGTTGGGGTGTGTGGGAGGGAGGGAGGATATAGAGGGAGAGGGTGAACTTCTGGAGGGAAGAAATTAGGGTTGGGGTATTTTATACCCAATCCATTTAAGGGGTAAGGGTATTTCAGTCCAACATTGGCCTTAAATTCATTTTCCCATCCATTTTATTAACAAAATCATCCATTTTATTAATAAAAGGGGTGAATGTGATGGATTTCATACATGAGGGGGTGAAAGCGTTGAATTTTATAGATGAGGGGGTGAAAGAGACAAAAGGTGATAGATTAGGGGGTGTACAGTAAATTAAGCCAATACCGGTGGCCTCAAAATTGGGCATTCTGAGTGGGCTCCACACTGCTATTTGTTGGGCCTTGCCCCATGACTACCCCTGAATGGGCGCTTCTGCTACTAATTAAAACATTAAGAGGTCAATTTTTGTCTAATAACATAATTGATTATTACTTCTCATGTGTAGTTGATAACTTTACTTCTTTACATTTGTTAAGCTTTCATTTAGTTATTCAGGTCCCTTCGAATGTTTGGCTTTGGAGTGCAAAAATTATTTTCCTTTTAATGTTTTTGGCAAGGAAAGAAGAGGCCTAGTGCATTAAGGGAACTAAATGATAAATACGATTAGCCCGGGGTTAAGGTCTAGTTTTTCAAAAGATTTATCAAGATTTGCTAAAATCACCCTTTGATTCTATCAAATAAGGAGGAGGGTTGATAAAATCTCAGTTTTTTTGAATGTCAAACGGAAAACTCAGCCTTAAGACTCCTAGCTCGTCCTAAGGGGACTCAACCGCCATGAATGCATATATAATTACTAGCAGCATCAAAAGAAAGGTACGTTGTTATGGTATTCCAATTACTTGAGCAATACTCTACTTCACACGACAAATTGACTCACTTAGGCATTAGAGGCTGGTTGGCTAACACCACACCGGTGTCTCTAGTCTTTCTCTGATTTGCAGGCCATTCATCGAGGATCGCCGAAAATTGCTTCATCAATCACATTGGAGCATCATAAAAAAAAATTGAGATTCGTGTGCAGGGCAGCCTAGACCTACGAACATAGGCAAACTGATAAATAATAATCGTATTGTATATGATATTAATCGGTCAAATAATAACCTTCCAGTTCAAAAAAATAAAATAACCTTCATGTTTTGCTTTTAAACGTAACATTAACTCACACTGGATATATGAAAACCTAAGAGTTCAAATTAACTGTTGTATGAAAAATAAGTCTCAGTTTCTAAATTTTTCAGGTGCTATCAACTTTTTTAAGTCGCTAGAGATTTGTACTTTAAAGTCCGGGATTAGTCGAGATGCACACAAACTGACCTAGAGTACACCTGATTATTAAAAAATGCATTAATTGTATCAAAATTGATTGAGAGAGAGAGAGAGAGAGAGAGAGAGAGAGAGAGAGAGAGAGAGAGAGAGAGAGAGAGAGAGAGAGAGAGAGAGAGAGAGAGGTGAAATAATTAAACGCAGAATTAATTTGTTGCGTCCATTCACATTTTGCACGAGGAACCACGTTTGCACATCAAGTAGTAAGTAACAAGTATGGATGATGATCATCAATAACCTAGAAAAAGTGCTACCTCATGCCTTCCCTTTTTTGTAACCGGCACATGCTGCTACTGGTGGCTCTAGAATTAAAGAAATTTCTGATAAAACCTCCAAGTGATCCAACCAAGAAAAAAAGGACAAGTGGATCATGTAGTGCGTAAACACGGTGTAGTGCACTACATCCGTCCGTCCAATCTCGGATCTAATCTGAGTAAGTCAATATACGGTGTAGTGCATTACATCTGACCGTCCATTTCGACAATACACGAATCGGATTTAATCCAAGCAATATATGTATTGTGAAAATGGACGGTCGGATGATGCACTACACGGTGTAGTGCGTTTTACACACTCCACCATCCCCCAACCCCAGAAGAAAAAATAAATGCTGAGTAAATTTCATGTGACCCAATTAAGCAAATAACATGGTAAGTACTGGAAGAGGTTGAGAAATGTACTTTAAAAGAAATACTATTTGATTTGGCAGTTCAGATATGATCATTTCCCCTAACTTTCATTTATTTTTTGTGTGCATGTGGGACAATGTTCTTTTTTGACAAAGGCTAAAGAAATTATATATGGCGTGAAACATGTGTCGAAATGTGGTGGAAATTATAAGAAACCTTAGACGCAATTTTCCTACCATTTGAGGGTTGATTAAGCTGACTTGGGATGGATGGATGTTACCATCAGATATCCGATTTTGATTTGATAAGGAGATTCTCATGTTGTCAATTCGTAGGAGAGGAACGTAGGAATCAAATCGACGAGAGTGTACCGGAATGGTCTTCATTTATTTGTGCGTACCATATTTAGTTTTGTCTTAGGTGATATCAAAACTTTGCATAGTATAAATATAAATTTTTCGAGGTCCATCAGGTGACATGACACTTATGACAATCCATAACATGGCGGATACTTGAACGGGGTCACATGTGATTTAAAAACGACATCATTAATTGTTGAGGACGTGCAAAAATCCTACTAACCTAAACCAATTTGAATCGACCTAATTCGCGATTTGAGAAGATATATGCATGGGTTGAGTTGAGCGGGAGATGGGATAGTTTTTTTTGACGATTGTTAGGATGTAGAAAATATAATTTAACATTGACAATTGAATTCGCGAATCTCTTTGAATATAATCGCATGCAAAAGAATTTATATAATCATTCACCACCGTCATACATACACGGATGTTCCAAGAGAACACAATTATATATATATCAAGCTATTTTAGCTCAGATTTCTTATGGGAAAATTACCAAATTTATTATATGGGAAAATTACCAAGTTTTTTAAACAGCATTTGTCGACATGCCGTGGTGCGTACGTTGTAATGATGGTAGTTGTGAAGAGATGAAGACGACTAGACGAGGGAGTTCTTGGCATTTTTTTTTGGCTAAATGGAAGTGTAAGTATTGTACCTAGTAACGTGTGGGTGGTGCTTAGTAATGCCAAAGGAATTGGATAAGGTGGGATTAAGGTTGATGATAGAGAGGACAAGTGAGGTCCACAAGATAGTAGATGAGAGATTATATGAATATTGAGATTAGTTGTACCGTGTTTGGTTAGAGTGGTATAAAGAAGATGTGGATTATTTTTTATCGTTGGATGTCGAGGGAGATGATTTTTTACTAAATGAAAAAATAATCCACGGTTATTCAGTCCACCCTTAATCCCTCGCCAAACAAAGGCCGGACTAGGGGGTTGCGGATCCGCTTCCCAACTCCCTGTCCCGTTCATCCGAGCCGTCAACGGCTCAGATTCTCAAATGAATATGGATGGCTCAGATTTGTTTGAGGTGAGATGGAATCCGAGCCGTTGATTGCTCGGATAGACGGCTCGGATAAATGGGACAGGGAGTTGGGACACGAAAATTGGGACAACGGATCCGCTCTCGGACTATGGAAGATGGAAAACATGTAGGTCCATCCCCTTAATACCACATGTCCTATGGGGACTCGAACGTGCGCATTGTTCTATGGAGACTCGAACTTGTACATTGTCCATCAAGTCCAGAGTTTCTAATCACTAAACCAACACCTCATTGGTGTTTCTTTGCATTTTTGTCAAACCGTAGAATACTAGTTTTTGGCCACCACTTTTAATGGGTGGGCCTTGTGAGTTTGCTAGTATTTCCTTTCGGGCCTGTACTAGTCCAGTCGCACTATTATACCCTCCCTTAGAAAACCCAACAGCACCAAACTAATTGAAGGCCCATGGGTTTCACGATCCAATCACACTCCATACAAGCAAACTAAAAACATAGTCCAATACACTTAGGGTACATAGAGAAAAAAAGAAAAAAAAAACACTATTCCGAAGCACCAAAAAAAAGAAAAAAACAACAACAGAACAACTACACTCTTTCATAAGTCACCCCCCTCATATCAACTTCCAGGAGGGGGATGATTTCAATAGGAGGAACGATGTGTGAAACCCATTTGTCCTCTTGTTCCACTCCAACGTTGGCAAGTTTATCCGCAACTTTATTTCCTTCGCGATATGTGTGACTCAATGAGCAACCAGTGACAGTAAGCAACGCCTTGCACTATTGAATGAGGGTCTTGTGTGATGAATGAGCAGGTGCCTCCCCTTCAATGAGCTCGATAGCTGTTGCAGAGTCTGATTCTATTTAGAGAGTCTCCATGCTTTGACTTTGAACCAATTCTAAGCCTCTAAAAATGCCCCACAGTTTAGCTTCAAGACTGGTGCAGAACACTTATGGGGTGTTTGGCCAACGATTTATTGCATTTTCAACTTCTTGTTTTTGGCTTATGGGTGTTTGGGAGCCTGTCCTCAAAACATGTTCTGATAAAATATGTTTTCAGTTTTTGACATTAGAGGCCAGAAGTGAAAAGTAGCTTTGGAGGAGCTTTTCAACTTCTCCTTCTACTTCCAAAACACTACTCTTCTTTCTAAATGCATTCTACACATTTCTCTCAAACAATCGTATTTGATTCAAAATACATTCTAATCATATAATTTAAAAAGTCCAAAAATCAAAAAATTAAAAATAAAAAACTGAAAATAAGACTCCCAAACCCCCTTAGTCTTGAAAAGGCATTAACGAGCAGTTGGTTGGGATGTGGGCGAGGTGCGTCACTAGCCGAGTAGACGTAACCGGCTCAACGCGGCTATTTACTCCAAGCTATTATCCCCTGCAACAAAGCAATAGTCACACCTTCCAATCATCCCGATCATAATACAAGTATGGGATTGTGAAATGTCCTAATTACCCAGTGTGTGAAACGTGGCTTGTTTCCATTGGTTAAACAGAATCGTGTGGTGGGGAAACAGCCGCACAAACCCCGTCGATGGAAACGAAGACCGTGTGTTGCTCCGTCACTCTCTCTCTCAATTGTATCGCCGCAGCACCATCTCCCTCAATCTCTCCGCCCAGTCTCTCTCTAAAAACCCGAACTATAGATATATACTCCTAACTCTAATTTCTCTCTCTCTCTCTCTCTCTCTCTCTCTCTCTCTATAGCTTTCTCCATCCCCTCTCTCTACATCGACATACATACTTGCAATTTAGCGCGATGGCTGTCGTTTTTCAAGCAATCGGAGCAGCTACGGCTCTCTCGTCCGCCAATGTCTTCGATTCGAAGCGAATTCAGTTCTCATATGGCAGATCGCTATCAGGTTCGGTGTATTTTCTTCTCTCATTTTCCTCGATTTTGTATCGCTTTGGCAAATTACAAATGAATTTGCTTTAATTGTTCTCGCACGAGTTCTGATTTATTGTTTTTTGTATTCGTAGAGAGGAAAGCAAGCATTTGCGCTGTAAGATCTGATGTAAGGTTGTACTCTGGTTCGAACCCCAGAGGTCGCAAAGCGGAGCCATTGATTACCAATGCAGTTGCAGTAAGTCGAATTCAAATACATGTAAATCGTTGGCTGATCATGAAATGTTTTATTGCTGGAATTAGCGTTAATTAGTTTCGAATTTTGTAGACAAAAACTGAGGGTTCAACGGCTTCAGCGGCATCCAAACCTGGGTATGCTCAGTTTATTAATACTTTATACATTAGAATAGATTATTTGCTTTTTTGTGTGTAAATTCAGCTTTTGTCATTTATTGCTGTTAAGCTCAACAAGCACTGTACCGTGCTATGTAGGGGAGTATAAAAATTCTGCTGTGTTTAATGATTTTTATCCCTCACCTATGCACGATCTAACTCCAAATGTAAAAATTGTATTAAAAGAAAAAGTTAAAATGTGAGGGGAAGTATGAGGGAAAGTTTGAAAGATTATTCTTTGTCAAGTGGAAATCGATAAAGAGAATTTTAACGGCCGAGGTGAATTGATGTGAAATTTTCTAATTTTTTTTTTCTCAAAAAAAAGAACTTGCCATGTATCTTATCTTACACATGCTTAATGTATAGTATATATGTGCTTTCATTCAAGTCTAGTAATTCCTTTTCTTATGGGGTTAAGAAAAATACATACGGATATGGGAAAACCGACATAAGGAAATACAGATTACAGGCAGCATTAGTATCACTACATTCATGATTCATCTGAAGTAGTGCGAGCTCCTTTCAAAATGAATTTCCAGAGACGTTGTAACAACATATGGCATTTTCGAGAAAATGGTCACAACAGAATTCTTTCTCTTAGCACTTGATAGAGGGTAAGTTTGACGGTTAGGACTCAGGACTATAAGAATCTTGTGTAGGATCTCAAATGGGAAAAACTCAAAGGGATGAGCTCATCTCCATACCCCATTCCTCCATACTTTCAATTTCCGCCCACATTTCAGGCCGAAAACCATGATCCAAACCGTTCAACTCGTAGAGCATGCAAAAAACTACAAGTTCTTGATCAGATATCGAGAAATATGTAAATAAGTAACACTTAACACTTTGTTCTGTAAGTTCTAAGGTTAAACTGTAGAATATACATACCATACATTTTGCATAACAATCTGCAATGTGTTCACACGTCTATCGATATCCGACCAAACTAATATTTCGTAGACTCTTAGTTTGCGTGTTTTACAAAGTGAGCGGTTCGGATCATGGTTTTGGACCCGAGATGTTGACAAAAACTAAAAGTACAGAGGGGTATGGAGGGATGGGGTATGGAGAGGAGCTCATTCCATCCCAAGCTGAAAAGTATCAAGCCTGCATATTGTTTAGTTATTTAAGAACACAAAAAAGAATACTCAGGTTGAACAAATGACTGGGCCAATAAATCTTAGCGTGGCTAATTGTGGATTTTGGTGGCCAAATGAGCAAGTCATTTTTAGATCTTCCCCTTCATTTTTAGATCTTCCCCTTCCCCCAAGTAAAAAAGTGGGCTTTGACATGCCTTTTCTCATCCCAAAATGGAGGTCTTTGCTGAAATTTTTTCTTCTGTTGGTGGGTTTTTTTTTTTTATATTTTTATTGTGTGCAAAATCAGCAAAACAATCCAAACTAGCGAAATGGGCATACCCCAGGACAGTAGACAACAGCACTATGCTTCCAACTGAGGGAAGTATGAACAAAGGAATAACTAGACATAGAAAGAATCAACAGTTAGCAAACAACATAGTACAGCAGCGAACCTCCACCCCCACCCAGCCACCCCCATGTTCTAGGCATGAGATCTCCCTGGATTGTGGGGCATCAGGATCTATTTGATAAGTTCCAGGAGTGACAGAGCATCCAATTCGCCTGTGAATTATCTCCTCCTTCCAAGAGCTGATTGTCTCTGGTATCACTCATAATATTTCTTATTAGGGTTCTTTAGCTTTCTGAGAAAAAAACCCTAACATTTCTCCCCATCCAGAATTGATGACTAGCAACAACCATAGAAAGCTTGAAAATACAGTACTCAAAAGAACTCCTACATCATAGCCCAGTCCAATCTTTTTCCAACAACCAAGGTCTCTTGTAAGTTCTTTAGCTTTCTGAGAAAAAAATCCTAACATTTCTCCCCATCCATAATTGATGACCAGCAACAACCATAGAAAGCTTGTAAATACAGTACTAAAAAGAACTCCTACATCATAGCCCAGTCCAATCTTTTTCCAACAACCAAGGTCTCTTGTAAGTTCTTTAGCTTTCTGAGAAAAAAATCCTAACATTTCTCCCCATCCAGAATTGATGACTAGCAACAACCATAGAAAGCTTGTAAATACAGTACTCAAAAGAACTCCTACATCATAGCCCAGTCCAATCTTTTTCCAACAACTAAGGTCTCTTGTAATTTGCTTTTTTTCATAAGGGTAGCCGAGTACTAGAAAGCTCTATTTATAGGACAAGTGATCATGTGTTTCAGCAGGAAGATTGTAGAAGAAACACATAGGATCAACAAGTGCCACTGCCTTAATCTATCCATTGCAGAGAGCTTCCTGAGACTACACAACCACATGATAGTTACTGATTCGTACTACTATCTCTACTGCGAATATACATACCGCATGGTTGTAATAATTAATTTTGTACTGTCTCTATTATAGTGTATGCCGCATTTTGTCAAATCAAATGTGTGTTGTATATTTGCTTTTGTCTTTACATTTAAATCTTCCGAGGAGGAATGCTATAAATAACTTGTTTCTGCATTATAGCATTGATCTACGCCCTTGTTTCTGCATTAATATTGGTTGTTTCTATTGCTTGTTAGTTGAGGATAATGTCAATATATTAACCCTGTATCTTCAGGCATGAGCTTTTACTGTATGAAGCTCTCCGTGAAGGCCTTGAGGAAGAAATGGCAAGAGATCCCACCGTGTGTGTAATTGGTGAAGATGTGGGTCATTATGGAGGGTCATACAAGGTGACCAGAGGCCTGGCTGAAAAATATGGCGATCTCAGGGTTCTTGATACCCCCATTGCTGAGAATTCTTTCACTGGCATGGCCATTGGAGCTGCCATGACTGGTCTAAGACCAATTGTTGAGGGAATGAACATGGGTTTTCTCCTTCTCGCTTTTAACCAGATATCCAACAACTGCGGAATGCTCCACTACACATCTGGTGGCCAGTTCACAATACCTGTGGTCATCAGGGGACCTGGTGGAGTCGGTCGCCAGCTTGGGGCTGAGCACTCGCAACGCCTGGAGTCTTATTTTCAATCGATCCCTGGTATCCAACTGGTGGCGTGCTCAACCCCTTATAATGCAAAGGGCTTAATGAAAGCTGCAATACGAAGTGAGAACCCAGTGATACTTTTTGAGCATGTTTTGCTTTATAATCTCAAAGAGAGGATTCCAGATGAGGAGTATGTATTGAATCTTGAGGAAGCAGAGATGGTTAGGCCTGGGGAACATGTAACTATTTTAACCTACTCCAGGATGAGGTATCATGTGATGCAGGCTACTAAGACGTTGGTGAACAAGGGTTACGATCCCGAAGTTATTGATATTCGATCTCTAAAGCCATTTGATCTTTACACAATTGGGAATTCGGTGAAAAAGACACATCGGGTGCTGATTGTTGAGGAGTGCATGCGCACGGGTGGAATTGGAGCTAGTTTGACGGCAGCTATTAATGAGAATTTCCATGATTATTTGGATGCCCCAATTGTGTGTTTGTCATCACAAGATGTGCCAACACCGTATGCTGGGACATTGGAGGAATGGACTCTGGTTCAGCCACCCCAGATTGTTACTGCAGTTGAGCAGCTCTGCCAGCTTCAATAGTCGTGACGGAATTATTGCTGGCATGTTCCTATCTACACTAGTTCTATAGTTTATAGTGTTGCTTGCAAAGTCATTAGATTTTGAGAGGGGATTTCTGGTTAAGAACTTGGCAATTGTTTGTTTGTTGATGAGTTTGTGTCTTCTTGTTTGCTTAATTTCCAATGGTGGTTGGGATCTTGTTAAGAGACCTAATATAGGTTGGACCATGAGGATTACATACGTGATCCGGCATAGGGTAACTGATAAACAGATGTTTTTGGAAATGATCCCAGTGCTAAAAATTTGTGAATCTTTTTATTTTATTTTTATTTTTTTTGTGCGCGCGCGCTCTAGTGCTTCTTCTCGGGAGTATAGGCCAAACCTGCCACTATATTGATGTCATCAGAATTGAGATACATGTATCTCAATGTCATGTTTTTCCGATGATGTATATTGTGGTGCCCTCAACACCTTGAGGAGTATGTAGCCCATGGTCGCCTCCAAAATTTGTAGTGTTTCAATGTTGAATTTCCAGATATTTTGTTCTTTGGGTTCTGGAGAATCAGGTGATCTTCCACGTAGATGCGCATGTTTCTGTACTGGTATATGTGGACAATTAGGTGATCTTCCATGTAGATGTGTGTGTTTCTGTACTGGTGTATGTATAACAGGCGGGGGATCACTTGATTGCCTTCTCGGGGATCTTCCATGTTGATGTGTATGTTTCCGGGTTAAAACAGGCGGGGGGCTCCCTAGTTGCTTGCAATGCCGGCTCCCACCCCGAGAAGGCAATCAAGTGATCCTCCTTGCAGAATTGCGAACCAGCTGCTGCTTGCCGAGTATGGACAGTGCGTTTTTCAAGCCAAACGGGACAGCATCAATTAGGACTTGCTCACTGGAATTGCGCACTGGATTTGGAGTTAATTTGCTCGCTGGAATCACTCAATGCAAATGCTCAATTTGGCTCTCTGGAAATGCTCAATTTGTTGGCTGGATGTTAATAAACTGCTATGCTGGATGTTTTTCTGTTTATGGGTTCGGTTAAGTGGCTTTGTGCACAATTGCTTCGTTTTTTTTTTGTTCTGCTGATGTTATGGGAGCATTGCTTCATTCATTGTGTATTTTTGTGCACAAAATCTTGAAGTGCCAATAGCTGTAATGCCATGAGAAGAGCAACAGAATTTGGATGCCCAGCTAAACCTTTTGCAGTTCATTTTATCCCCAAAAAAAATACTATCAAAATATGGAAGGACAGCCCCTCATACTCTAAATCCCCATATTCTGCAGATTGAAAAGACTGTACCCCAACTACTACAACGGCCAATTAACCGTTTTTTTTTATAATTAAAAAACGTGTCTTTTTTAACTTTATCCAAAACTATGTGAAAACGTGTATACGAATCACGCTTTCTTAAAAACGTGTTTGATAAACACGCTTTCTGGGTTGGTTAAGATGGATTAACTTAAAAATTAAGTTAATCCAAAAACATGTTTCTAAAACACGCTTTCTGAAAACGTGTTTTCAAAACACGCTTTATTCCCGGGAAAAAAAAAAAAAAAAAAACTGCGAGTTCTTTCTGAGGCGGTGATGGCATCTTTGTATGGTCCGAAAAAACGGTGAAGGCTTAGCCGGAGTTTTTTAGGAGTAAATCCATCGGATTCTCGAGATTTGAGGTTCTGAGACGTCCTCAACAGAGGTCGCCGAGGTGAAAGAGGGTCCGATGAGGGATGGGGAAGATGGCACTGGGATCTGATGTTGGGAGTCTAGCGTATTGAAGAACGCTGCTAGGGGTACAACCCTTTTTGCACCGAAAATGCACCCCACGCCTTCGGGGACCCAAGTTTGGCCAATCCGAAGATTCGAATTCTTAATTAAAAAATTTCTCGAGCGCCAAAAATCATTTCAATCGGACGGTTAGAAGTCTTGAACCAAAGTTTCACCGTTTCAAATTAAAAGTTTTAATTTGAAACGGTGAGACTTTGGTTCAAGCACTTCTAACCGTCCGATTGAGCTGATTTTTTGTGGGCCCCCTCGGAAAAATATTTTAAGAATAATGAACGGTTCGGATTACTTGTGTGGGACCCAAAAGTGGGTCCCCGAAGGCGTGTGGTGCATTTTCGGTGCAAAAAGGGTTGTACCCCCAGGTTTTCCGCGTATTGAAAGGGTATCACATGATTGAAGAAGAAGTCGAGACTTCGAGTACGTCTGCTCAAAATGAAAAACGAGTTACAGTCACTTTGTCTTCTGTATACACTGTTTGGAGGAAGAAAGCCTTTTTTTTTTGGGAAGATGAAAGTGCGTTTTCTAAACACGTTTTTAGAAAGTGTGTTTTCGAAACACGTTTTTATGATTGATTTAATTTTTTTCTTAATCTGTCTTAGCCAACGCAAAAGGTGTGTTTCTAAAACACGTTTTTAAGAAAGCGTGATTCCTAAACACGTTTTCACGTAGTTTTGGAATAAAGTTGAAAAAGACACGTTTTAATTAATAAAGTTTTAAAAAAAAAACGTAAAACTGTTAATGGGCCTACTACAACATACAATGAGCATCACTATCCTCTAATAAATGTAATTATCTAGTCTCCGCGATTTGATCGAACCTAGGGGCCGAAATTTCTCAAGCTCCAAACTAGAGCTTGTGCGGATTTCATTCACGACGACGGATTCTCCTCTCTCTGAGCTTGTACCCGGCCATAGTCACTTTTACCAAATCCACAAATGTTTTCTGGTGCAATGTATTATCGACTATAGAGTAAATTATTAGACTAGCACGGGGCATACACCCGGCCATAGTCACTTTTACCAAATCCACAAATGTTATATTCTATGTACACTAAAATTGGAGGCAAGATTAGTTCATGTCACTTTGGGTTGGCCTGCCCCGGCTAATCGGCTATAATCAAGTGGCCTTTTGGTGTAGGGTTTTAATGGCAATGGATCGGAATCTTCCATTGCCGATTTCTGTCTGGACACGTCTAATTTTTTTAGCTCCAAAGCGACTCACTCTTCCTTGTCGAAATCTGCAAGACAACCCATTACACATGATTGGTCTGATGATGTTCTGTTCTTTTCCAAACGTCCTTAAACATCACATGGAAACCCAATCATTTTGTGGGTACTGCAATACTACATACTTATGTGATGAAGCATGAACACTTCATTTTAGTCATCAAGCTGCGTCTAACACATATCAGACACTCAGGGAACGTGTCGGGCATCCCACATGACGTGTTTGATACTTTATTTTTACATCCTTTATACGCGCGAGTAACTATTGTAGTTGTCCTCCGGGAGGTGAGATGGCTGGACCATTAAAATCACATGTCTCAGTTTGATCAAGTGATTATGTAAGTTCTGTGTCTGGCTTGTTAAAGGTGTCCCAAGGATACATTTGTCTAAGTGCAGAAACTTAATTTAGCATAGAGATGATTTCCCAGATTCCAGGAGACCAATACTTTCCATTAATTTCTTTTTGGGTTTTGCTGCCTATGTTTTTTGCATTTCATATTACCCCAAGTGGAAGACATGATCTAGCAGGTAGTTGGATTTGAGGTTGTTTGCAATGGATGTTTCTGTAGAGATTACATGTCATGTTACTTGCGTCTGAACCTTTTCTATTGGAATAGGGGGGGCCTGTAGTGAGCTTGCTCATTATCACAGTTGTTCGTTCGGAAAATGGTTCGGATTATCTTAAATGAAAGATGATTATTTTACACGTACAACAATTTCAGATGATCAGAATCGTTGATTGCTGAAGGAACAGTGGCGATTGCTCACTACTGCGGCGTATTGATTTTGGATCTACCAACTAAATTAAATGAGTTTATTCTCTCTCTGAGGGGAAATGGGGAAAGTTTTTGCTTTTCTTTTTTTTGGGTCATAAGTGAGTATGGGTTTTGAGCAATGGACCCATTGCTCAATCTAATTGTCATTTCCTGCATGTCTGAACCATGCCTGAACATTTGTGAAACCATGCATGCTGGAAAAAGAGCATTCTCTTGAGAGAATGTTTCCATGTCCCCTAGTCCACGACTGCAATTCTGCTGCACATGATTTGGTGTAGGATTTGTGGGATCGAAATCAGATTTTGGGTGAGCTGGTTGGATATATATACTTTTACATGCTTTTAATTCGTCTTGTTTAATTCTTCTTTCCATCTTTTCGATCAGTTGGTGATCTGCAATATTTCTATCTCGTTAATTGCATTTTCTGAATTGATAACTCGATCTATTAATGGTTTTATTTATGTGTGATTTCGTATAAGATTTGTGTTATTTTGTGCGGTGTTACGGCATCGAGTGATTAAAAACTTAGAGGTCAGTTGAAACTTGGGTACGTGATTGGTAACAAATGACCTCGCAGCACAAAAGATGAAATATAAGATCCAGCACAAAAGATGAAATATAAGATCCAGCAGTGTGGAGGGCTGAATTTGGATCTTCCTAGGCCGAACACAAAGGAGCGAGCCCACAACCCATCTCTCGTTCCTTTATGCCGGGTTTTTGCTTCGAAAGATTTTGTTACTTTATGCAGGGTTTTTTGAGTCGAAAAATTTCCTCTTTCCACAGAGGTGACTTCAGGATTTTCATCCAGTGATGATTAAACCCGCCTTAAGATTTTCATCCAGTGGGACCACTCGGTGGGACCCACCACATGTGAGAGCGTGTGTGGTTGAGTGTGTGTGGATTAAGTTACCGCTGGGCCACCAAGTGGCTGTTGGAAAATTGGAATTTTTCCATTTAATTTTTATGGGTTTTGACCCTTAAATTAAAGTGGGGCCCACACCGCGTGAGGTGGGCCCTTAGCAGTAATAGACAATCCTATGTTAGGAGTTTAATCTGGTAGAGGAATGAGCAAATTCCAATTAGAGATGAATGAAAAATTGTCTCTCAAAGTGGGTTTAATTGGCCTACGGGTTGGACTATTTGGAGTAACCAAATTTTCCGAAGGAGGGAACGTGCACTGCTGCCGCCGCCTGCCTGGACCGGACCGTGACCGGGACTGTAAGTTCGAGGTCTGTGTCCTTGGCCTGGGTTTGGGCTTGGCTGGCTGGCTAGACAATTATACAAGCCAGAAACTTGCGAGTTCTAGTTTGGACCCGACCCATTTAGATTGCACTGATTATAAAAAATCAGTTATCGTATAAGCCTTGAATGCTGGGTTGATACCAAAATTGGATACCCATGAATTATGCTTGGCTATTTGAATATGCATTCAAATCCCACGTTTCATACCATGCAGATTGAATGATTTCAATTGCAATTTGAATGTTGCACTTAGTGCAATATGAGTTATGGGAATTTCAGTTACCAGATTACAATTCAAAGTCCCATGGATTGAATAGCAATTCTATTGCTTTATGAATTGCACTGATTGCGTCAGTTTTTTGCAAATTCATTTGCAAGGTTTTATTGCCCCATGAATGAGAGAGGCTCCTCCCTACTACGATTATAAGAAGGTCCTTGTCTCTTGTTTCGATACACCGAAAATCAGTCTCTTGTTCCATTGTTCTTCATTTAGTTTTTCGGAAGAGAGTACAAACACTAGTTCGTTCGACAGGGTAATCCGGTTGGTGTTACCGTTTGATTGTCGTAAGCCACTGTATCCTGGGAAGCAGACGTCGGTCAATCCCTCAAACACCTACGGTGAGGCGGCGAATTTGCTTTAAGGAAACCGTGTGAAACACGGGCCCTGGCTTGTTTTTTGGTTTGCGCATTTTTCGGCTTCCATTATTTCTTGTTCATATTTTTAATATCCAGAATTCAATTATTTGGTTACTGTTTTTTTTTTAGCACTGATTTTTCCTACAGTGGCATCGCTTGTCTCACGCTGCATGTATTATTTATTCAGCAACACTACATACACACAAATTTGGCCCACAATTTACACAATTTACCCAGTGTGTGGGTAAATTGTGGGTACCAAATTCGGGGTACCTATCATTTCCCATTATTTATTACATACTGGAGGTTTATAGCTAAATGGGGCCCCCAATTTTGGACCATATTTGAGAGGCCCCATATGCCCGCCACTGTGCCCAGGGTCATGCTTGGCGATGACAAAAATTCATAGTGCTACTTAAAAAAAAAAAATTTGTGCAAAAAATGAGATCTAATTATATGCAAAAGAAATTTTTTTTCCACAGATTTCACCTTTGTTGAATTTTTTTCTCTATTTCAACCCCCAAGGTGGGACGGTCCATAGGGTGTTGTCGTTGAGCTTGGCCGGTTTATTTAGAGCTGTGTGGTTGCTAGCCCAGTCCATTTAGAGATGCGTGGTTGCTAGCCCCGGTCCATTTAAATTTTTTTTTTTTGCTCGAAATTTTTTTTTTTTTGCTTTTTTTTGCTAGACTAGGCTATATTATTAAGTTGTCCAAATTTAAATTTAGTTTAATTTATTTTAACCCCGCTCATTGATCAAATGCTGACACCTAAAAAAATTCCACTTTATATGTTAAAAAAGGTTTTTTTTTTCAATGTAGAGCCGCCCCAGTCTTTCTTTCCATATAGATGCCCTAACCGATCTCCTTTCCAACTCAAGGACCTAAAGATCGCTCACTCACCTTTGAATCAGGTACAACACTTGTCTCAAACAAGGCTCAACGCACTCACGTGTGTGTGGACTCCACACACCATGTGAGTGTGTTGGAGCCATGTTAGAGACAATTGTTGTACACCTACCACTTTTGTTTGCGATTTATCATATCCTTGCTTATTGCGTGGCATTCATTATTTTTTTCTTTTTCCAATTGATAACATTCTTATTGATCACTTCAACTGGGAAACGTCCAAAGAGACCTTGTAGGGCGTCCCTGTAGTAGTTCAGCATGTGGAACGTCGAACGTGTTTTCAATGGTCCTAATTTTATCTCGACACTTTGCAGATCCAAGCGCCGTCCAACGTCAAGATTTTGTGGTTTCTGGATTTGGATTTCATCTTGACATTGATTGTATAAATCATACTCCCAAAGAACTCTTTCCGAGTTTTATTATTTTTATTTTTCACTCACTTAATCTCCCACCACCTCACTCGATACACAAATACATAGATTGACATAAACTTCAACTAAACTGCAACCTCACAAATTCAATTAATTAATTAATTATTCAAATATCTACAATCATCTCCACCTCTTAATTAAACTCCATTTTATAATTTGTTCGATCCCCAGGCAATTAAGTACTTTCTCCATCACGAGCTCGCACTCCACAACAATTAATTAAGCTTTATTAGTATGATCTTCTTAATAATATCTCAACAATTACAAGAAACCGACACCATGCATGCATGCATGCATGCAAAATCATTAATGGACACCGTACATTTTCCGATCCCATCTCATCATTTTACTAGATATTTTTTGGGTGAAGATATTTACTACTAGTATGTCAGTCTCTGTAGGATGGGTTCTTAGGGCATCCTTATTTGGCACACCAAAAAAAATATCAAATTTAACCTCAAAAACACCTTTTATAATTTAGCAAGTTAATTTTCAAAAAATTCACAAAATCAGACTCTCTATTCAAACTTTAGCAAGTCACTTTATCAAAAGATTATAGAAACAGACTCTCTATTCAAACTTTTACTCTTCCCTCCCTCCTCCTCTTTTGTTGAGTGAACAGTAGGTCACCAAATTTGTTAAGTTACTGTAGCAAAGTTAAAAAATCTTCAAATTGGTGAGTTTGTTTGGTGAGGCTGATTTTTGAGATTTTGTAGGAGTTTGCTCTCTACGTTAACTTTAAAGTTAAAATAGAGAAGTTGATGATGATGCTCTTAGTCAGTCAAATAAATTCAACTTGGAGAGCCAAACAATAAATAATGGTCAAACAAGAAATAAGAGAGTGTGTAAAGGGATGAAAGATTAGGCCAAATACACAAAGAGAGAAGACAGCAGTACTTAGTCCAATCCCACTTAGATCATGATCATCATCCTTATGACACAGCTCAAGAAGAAAGATGGGTCCGTGAGCACTAGCAAGAATAATGTTCTTGATTCCAGAATTCTGAGTCACTTTCTTTCTCTAGGGTTTCCGTGCCTTGGGGATGAATTAATCTGTATGTGAATTTGTGAGGGAATGTCCCATAATTAAACTCCATTTTATAATTTGTTCGATCCCCAGGCAATTAAAAGTACTTTCTCCATCACAAGCACGCACGCCACAACAATTAATTAAGCTTTGTTATGATCTTCTTAATAATATCTCAACAATTACAAGAAACTGACACCATGCATGCATGCAGCTCATTGCTCCCCCAACCCAATATTCCCATTCAAAATCAATAATGTCCGTGCATTTTCCGATCCCATCTCATCATCTTACTAGATATTTTTTGGGTGAAGATATTTAAGCGGTGATTTGACTAATTTGAAAAAATTGGTTTTTTTGGTTTTTTTCGTTTTGTCCTTATTCAATTTTTTTTTGCATTTGTTACTTTTCTGTCTATTTTTTATGGTTTCTTGGTTTGTCTCGACGAGAGGAATCTAAAAAGTATAAAATTATTAGCCAAACTTAAAGTTTTGTGAATAAAGACGAAAAATAATCCAAAAAAGTAGTTTATTTTGGATTATTTTCGGTTTTATTAAAAAAACTATTACTTTTGACCATAATTTTATACTCTTTGGAATCGTCTTGACTAGATAAATCCAGAAACCACAAAATCTTGACGCACAAATGCAAATTTTTTTTGAATAAAAACAAAACAAAAAAAACCAAAAAAATCTATTTTTTTTCAAATTAGCCAAATCACCTAGCCAGTATATATGTCTCTCTCCATTAATTCAACAAGATTGAATAAATTTATGATAGGGTCAAGGTTGTGCGTCGCACTACTGCCTTCGATCTGCCACCCTCTGATATTTGTACATACATAAGTATTGTACGTATATATGGAGAGAGAGAGAGAGAGAGAGTGTGTCAGTAAATCACATGTTGGTTGATTTTAGTAGTCGGTCGTGCGCAGGGGCGGACCCAAGGGGTCACGCGGGGACACGTGCCTCCACTTATCCCGCTCAAAACTCAATTTTTTTGTTTATATATTTAGCACAATTATGTTATATAACGTATATTTAGCATATACACTTACATATATGTCAAAAATAAAAATGTAGAATTAATTCAGTGCTCATTTTTTTTATTTTATAAAAAGTATGCATTATAAACCTTATAATCCATAATAAATGTCTTAATTTAGCAAGATCGTTGACTAATTAATAATTACACGATTATAATTAATAAGGTGCCCCCATTGGATTGAATTCCTGGGTCCGCCACTGATCGTGCGTCACTCTTAAAAGCCTAGAGAGAACTTTTTAGGTGGGGAAGAGGCCGAAAAGAGTGGTGATGGGGTGGCAACTTGGCAACATAGTGTTAATCCACTTGTGAAGTCGTGAGACTGCCTCGATCGTCTCTACACCCTTTCCCATCTTATTATTACTACAAAGTATTCCCTTCGTTTATAAATAAGAGCCCCACTTTATCTCTCTTGCTATTTTTCAAATCAAAAGATAAAGTACTTTCGTATATAATTTTTTGAATTTTTTTTCACCGAATTAAAGTACTCGTCAAGTACTTTAACATGGTGCGAAAAAATTCGAAAAAAGATACACGGAAGTACTTCATTTTTTGATTTGAAAAATGATACGACTTTTCGTAGTGGACTATTAATTTGGAAAGGAGGGAGTATAATGTATCTATCTCTATATGTATGAATACGTAGAAAATTAATTGAAAAAGTAACATATGATCACATGAAACATATAATAAATCAAAGAGACCACCCAGGCCCCAGCTCCCTCATTTCAAGGTCAGAAAAAAGATGGCTCCAAAAAGGTCAAAAATGACACCACCCTCCCTCATTCATTACCACACAAATTGATTTGGATAGATTTAATATTTTATGGGTCGGTTTGCATTGAATTTTGTAATGTTTTCATTATTCAAATTTGAAGTGTAATTTTGTGATAAGATTTTCGGAGTATAATATTTTAAAATTTAAAATCAAATTAATTACATAGGGCTTCAGTGAACAAATTAAGGAAGAATAATGAGGAAGAGGAGAGAATCATCCAAAAAATAAAATAACAATACATTCCTTTATGCAGTGTAGGACATCTAAAAGCATCTCCACTCCTACACCAAATATTTCATCAAATTCAAATTTGAGTAAAAATCATCAAAAAATCCACTCCACTCTTTCACCAAATCCTTCACCAAATTTGCTCAACACCAAATTTACTCAAAATTTTCACCAAATTTGCTCAACATCAAATTATCAACGGCTATTTTTGTTTAAAGTAGGTGTACTATTTGTTCCTTGTTTCCGCAGAAGAGGAATAAGAGGATGAAAATGAATTTGTTCACTGCAAGTTTTGGAGGTAAAATGAAAAGAAAAAAAAAAACTGTTTAGACAAAATGGTGGGAAAGTTTTGGAGCCAAAATGGAAAAAAACTGTTTTTGACAAAATTTTAACTTGAATTTGGTACTAAAAGAGTGGTGTTCCATTGGAAGAGGTGATATCAAATCAAGTTTTTTACCAAATTCTTACTCAAATTTGAGTAAAAATTTGGTGTAGGAGTGGAAATGCTCTAATAGAACAAACATTGATCTATCAAAAAGACAAAAACAACTTGGATAAAAAACCTAAAAAAATCAGGGATGTTACAAAGGAACTTCGACCAAATAAAATTTTCGGCAAAATAGAGTCTTTTCGGTCCACATCAGTAGGAAGATAAGAAACATTTTAATAGATTCTCTTTAACTCCACTCTTCTATTATTAAAAATTTATCCTGCGTTCATTTTTGTGAACTAAGATATTGTTGTTAAGCCTAAAAGTAATTATTGATGTATTAGGTACATAATATGTATATTTTCCTCCACTCTTTCTTACTATACCATATCACTTTTTCCATTAATTTCTATACTACCAGTATTTAAATACCAGGGGAACGTCATCCGGCCGCCACCTCCAACACCACCCCTATTGGTACCCAGTGTCAATTCATCTCCAAAAGTCACAATTCATCTCGACATCTTGGTTTTTCTCGACTTATTGTGTTTTTCAAGGTAGACTATTCTCTCACATTACATCGACTAAAAAAGCTTTCAAAAGCCAAAAAGTCCCTTAACGGTTACTGACTTTTTAAAAATTTCAAAAAACTTTAGTACTTACAAAAGTTGTTTAGTGGGATACTGGAGTCAAACGAAATGGATGATGTTACGGTATTGGGAGCTAATTATTATGATAAATCTCCGTGGATAGAGCTAAATATATAAATATTTGACCAGCCTCAGTTGTATTACTTTGGGGTTATTTAAATTGCTTGGTGTTTGTCAATGGCTTTTGTTTTGCTTATCCTTGACAAGCATCAACCATCGAATGGAAGTGAGTGGACAAGATGAGAGTGGCCACTCCAATATCTCTCTCTCTCAAGATTATTATTTCTGTACGTGTATGAACTTCACGTGAATATTTAGTGGTAAAGTCATTTGAAACACCACGTGACAGTGCTCCAAAAACGCTGAATAATCACTCTGCTCTGTCTCTCTCACACACCGTTTTAATTCCATTACTCGGAGCTCTTCATTTTAATTGGCGTTTCTATTCTTATCCCTCCGTCTTTTTCTTGGCAAGAAAACTTATATCGCATCCCTACATTCGAATATATATACCACGAACATAAAAAATACTATGTTTGACTCTAATTAATGAGAATGTTTTGGTAAGTGTGAGCACAGCTTAGAAGAAAACGAAGTGTGTGATCCTTCTTTACAACATTCATTTGCAGAGAAAATTTGTGGACCATGACGGACAACATGATGTATTACTCTTAATTACTATTGTAACTTTTACCCAAGTTAGAATTTTGTTCTCTTACTATATAACGGCCACACGAGGGTTTGTTTGTACAATCGCTAACTTCAAGACTTCCGATTAATCGATGTGCGTGTAAGTTGGTCTGGGTAAACGGCTTAAACAAATTATTGTTTTCTAAAAATAAAATTTTTGGTAATAAACAACCGAATATTGAATGTACCTGTCGGGCTCAATAGATATTCAAAGGTAAAAAAAAAAAGTAAAAAAAAAAGGCACTTTTTAAAAGTTCACCTTAAAACTCAAAAAAAAAAAAAAAAAAAAAAAGAAGAAGAAAGAAAACAGTGGGCGGCCTCTCTCTCTCTCTGTCTCTTTGAAAAACGAGAATAAATTGCCGGGGAATTGGGCCAATGGCGGCCATTGTCGTGGTCACTCACGACCATCAGTCTTACTGGTTTAAAATGGCTGCTAGTAGGAATGCCACGCGGTTTTCACGTGGGATTTCATGTGTAACAAAAATTGGTCACTTCACTTTTTGGGTACTTTATATATGTGGTCCATTCTTATTCATCCAATTGTGAGGGTTTCCTAATTTTCAGGTTGTGTTTCATCAACTTGTTCATCATCTCTTTGCCAAAAAACACTGGCTTATCTACTTCAATTCTTTTAATTTCTCTTTGCAGTCTTTGAATTTCCATTTTTGTCTATAAATTCCATTTATTTCATACCAAAAAAAAGAAGTTATTCTAATGGAATGCATTGACAATCTGGCAGGGTTTTCTATTGCACTGTCAGGAAACACACGTAACTGTATCGGTGATATTCTCGGACGGTAACAGCCTGAAATATAGGATAGGTGAATAACAGTACCATAAGTCTAAACCCCGGTTACTTAACAACTGATACAATATGCAACACAACGACCTTCATTTAAAACCCTAATATAGGTAACGACCTTTGGTTTGTAACTCAATAAAGATGCGCATTGAAATCAAGAACGAGAATCATCATAATATTAAGGGGTTTCAAAGGCTGCGAATTGAATAGTCTTGCCTTGATTTGATTATCAAGAAAATATCAAAATCAATGCATGTAACACAATGTTGCATATTATTAAAAAATATAACAAATAGTTAGGTTGGTACGAATATATTCTTATTCCATGGTTTAGTGAAATCTTCTGGTCCACTCATCATGATTTTTCATCCGCTGCATTTGCTTCGGTGTGATTAAAAACCAACAAGTACCATTTATCATGTTAATTAATATAAAAGTATTTCAAAAAATAATGGAGTGGATTCTAAATTCCACTAAGTGAATTCTTAAACTTTTTAACTTTTTATATATATTTTACGAGACATGTCCTCTTTACATACACATCAACTAAACAGACCCAAAAAGTCAGAAAGCCAAAAGCGCAAGCTCGGTAATTATTATCTCTCAGATAGAGAGAGAGAGTGGGTGTGTTTTTCCATGGTCACGTTACTCACATTTTTTTGTATTGGAACCTGTCATTGGCAAGTTTAGTCGGTGAGTTTCTCTGACAACTTGCATTTGTTAATTTCTTTATCAAACAAAACTAAAAAGAATTCCATTTAAATTTATATTGGTAGCCAGGCTCTGTCTCAATTTGAGTGGATCATGTTGACTGATGATAAAAGAAAATATGTTATTTTTTTTTATTTTTTTTTTTTTTTGTTGAAAGGAAAATATGTTATTGTTGACTTCGTCCAAATCTAATGTGAAGCAGAAAACGATTAAAAGGGACAACAGGCAAAAAGAGTACCACAAGACAGCCCCACGAGGCCGTTAACGTTCAGTATCACTGAGGGAGATCAGTGCCCTAATAGAGACACTGATCACACCGATTATCGGAGAGAGCTACGAGAGACGGAGAGAGAGAGAGAGAGAGTTGCGTCTGTGTGCACTCAAGAATATCCGATTTTCTTCGTGGATGTACGAATAAAAATGTTGAAACCACGTTAAAAGTTTGTGTCTGTGTATGTATGCGTGATTTCCGATCCCTAACAGATTATGTTTCTTTCATTTTCTGTGGATAATTTCATTGCATGGATCTTATATTACAAATGGAAAGCAATAATTAATGACCAGTTGGCCTGTCATTGATTATTGATTTTTGTCTTGAGCCACGAAAGAAAAATTGAAAAAGATGCCTTTGTCCATATCAGCGTGATCTTTTCCAATAACTGAACTGACTTTTAAGACAACCTAAGATAAAGTTAAGTGGGACTTTTTACCCCCTCTCGCTCTCTCTGTGGGGCTTTTAAATTTTTTTTGATTGAAACGGTGAGACTTTGGTTCAAGCATTTTTAACTGTCCGATTGAGCTGAAATTTTATGGGACTCTTCGGAAAAATATTCTAAGAATAATGAATGGTTCGGATCACTCGTGTGGGACTTAAAAGTGGATCCCCAAGCGTCCATCTGTACATTTTCTGGACATTCCTTCTGTACCAGTAGGTTTTTCCCTTTTAGAAAGTTATGGACAGCATTGATTCGCCGGCAAAATAAGAATAATAGTTGTACAAAAATATTTGGGGTTTTGGATATATATTGGGGAGTATTAAGTAATTAAAACAGGAGGTAGTAGGAATGTCCTTATCTTTTGAAACAGAATGACCCTATTGTCATATCACACACACATTATATGGTCGGCTTTTCAAAACCCTTTGGACCACCCTAATTTGCTTCCTTCCATGGTCATGCCATCAAATGGATAGTGCAAATTTTTTTTTTTAATGTTGAAACTTATTTAGAGTTTCCGGGTCAACTTGCATTCACATTGATCGAATTAATTTCTCGAGATTAATCACACTGGATATATACAAGACGTAGGCTCAATTACAACCAGAGTAAAGTCTCACATGATCAACTGGTCTTATGAGATACTATAGCGCACACAGAATTTAAATGCTAAACGTCTAAGATAAAATTAAGGGTTTGGGAAAATGGTCTTACCTTGGGACTTAGGGGTTTATTCCCACCTAACGTCTCATGTTTGATTCCCCTTGTCAACAAACTCTTGGGGCCATTTGGAGATTATGCCCGGTCGTTACCTCCAGGGTCGGAATTAGTTGAGATGCACACAAGCTGACCCGAACATCCGGTTATAAAAAGAAAAGAAAAAAGAAGAGAGTTTCAAGAACAAACCAAGCCTATTCTAATTGATCTTGGCTAAGCTATGATTTTGATTTATGTTTTGGCATTTTAGGCTACTCTTGAACGCCTTTCCTATTTCTTCATCTCTTCCTTTTGCTGGTGCATCAAATACTTCAGTGGATGTGTTTTTATCTGTTTTCTTTTCTTTTGGCTTGCTCATACCTTCATGGCATGTCATCTGGCTAGCTTATTGCCGTTCATTTTCCTTTTCTTTTCCTTGATGTATCCGTTATCGGATTTTTTCAATATAATCTTTTCGCAGACCAAACAAGAAAGTACAGGGTTCATAAATGTCAAATATTCACATATCTGTTGGAAAGATAATACTCTCAACAAGCATGTGAACTTGCATTGTATCTTCCATGACAAAGAAAAGGAAACAACATTTTGAGTTTCCAAGGTATACCCTTGAATCATGGGACCAATTAAATCCCTTAGCGGACGGGTCATGGGTTAGGTAATGCTTGCAATGTTACTTTCTTGCCAATTTCTGTCTGTTTTCTCATATCCTTTGTCTATTGCCTGCTAGTCAAAAAAGGAACGTTCCTCAACTTTTTCTCCTACCATAATTTTCCACTGAATCATGAAATGTTTCTTGAGAAAAACCAAACAGACAATGAAGGACACACATGAGAAGAATTGCAGTAGCAGTTCCGAGATTTCTACAAGATACCCCAAAGAAAAAGCTTATTCGCCATTATAACAGTAAAAGATAAGGACGCGCGGACTAATCACATATTGACTAGTCGCTGAAGAATCATTTTTTTATTTTATTTTTTTGAAAGTAAAAAGTTTTTATTAATCTTTGGAAACGAATTACAAAGATTAAAGGGATCCAAGACGAGAAAGACACAACGGAGCAGGAACATGCCAATCGGGCACCCCCAAACACCGACAATCAAACCCGACTGGACCCGAAAAGGGAGAAGAAAAACAAACACCCAAGATTGGCAAGACACCAACCAAAACCCCAAAAGAACGCGCCGATCACAACTGACCTACAACACCCACAAACAAGCACCCACCTACAACAACCAACAAACTCCGCCCGCAACGAAAAAACACCCATCCTGATAACCCTAAAACACAAGTCAAACTTCATGCCTAGGAGCCTGATTATTATATCTTTCTTCATCCTCTGCTTCCATTCTCATAATATTTCTCAACACTTCATCATCAACACCCAAATAGTCTTCTCCCATGAATTTACTAATAGCCATAACAGTCTGAGCCTCGTTAAGATGAACCAAGTTTCTGAAGAATCAATTCTACTAGCAACTAGCGAGGGGTTCAATTAAAGTCAGGACAAAATCTCGTACATCCTGACTCGTAAGAGTCGATAAAACCTCGAAAGTGTCGGACACAGGGGGGGGTTCGGCCCTTGCACTCCCCCCAATTTTTGACATATTTTTAGTACACTTTTAGATTTTTTTGTAAAATTACTGAATAGTGGCCCCCGCAAATTAGGTAAAAATGGCGATCCTGCGTCTGCCACTGGTCGGACATAATAAAGCTCATAAACTTTATATAAAACGAAGCCTTAGTCCCATTGTAATGTACATTTCTTCATTTGTTTTAAATTTGATCATGTCCTAGCTAGTTTTCTAAAATACCAGATTGATAGGATCAATTTCAACTTACTTTTGCTTGGTTATGCTAGCCGGCCCGGTCATCCAGTTATAAAAAAAAAAATATATTGCTCAGTTACTTCTTCATAGAAATAAAGAAGATTCTCAAATACTATTTCTCAGCACACATGACAAATAATGATAACGACTCCCTCCTAGACTATCGCATTCAGGATAGAAATATCGCATTTGAAATTAAATAATGTCATTCATATACTGATAAGAACCATCATTTAATTCGTTTTCTCGGCATAAAAAAGAAAAGAAAGGTCGTTCTCCATTACAACCTTTTCTTAGAATGGGTTTATGAGATTCCTATTTTAGCAAATGGAAAACCAAGCCTTTAGTAAAAGATTCTACTTTTTAATTAATCGTTGTCCTATAATTTAAGAATTGTTGTCCCGTTGAGTCTTGGTTTGGCTTAGAGCAACTCCAACACATTGAGGGGAGATTTTATAATTTATGTCTTTTTTTCTCAAAAAGTTGTACTGTTTGGAAGGACCCATCCACCTTTTTGTCATATCCACTCCATAAATTTAATTTCGACTCTCTACTTTTAATTTCCCAGTACTTTGCGGTTGTAATAAAATGCACATGGTCTTTTACAGAGAGAGAAGAAGAAGAAGAAGAAGAAGAAGAAGAGCTCAATAACACAGTAACTCTATTAAGGAAGCCAGCCAAAAACTAGCTGAGCTTCATTACTACATATATGTACATCCAACAAGCTATAAGCTTGGTTTCATTAGAAGTTTCAAAAGTCGAAGAGACTCCGGGGATCTTCCTTCCTCTAAATCTTCTATCGATCCTTCCAGCTAATCTCTCCTCTTATGTGTATATATAACTTTATATATCTAACAAAAAACTTGTAAATCAACCAAGATATGGTCTTTAACTACCGTTTATATACTAATACTCGTGGAATGCTACGATAATTATACTCAACCATCCACATTTTGAGTATCATCTGATGTCGCGCTGACCATACGAGGCCGACTTCAAAATGTAATATGTCAAGAAAAACACCCGGCATTACCGTGTATTATTATACTATGATATGATATGATATGAGCTATACTTGGTTGGCTATGTCTTCTGAGCTAATGAACGTCCCATGAAAACCGTACGGCACCCTCGAAGGCAGCTTTACCGAAGCTTCTAACCGTAAATCCATAGCATTTACGATCTGGAGCTCTGATTTCCCGGTCTTCTCGTCGTGAACGAACCCGATAATGTACCCGTCGTCCTCTCTCTCGGAATCTGGGTCCCTCGGCACGAAAAACGGCTCCCCACCGAACCTTCTGTCACCGTAAAAGAATTTCTCCACTTTCCCAGTCTCCAGTTCCACCTTTGCGAACCCGGATACCTTGGGCCAAGGCTCCGCGATTGCCAGGTAAGCGAACCGGGTCTTCCGACCGAGCTTGTTCCGGTTCACCATGCCCGCTTCCAAATTTAAATCCTCGGCTGGCGATAATATCTGCCGCCGAGTCGACTCGCGAGTTCTCAAGTTGAGCCGGATCTCGGTCAACACGGACTTCAAATTCTCGTCGCATTCGTTGAATATGGAGTCGGGCGGGGTCATGCACGACCCGATCACCACCACCTCGTCCGACTCGGGTTCCTCCCAAGCATTCCACAAGTGGAAGCAGAATGTATCCGGACACTCGACCCAGATAATATCCTCCCCTGTTCGGGCATCTCTTTTCAGAAGCCCAAACCGGGACATCTTATCCTCATCATAAATCACGGGGGACCCACCACGGATCATTTCGGGTAATTTAAACACCACTTGCTGATCGGGTATAACGACATAGTTTTGAGTGATCGCGAAATCATGCATCATGGTTGGACCATCCAACGGTATTTCCACATCAGGCGACTTTTCACCGTCAGGTGAAAATTTAAAGTACTTGAGATACGGCTTCTGAACGACGTCGTAGCTGAGTGCCAAGAGCTCTTTACTAACCGGGTCTAGTTTCGGGTGGGCTATCATGGTGGATTTGAGCTGGTTATTAAAATCGTACCGTCCGATTGTTTTGAGTTCACCTGAGGGAGTGATTTTGACTTGGTAAGGTAAGTCGTCTTCTGACATAGCGAGTAGCCTCCGGTTAAAGTAGACCAGACCGGCGTTAGCCACTCCGATTCCGTGGCTATGATCCACTAACCCGAACATTCCCCGGGCGTAAAACAGTAACAGTCGGGCAATACCCGAATGCCCGTGGAGCTCTCCTATCGGTTTAGGAAAAACCGGCCGGCCGATTTCTCGCTCCTGAACCAGCCGGTGCGTCTCGGTGAACCGGCACGAGTAGCTAACGGAACTGTCGTCATTTATAGTGACGGCATGAATCATTCCGTCGCCGTCGAAGAGATGGTGGCCTGAAGTCGGGTCGAACATCGGGTTCGCTCCGTTACGAATGTAAACGCCCCGAATGCAATCAGGTATCGATCCGGTGACCGGGAGGGAGTGCTTTACGGGTTGTTCGGGTACGGGGGCGAAGTTACCGGCGATTTGGACGCGGGGGTCGGCTGTTTTCGGTAGCGGGTGGCGGCGCTCGTGTGAGAGCAACGCCGTCTCGGCTAAGTCTAGGGCGGTGGCGGCAGCTCTTTGGAGTAAGTTCCAGTGTGGTGGCAGTTGTTGTTGGGCTGTTTTGGGAGTGTGAATGTTGTTGCGACGATCAGTTGTTGAGTGAGAGTCCTGTGTAGTGATTGTTGGTGGTTGGTAGGGGTGTTTTGGGAACTGGAGAATTGTAGGGGATTGTGATTGTACGGCACAACGGATTTGGTGCCTGCTGCTGGCATGTAGTATACTGGAATTACCTGATAGTGTTGTGGAAGAAGAAGAAGCCATTAATTAGTTTGGAGTGTGAGTATACAAGCAGAGGAGAGAGAGAGAGAGGGAGAGAGATAGATAAAATGTAATGTGTTTGTGGAGAAGTATTTTAGAGAGAGAAGAAGGGAGGGATGAGGTTTTGGAGAGGGTGATGGGAGTATAAATAGGGAGGGGATGGTTTGATTTTGATTTGAGAGAGAAGGGTAGGAGGTCCACCTCAGACATGAAAAAGAGGACCACGTGGTGGATTTGTTGGGAGGGCACTTGGGGAATTGACAGAAAGAGAGAGAGAGAGAGAGAGAGATACATATGCGGTTTGCTGGTGATTTTACTCCACGCACAATTTACTAGATTTGATTCTCAACGTCAAATCGCAAGAAAAAGTAATTTATATTGATATATGGAGTTTGGTAAATTGTGACATATGGGATGACTAATTAGGGAAAAAGCTAGAAGGGAGCTAATAAGTGACTTGAATTAATTAATGGTGAGAACCACAGTTACTTGTACATCAATCCGCACTTTGATTGGTGAATTTGTGTAACATATTACGAATATGATTGGTGTCTAACTCCGCGTTCTCCCCTCTATGAAGAAGAAGAATTTGGATTCGTGTAAGGTATCACGTTGTGGTATTAAGTGCACATGTCGACTCTCCAAAAATATTTTAGATTGTTTCCGGATTTTAACTTTTCCTTGAAAAAGTTTATTTACCCGCACTATTATTACGGAGATGGACGTAAGTGATAAAGTGTTACGAATACCACATCATATACGATGTGGTACCCTACGTGCATCCAAATTCTCCTCCTTCTGAATGGTCAAAATAAATTAACCCGAGGCCAACTTGTATAGCTAGCCATTTTCTATTCTTTTCAATGTTGGTCAAACGACCTACCCTAAACTTACCCAGATTTGGATTATCTTATTAATTTAACTAAACTTTTCAACTTAGACTAAGATTTTTTTTTTTTTGGTGGAAGGTCTAAGAGAATGAGTTTCCCTTTAAGTCTTCTATCTAAAGCACCCTATAGTGACAATTCATTAAAGCTTTACACCGATTTTTTAATTATAAGATGTATATGGACATTTTCTGTTAATTTCCTTGTACAGGACAGATCTAGAGGGTATTACTTCGCGCACTTTTTTTTTTGTTTTTTCATTTTAATGAGTAGAAAATGTATACGTGCATGATATTATGTCATCATCAAGTTAACGTACGTATCTCATTCAAATACCAAACAATAATACTAGAACATTACGTGAGCATATATATTGAACTCCACAATACGAATGTGGTGCTTACCGATTATGTTAGATTTAAAAGTTACATATATTTAAACATTGAGATTTTCATTGCTATTCGCTCATTAGTACAAATGTTTTCTCAAAAAGGCATTGATTCTCCAGCTACCTTCATTTTTTTTCACGATCTTATTTTTGTCTTTATTCATTAAAAAAAATAAAAAAATGACTCCATTGCTCTAGATTTTCACCCTTTTTAATTTGTCATACATGAAAGGACATTCTTTTAAATTCCCCAAAGACTGTGAAAATCAATTACCATACATGTGCTGAATAATGTTGTATTTGGCAGTAGTAATTAATAATTAAACCATTTTTGCAATGTGTAAAATCAAATTAAATATTTCCCAGTGGCATCATTTTGGTGACATCAACCATGAAACAACACACACGTGAATCGTTGCCAACAATATTGTAATTATCCCAAACAAACAAAACATCTAACTCATAGGTAAGATGTTCCCTTTTTCCGATTGTAGCACATGAAATGAAATCAGAGGACATTAACGATGCCCCTCCAATCCTACTAACAACAGCTAGCATTTCTCTCAATCGGTGATGGTTCACCACAACATGTATTGATTTTTTCCTTTAACGTTAATATTGTCACGCTGGCTACTACCCATTTAACTTTACTTTGCATTTACGGAACATAAGTTTTAACAAAATCTATTAGTTGGGTCCCACTGATAAAATAAGTAAGAACACCTTTGTGAATGTTTTGCTTTTACTATCTGTAGTGGGAAAAATCCGCACAAGGGCACAGGCCGACGTGATGAGGTGGAGTCGCTCTAACGTGTCTAAGTGACTCACTTGGGGCCATGGGCCCAGTGTAATAAGGGATAATGCTACCGCACGTGTGTGAGCATGCTTATGTTGGAGAGCAAGCATATGAGAGACTATAAATATCAAGGGATAGACCCTAGAGGTATGGACACGCTCTTCTAGATCTAAATTACTCTCTATATTAGCTCTCTCTCACTAGTGGCTGACTTGATCGTCGGAGTGCCTGCCGGCAAGAGGCCGGTGGGGCTCTAACGGGTTGCTACGTGTGCATGTCGTTCTAGAGGAAGACGGAGGACCCGAGGAGGATCCATCGGCGAATTCACCCCCCCCCCCAACACACACACACAAACAATTGGTGTGGCTGCTGGGATCTAAGCTTCTGGGTGTTTTTCTGGTGGTTCTCGGGTGGTTGGTAAAGGATTTTCAGATCAGATTCTTGGTGGTTCTGCTGGCGATGTTGAAGAAAGGGGACGGTTTGATTGGATAGAGATCGAAGTCATTCAAGGACAAGATCCGAATAGCAAGGGTTGTAGATCTCACTCAGACGATTCCATGGATGGTGACACGGTCAAGTTTGGTGACCGGAACAGTGCAGACGGGCAATTTGAAGACCGACGGAAGGCGGCGGAACATGGACGAAGGTTCTGTTGATGATTGATCTCATTTAGAGTGATCGAATACAAGTTTTGAACACGAGGTTTTGTTGCTCTCGTTGAGATGAACTCAACGTTAGATAGATCAACGAATTTGTTCACCAGAGGACCTCACACGGTCGATTTGAAGCAAGATCGACGGAACCGAGTTGTTTTTGTGGTTGTGCTCAAATCAAACTAGATCGGACGCAAGATTCAAGCATAGGGTTTTGTTCTCCTTGAAGAGACGAGTACGGGTGTACCAAGAGCTTCGTCGGAGGACGTCGGACGACGCCGGGAAAAAGGTTTGAATAGCGGCGGCTGGCGGCAGAAGGATGGCGGAAGTATTATTGAGCATTGACTTCGGTTCGATCGATCGGATGCAAATTATGAGCACTCTATATTATTCCCCTCGATGAGACAATCATGGAGGTAGTTGGAACGTCGCCATCCGACGTCGGAGTCGGCCGGACGCGCCGAACATATGTCGCGCGTGTATATAACGTCAGATCTACTCTCAGGCGTGCAACGCACGCGCCAGGCGATTGTAGAAGAAGGTCAGACGGTTCGCCTGCGAGGTCAAACGGTTCAAGCGCGTGGTCAAAGGGGTCAGACTTGGTCAAAGCGGTCAGACGGGTGATAGAAGGGTCATCCGCGAGTCAAAAAGGTCAAACTACTGTCAGACGGCCCATTGCGCACGTCATAAGGGTCATACGGGGGTTCAAGGGGGCCAGCGGCTCTAAAAAGGCTGTTGGGAGATTTTTTAAGGGTCAAAAGGCCATTTAAAGTCTTTTTTTGAGGTTCAAAAATAGTTTTGGACCGGTTGGAACCACTTTTAAAAGGTTTGAGACATGTTCCTGACTAAATTTCGCATTCTGGATTCAACCGCGGCCTCTGTATGAGGTGATTCGACACTGAAATTGTTGGTACGTTTTATTTTGGCTCTCTAAAACATTATTTAGTATGACGCATTAATATTTGTAAGTTTTTGGACAATTTTTTAATAATTATCTTGGTGTTAAGATGTTAGGTATGCGTATGAATATCATGGCCGTGTTGATGGCGTATTGAGGCTTGTATTAAGCTTCGGTTTTATTTGATGTGTATAATTATTTTGTGGTGACTCCCTCGATTCTCTACCAAGAAGTTAGAGGATACTTAGGCCTCCTTTGGGTAAAAAAACCATTGTGGTTTATTTTTCGTCTTTATTCACAAAACTTTAAGTTTGACTAATAATTTTATACTTTTTAGATTTCTCTCGTAGAGAGGAGCCAAGAAACCACAACAAATCGACCGAAAACTAACAAATGCAAAAAAAAATTGAATAAGGACAAAACCAAAAAAACCAAAAAACCAGTTTTTTCAATTCACCCAAAGGAGGCCTTAGTGTTGATTGTTTAAACGCCGAGTCTTCATTGCTTCGACGGTTTTAAAAACTGAGAAGGGGACGGTTTAAAAAATAAGTATGATTCCCGTAATTATTTTGATGGTGAATATCATGGCCTTATGTGGCGTTAGTTGTGTTTATTTGTTTTGTGATTGCTTCTTCGGTGTTTTACCAAGAAGATAAACGTGATTCATTGTTGACTGTTTAAAAGTCGGATATTAATTGTTTTGATGGTTTTGAGACCAAGTATTTACGGCTTGTGCGAGTTTTTAGTCTTATGTAATTTTTAAATGGAACATAGAAGACTTGTTTGGCCGAGCCGATGTTCGTGGCCGTGCCCATTTATTGCAAACATTTGCTTGCTTTTTTTCATTTACAGGTTCTATGAGAGAACATGGTTACAAAGAGGAGAGATCCTTGAGATCAGACCTCACTGTTTATAAAGAGGAGAGATCCTTGAGATCAGACCTCGCCGTTTATAAAGAGGAGAGATCCTTGAGATCAGACCTCGCCGCTTATAAAAAGGAGAAATCATTGAGATCAGACCTCACTGCTTATAAATAGGAGAGATCCTTGAGATCAGACCTCGCCGTTTATAACGAGGGTGATCCTCGGGATCGGACCTCACCACTTATAATGAAAAGTGTGCAATAAGTGTGATTGGTTTGGCTGACAAGGCAACAATGATGCTGTGTTCGACAGGTTTAATTCATCAAAAGTTGTGAAATTTTTTGCTCAAAACGATTACGTCCTAGACCAACCCAAAATGGGGGGAAGGGGACGATTTTTGAAACCATTGATTCAGGCTTGGTCCAGACCGAGTCCTA
Source organism: Vaccinium myrtillus (assembly GCA_016920895.1). Taxonomy (NCBI): domain Eukaryota; kingdom Viridiplantae; phylum Streptophyta; class Magnoliopsida; order Ericales; family Ericaceae; genus Vaccinium; species Vaccinium myrtillus. The sequence continues at coordinate 12,295,153 of CM029275.1, read as the reverse complement.
TATGGACGGTTTTCTACAGAAGTATGTATTGTTTACAAAATACTCTGGCTTGCACTAGACCAAGTCACAGCCTAACCCAGAGTGGGGTGTAGGGGATGGTATGTGTTACTTAGAAGAACTTGAAGATGCTTGGGAAAGAAGCATAAACAAAAAGATGGAATGACCGGTTGGTATGTATGAGGTCGGCCATCACGAAACAACATCACAGACCTTGGACGTGGCATGTTCCTAAGTGCTAGGAGTCGGTCTATGAAAGGCAAAGAAGCATAAAGCTTATGAAAGAAAAAGAGAAAGTGAATCAAACGACTGGTTAAAAGCCGGGAGTTTCCTAAAAGCACTGCATGGAGTCAGTTGTGTCAACAGAGACGACGGTATTTTTTTCGAATGATGGCTCGACGCTTTGGCCGAACGTAAAAGGCTTAGCTGGTGGAGGAGTTGATCAAGCGATAGTGCATCAGATTGGCCGAAAAGGTTGAGTTGCGAATCGTGTGCAACTGTCTTCTCCCAAAGTAATTCGTTCACCGAATTCAGATAATTGTTGATTAGACAGAAGAGGATCTTTCTGGTTTACACAGAGGGCGGTCCGGTTTCACATCAGGGGCTCGCCCTAGTAGAAGTTCAACCGTGTGGCTATTGTTTGTTTCATAAACGTCTGCGACTATGTTCTAGTTTCCTTCTCATCAGAAGGTAAGGAAAGGAAATTTGAAAAGGTTTCTCAGTATGGTTACAGCACGGGACAAATCAGTGGTGGACACGTAGCTCCCTATAGTCCTAGGGGATGCGTGGGTTTTTGACATTGCATCCCAATATGTTCTCTGATCGACGACCAATGGAATGCCACTTGGTATGGATAAACAACAGAGAGGGCCGCTCCTGTTTGATTAAAGGACGGTCTGATTTTATGGTGCATGGCATAATAAGCACGCTCGGTCAATTTGAACACAATGGCTATAGTTCTGGCAGATTGTGCATATAACTAGGAAGGAGCCAATGGATGGGCAAGAGCCCGCGGACAAGGCTGGATCCTTGGTTAAGCAAAGGTCTACGATCAAGACAGTGGCTAAGAATCTTCAGAAAAGTTAAGTGCAAAGAGGACCACTCCAGTTTGACTCGAGGACGGTCCGGTTTGATGAAAAGGTTTGAGGACCTTACAGTCCAGTTTTTTGAAAAAGGATTTGTTCCTACAGTTAGAAGATCAACTTCTCGTGTCCACAAGGGACAAACGAGAAGTTGATGGGCTATCTGTAGTGGGAAAAATCCGCACAAGGGCACGGGTCGACGTGATGAGGCGGCGTCACCCTAACGTGTTTAAGTGACTCATTTGGGGCCATGGGCCCTGTGTAATAAGGGATGATGTCACCGCACGTGTGTGAGCATGCTTATCTTGGAGAGCAAGCATATGAGAGGCTATAAATATTGGCTCTCTCTCTCTCGTGGCTAACAAAATTTATTAGTTGGGTCCCATTGATAAAATAAGTAAGAACACCTTAGTGAATGTTTTGCTTTTACTATCTCTTATTTTAAGAAATCTTTGATTGCACACTACAAAAAAAAAATTGAGTTTTAATGACAATGTTGTGACAACAACGTGTCACTAAAAGTGTGTTTCTAAAAGTATTCAATGACAACTTTTTGTACTAAGATGTCACTAATTACAAGATTAGTGACAATTCACTAAAAAGTTGTCACTGAATACTTTTAGAAACACACTTTTAGTGACAACCTAGTGACAAAATTGTTGTCACTAAAGATCAATTTTTTTGTAGTAAAGTTAGTGGATCCGTTACTTAAATATTGTGCAACAAGTTTATTTCACAATATTATTCGAGCAACACTTGTTATACCTAATGAAAGAAAAAAACTCAAACATGTCGTGAACCAAATACATATTGTCAGGCTCGCCTTCGTATATAGCTAACCAAATACATGTTACTATCGATTTTGATCTTTTAAGTAGGCAATGAGATTCGAACGTCTGACCGATTACGCAGTCAGGCTCGCCTTCGTATATAGCGAACCGAATACATGTTACTATCAATTTTGATTTCTCAGGTAAGCAATGAGATTCGAACGTCTGACCACCGATTACGCATTGATAAATAATTGGTCGCGCTTGGCAATATGTGAAATGGGGCCATTTTCCCATCCAATAGACAAAATGACGGATTGCTTCTGCAACCAACTGCACAACTTGCATAACTTTTTCTACTATAATAGAGTGAAGACAAAACATCAAAGAGGTTCCTCATTTTGGCCAAGCCTTTCTCTGCGGTAGTTTGCATTATAGGCTAAAGTTTGAAACCATAGGACCAACTTGTAAAGTAAGTGACACTTCATTGGCTCAATTAGCTAGGACCAACTTGTGAAATATGTGACACTTCCTTGGCACAATTAGCTTAGGTCCTACAGCCGATCCCCCGATTGGTGGAAAAGCGATGAACCGCCAACTGGGCATGTTAGTGACAAAAAAAAATACGTCCATGTACCCTTCAGAAGACGACAAATTTGTGTAGGGCTAAGAAAAATAATGCATAAGAAACCTACAAAATGATGTGTCGAATTAGAGTGTTACTGTTTTCAAAAATTTAGTCAAGTCAGTCTTCGCGCGCTTGGGATTAATAATGTTAGTATTATGTCACACGAGAAATACAAATTAGGGTCTCGAATTTTGTAAAAGAAAATTGAGAAATGATATTCTTTAATCTGAATTCAGATATTACAAATTAACTGTCTAGTATTTTGGAAATCTGCAGAACAATACAATATCATGCATGTTACAAATGCATACAAGCAGGGCTGGCCCTAAGCATAGGCTCACCAAGCCGCCGCTTAGGGCCCCCCGTTTTTTGCCCAATTAAAGAGCCCCCAAATCGTAGAAGATGTTATATATTTAGTAGCAAGGGCGGATCTATGCCTATGATAGGGTGGGCTATAGCCCAGGTAAATTACAAAAAAAATTAAATATTTACATGTAAAATTTTTGTTCAATAAAAGATCTACATGGTTAGCCCTTGTAAATATTCAAGTATATGGATTAGCCCAGGGTAAATTCGATTCCTAGATCCGCCATTGTTTAGTAGGCCAATGTTCTTACACCTAAGGTTGTTGTGCTGCAGTGGTAAGTCCAAGAAGTTCTGTCAGTGAGGTCCATTGTTCGAATCCTCCCGCCTCCATTTTTTAACACCAGTATATGTTGAAAATTTTATAAAAAAACCATTACAATTGCTAATTTTATAAAAAAAACCATTACAATTGATGGCGACAAAACTAGAACTCTCAACCTCAAGGTTCTATACACTATTCCACGCTTAAAACCACTGCTACTCAAATTATTTCATAACCATGTTTGGGAAAACTAATATATATACAATTGCTTAAGAGGCCTCATTATTAAATCACGCTTAGGGCCCCGAAAATCTCAGGGCCGAGCCTGCATACAAGTGGATTATCCATTTTTCACTTAAAAGTGAGGTTACCCACTTGACCGAAAGAAATCACATGGGAAGCATTGAAAATAATACTATGTTTAAAACCCATGAAACATGGGATATAATTGTCAATCATGAAACCATTAATTAATGGGTTATGATCAGATCAGATCAGTTCGTCCTTTGGATATTGTTGAATGTGACAAGTTGGTTATGATCGTTGTTAGCAGTTGGCACATGGAATGCACCACGATCGAGACAATTAAATTTCAGTAGTACTTAATAACTAATTTATTGTGGTGAGAGAGAGTCCAGATGATTATTAGCATCAAATGAGGCTTAAAAAGTAAGCTTAATCAAATAATACTAATTTCCTTCAAACAAAATGACCAAGTTTCATAAACAAAAAAAAAAAAAAAAATTTAAAAGACAGTTCCACTAGGCGTACTCGTCTTTCGGGCATTTTTATTTATTAGTGAATATTTATGTTGCAGCTCAAGGCTTCTTTTCTTTATTTTTATTTTTATGTTCCTCTAGGCGTACTGAGTATAAGCCTACCAAATCACCGCTTAAGTCTTTCAGTTGTTGGCCTAACAATATGGTTGAACATTTTGATAATTGTCTAGTGTAGATTAGCGGTAAGTTATAGTACATGTTTTAACCATTAGGTTGTGAGTTCAACCCTTGCTATCTTCATTTTTAATGCGCACACACATATTGTCTAATATATCTGTACAAAGGAAGAGGCTACAATACACACCCCTTTTTGGTTGTGTATCATATGCACTCAAGCTATCTACCGTTGGATCGTTAAAAGTTACGAATCAATAACAAAAAGTTACGAATCGGTAACTTGTTAACCCGAGCAACAGATGACCTAACAAATTAAAGTTACGAAACCCACGAAAAGTTACGAAACACACGATTAGTTACGAAAAGTTACAAAAATGTTACGAATCATATTTGAGAAAAGTTATAATTTTTTTCTCAAAGTTACAAGACCCACGATTAGTTACGAAACACACGAAGAGTTACGAAACAAAAGAAAATGTTACGAATCATGTTGTCTAAAAGTTACGAATGCTTAGTACAAAAGTTACGAATCAAACAAAAATGTTACGAATCATAATTGAGAAAAGTTATAATTTTTTATCTCAAAGTTACGAAACTCACGAAAAGTTACAAAACACACGAAAAGTTACTAACCATATTATCTAAAAGTTACGAATTCTTAGTATAAAAGTTACGAAACAAAAACAAAAATGTTACGAATGACCGGTTCTCCAGGTCATTTTTTATGAGGTGGGGCAATATGAACCACACAATGAGTGCATATCGTACACACTTAAAAGGGGTGTGTATTATAGATTTTTCCCTGTACAAATACTAAGAGGACTCATTTTAAACTTCGATTAGGGTTTCAAAAATTTCAGGTACGGCCGGGATGTCAATATATGCTAATTAATCATCAATTAAGTAAGGGTATACCCCTAACATTTGGTCATTAATTATGTCGGAATCGAGTGGTTGGTTAATTAGACAGTTGCATGTGGGCAGTTAGCACATGGGATTGGGAATGATTAACATGAAGCAATTTCTTTGCAGAAAATGATTAGTACTACTAACAATGATTAGTCAGGTCATAAATCAGATTTGCAACATAGGAACATTGGACGTTATTGAACAATTGATGAACCTATATAAACAAGGCACGTTACACTTTGTGTCAGTCGACTGACAATACCACCTCCTAATGATTAATTGCATCCTTGAGAGAGATAATACAAGGTATATCATTAGTCCTTTAATTTTAGAGTAATTAATTATCTATTAGTCCTGGAGCACAGTCATAAGTCCATCCTAATCATTTCAACACCGCACAATCATTTACGTGAGGCCCACATGCACACTTAGTTATGAACGATCATGTGAATGTGCAGTGTTGAGTATTCGGCAGAATCATGTGGCCCATGCTCTGGGAGTACTAAACTTAGATGTCATTTTAGAAGTTTTAGCTTTCTTGATTTTCGCATTTCACTTTCTAAGAATTAGAGATAAATCTTAGCGTGCATTTACAAGCAGGTGGAGTGCCAAAATTATTATCCTTTCTAATTTACTCTTTTATTTCTACTTCAAAAATACTACGTACATAATAGTGATTAATTCTTTTTGGCCCAAAGAATTTCTAAATCCACTTTTAGAAAAGCTATAATTTTGGTTTTAACTTAGCATTTTTGCATAAAAAACACTCTAACGGGACGAAGGGAATATGTAAAAGGGTATTGAAGGTCTCCCTTCTTTACGTGTATAAGGTTACAACGTATGCATCATTGAAATTCAAAATTTACGGCCAACAACTACTACGTACATCAGCTAACTGTGTTAGACACAATCAACCGCGCCTCAATTAGCATGAATGAAACAGACACTTATTAATTGTATAATTTCAAATCATATGCCCCCATACTTAACCAAAAATGCTCATATATATAAGAAAAGCAGTAGAAGAAGAGAAGTCGAGTTTGTTAGCCATTAAAAAATTAAGTAGGAGGATCAAACACTATTACATGGATACCAGTCAATACTGCCCCTGTGCAGCATGTGCAAAGGGTAAGACTGGCATTTAACACCCACTAGGCAATTGATCACCTCATTCGTCCACGTCTGCACATGGGTACACGTGAATACCCACATGGAATTATCCTCTGAGTAAGATCTTCTGAGATTTTCGATCGTTTATGTCGTTTTTGGTTATCCAAATGTCACAACCACCTTGGTTAAATTCTTGTAAGCTGACGGTATCCCTCTCTAATGTATATCATATGACAAAAAAAATCTTACGTTCAAAATGTATATATATCCTATTAAATTAGAAAAATGATTTTTGCACTTCACTTTTGAGAATTGTATTTTACGCAATGTGAAACACTAAATGAGTTATTTATAAGAAAAAAGAACGAAAATCATTTCTCTAACCTTCCAGTTTTAGGACATCGATCAGTGTTGCTCGAAAAAGTATAGATAACTCGGTAGCCCAATAACCCGACAAATTACGTGGACCAGGGACACCATCGACGAGTGAGAAGCTTATTGAAGTTGAGACTTTACCACATATGACCTAACTCATCAAAAAAGTTGATAATCGAAATATTTGCACAGCAAACCTGCTCGTGGAAGAAAGCATGGCAACTCGTTAAGGAACTATATCAGAAAAGGAAAAATCAAATTATCCTTCTTTATTTTCAACATTTTAAACCTAAATGAGTTTGGTAGTCTAGCTTTATTACGTACATTGAACAATTTTTTCTTTATATCAAAATAGCAAAATACATTATACCTACAATTAAAACACATCCAACATATAGATCAATTGTTGTATGAGTTTTTGGAGTGTTTTCTTCTTGCCAATCTTTTCATATGGGTTATTTCCTTTCGGGTCCTGGCGGTATGTTGGTTTTATCTTCCTCTATTGTGATGCCTCGTTCTTTGAATCCTTTTAATTTTTATAATGTATTTCCAAAAATTGATAAAAATCTTTTTTGCTGTTAAAAAAAAAAACATATAGATCAATTGGACGGTCACATTTTTGGGCAATAGAAGATTTGACAGTCCAGAGTAGGGGAAGTAGGAATTAAGATTTGGCAGGTAGGATTATCAAATCTGAATTTAGGTATATTAATTGGTGGAAGTACTTCCATCTCAAAAATCACCTAACAATCACCAAAGAATATTGTATGGCATTTAGCTAGGATGCAAATCAAGGTGGTCGTCGTCTCTCATTTATTTTTTGTTAATTGCTGTATAATTTACTATTTGAGCATGACCCAAACAAATTATATTTTATACACATACGTCATAATTAAATCATTAATTTAGTTTTCGGTCAATAATAAATAATTAAACCATTAATTTAATTTAGCCTTGATGAGATTCCCTATAACGAACTTGACCGGCCAGACAAGAAAAATATTAACTACCAACTGCTAAGGATAACCAATCTTAATTAAGTTAATTAATCTTTCTTTCCTTCGTTGAGAAGTTAGGTTAAACTAGGTTCAAGAATTATTAATGGGGTGCCTATTTTTCTTCTCAATAATTCTCATGGGTCTTGAAAAAAAGAAGGGGCCAATCCCTTCAAGATATCAAAAGTGTGTTGACCAAGAAATCCAAGAATTAGGTATAAAGTATATATTGATATGATGAGTGAAGAAAAATGATAAGATTCCAATTTTAATAACTTAGTCAAACTACGAGAGGTAGGCTCCTTTCTTCGAGGAAAACTTAAATGGGTGGTCTCGGGGAATCGCCACGTGATGTCTCAATACCTTTCAATACTATGCATTTCTTTAAGGCTTACTTTTAATTATACAAACTCCATAGAAATGTGTGTTGAAGGGTGCTGGAGTACCACGCGGCAATGTCGCCACTGATCAAGTAATTACTCCCTCTTCAAGAGTGAAAGATCAGACATAATTGGATTGAGTTTGGTGTCACATTCTAGGCATAGATTAAGGAAGACAATTGAGGTGGTTGGATACCAGGGCAGGCTCTGATATTCGTGAGCCGTAAAGAAAACTTTTTAAAATGGACCCCTCAATCTACTTTGTATAATAAAAAATACTTGGGTAAAAGAAATTTTATATGAAGTCATTACAATAATCATTAGAGTATAAGTACCCAAAATCAATAATCCTTGCAATAAATCAATTTTCCTATTGGCTTTGGAAATAATTATATGGACTTATAAAACTGGGGGCCTCAAAATTAGTAAAAAATCAGGGGCTTAAAGCGGTGGTTTTACGAGCTTTAGCTCAAGGCCAGCGCTGTTGGATAATGTATTTAGTCACACAAGTTGGGGCAATTTACAAAAAGAAAGAGGTTGACGAGAATATATGTATATCCAGGCAAATAACTTTCATGAGTTTACTTAGGTAAGAGCATAATTATTCAGTGTGCGCGTGCTTGGGGCATTGCCCTTTCTTAGAGTTGGGGTGTCCATAGTTAGCCAAGTCACTGTATCCCGAAGTGATCTCAATTATAGGCTCTCTGAAATTTTTATTTACGATCAAAAACCTTTTTTAAGAATGTTGAGCACATTATGGGTACAAAAAATTATGATCGTTGGAGATCGGTAGACACATAATTGAGAAAAATTTGTCCTACTGTGTATTTTGTAAATGATATTAGTCATTCATATAAATGGTATCCAACTATATGGCTATCAATATCAAATTCATTTAATTTTTTACATGAATGATCTACTCAACATTCCGAATAAATTATACTGTTCTGATCCCAAATACAGATTATAGAGGGCCCAACAATTTCGTAAAAAATAGAGCAATACATCAGGAGCACTGAGTTGAATAATATTCAGTAACAACTCCACCTCTATTAAGTAAAACTACCTTTAAAAACGAAGTATGAATTTTTGGACAACCTGTATATATATCCGCTACTTATTGTCAACTAGATTCTTTCACAAATTAAAACACAATTATGAGAAGGCTTTCGGAGACTTTTAGCAACCCTCAATGTTCAACCTAGTTATTCATTCCCATTAGTTCTTGTCAAATGTACACGAATCTTGCATAATTTTGATGGCATTTAGCTGAGTTTTTCAAAAGATTTTAGTAATTCAGTTGCTAAAATCAAACAAAAAACTTAGCCTAGAAGAGCAAGAGCAACAACTAAATTAAAAGAGTCCAAATAAAACTCATCCAAAATATTTTCATTTAAAATGTGTACACTAATTATATACTACAGTACGTAATAAAGATCATAAGAGAATGAAAGAGATTTTGATCAAATATGATTAAGTAGCCACTAAACTGATTAGGATACTTATAAGAGAGTCCAAATAACCACCAAACTAAATTTAACGAGGAAAGAGTAAAATTAAGTCTTTTTCAGCTGCCTACCAGTACCATCCTATGATATATAGATTTATTAATTGCACGTCTACTCCATGCCCAAAAACACAAACAAAAGTGTTATGAACAGCAACTGAAATGGAAGTTGGTTAGAGTTGGTAGCTAGGGGGCTTTGTATTTTTGTTATTTTCGGTTACACTGATTCATTTCTGTAATAAGAAAATACTTATAAGAGAGAGGATAGCAGACCTTGCACTCATTCATTCATTTTTGTAGTAATTCTTTCTGGATTGGAATAAGAGAACAACTTTCACTCTTTTTCCATTTCAAATGACTTTCTTCTTCCTATTCATTACAAAAAGCTTCATTGATAATGACTACAAACAAACTTTGAAGAAACCAAAATAAATGCATGTATATGCAACTGCTACTGCTAGTACTCCAGGTTTTGGCAGCTTCAAGTTAGTTGAGATGTAGTTTTTCCATTATTCCTTTTACCTATGAATCATTTACTATCTATCATGTATGTATGTATGTATATCAGTAAGGATCCTATCAGGACTCCCTGACATAGTCTTACGTCCACACCTCCCATCTCCCGACCATTCGGTCTGGATCTGATTTGTTTGATGTGTTTAAAATGTGTTTTTAAGGGTCTACGCGACGCGAGGATTTGCCACAAAAAAAAAACTCGGAAGGGCTTGATCCGAGCAGTTTTTGATAAAACTGCACATAAATAAGTCGGGATCCGATCCGTTGGATGTGTTTAAAATGTGTTTTTAAGGGTCTACGCGAGGATTCGTAAAAAAAAAAAAAACTCGGAAGGGCTTGATCCGGGCAGTTTTCGATAAAACTGCACATAAATACATATATTGTAGTTTTATCAAAAACTACTCGGATCAAGCCCTTCCGGGTTTTTTTTTTTTTTGCCGAATCCTCACGTAGACCCTTAAAAACACGTTTTAAAGACTTTGGACGGTTCGGATCATCACAACATGGTCTGGAAAGGGGAGATGTGGACATAAGCTATGTCAGGGAGTCCTGATAGGATCCTGACTGTATATATATATATATATATATATTATATAAGATCGCTTCTTATTAGGTCTCCCGGAAATGAGAGAAAATCACATTAGTTCTTGTCAAATGTACACGAATCTTGCATAATTTTGATGGCATTTAGAGCAAGAGCAACAGCTGAGTATATGCAATTTGAGGTATTTTAGCCAACAGCTGTAAATATAAAGTTTTTGCAAAAACTGCTTGGATCAAGCCCTTCCCGGTATTTTTTTTTTTGAAGATTTCTCGCATGGACCTTTGAAAACACCTTCTGAACACATTGGACGGCTCGGATCGTCAAAAAAATGTTCGGATCATGGAGGTCCGGAAGTCCGGAGTCCGGAGGAGAAGCACGAAAAACTTCTAATCCACACCTCCCGGAAATAAGAAAAAAATGGTTTTTTTTGTGTTGCAAATTATTTTTGGAAAATCCGATCCGTCCAATGTGTTCAGAAGGTGTTTTCAAGGGTCTATGTGGGAAATCTTCAAAAAAAAATACCGGGAAGGGCTTATTTACATTTTTTGCGAAAACTGCTTGGATCAAGCCTTTCCCGGTATTTCTTTTTGAAGATTTTCCGCGTGGGCCCTTGAAAACACCTTCTGAACACATTGGACGGATTGGATCGTTAAAAAAATGTTTTGTATTTTTTTTTTCTGACATTTTGCAGAAAACTATGTTGTTTGCACGTCTGTTAATAGTTTTGTAGTGGACTTGTTCATCTCAACTACTTGGGTATCCAGAATCACCATATCACTTTAGACCTCGAATTAACTGTACTTGATCTGGAGAAACCGAATTGTGAATGAATGAAAAACTTTGTGCAATGTTGGTAATTTAATTGATTGATGGTGGTGATCAATTTAAGGGCTGTTACATGTAGCTATCTATCAGACTTTTTTTCCTTCTTGCATGTGCCTTACCGATTGATCCGTTTTGATTTGAAATATTTTGGCAGATTATCTACAAGTGGTTATACTTTCTCTTTAGGTTTGGAGTACATTACTGAAAATCCACTAAATATGGTGAAGATTCCATATGGACAGCGTACTTATAATTTTTTTTTTGCACGGCAAAAAAGTTTCATTAATCATCGAAATATTACAATGACTAATAGGAACAAGGAGAAAGCAACAAAATGCCTAATCCGAGACCCAAAGAAAGCAACAACGATTGGCAAGGAACCAATCAAGAAACCCCTAAGGCCGAAGCCTACACCTATTGGGCAAAGCCCACACCCGACAGCGTACTTATAATGAATCACGCATTCTAATTAATTAGAGTTTTGCACGATAACGCTTTCTGTAAAGATAATTCTCTACCCTACTAATTGTTGTCTTTCTCTTTCAGGATACATCAAGGCTGGGATGGAGCCGGAGAGTGGCCAATAGAGGCGGTCACTCCTGCGAGGGGAAGAAAAAAACGTCTAGTATTATATAGGAGTAGAAAAAACAAAATCTCCAATGAATTATACTAGGTTTGCCCATGTCTCGAATACATGTTCACCCGTGTGTAGTGAAGTTTCTGGCTCCGTCCCTGCTAATCAAGGACACCTCTCGCTTTCTGTAAAGATAATTCTCTACTCTACTAATTGTTGTCTCTCTCTTAACTTCTCACTTTCTCTCGATCGATCCCTTTCTGTGGAATACTCAAAGTAGTTAATTTCTACTTTAAATAAATTTCCACCTCTCTTTCAATCATTTTTTCTCCCACTGCTTGCAATTATGTCAATGCGTTTACTTTGTCCAAGTACATGAATCATTAATTCACCGACATTCTCAGGCAGAAATTATCTTCTTGAACGACTGGCATTCTTGGCTGAAATGATCATTCTTGGACTACCAATACCGGGACGCCGGGAGATTGCTGTGCAGCTTATGCACAGTAGGTGTTTTGCAGAATCACAGCTCTCCATAAGTGTTTTCAATGGTTTGGATTGAAAACAAACTATTCGTGTGAATTTGTTTAAAATCTAGGTCATCCATCTAGGCAACGGACGGCCTGGATTCTGCACAGCCTCCCGACGTCCCCAATACCGGCCCTAGGCGAAGGCGAATAATCGTCTTTTGCTTGGACACTAATTTTTTGAAAGTGAGGGGCCCAAAAAAATGTGTAGCATTCATTAAATAAAGATTCAAAATGAGCATCATAAAAAAAGTAAAAATTAATTATATGGGCATAATTAGTACTTTTGCCATTAAAAATGTAAGAAGATGAATCTTTATGTGATTTTTTTGAACTTGGGTAATGATATGCATAATTTTACAATTTTAATCTTGTCAAATACTTTTTTTGCTTTCTAACCTTAACTTATATTTTTACCAATTTTGCTTGTAAAATACATAAAAGCCCATCTCTAAAATTTGATTTGGGCACCTAAAATGTCAAGGTCGGCCTTTGGATCGACTATAGAGCAGAACTGGGGAGGTGTTGTGCAGTCCCGTTCGGTGCCGTGCCGGCATCGTTTTGACGATCGGAGATGTCCACCGCGTAGAGCTCGTCGAGTACTACAAGTACGAAAAATTAACTCGATCGGAGATTCCTCTCGACGAGACGAATCTAACAAGTATAAAATTATGGTCAAAACTCAAATTTTTTTGAATAAAGCCAAAATTAAACCAATAAACTGGTTTATTTTGGTTTAATTTCGGCTTTATTAAAAAAACTATTACTTTTGACCACAATTTTATACTCTTTGGATTCGTCTCGACGAGAGAAATCCAGAAACCACAAAATCTTGACGCAAAACTAACAAATGCAAAAAAAAAAATTAAATAAAGACAAAACGAATAATCTAATAATCCAGTTTTTGGCTTTTAAGCCAAAGCAGGTCTAAGAATTTTACTTCTTTTGACTATTTATCGTAATCTGGTAATCTAAACATGTTTTTCTAGCATAAGAATTTGACTTCTTTTGACAAATTACCATTTTTCCCGCTTTTAGCATCCTAAAAGGCCGAAAGTCACCTGAATTAGCTCAAAGAACTAATTACCAAACAGAAACAAAAAAAATTTACTTAGTTCCTAAAAAGTCACAAAAAAAAAAATCCCTTATAAAAACATCTCAAATGAAACTTAAGTCAAATAAGCGGCATTTTTAGTCTTTTAGACATCCCAAATGAAACTTAACACAAGTGCCAAGCAACTTTTTTTTTTTTGTTGGATCGCAACGTGCCAAGCAACTTGATACGCGATCTATCGTACTATTTGTTACTGATTATTGATTAATACTATTCTTATTTTGTTTTACACACTCAAGGCAAAAAAACGATTTGAAACTATACTTTTTTTTTCTTTTTTTGGTAAAACCAATATGTGAGCCATACTACTCGAGTTATCCTTCAAAAAAGCAAGTAAAGGACACCAACTTGTTGTAAAAAATAAAAAAAGGACGCCCAATTTTGTGGAAGATCGAAGCAAGTTGGACATGCATTATCGATTGCAATTGGTGGTACGTAAAAGTGCTTTTAATTTAAGTGGCACTTTTGGCTGGCAAAGAGTTGCAAGCCACTTAATTCTAGCTCCGCAAATGGGTATTAGTCAGTCATGTCCACTTTTTTTTTTGGGTAATTTGTCATGTCCACTTGCCTATATTAATATACTAGCGTTGTCTCCGTTTGATGCACGGAAGACATAAATTTATTTTTACAATTTAAAGTTTTCAAATCAATTCACAACTGTGAAGAATATAGGATAAACCAAGCAAACAAAAACTAATACTATTTAGTTATATATAGATATTGTTTCCATGTCATGCTTTCATATCTTCAGTGTATTTCGATGTGAACCATAGTTTTAAATAGCGGTATCGGTCGTGGTATCGTTGTATCGGAAATCGGCGTATCGAATGATACGTCACCGGAATCGGGTGTTGAGGTAGTGAATTTTGTTATAACTATTTGGGCGTATCGGCTGATACGTCACAGTACGTATCCGTACCGGCCGATATTCAAAACTATGATGTGAACTGATTGAGTTCCATTTTGTTCGCTTATGTAATAAGAATTTTTTTTTGTATTGTGGATTTCTAAATTTTTAAAAAAACAATGAAAGTAACAAGGTACGAATAAATTGAAACAAAAAATTTGTATGTCTTTCGTGTTCCATCATCTCGGGGAAAAAATAACGAAAAGACAAACATATATCATGTCAAGTTGTCAACCTCCATGTTTTTTACTTGGAGGCTTATCTACTGTGAGTATAAAAGTTAGGAAAATGCAGTAATAATTTGTCGGCATAAAAGTTAGGAAAATGTAGTAACAATTTATCTGTATATTGGATCCACTAAATCAAAATTCTAACTCCGCCGCAGCTGGTAATTGCTTGCAAGAATCTCATTAAGGGGGTCTTTGGCAGCCTATTTTTTACATTTTCATTTTTACCTTTTCAAGTTTTGAGTGTTTGAAGGAATTCACTCGGAACACATTTCTCTGAAAAAGGGTTACGGTTTTTAGACTTAGAGAGGAGAACGTAAAAGTAGAGTGTGAGAAACTTTTTGATTTATCATTTTCACTTATCTCATTCTGGTAAAAATAAAATACTTACAGAATATATTCTCCACATATCTGTCAAACACTCTTTGTGTTTTAAAATGCATTTGATCTGCACATATCTGTCAAAACACTTTACAGATTCAATAATGCATCCTGATTATAATCTAAAAAGAAGAAAAACAAAAGGCAAAATGCAAAAAGTGAAAAAACAAAGGCTCCCGAACACCCCTTAAATTATCTTCCTTTGTGATACGTTAAAGAACAATCTGGGAGTGCATGATTTGCCCATGCATGGTGGGAAGGGTGGCGCCACATTTGTTGGCTGAATGTATTCCATTAAATATTAGGAAATGGCTATAATACACACCTCTTATTTGGGTGTATCATATGCACCTATTGTATGGTCCAGATTGTGTCACCTCATCGGCAATCGTAACATTTTTTAGTTTTTCGTAACTTTTCAGCAATATGATTCGTAACATTTTCTATGATTCATAACATTTTGGTATGTTTTGTAACTTTTGCAAAAAATTCGTAACTTTTGCAAAAAAAATCGTAACTTTTATAGGGGTGTGTATCATACACACCCAAATAAAGGGTGTGTATTGTAGTATTTTCCTAAATATTTTGGGTTTTTTGTATTGCATCTATGTAATTGATTTTTGTACTCTCATAGTTTTAGCATGTGCACTTGTGAAAATGAACAATTAAAATGAGTGAGAACACTATATATAAAAAGAAAATAGAGTCTGGGAATTACATTCCTTAAAAGCTCACCTAATTGGTACAACCGCTCCAATACTAAACACTTGCAGTCTCACCATTGTAATAAACCTCTTTTTCAGGAATTGAGAAGTTTAAATTAACATAACTAGTAAATGAATTATAGATTTAAGACTGCAATGTTCTATGTAACTTTTAAGTTCTTAATTTACGTTATCTACCCTAACAATATTCATATAAAGACCCGTCACTACAGGTGATATGTACAATAAAAATTATACTGCTGTATTTCCCCCTCGCCTCTCTCTCTCTCTCTTTTCTCATTACGCGCGTCTTGACCTTATTGTCCTACTTCCAAATCAGACATTGGAGACAATGGCGGACGCGTGATTTGCAAACGATAGAGGCCCGAACCACATGCATGCATTTCTACATTGATAACAAAAGTATGTTCCATAAGAAGATATCAGAAGATATCATTACTTTATTTGTCAGAGGACATGTAATTTTATATACGCAACCAAAAAAAACAAGTACAATGTGTGAGAATATTTGGAGCGAGGTGGGAAACCCCAGCACCCCTGTGTCCGCCCCTGATTGGAGCATTGATTTTGCAAGTATTACCCCATATGATAAATGGGGTAGATCAAAATATGAAAATGAGTTGCCAGAGTTTGATGGCCGTTCTTTGCAAGCATTTCTGTTACGTCAAGAACTCAATTAAAGCCACTGGAAAAGCCTTACATATGACTTTCTTGGACCCTATACACTGCATTGTAAATATACCTCCGTTAACCTTTCTGGGGGAGCAGTCCTGAATATACATAAGCACGTTTGCATTCTATTTTTGTTCGAAAAGGATTGCCACCTTATTTCCTTTTATTCAAACAAAAAGATATTCATATTGCTGTATGTTTGCCACCTTATTTCCGATGATCAGAGACGTTCACCGCGTAGAGCTCGTCGAGTATTACAAGTGAAGTAAGAATCAACTCAATCGGATATCTTTAAGTGCCTCATCGGAACACAAATAAATTGAAAAATAATGGGTTCAGTGGTTTTGATCCAGTGTTTGTGTCCATTTGCGTTCAATTTCTTCTTAAGGTATTTGTGTTCCGATGCACTTAACGATATTCGATCAAGTTAATTTTTAGCACACTTGTAGGACTCAACAGAGTTCTATGAGATCGTCGAAACGATGCCGGCACGGCCGGTAGTTGCAACCCCCGTGGCGGCAGTCGTAGGGGCCGGGCTCCAATAACGGAGAGTATAGTTGACCTAAGGACCCGAAACTAAAGGAGGTAGCACGAGAGTCAAAAAATTTGGTAAGTCGCGAAAGTCAGCCGATGGTTTCGAATTGAAGGGTGACAAAATAAGTCCACATTGAATCAAATATGTTTGGCAACAAATCACTTTCAATGTTTTCATGAGTTGAATTGTAAATTTTTATGCCTTCACGCCAAATGATTTCAAAAAAAAGGATAAAGGTAGAGTGGTGTGGTGCTGCTTTGCCAAATCTAATCATAATAGTACTAACAAGTTTAAAGTCCGTTGGCCGCCTCCGCCTGTCTAAAAATATCTGCTGACTTATTTGGCCGTGAACAAATTTCTAGGGAAGATAAATGCAACAAGTAGAAGCAATAATAAATATGCCTAGTGGCCAAATTTATGGGGAATAATGCAGGAATATGAAGTAGTATAAAGATACTATGGGCCTCTGTTTTAGTTGGATAGGCTTTTGTTTTGGGCTTCAGCTCATTTTATGGCCCTCTGTTTAGTTTGTTTGGGCTTAGATTATTCAGCAGTATACAATTTAGGGGTGCACACGGTCGGGATCGGACCGGTTCTTTAGAAATTTAGTAACCGGACCATTCCGACCGGTTCCAGAAAATTAAGAATCAAAATCTAACTAATATACGTGTTGAATCTGTCCAGATCCAAATTGTAAGACCGGACCAGTTTTGGTTCAGTTCCAATTCTACCCGATTAGCGTTGCAACACTTTTCAGAACACGTGAACTCAGAAGATTATTTAAAATTTGGGGCATCAAACAACTCATAAAATAACTATAGGGTTTTATAAGATTCGACACCAAATATGGTCTACATGATACATAGAGTACTTGCCAATCTACCATCAATAAAACAACTCCTAAAATTGATGAAAACAACCATAAAGTAGCTTAACAAAGAATGGGATAGTCTAAAAACGAGAAAGTAAATTCAATAGCGTCACACTAGGGAATTAAAATTGAAAATTGGGAATTAGTAGGGTCAAATAGTTATAGTAATATATTAAAAACTTCCTAACAAAATAGATTTCTACTCTAAATAGATATAAAAGAATACCCTACTAGGGAAAAAATATTAACTTACCAAATCAAGATACATAATTATGTACACCTATAAACATGTATATATTTGGTATTATACAGTCCGGTTCAGTTTTAATCATGGTTCTTAAATTGAGAACTAGTAATTGAACCATAATTACCAGTTCTTATTTTTTCTGAACAATGTCCAGACCAATGAACCGCATAACCTAATCAAATATAACAGTTCGGTCCAAATTGAATCTGTGTAGCGATTATATCAGTTTTCTCGTGCACCCCTACTATACATATGTGAACCCGATGATGAAACTTTCAAGAATCTGTAATTACCAAATAAACAAGATTTAAACATTTTCTTTTGAGGGGCGATGGTACATCAAATATTGTTATGACAAATACGAATATAGAAGAACAAACAATAAAGTAAATCACATAAGCAGACGAGGATTTATGTGGTTCCGCTGAAACACTAAGTAAGAACGTACCACGGGAGAGGGGTGACGAGGATTCACTATAACAAAAAAAGATTTTAAAGAGCCAACAATAATTTGTAAATCTTGAAAGATGTCACAATATGAGAAGAATAGCTAGTCCAAAGACCAAAACCCAAGAATCTCCTAAAGGAGTACAAAAGTAGGGTTTACTACGCACTGTACGAAATCCTTTTGTGTTTGAACGTCCGTATGGACTTAACTTCCATCTGAACGGAAAAAGCCGCAAACCCTTATTCCATTTTCTGTGATTCCGTTCCGACAGTTGTCAAATTGGTCCAGACCAAAAGTACAGAACCTGAATTCAAGAAAACAAGACCTAAACAAAACCAAAGCAAATGCATCTTTCTTTTGTACTTTTGGTCATAGAAAACAAGACCTAAACAAAACCAAAGCAAAACAAACATCCAAGCACGGAAACTGGGAATGGGAAGCCGATTGGATCAAATGGGGAAGGTAGATTGGAGAGGGGGACCTGATCTAATCGAAGGAGTGAATAGAAAAGCCGGATTGGAAAAGATAGACTGTAAAGGGGGACCGATCGGGTTTTCTTGTTTAGTGCAGTTGATCAGCCGAAGAGGCGAAGAAACGGAGGGGGGAGTTGATTTCCTAAGAAAAGAAAGGAACACTGGGACAGAGAGGGGGTATAAACGGGGGGCCAAGTGACTGTAAAGGGGGAGAAAGAGCGCTCAAAGTCAAATCTGACTCATAGAGCCTCAACAGATTCTGCAGATGAACTTTGGAGAATTGGGATGGCTTGCATTTCCAAAATATTACCCAGATAATCCCGAATCACCAACCCCACTCCCCCTTTACCAGATCTTGCATCAAGGCCCCATCAACATTGACTTTGAGCCCTTCTTCGGCAGGTGGTACCCAATTTATGCTAATCTCCTCAATTCGTGTTTCTGACTTAGCGCCCATCTTGCTTAACTCCAACACATAGGTATTAAAATCATCCATAGCCTTCGCATGATTCGTGTGTCCTCCACTCTGCCACCCTTGATGATCCATTTGTTTCGAGCCGGCCAAATGTGCCAACAATATGTAGCAAACAAACCCAGCGCTGTCCATTTTTCTTCCCCTTGAACGTTTAAACCAACTCCCTTCCACACATCCCCCAATTGGGCCGTCCCTATAACCTCAGGCCAAAAGCTAAAGGGCGATAACAACCAAACTCTATATTCTCGATCACAGTTGAAAAGCATATGGGAAATCGATTCTTGCTCCATACCACAAACTGGACACATTATATCTACTTGAATCTGTCTTTGGGCTAAAGTTGTATTAACTAGCACAATATTTTGAAGACAACGCCATATAAAAAACTTAATTTTCCGTTTCACCTTAATATGCCAAATCCATGTCCATTTACCATCATCTTCACAACTACTGCCTTCGCTCTTACAAAAAAGAAAAAGAAAAAAAGAGAGAGAGAGAGGTTCAAAAAAAACAGAAAGAGTACATCAAGAGCTGTATGTTAAAAAAAGGTGTATTATATGTGCGCACATGCTGCGTGAAAAGTGAAGAAATTGGCAAAAGTGGACTGGGACTTTTTTTGGGCTGGGCTTTACTTTGTCCTTGTGTGCCCGGATAAAAGACGAATCTAGATTGTTTCTAATGGGCCCTTTGTCTTTCTAGACATTGGTTGGTCAAGAAAACATTGGATGCGGACCGATCTCTCATTTATTTTGCAAATCTCAAAACATATCAAGGAAGTGTAAAAAGTCTTCTTTGACTGTGAGCCTGATACTGAATAGCTCTCCACGTTTTTTGCTATGGGCTGGTGAGCCACTTGCTCAAGGTTACTTTTCTTCACACATTTGGCAAGAAGGTCTTGAGGGAGGAGAGGTTCAATTGAGGAAGATGACCAAAATCAATGTGCTTGGAGACAAAAAAAAAAAAGAGAGACGGCAAATTATGTGTAGAAAAAGAAAAAAACTTAACAGCATAGCAAAACATCTACAGAACATTTCTGCTTAATATGCTGAATTAAGTCCCATTTTTTTCTTCCTATTTTCCGGTTCCATTTTTTTTTTATCCTTATGATAAATGAAATTTTGTCCCGATTAAAAAATTTTCAAACCATCCTTACTCAATGAGTCGTTCCTGAATTATATTAGCAAGTTTGGTTTCAAGTTCCAAAGTTTCCTAGCTGCCTAACACACCAGTACCCAGAAAGAAACATTAATTTGTAACTTTGTTAGCTAGTTTGTACAATTAAGACCAATACTGATATTTTGTCTGCGGAAGCCACTTTCGTCAAACTTTAGCAATATGCTATGTCCATGTTTTGGTACCCGTTTTTGAGGAAGAGAGAGAAAATAATGGGCATTACAACTGTGTTATCACCATTACATAAATAAAAAAACGCCGGTTACAGGCGAAGACCAAGACGTAAATAATTTGTTACTAATTATCTTCTGGCCTATGAACAGAGCGCAAAACATTACAGATCCGCTACACAATAACTATTCTATCGCTAGAAGATAAAGAGGCGCCGAGAACAAGCGAAGGCCAATAACAGGCCTAAGGAACATAACATAGTGTGAACAAGTGTGTGCGGAAGACTTAACTAACACCTAAAACACACTGCAAAACACAAAATCATGTTATCCCCCGTTGGCTAGAATAAGATCAAAGGACCAGAGCATGGTGCCACAATGTGTGCCCGTTGTTTAGATATTTTGTCGAAAAATTTAGATTGAAAACCCTAAGGGGAGTTAGGGGAAGGAAGAGAGGCGGCTAGAGTTCTTTTTAAAAAGAGATGCTCTAGGTTAGGGGGTGTTCTGGAGCCTCATTTTCAGCTTTTAGTTTTTAACTTTTTGACTGTTTAGATTATGGTCAGAATGTATTTTGAATTTGGTAGAAGTGTTTAGGAGAAATGTGCAGAATGCATTTTGTAACAGGAGTAGTGTTTGGGAGATATGTCCAAAATACATTTTGTGGGTATTTTTGTTAATGAAAATGAGAAAAGTGAAAAATGAGAAGTGGAGCTATTTTTCACTTCTCCTCTCTAAAGTCTAAAATGGAAAACTCATTTTAGGAGAAGTCATTTTGGCCCAAATCTCCCAAACATCTAAAACTCAAAAATGTGAAAATGAAAAGTGGAAAAATGGCTCCCAAACACGGTCTAGTAGGTTGGGTTAGAGAGAGAGTCAATTCGCCACTATTTTCAATGGTTACCGAAGTGCTTACTTTCACTCCAAAAAACATTGCACCAAACCAACTGGGGTTAGCTCAGTCGGTCAGGACTCTTACATCTCACTAGGAGGTTAGGAGTTCAAATCTCTCCAGTTGTATATTGTATTATTCCCTTGTATTTGTTGATTTATTTCTTTCCTTTATGGGGCTTTTAGTTGTATTGGGATTGAAAATTTATTTCCAGTTTGATGTAATTAATATTTGTATTCTCTTATCGTTTGGGGGAAAAAAAACTCTACAATAATTGTGTGGGCTTTTGCATTGTGCACTAGTAAGAAGGAAAGAAGCAAAATAGTAGAAATCGTTTTATTATATCCTAGGTAGATAAACTACCATTTCTACTTCAAAAATTGCTAATGTTTCAATTTCCATGACGATATATACCACCCAGTCAATTCTTTTCCACTTAATTCTTTTTTCATGGCTTACATATCTTTCCAGCTAAGGAATGGTAAACTTTTATCATTTTCCATTAATACCAATTTCATTTCATCTTTTAGTTCATACATTAAAAAAGTCATCTTTTTCTCAACAATTTCTTTATCATGTGATGGCATAGCCTTTCGTTAGCTGGAAAGAGATTTGATAAATACTGAGAACTCTCGGATAAAGTATTACAGTAGAACGGAAAAATGCATGAGATAATGAACTATTGGGTCTAATGCATCTCTTGCGATTAATCAACTAGTCGAAATACATTTCTTGTGTAGTATTAAAAACAAGCTGTCAAAAGCTAGAAATTTGAGAGTCGAAATACATTTCTTGTGTAGTATTAAAAACAAGCTGTCAAAAGCTAGAAATTTGAGAGTTAAAAGAGTAGTATTGTTGTAATTAGAAAGAGATGGCTCCAAAGTCCAAACAATAGATGTGACTTGTTTGGATACACGCCTCGTGTTCTCCATGATATTAAAAGGACAGCTTACCTGCTAATTAATCAGGCCATGGCCGGCTTGGGCCTACCAATATTGATGAATCGTACACACAACCAAACAGGTCCCAAGAAAAGAGAGAATTAATTGGTGGAGGGTAGGTTGTCATCATATTCTCTATGGATTGTTTTAGACATGTACCAAGTACCATGTCTTCTTTTCTTTTTCTTTTTTGGTAAATTTCATTGACCCCCTTTGAGATTCTGATTATTGTACAAATTCTTATTGTGTACAAATTCCCCCATAAGATATGAGAAACTACTCTCCCTTAATTCTTATGGGTACAAATTCTCTTTGCATTGACATTTCATTTACATAATACTCCCTCCGTCCTTTTTTAATTGTGTAGTTTCGTAATTCTAATTTATTTTTTTTTTTAAAAATCATCACTACACCTTTCACATAAACTTTTGCACAACTTTTACCTCTACTTTCCAAAATTATCATTCACAATTACCTATTAACTCTTTATCCATTAACTTTTTAAAAGAACAAAATAATAATTGTACAAACTTTTATTCCTTGACTTTTCATAATAGAATAAAATAATAATTGTACAAACTTTTATTCCTTGATTTTTCATAATAGAATAAAATAATAATTGTACAAACTTTTATTCCTTGATTTTTCATAATAGAATAAAATAATAATTGTACAAACTTTTCAAAAGAACAAAATAAAAAGCTACAACCCAAAATGAAATACTTGACTATTAAAAAGGGATGGAGGGAGTAGCAAATATACCCATAATAACCTTTTGTTGTTATTGAAAATAAAATTGAAAAAGCTAATATTTTTACATCTCTGTTTTTCTTTTTCGTGCTTCTCAACATCAATTTTATAGTAGTCATTAGTTAATAATCCAGTATTCATTACATTATCTTTTTAACGTATCATTGTTTAGCACAATATATAAATTCGAATAAATTAATATTTTTTGTTGTCAATGTTCATTCAAAGGTATTTTGAGGTGTGTTTATTATGGGCTAATTTTGCTCCTTCATAAATTTTTAGGGATGAATTTTTCAGTGAAAACTTAACATGCAACAAACCGATGGGGGTAATTGAAATGCAAACCGGTATGGTTAATTAAAATTCTAATGTAAACCTCGGAGAGGAGAGGGCATGGTTGATCATTTCGCATACCTAGAGATAGAATCTGTACATAATGCAAATCTCAGGGGTGTCAGTGAAATTTACCCCTTTTATCATCATCTGTGGGTTAACCTTTTTACAAACCAATTTATAAATGGTTTCAGTAACCTACGACCCAAGAAATTTATGAGAAATATAAAAATAAAAAAAAGTTCAGTTTTCCAAGGGTTTTTTTTTTTTTACTCTACATGCAATAAATCATCCCAAACCAAAATCCATTCTTACCTATGGAAGTGCAACAAAAAATCTGTGAAGACGTACCTTGTATATTTCAAATGTTTCTGTTGGGCCCAGAGTGCCCCCATGAATTTGGTTACACAATATCACTTCCTGCGACCACTCTAAAAACAGACTTGCGGCCGGCCGCAATGTCAAATGTCATAAAAGACTTAATTGAAGTCCTTCCTAACACCAATTGATTTTAGGAGAGTTGGTGGAAATGCGGTCCGACGAGTGATATCAGAGCCAGGAGGTCATGAGTTCGAGTTACTGGAGCGTCATCTTGAGGGAGGGATTGTTGGGCCCGGAGTGTCTCCATGAATTTGGTTACACAATGTCACTCCCTACGACTGCTCTAAAAATAAACTTACGAATGTGATGTCAAATGCCGTAAAAGACTTATTTAAAGCTCTTCCTTAAGTTCTCATTTACAACCGTATAAACATTTTGAAACGGGAAGAGTACAAAGGAGTATCATAATAGAATTGTCGGAATAAAATGCTACTGGTCAACTTTTGCGCGCGGCTCCTTTTTACTGGTCAACTTTTGTGAACAGTAACTAGATATATATGCATGACAAACTATTGTAGGAAAGAATAAATAGTATTTAACTATATTTGATCGTGACAGAGCTTATCTAGTCACCAACCCCTTTTTTCTTTTTTTTAGACCATAAACATAAAGCAATTACTAGAGATTAAGAGTTACAAAGGCGGCTTCGCGCAAGATTATGAGCTAACTTAACATCTTGGCGAGCGGCCTTAGCTACCATTACATATTCAAACAAACATACAATATCAAAAATATCTAAAACAATACACCTAATACATACATCCATATTATCACATCCATTGAAAGCTTGCACAACCTCAAGCCTGTCTGTCAAAATTTGCAGCCTCCTCCACCCAGCAGCCTTAGCCCATCTCAACCCTTGTAAAATTGCTAAAGCCTCCACTGTAGTGGAAGACAAAGCATGGACCCGAGTATATCCTTGAGTCGGCTGCCCCTGCAAGGTAGGGGTGTACACGGTTCGGATCGGATCGGATTGGCATGAATCCAATCCTAATCCGCGAGTCACGGTTTTTAGAAAATACAATCCGTGTCCGGACCAAAAGTCTCACGGTTCGGTTCCAATCCGAACCGCGAGTCACGGATCGGTTCCGGTTTTATCCACGGATTACATGTTATATAAGACATTCTTGTTTACGGTAGTCGTAATCTAGCATAAAAATTAAAAATAAAATCAAGAAGCATCCCAAACCCAAAGCACATTATTCAACTTGAAAAATACACCCAATAGCTGGTTATCAATAAAAATACACATCCAAACATAATACACCCAGTAGCTACATGATCACAGATTCACATACATGATCACAGATTCACATCAATAAAAATACACCCAGTAGCTAATGAACACAAGCATAATGATCCGTATTCGGTATTCTGATGAGTGATCGGTGATTCGGTATGGAGAATGAGAGGAACTCTCGAACTGGAACTCTCGGTAATCGGTATGGAGAGAGAGAGAGAGAGAGAGAGAGAGAGAGGAACTCTCGAACTGGAAAATTAGACCTGGAACTTTGGAAGTGAAGTTGAGGGAGGCGGTAGAAATTAGGTTTAACAGACAAGTAAAGTATATATATTAAAAGTAAGGGTAACAGTTTAACCCCTAAGTTTTGAAAGAGTTTACAGTTTACCCCCTAGTTTTTGTAAAATTGTGTGTGTGTGTGTGTGTATATATTTAAAAATATATATATAATAAAAATCTCACGGTCCGGATCGGTTAATCCACGGTTTCGAAATCAAAATCCGTGTCCGGACCGCGAGTCACGGTTTACTATTTTTTCAATCCATGTCCGGACCATTAATCCACGGTTAAAATCCAAAAAGCACGGATCGGTTCGGTCCGGACCGGATTCACAGTTCACCGGTTTTTTTGTGCAGCCCTACTGCAAGGTCCCTTGAGTGACTTTTTTTTCCAAGCTCCATCCACCACCACTTTTAACACCTGAGAATTCTCCACCAATAAACGAGAAACAAAAGGCAATTGCTGACTTTGGTCAGCCCAACCACCAAAACCGTCTTTATCCGCATAACGGTTAAAAAATCCTTCCTAGAGCAATACTTACCATAAATACCATTTTCCATGTTTTTTGAGGTGCTAATGTTGAAAAAAACTTCTTCAACCCACACATCAAATTTGATTATACTTCCTCTCTCATCACATACGGTGATTCCTCAAACCATTAACTATAATTAAAAATTTATTTATTTTTTGTATTTATCATGTTTCTATATGTTTCCGTTTGTACCTGTTGAAACAACTTCCTATCGTGTTTGAACTGCAAACAAACTTACTATTTTTTATTTTGTTTTTGTCATTCGTCATTCCTAATCTATTACATAGGGGGAGGGATTGATAAGCCTATCTTTCCTAGATAATATCCCTTGTTTCACTTATTATTTTTAGTCATCTGAATACAATTTTATATTTTATACTCTGAGTTATTTTTTTCCAATTACATTATGGCTTCCAAAAGCCAACATGAATATAAATTTTGTGGGTATAATTCCATAATTTTCGGATCAATCGTTACAATTTCCTACTCAATTTTCTCAATTCACTGGGCATGTGTCACATCATCAAATTGCCACATAGGTCATCAAAACCAAAATTTGATGAGAAAATTAGATGAGTGGCTTGGAGATGCTCCCCAACAATATCTCAAGTTAAGAATGGACAAAACTAGGGGTACATAAATTTTTCTACATAAAATGTACAAATCAATTAGTTTGAGACTATTTGGGGATCCACGCGTACGGATGATCAGAGCCGTTCATGTTCTTCAAAATAATACCATTATTTTTGTACCCCGTAAAAAATAGATTTAATCGAATATCGGTAAACACTCCATCGGTTAATTCAATTTTTTATTTTGACCAAAATTGGATAAACAAATGGAGCATTTACTGATATTCGATTGAGCTGATTTTTTTACGGGGTACAAGTTTATATTATTTTTAAAAACATGAACGCCTCTGATCATCCGCGTGGGATCTGAAATGGGCCTAAATTTTAAAAAAAAAATTGTACATTTTTTGTGCAAAACCTCTTTACCCATTTGTTTTCCGGTTAAGAATTCTGTGTAAGATGGCTCCCATATGGGCGCGGGCCGATATTTACCAAATCGCCCATATTCTGGGGGGAAATCATAGGTGGTCTGTGGACACTGTCATCTGGGAGCAAAATTTGGGTGCCAAGCGGGTATGTTATATGTGGTGTCGAGTGCGCATTTCGACCGTCCAAAAATGTTTCATATATTTGAACGCCACAAATTCATATTTCATATATACCCTCCCAACTATGCATATTTGCCACACATGAATGATGGATCTCTGTCTCTTAAAAGATGTACATACCCACGATCACTAATTAATTACTCCATTTTGGGTAAGGGTTAGGGGCAACTACCGTAACTTACCAATTGTGTATAAAATGCTATAAAATGATGCCAAAAAAGAGGAAGATAGAATGATCTGTAAGTTTTTCCAATACTGATGACATGTATTCTATCTTTTGTTACCACTCAAAAGATTCGTATCAGCCAATTTCCGAGATTCGAATTCCACCATCTAAAGATTGGAACTCAATTACTCATATAAAAATAAAATCTTATATGAATTAACTCCACAAGAATGGATAGCGACTAAAGATTTCCAAAATATTGAAAATGACTTTCTTGGGTAATGAAGCCCGAAACCTACTAACGCCGGTCGG
Source organism: Vaccinium myrtillus (assembly GCA_016920895.1). NCBI lineage: Eukaryota > Viridiplantae > Streptophyta > Magnoliopsida > Ericales > Ericaceae > Vaccinium > Vaccinium myrtillus. Next base: position 12,267,469 of record CM029275.1, on the reverse strand, counting down.
TGGGTGTTTGCTCGATGATTTATGTTAAAAAATATTGGACCTCTCCACTCATTCGCCAATTGGTTTTGATTCGGATATAAAGGTTTTTTGATATATGTTGGGTCCATTCCACTCCACATTGAAAAAAATTTTTTGGACGGATACCAGGCCCATGCACACGAAAGTTTGCCAACGGAAAAAGAAAGGTTCGGGCGGGTGCTCATTGAAAAAAAAATTTAAAATTCACATCGCACGCGATGACGGGCCAAAAAAGGTTGCACGATGATCGGGATGTTAAGAAATATTGTCCACTCGAATTGCGCGTGAGGGGGAAAGAAATATTGATCACATTCTTATAGTTCATCTTAATATATGTTTTTTTCTGGTTTGAGACGGATTGATTTTGAGACGGATATAAAGTTTCCACAATTTCATCCGTACTTTTTTCTGGTTTGAATTGGGTTTTTCTTAGGGATCTATTGTAACCAAAATCTCTATTGCCCTACAACTATCAGAATGGATGAACTATTTTTTGCAGAAATTGCTGTTATAGTCTATTTATTTTTAATAGTTTTAGTTCATTTCTGTATTATTTATGAAGTCATTGTAATTGTATTGGGCCTCATTCCACTTATTAAAAAAGCCAAAAAGTCAGTTTATTGTGGTTTTTGGGACAAATCATTCTCTCACATACATCACATACATCATTGAAAAAACTGGTTTTTTGGTTTTTTTTCGTTTTGTCCTAATTCAAAAGAAAATTGCATTTGTTAGTTTTGCATCAAGATTTTGTGGTTTTTGAATTTATTTGGTCGAGACGAATCCAAAGAGTATAAAATTATGGTCAAAAGTAATAGTTTTTTTAATAAAGCCGAAAATCAACCAAAACAAACCAGTTTTTTGGATTATTTTCGTCTTTATTCACAAAACTTTAAGTTTGGCTAACAATTTTATACTTTTTAGATTCTTCTCGTCAAGACAAGCCAAGAAACCACAAAAAATCGACCGAAAACTAACAAATGCAAATAAAATTGAATAAGGACAAAACCAAAAAAACCAATTTTTTCCAATAATAATAATAATAATAATAATAATAATAATAATAATAATAATAATAATAAGCCCGTAATGGGTGTTGATTAAAAAAGAAGTGGCATAACTTATCAAAAGAAGAAAAGAACTGGCATACAGTAGCATACTTTAGGTAGATACCAGTGGGAATCCATTAAAGGGTGGAAAGTGGGAGGAAGAATAAATACCCTACATCTAAGTATCTAAACACACATTCCTGATGCGTGCTTTTACGCGCCGTCCTAATTGTAATTAATTAGTATGTGGTTATAGGGGACAATTAAAGTCGTACGTAGCATCAAGTTTTCCATTGTTTGATTAGGTAACACAGTATGGTCGATAGTGTGAAATTTAATACAAAATGATCCATTCACGGATTTTCATCTATGGCTCCCAAATAAGTTTAGAAAATTATACGAGTTGATTTTTGCAATGTGTATTCAGTACTTATATTTAACACTTATATGTTTAGTGTGGATTTTGAATACAAAAGTTATTATTTTACTATTCCAATCAAATGTATACTCTTTGAAGTATTGCCTAAAGAATACAAAAGTAAATAGATCTTTGCGTTATGATAAATTATTTATCATTAGTTTTGTAGCATAATTTATTGATTATATTGCATTATTAAAATCTAGAACTTCTGATTTAATTGTATTGATTATTAATTTAATTGTATAATTTTGGATCTTCAGATTAATACGTTATTTGCATGTGAAATTAGTATTTGTCGATTGAGTTATAAAACTCGTTCAAATTCGTGAATCTTGAATAGAAATAATGTTATGAGAAAAATAGTTTTAAGCGTACAATGAAGAAGCTGTCCTCACTCCTTGTTGATTTTATATATTCGTCATTGCATGCAGTCCTTTTATTTTTGAGAAGAAGTTACCTAAAACCATTCTTCTTTTATGATGCCTTATTTTATTTTTGAAGGACTTTTAATGTGAATTTTCTTATTCAAAGACTAAGTAATAAATTCATTGAAGGGGAAACTTTTTAAATACCTAATCTCTTTGCACTAATAAAAGAGTTTGCACATAATATATTTTGATTTTATGTACCTGTTTTTTACATAGCATTACCATGTGTTTAAATGTGTTAGTTGTTATTTGATAACCAAAAATTGAAATTTGAAATTAAGTACTAAAAAAGGAATGCTGAATTTTTTAAGCTAAGAAGTTGTTAATAAAAAGAAATATTTGAATTAGAAAAAATGTTTTCGATACATAGACAAGTAAATTTTAATCATGTGAGTTCTAATTGCTTTCTTTTAAATTTAGTCGCCATGTGATGGTGGTGGTCGTGAAGAGGTAGTGACTACTTGTGATAGTGATAAGTGCTAATTGTAGTAGAGGTGGTGTGGTGAATAGATGGCGACAGTGGTGGTAGTATAGAGATGGGAGTGGGGAAGATGGGTGATGATGACTATAGCAATTGGAGGTGAAGTTGTGGTGGTGAAGGGATGACAACAATGCAATGACGCTTGTGGTAGCAATAGAGCGGTAGACGTTGTGCTACCACTATAGGAGCGATGCTGGCAACAGTGTTTGGGGTGTTGATAGCGGAAGAAGACCGTCGTATACAAGTATAATGATAAGTTAAACTACTTAAATTTATAAATTTTTAGTTTTATATTATAAGATAGATCATCAAACTTTTGATTACGCATCACTTAATTTAAAAAAATTTGGTATTGTTTCCCGTTTGCTAAATAATCTTTTTCATAAAAGTTAAGTTTAACTTGGTTAGTTAAATCACTTTTATTTTCCATTAGCTAAAAGCTAAGTTACTATTAAAAACAAATTATTAAAAACACCATATGGGAAACTCATTTAGTGCTGAATTAAATTCTTTTACAAATGTGGACTTTCCAATGTTGAGCTAAATAGTGTTCCTTAGCATAATCACCAACACGCGCTCCATATGCGCGTGCAAAGTTTGCCCCCTGAAATAAGAAGCCACGTCTGCCACATATAAATTTGAGGCCAGAACAGAACAAAAAATCATTTCTTCATCAGAAGAGAAGAATAGTTTTTCTCCTGGGTACTCAATCTTACAGCTCTAGAATCTCCACCAGTCACCATCTTTACAAAATCTCGATCCCGTTCTATATCTGTAAGTTCATCTTGTATTTTCTTTTTCTATCTGGCCGATTGTTGTTTCTGCTACGTGGGCTTTTCTCTCTGATTTATAGCACAATTCATCTTTTGGGTACACTTTTTTCTTGCAATTGTTAAGGTTCTTTATCTGATCTGTGAACTGGGTTTTATTGTGCGTTTTCTGATTTTGGAAGAAATAGATAAGAAATTAAGCTGTTTCTGTGGTATAGTTACTTGGGGCTTTGAGTTTTTGGTGCTTTTATGCTTCCATTAGCAGTTACATAGAAGTTTACACCTTTTAGACTTTCAAAGTTTTTGTGTAGTGAGAAAGAATTAAAGTTGTCTCCTTTTGATGCACATGAATCCAAAGTTGGGTTTTTGGCCAAGACTTTGTGTCCCCAGCAACCGGTTTTGAGATGATCTAGGATTCAATGGTCAAGAAACTGGTTCTTGAGTGAACTCAATTGATTGCTTTGAATTGGGATTTCAAACTTTTGATGCCATAAAAAATAGAAACGTCTTTGTATATTGAGGCAAGGGTATCATTAGTCTTTCTGGGGCTGTTGACTTTTTGGGTGATAAAAAATATTTCCCATCCAACTCACTTGGAGATCGAAGAAAAGATGCAAAGGGTATGTGTTTCATCGCACCAAGCACCGGTACACAAGCTAGGGGATACCCAGATGACATTATCTCCAAAATTTAGGCTACCTGGAATCCAATCACCTTTATTTGATCCGTCTTTAGAATCAGAACTATCTGCGAGAGGGGATCCACTCATTCCAGGGCTCCCAGAGGACATAGCTCTCAATTGCCTCCTCCGACTTCCTGTCCAAGAGCACACAGCTTGCAAATCCGTATCTAAGCGTTGGTATCTCATGTTTAGTAGTAAGGAGCGCTTTTTCAGTAGGAGAAAGGAACTTGGGTTCCGGAACCCATGGCTTTTTGTTTTTGCCTTCCACAAATGTACCGGAAAGATCCAATGGCATGTTTTTGACCTAATCAACTTCTCTTGGCACACTATACCAACAATGCCTTGTAAGGAAAAGGTTTGCCCACATGGTTTCCGGTGTGTCTCAGTCCCACGTGAGGGGACTCTTTTTGTTTGTGGTGGGATGTCTTCTGACGTGGATTGCCCCCTCAACTTGGTATTGAAATATGAAATGCAAAAGAACCGTTGGACGGTATTGAAAAAAATGAACACGCCTCGTTCATTTTTTGCTTGTGGTGTGATTGATGGGATGATTTATGTGGCGGGAGGAAACAGTACGGATCTTTTTGAGCTTAATAAAGCTGAGGTCCTGGACCTTGCTAAAGGGACTTGGCGTCCTATTGCAAGCATGGGAACAAACATGGCTTCATATGATGCGGCGGTTCTGAATGGAAAGCTCTTTGTGACTGAAGGTTGGTTTTGGCCTTTTTTTGTTGTACCAAGGGGTCAGGTTTACAACCCAAGAACTGATATTTGGGAAAATATGGCTTCTGGGCTTAGAGAAGGGTGGACTGGTTCGAGTATTGTGGTTTTTGGGCATTTGTTTGTGGTATCGGAGCACGAAAGGACGAAACTTAAGGTTTATGATTCAGATACAGATACTTGGGAGTTTGTAGAAGGGCATCATTTGCCGGAACAGATATGCAAACCTTTCTCAGTTAATTGCTGTGACAATAGGATCTTTGTTGTGGGTCGTAATCTCAATGTTGCTGTGGGTTATATATCTAGGGTTAACTTGGGTAGCTCGTGTGAGAAAAAATGGAGCTTCTCTGTTCGATGGCAAGTGGTGGATGCACCAGAGGATTTCTCTGATTTGACACCTTCTAGTGCTCAGGTTCTGTTTGCTTGACTCCTCGGTTTGCTTCTTGTATCATGTTTCACTGTTTGTTGGTTGAGTTGTAATTGGAATAGAGTTAAATGTCTGGAGCGAATAGATTTGTGTAAGACTTTTAAAATTCTCGAATCAGATGTACTAATAGTATGTGGTTTAACTATACATGTTCCCCTTGTTATCTATTTTGATGGCCCAATGTGCGAGGTCCAACAATAGCAATCTTGATTGAAGAAACCTTGTTCATCACCTTTTTGGTAATTCAGTGATTTTGTTGAAATGGAATTGGAAACTATACGGTCAAGGTTGCTTAACAACTTCAAATAGACTCCTGTAAACGTGTGAAAGCATACGTTGAAGTGTGACTTTAGGTCCCATTAGCATTCAACACTTAATCTGTAGTGGGGTATTCACCCCTGCAAATGTTAAACTCTACCATACACTTATTGACAAAAACTATGCATGAAAAGGTTGATGATGCAATGTCATTTACTGAACAATATGAAAGAAGGGAGTTAGCAAATACGATATGTTTTTTCATTTCCTTGATCATGAGACCGATTAGATGTATCCAACGCCTAAACACATACTTTCACCCTACCCCTCTCCTCAATACATACTTCAAAGAATATTTAATCACTTCTGTATCCAGGTTAACCGTTGATTTTGTAGGCCAACGTAGTTGATTTCAGTGATGGCTTCAATGCAGTAAAATCAAAGTGACAAGATTTCCTTCTCCTTTTGATGGCCTTTGTGAATCTTTCTAGTTACATTTCAAGTAGCCGAAATTAATTCCAGATTACTAGGTGGGGGAATAAAGTGCTAAAGAAACAGAATGATAACATATTATACCCAGTACCAACTGATATTGCTATTTGTTCCATATGTTTGCAGGGGTAGGCCCCATTTAGTTTTGATACTCTATGTATAACTTAGAGTATGTTTTAAGAGCTGCTCTAGTCAGTTTAACTAACTTGAGTTGACTTTGTGTTTTTTCTTTGTTCTAGCTGATCATAAATGATTTTCTGCGTCTTTCCCAAGTTTTCATTTGATCACTCTACGAAAATGATAAGTCATTTGGTTGCGTGCTATTTTGTAGCATTAGCAGGTTCTTAGGTGTTAAATTGAGCATATTCTCCCTCGTAGGTCATCTGTTATTTTGTGATTCAGAACACTGAACATATTAAACTCCAGTTGATGAATAAAGTGGGCAGATGTGTGGTGATGAAAAGAAAATGAAGGGGAAAAAAACCAGAAACGAAAACCTATTTTCTGTAGTTTTTACTTTCCATTGTTTTTCCATTTTTTGTGTTCTCTTTGAACGGAAAAGAACAAGACAGGAGGAACCCGTGCCTCCTATCAGGATCAACAGGAGTAAAAATCGAGCTTATTCCTTTTCTTTGGTGGTGCTTTTGAAGCGACATCTTGGAAGCGAATGAAGAACCAGGTGCGCTATGCATTCTGCTTACTCAAAAAGTTTACAGGGTCCTAATATCCGGATCCTCTGTGAGGATTTTCCCTGTTCTGATCGTATAAGAGTTTTGATGAGGCAGCGCCACCTCATTATCCCTGACATACGAGTGTTGCAAGCAGGATTAAAAGAATGATCTTGCTAACACCGCCCACCATGTAGTGGATAATTTTCACATAATGTCTGTCAAATAGGTCAGAATTTCAATGCATATTTTACTAATATATCCCTTTGATATATTGATAGTGCAGTGGTTAATGAAGCTGAAAACAGTCTTGAATATTAAGAATTGGGAATTGTGTATAATCTAATCTGATTAGGTTTAGATTGGATGGTAAGGATCTTGATGAATCAGCAGATGCTTATCTACTTGACTTCAATTATTGCACTGGCTAATGCTTATCTGTCTCAGCAGACGCTTTTTTAGCAACTAGGGGGTGTTTCAGTAAAGTGGTTTTTTGAATAAACTGGTTTTCACGGTTTTTTATGTGATGTATTGTGAGAGAATGACGTGTCTCGATTTTTGGAAAAAATAGTTTTTTGTTAGTGGAACACCCATCACATCCATCCAAGATTTTACCAGCTCCAGTAGTGAATGATGTGATTGATTTCTTAAGTTTTAATAAGATACGCATAAATTTGAATTGACCAAGTTGAGTTATCAAAAATGATTGCGGTCTGTATCTGTGTTGTAATAATTAGCAGGTGCAAGGCTCTGTATCTGTGCTGTAATAATTAGCAGGTGCAAGGCACCTAATCATATCTGTGAGCTCATTACATTGTTAGCTTTCAACATCAGATGTTTCTAAGGTTTTAGGTTCGAAATCTCTCAGTTGCTGTCAACTCTTTTGGAGTCGGTCTTACAGAGCATTTGTTCCGGCTTTAAGTGGGGGACCGCTAGTGGTCGGTGGGTATGTAATCCCTAGGATTAGTGGAGGTGCGTGTGTTAGCGTAGACACCTAGTTATAATTTAAAAAAAAAATGTTGAAGCAATTGCCGGATTAGTTCGTTTATGATAAAGATTAAGCTTACTTTATTCTCAAGAGTAGCTTTCTTAAAAGGATAGACCAATGAGCACGTAGCATACGTATGCTGATAGCATTTCGCTCTAGCTCCCCAACTTTTGAAAGTAAAATTTTGCACGAGGAAAATAGAAAACCCAAGCGGTAAGAGCAACCAATTGATCTGGTGAGTAAGGGCTCATCAGTAATTATTCAGTGGTTCTGTGGTGCTCTAAAGCTTTTATCCACCACACATCTCCGTGCAATTCGTACATGTCATGACCCAAATTCGTAAAATAAGGCTCGTGACCGGCCAGTGAGTTCTAACCCATTAAGGCCTATTAATATTTAAAAATATTATGTATATTGCTCATAAAATTATCGATCATAACTGAACACTGGTAATTACAAATAATATCCCAGAGCTAGCTAAGTGAAGTGATTCTTACATGTCCAACAAAAAAAAGATAATTACGTTACAATACTATATTTGGGCCCAAGACCCATTACGCCAAAACACGCTATTACTGGCAGTTAAAAAAATCGTCGTCACAGGCATGAAAATCGCCAGTAATACTTTTACTGGTGGTCTTCGTGACCACCGTTTATACAATAGTCGAGAATGAAAAAATAATATTACTAGCGGTCTTATTAATGCCAATAAAAGTTTTTTCAGGAAAAAATTGTTGTCTTGAGATTCATACCCTCGACACTTTGTATGAAGGCCCAACAATTAACCACCCAGCTACACAAAGTTTTCAATTTTATTTGGAAAATAATAATAATTATATTACATTACATTACCTTTTATTACCGACAGTTTTTGGATTTACCGCCGTTAATAATTATCTTTGCTGGGTTGTTTCATGTTACTGCTGTTAATAAATAAAAAAACTTGGTGAACTTCCCATTTTATCTTTTTCTTTTGCACATGAGACGATAGCGAATTCAAATAGACAAAAGCACACTATTCCAATTTTTACTCCATTCGTCCAGATTTGTTAGTTCATTTTGAGAGTTTGTGCCACTTTTCAAATGATTATATCTTATAATTTAATGTTTTATGTAATTTTAAAAACATTGTCTTATAAAACTAATCAAGATCTATCAAATAAGATTCATGTTGAACATATAATTACTTACTAATTTAAAGAAATCACTAATTTTTTATCCGGTTACAATAGAATAAGGGACAAACAAATCTGAACAGAATGAATAAGTACTAATGCAGATTTTTTTGCACCAGACTTTTTGCATCAGGCCCCAAATGTAGGGCACCCAATTTCAAATCTTCAAGTACTGATCAAACCATAGAGGTACAGTGGTTTACTATTGGAAGGTTTGTATTTCCATTGTACATCAAATTTTCTCTGTTAAAAGTTAGAATTCTTAAAAGCGTCACACTTTGCATTATGGAGTACAAAACTATACAAAGAGAAAGTATTTTTTTTTTTTTTTGTCATCCGTCATTCGTCATTCCTAATCTATTTTTTTTTTATCGGCAACAAAAATTTTATTAAAAAAGGCTCGACAAAGGTCACATCAAGCGAGAAGATCCAACCAAAGGTTGGAGCACCCAAAGGGCAAAGCCCAAACACCCATGGGCCTGAAAGCCCTGATAAAACAATGAAAATAACACCCGAAAGGCCAACAAAGCCCAAATATAGCATTGAAGTACAAAGAAAAACCAAGCCCAAAAAAGTGGGCAAGGCCCAAACCCTAGAAAACCCTAAACCTAATCCCCAGCCAAGTGCAAAACATCATCCTTCACCGCCACCAAAGTTCCTGATAGCCACCAACACACCCGTCGACCACCACCACCTCAAACCACCGCACCACCACTGGAAAAACCGCGAAAATGGCAGAGCCGAACGACAACCAACCCAAACTATCTCGGAAGCTCCACAAGCCGTTAAGCAAGGACCACGGAACCCACCGGCAACCGTAGCGGGAGACCACGACGATCCCACTTCCACCGCACAAAACCATGCTGTTAAGCCAAACCGTAACTCCCAACAAAGATACGGCCGGAGATGAACTTGGAAGGAAAGATCGAGCAACCATGATAGAGATGAAAAGGAGGATCCACCATAGCCAAAGATCAGGGGGTCGAAAAAAAAAGAGAGGGGGAGAAGGAGAAGACAAGAAGATCAGAGAGACCTCACCGGAAACCTGCAAAGGACGCCGCCCTCGTCGTCGACCGAGAGTCCCCAAGCAGAGTCACTCATCAAAAGGTAGAGAGACCCTAGAAAAACCCGGAAGTGAGAGCCAAGACGCCGATGATGTCCACCGCTCCAAAGCCGCCGTCCAAAACCACTTGCTGCCGATCTTTTTGGATAAAAGAAAAGAAAAGATCAGAGAAAAAGAGGAATGGGGGGGATAAGGAATGGGGAGACAGAAGGCTAGAAGTAGAAGGAGAGGAGAGGGAGAGAAAGAGGGTGCCTGGGGGGAGGAGGGAGGAGGGCGGCGCCTCCCCCCCCCAAGCGGCAGATCTAGTTTTGGAGAGAAAGGAGCCGAAAGGTTTATCTTAGAGAGAGAAGAATAAATCAGTTTTCCTCGCTGAAATATGTCATTCCTAATCTATTACATGTGGGGAGGGGGTAATGAGACTCGATCTCGAAATGCAGTGTGAGACATCCAAGCAGGGCCGGCCCCGGGGTAAGCCCCGCAAGCCCGTGGGCTTGGGCAACCCCCCGGGCTAGGGCAACCAAAAAAAGAAAATTTTTTGTTGAGTAGTATGTTATAGTATTTAATTTTAATGAGGGGCATATTATTTGCGGAAGTGTTGCAGCGCAGTTGGTCGTAGCAATGCTATTATACACAAATGTGGCAGGTTCGAGTCTTCCCAACACCATCTGTATTTTTGATCTTTTTGTTTTGTGTAAATTACACTGACCTCCCCTGAGTTTTCTAACTACAACAAGAACTTCCCTTCAAATGTTTTAAATGACAATGTCCTCCATCTCACTTTAACTAGTAGATCATATTGCCCCTCACACACAAATGCCTAGGTAACTCCCATTTCATCTTTGAGTACGAAAAAGATTTCTTTTGGTACACCCTTATACGTAACTTCAACGTATTTTATGATAATTAATACCCTAAAAATCTGTATTCTCAAAAAAAAAAAAAAAAACATAAAAGCACAAAAAAATATGTGTATCATCCTCCATAACTATTTGTACGATATACTTTCAACGTACATCTCTTCGTAGATAACATAAAGTAAGCGTAACACACCCCAAAGTACGCATAATATACAACAAAAAATACTTCACATTTCCATGGTAGCCTTCCTGTTTATATATCGTAGCAACCCCATTAGAGCTTATACTACACTTGTATTTTGCACCAAACCAAGAAGAATTTGCTTCAAAAATGTAAGAAAAAGTTATTTTCTTTAAATCAAAAGCACTATAAGTGGACTTTTATTTTGAATTTGATTATTTTGATGTGATTCAAGCTATAAAAGAAATATGTGACATTGACTCTTTTTTTTTTTTTACCGTTATGCACTTTTTTTATGACTTATAAAAGTAATTGGGCAACCAAACATGAGGTCGGGCTTGGGCAACCCAAACCTCGGGGCCGGCACTGCGTTCAAGAGTTCTACCGCATGAGCTAACCACCACTTGCAAGAGAAAGGAAATAGAGGGAACAAAAATCTGCAAACATAGATATATAAATACTCTGTATATATATATATTCTCACAGGCCAACCAAAAATTGATCCCAACTAATTCTCTCACATGCCTCTAATTTACTGGTACATGCATGTGTGCGGGTTGGTTGAGAATGGCTAAGATTGAATTTGGGCAGAAGCATGATTAATACGTCCGCAAGTTCTTGTTGGGCTACTAACAATAATGGTTCTTCATTGTTCTATTTATGGCACGCGTTATTATTATTATTGCTCTTCGGTCAGAGGTGTTCGTGTTGGAGATATGCCTTGAATTCAAGAAATTTGAAGAAAGGTATAGAATTCGGTAAGAAAAAATTGTCGTAGTATCTCTGGTCCGTACCACGGTGACCTTGGTTCGTACCACGGGTCAGTTTTGGTTTCGGAATGTTGCAGCTTCTCAGGTCCACACCAGAGGGACCGTGGCTTAGACCACTGATGCAGAATTTGTGTGGCTGCGTGTTTTTAAGTATGTTTTGACCCAATTTTTATACTTTCTTATAAATAGCAGCCTTGGGGAATGTTAGGGTTTGGACTTCTCGAGTGAATCCCTTTCAGGAAGCCCCCATGGGGTTCCCCATAGAGTATTAGGATTTCTTGATTGTTCCATTAACGGTCTTGACTTGAGATCTAGGGTTTGTTGTCGTCTCTTTCGTGTGTGTGAGACATTGATGTTCTATTATTTTCTTTCAGAAATTCGTTCCCAGATATCTAGTGGATATATACTTCAAGTGGAGTTACGAGTATAGCCGGCTCTATGAATTTTTTCCCGTTTATAGTGAATCTCTTCCCGTTTATAGTGAATCCTCTTACTCTTTTTCCGTGGACATTGCTTCTTGCTTTGTGCTTGAGGAGAACCACGTACATCTTGTGTTTCGTTCTTCCTTGTTGTTTTGTTTATATTCTCATACTTCGGGCATCGACACAATAGTCCGAACCAGTTTACATATATATTGACTAATCTCCTCGCCGGTCAGATCAAAGGCAGGCCATAGAGAAAAAAAAAAGAAGCAAAGGGGACAAATTCTGCAAAGTTGAGACTCCCAACCCATTCTCAATGATTAACTTCTTCCTCATTCCCTCAACTAAAATGAAGATATAGAAATTGATAGGAGATGCTCTAAATCGTGTTGAAAAGAAAAGAAAACATTTGCTACTATCAATTACTAATAATGATCGGAGTTGGAGATTTGGGCCCTCTCTCGTAAGTTTTTTTACTCCTTTCGGTCACTTCAATGATTGGAATTGTTTACTTTTTTAAGCTTATCGAAAATACCAATGACGTAAAAAATCTCAATCTGACGTCAGTTAATTTGACATTTGTCTTCAACAACATTGTGCTTGCAGTTTGTACTAAAACTTTGTCTGTATCAGATCAACCTGATTTTTGGTATGATTGATGGTCTCGACAAGTTCTAAAACGTAAACGATTAAGATTATCAAAATGAGCACGGAAAGGGCCAACAAATTGGCCAACTTGAAAGGGACGTCCATGAAAATTTACTAGACATGAGATGAACCCGAAAACAATATGGTAAACACGGTCGTTACCGGTGCAATGTACGATTGTCTATCATTTGGCTACAACCACACACAACTACACAAACACACACACGCATTCCTTGTGAGTGAGTAAGGGTGTGTGTTTGTGTGCAGTGGGGGGTGAGCAGAAAACCCGTCAAACCATGAATCCTATCCAAACCAATCCACACCGATTGGTTTGGTTTGGTTTTTTAGTAGCGTGGTTTGGTCCTGGTTTAAAAAAATTAGAATCCGTACTCAATGGTTTGGTTTGTGGATTTACGTTCATGGTTCCAGTTCCAATCCGATCCGAACCATGCATATATATATATATATAAGCCATAGTCAACCAACTTCCTAATTTAATTTATTCATTATTCCTTCTCTGGCAAGATTTTATTTTGCTTAAGATTTACAACTTATTCCCCTAATTCCAATACACCAATAGCAAATAAATTCGGTGATTGAAATTCTCTATTCCAATTTTGATTCCACTACACGTTTCTATTTTCCAAATTTCTATACATTATTCGGTCATAGCCTATTCCTATTCCTTGATTTCCTTCATTACCATGACTAATTACCCTAAATTTCTATATATGAGGACCTATTCGTATTCTATATAAACCTAACGTAGTAAAACTAAATTTTAAGTACTCTAAATAGTTTACGGAAATAATATCTCAATTTTAAGCAAACCGTGGTTCGAAACCGAATCCGAACCGTATTTTAATGGTTTGGATTGGTTTGGTTCTATGCCTTTTGTGGGTTGGTGTGGTTCTCCAAATTCATAATCCGTAGGTAATGGTTTGGTTCTTGGTTTACTACAAAACTGAACCAATCCGGTCCATGCTCACCCCTAGCAGTGGCGGATGCAAAATTACCAATTTTGGCCTCGTTTGCAATGATCACTCTTTAGTAAGTTTACAAAAAATTCAAAAGTATACTACAAATAGGAGAAAAATTGGGAGGAGTGCAAGGGCCAAACACCTCATTTGCACCCCCTGGGTCCTCTAGTGTTTTATGTGTTTATGTGTGGAGCTAGCATTTTTGTGACTCTTAGAGCATCCCCAATCCCACTCTCAAAATTTGGGTAAAATTATCAAAAACTCATCTCCAATCTTTACCCAAACCCTAACCCATTTTGGGGTACTTCTTTCCCCATTTTGCGATACCCCAAATCTTTACCCATTTTTTCGATGTCTACCTTATTTCGCCGGTCGTCTCATTATGATGCCAGAGCTTTGTTGGCCGTCTTGAAATAATGATAGAGCTTTGTCGAATCATTCAATTTGATGTCAGAGCTTCGTCGGCTCTTTCGGTCTGAGGGCAGAAGCTCGTTGGAGTGGCTGGAGGATCATCGAACCTTCGTCAGAGCTTCTAGAGGGTCACCGAACCTTTGTCGGAGTTGATTCTATCATCTCCTTTATTTACCGATACGTCATTTGTAATTTTAAAAAATAAATTTGGAGTGAAAATGAGTTTTTTTCATTGGAGATCAACATATCCAAATTAGAGATTTAAGACAATTTTTTACTCAATTTTGGGTGGAAAAAAGTGAAGACGGGAGATGCAAAAAGCATGTAAAAGGTTCCCAATGGATTTGGCTGCAAGCAAAATCATATTCCTGGTGATAGCGGTGCTTCGGATTTTTTGACCGACTTTTATTTCATCAACCTCCATCTCTCAAAAAGACAGAACAAAAGTTCGTGCAGCGTATCCGCCACATTGTACACAGAGAGATATAGAGAGAGAGAGAGAGAGAGTGAGAGATGGGTGCAGTGACGATAGCGGTGTTAGGGGCAGCGGGGCTGATACTGGCATGGATATCAATAGAGATCGCGTGCAAGCCCTGTCTCAAGAAGGGCCGTGAAGCCATAGATCGCAACCTCAATCCCGATTATGACCCTGACGATGATGACTCGAATTCCATTCATGCCCCTCTCAATCCGAACCCTTCTTCTACAGCTGTTGGTCCCGATCCAGTTTCAGCTTCAGCTTCAACTGCTGTCAAATCCGTCTGATCTTTTTCAATTTCCTGGTATTCAACTCCACCCTTCGTGTCTTCGATTTTGCTTTGCTGTTTGTTTAACGAGGAAAATGGCAAAAGAACAAGAAAAGGGTTTTTTTTTTTTTTTAGTATATTTTTTTATTTTGTTGCTTGTTACTCAGACTTGTAACTTGTTGATTTGGATCAGAAAAAGGCCAAGAACATTCTTTTTTCTCATTCTATGATTGTGGCAGAATTTGTGTTGCTTGGATTTGATGATCATAAACATGTATATGGATGGAGAAGAAAAAGGTTTTTCTGGGCATTCCCTGATTTTGTTGTTTGTTTGGCTGAGTATCAAGGTCAATAAGCCATGTCAGTGGAACAAGGCATAATGTAGCTTTGATTTGATTCAGAAAGACAGAAATATGTGTACATTAATTTCTTAACCAATCAGGGGCTGAAGTGTACCAGTTTCCCACTCTTGCCCAATTGAAGTTGTAAGATCTCAATCCATATCCTTGAGTAACAGGGAAAAAAAAAATGAAGTTCAAGAATCAGACAGTTTCTAAATCGTTGGCCATTGGGCTAGAGCCAAGAGATGCATAATAGAAGCGATGCCCCTTCTTCTTAGCGTGTCTATATAGATCTTATTGATAGTTCAAGATTGAAAATTTCTGGTAACTAGTCTTTAGTGCAGATTAGCAGATCAATTGTCGCGATCTTATTTTTGCGAGTCTCTGGTAGGAGATGACAACCCACGTGAACGAAAAATTGTTCTCTGAGTTAGGGCATTGTTAGGGTCTGATAATGGATAAGCGCTTGCGTTTCAGATATCAATGCTGTTTCATTTCTTCGGCACACTCATAGATGATCTAGCATGATGATGTCTCTCCATGATTTCCATGACTCAGAGATCTTTTTTTTTTCGTTTCTTTTTTTTTTTTCCAAACTGCCATGATAATTATTATACTTTGAAGCATCCAATGATTCACTTATGGGTTGAGTGCAAAAAGTGATGCAGAGCAAAAACATTGAAGAGCACAGCATGGTTAAATACTCTGAAATAGTTTCGTAGCCATAGTACAATTTGCTATGGTGCTATAGTTTGTAAATAAAGGATTTGTAATCCATCTGCATTTTCCTAGGCGGGCTTTCGCTCGTCTTGACAATCATGCAATACAATTTGCTATGGTGCTATAGTTTGTAAATACAGGATTTGTAATCCATCTGCATTTTCCTAGGCGGGCTTTCGCTCGCCTTGACAATCATGCAAAAAATGATACGTCTCGTTTTTGCAAATTCTTTTCATACGGTTGTGTAGCTTGATGATCGGTACAGATCCATGAACAGACTATGTGGCTACTGTACCTACCAGGATACAAATTAGAAATTTCGTTTACCAACATGTCGGCGGTGATGAATTAGTCACGTTGGGCTTTGATTTTTCTCTCTTCATTGGATTGTAAGGCTCTTTTTTTTTTTCACTCGTCAGTCTTCGGCATTGCGGAGTTTAGGTTTTAAGTGAGTCAAATATGGGCCATCTTAGGTCTGAAAGAACTCAGAAACTCCCATGCCAAAAAGTCAAACATGAGCCGACCAGACCCCCCACTTGCACATAAGTGTACTCTTGATGCCGTTTGGTCAAAGATCTCTTGGCACTAGGTACAAAACTCCGAGCACAACTTAGTCCAGAGCCATTGGATGCAAGTGGGTCCATTTATATCGAACGGCTCCATGTACAATTGCGTCCGGGGTTGGAACCCGGGGGCCCTGCTGTCCGTGGGGGTCGGCAGGCCCTGCCAACCCCCATCCGTGCCGTCCGTTTCGCGCATCAACGGCTCGGATTGCATCAAACAATGGACGGCTCGGATACACTTTGGAGAGGTAAGATCTCAGTCGTTGATGAGCGAAAGGGACGACTCAGATGGGGTCGGCAGGGCCTGCCGACCCCCACGGACAGCAGAGCCCCCCATTTCCCGTAGTTGTCTTCTAAAGTTGTGCTCCTAGACTTTCTGGTCGCACAAAATTGTGAAGCAATGAAGAATGATAAGAAGCAAATATAAGTGAGAGATTTGCAATAACAAAGTCACCTAGCCTCTTCTAATTGAAAGGAGATTAAATCGGAAAAAAACACAGGCCCGGATGGTGCACAACAACCCTATGTCCATTTGCAATAATAAAGTCACCTGGCCTCTTCTAATTGAAAGGAGATTAAATCGGAGAAAAACATAGGCCGAGGTGAAATCTGGGCTGTCCATCCAACCAACGGACGGCTCGGATGTTGTGCACAGCAACCCTATGTCCATTTGCAATAATAAAGTCACCTAGCCTCTTCTAATTGAAAAGAGATTAAATCGGAGAAAAACACAGGCCCCGCTTCATTTATCATCAATTTTGCACATAAATCCAGTATGTTTTGAACCAGAAATCAAGTATTTGGAAATTAAGCTAAAGAATAAACAATTAGGTAGTACTTTATGTTGCTATTAAGAGTAATTTTCATTCCTTTGCTTTTCTTGTCCACCTTATGTTGGGTTTTTTTTTTTGGGGAACCAGCAATAAGTGGAGTTGAAATTTATGAGCAATAGATTCAGAAAATTCTACCAGCAAAATATAACATGGAACAATGCAACGATGGTACATCAAGGAATAAGTGCAAGGTGTCCATCTTTTTACACAGCAGCCTAGCGTGAATGATTTCTACCTCTGGATCGTACACATCATGCTCTGATATTAAGAGGATTTCACACAAAAAAATCTTCCACACTCTCTCACACATCCATTTACCGTGGGAGAAACATCTATAGTCTGTCTTTGTCTCTTACATGCACATAAAAGTGTCAAACGGGCCAGGCTGGCACGGGCACAGCACGGCACGGCACGCAGTAGCGGCTCCAAAAATTTGTAGCAGGGTGTACAAAAATTACCGCGGTATATATACTATCTCAATTAACCAACAATATACACACAAAATTTCATATATATGTATAAATATAGTGGTAGAAAAGCATATCCCATTCCAAAACAATTTCTATTAGTATACAAATGAGAAACTAAATGAAGTTGCTCTGGGTTTGAGAGAGCTGTGTGTTTTTGAAGCAAAGCTTAAGTGAGGGTAAGTTTACCAAAAAATTTAAATGAGACATTTTTTGGGTCCTAATTTGATTATCATAACCGTTCATTCTCTTTAAATTGATTTGTTGGATAGGGTGTTCAATGTAGTGGGCAAACCTAAATATCTAATTTTTTTCCCTACAATATTTTTTGTCCAGGGTGTTCACTTGCATACCCTGACCAAGCTGTAGAGCCGCCTATGACGGCACAAACACGGTTTTAGATGGACACGACACGGAACTGGGTCCGGCACGGCACGACACGGTCTAGACGGGCACAGCACGGAAGTGGGCTAGACACGGCACGGGGCACGGGGCACGGCCCAAGGCACAACACAATAAATATTCGTAAATAAGTAACATTTTCGCCATGATGGATTTTCTAATTATATGTTACACTTTTTAACAAGTCAATACAAATATTTTGTCAATCTCAATACGCCGAAACTCGGCTAGATTATACAAAAAAGTCGACTTATATGTTATATTTTTTTAATAAGTCAATATAGCCATAATTATTAGATATATGGAGTATTTTTTTCGTCGAAACTTGTCTAGATTATACAAAAAGAATTGACAAAACTTAGAGATGGGCTGGCACGGGCACGGCATGACACGGCACAATTACAAAATGGCACGGCACGGCACGAACCACGGTTGACACGAAATTAAATGGGCCATGCCAACACGGCAAGGCCCGTTCCGATTGACACCTCTAATCTTGTCGTTGCTTTTCACTGGACGAAGTACGAAGAGTGACTAACGACTTTGATGCTTCTTTAGTTATTGGATCTGGGGGATTCGGTAAGGTCTATAAAAGGATCATCGATCGAAGATGGTGGTGCTACAACCACCGTGGCGATAAAGCGGTTGAATGATGAGTCCAAGCAAGGTGCTGAAGAGTTTTCAGACAAAGGTGAAGTTGCTTTCGAAGGTCCGGCATACTCATCTCGTTTCACTCATTGGCTATTGCTACAAGTTGCCGAAAATGTTACTTATTTACGAATATATAGCTCGTGGGACTCTCGCCAGCCATCTTTATGAAACAGGTAGAGGAGAAAGGTGGTACAAGTGTCTCTCGTTTAACATGGGAGCAAAGGCTTAACATCTGCCTTAGTGCCACACAAGGACTCGACTATCTTCATAATGGTACCGTGCAAAGTATCATACACCGAGATGTGAAAAGCACAAACATTTTGTTGGATGAGAATTTGGTAGCAAAGGTTTCTGATTTCGGGTTATCTAAAAGCATACAAGCCATACAAGAACTCATGTTAGCACAAACGTCAAAGGAACGGTTGGGTATTTGGATCTAGATTATTTCTACACAAAGTGACTAACCAAGAAATGTGATGTTTATGCCTTCAGCGTGGTGTTGTTGGAAGTCTTGTGTGGTCAGCCACCGGTAGATTCTAGACTTGAGGAGGAGCAAATTAGTTTAATTCTTTGGGCAAAAATGTGCACCAAAAAAGGACGGCATAGCCAAATCATTGATCCCTCTCTGAATGGAGAAACAACACCACGCAATCTTAAGTACTTTGCCGAACTCGCCAACAAGTGTTTATATACTTAGCCAAAGAAAAGACCTACAATTGCTAAAGTAGTGGAGAGCCTTGAGATTGCATTGGCGGAAGATTGTTAGGGAAAAAGATCAAGAATAACCAAAAAGGTGGTTTCTTGTTTTTCTTCTAGACAGTGTGGAATGGCTAGATCAGGACATTATTTATTGGAGATGCCTATCCAATACTACTACCCCCGTTTTTCACTTGTTGAGATTCGCGCTGCCACGAATAATTTCAATAACGGTCTTTTGATCATCCAAGACAGTTGCTTTAGATTGTACAAGGGACATATGGTGGGGGAACTCTTGTAGTTGCGATCAAACGGTACATAAAACCGTGACACATTTTTTTGGACAATAAATGGGTCACAAAAGTCGCTAATTTCGAACTTTCTACCGTCCACTCTTGTGGATCTTCTCCCATCCAAACCCACACCATGTCAATCTCTATTCATTAAAACCCTTTCCACGCGCGCATCGAATTTTTTTCTCCCTCCGCTGATGCGTGTCATCATTACGCGTCACATTACTCTCTTTCTTCCACTTTTCGGCTCACATGTAGACTGTACACACCATTTAAAGTTTCTCTCTCTCCTACGTACCATTTGAGCTTTGAGTCTTTGACCAAGCCTCTCTCTCTCCTCCGTAAAGTTAATGTCAGGTTGTGTATTTGAAACCATTTTTGTTTTAGATTTTAAAATAAAATAACTTTTGTTATATACATTTATTTCTTATAAAAATTACATATTTGAAATCTACTCGATGAAATCTTTGAAACAAGATCCATTTTGAATATGAAATTTTGTACGTGTTAAAAAAAGTTATTTTATACCCATTAATTAAGAATTCACAATCATTCTGAATAATTCACACCCTCCAAAATGAAAGAATTCACATCTCACAACTCACTCTCCAAAATACAAAATTCACACCCCTAAAATGTAAAATCCACAGCCTTTAAATGTAGAATTCACACATCGCAACTTACTTCCCAAAATACACAATTCACACCATAAAATGCATAATTCACACATTCCAAAATGGAAGAATTCAGAATCCTTAAATACAGAATTCACACGTCACAATTCACTCTTCAAAATACACAATTCACACCCCTCCAATGCAAAATTCACACCCTCCAAATAGAAGAATTCACCCCCTCCAAAAAAAAAAAATTTGCGTATAATTTCATATCTAATATGGGTCTTGTTTTATAGATCTCGTCGAGTAAGTTCTAACAAATTTTTTTTTTTCAAAATCGGATGTATAAATTAAAAGTTAAAAATATTTAATGTTTAAAAAAAAATAAAAAGTACTATAAAGAATAGAGATGCAGAGAGAGGAGAGAGAGAGAGACGATTTTATCTTCTACGTTTTGATCTTTTTTAATCACGGATGAAGAAAACGAGATGGTAGTAGTGTAGTACAGAGTAGATGAAGTAGATAGATGTCTGATCATTTATTCGCGCGTGAGATGGCAGTACAAAGTAGATAGATGCCTGTGTGTCAGGAAGAAAAAGAGAGAGGGAGAGTCCGCATGTGACAGCTCACGGCTGTATTAAATGGAAAACCCTTCCACGCGAGCACATGTGACAGCTCACGACTATTGAATGAAAAATCATCCCACGTGCGTGCTGGGTTTATTTAGGAGTCAAAGACAAAATAGGATTTGGACGGAAGCACCCACAAAAAATGGAGGCGGGCTGAGATTTCCCGTTGAAAAGGACTTCAAAGCCTTGTGTGGCACGGTTGCATATAGAGGTGTCAAACGGGCTGGGCTGGCATGGGCCCGACACGGCACAACACGTTTAAATGTGGCACGACACGAGCACAATTTTAGATGGGCACGGCACGAGCACGACATGGAACTGGGTCGGGCACGGCATGGCACGGAAGTGGGCGAGACGCGGCACGGGGCACAACACAACAAATACTAATTTTTAATGTACCAGAAAAAAAAAATAATGATGGATTTTCTAATTATATGATACACACTTTCTAACAAGTCAATACAAATATTTTATCAATCTCAATACGCCGAAACTCGTCTAGATTATACAAAAAAAATCAAATTATATGTAATATACTTTTTAATAAAGTCAATATAGCTATAATTATTAGATATATAATTTTTTTTTTTACGAAACTTGCCTAGATTATACAAAAAAAATTAGGAAACTCAGAGATGGGCCAGCACGGGCGCGGTACGATTACAAAATGGCACGGCACGACGCGGCATGATTAAGTAAACGGGCCGGCACGGCACGGCATGATTAAGAAATGGCACAGCACGGCACGTTGACACGAAATTAAATGAGCCCTGCCGGCACGGCACGGCCCGTTTGACACCTCTACATCCACACACAAAAGACCCACTGATCAAGATTACAATCTCCACATCCCGTTAATCTCCACTCACATCCATTTTACTCTTCTTTTTTACGTCACTCAACAACCTCTTGTTGTCTTTTCTTCTTTTTCTCTCTCACTCAGAACCACCTCTGTGTTGTTCTTCTTCTCCTCTCTCACAAAACAACCGTGCATTATTGTCCATCTCTTTATTGTTCCCATCTCTCCCTCGCCTGAACAACCTCTTGTTGTTCTTGACCCCCTCTCTAGGGGGCCGTCTCCACTCTCGGACCTCGGTAGACATGTGAGGCTCGTCTCACTCCCTCTTCTTTAGCAACGTCTCATTAAGGGATCGGTCCGGAATACTTTCGCGTCTCTTCTTCCATCGCAGCTCAACGTGTCAAATCCTATTCGTCACGCCCCTCAAGAAGACGGGTGGGCCCGTAGGTAGCCTCTCGCTGCCCTCGACTGCACGATCGTCCAACCTCCTTTTGCGATGCATCTTGCCGGATCTGTAATCACATCTTCGAGACAAATTTAACGGTGTCTGAAAAAATGTTTTCCTGTCACCTTCACCCCGTGTTTGTCTTTTTTACACTGCAGCCTAGCGGAACGATTTCTACTCTCGGATTGCACACCTCGTGCTTTGATACCAATGATGTAAAATAAGAGGAAATGCTAAGTACTCATAAAACTTACCCAGAAAACTACCGAGAATTTGAAATCAATCTCACACACCTTGACCGAGCGCGCACACTCTCACTATCTCACACAAACATGGCAGTGGGGTTTCCCCCCTTGGGGTCTCCGTTTCCCTCTGCTCTTTCTCTCTCTTTATTTCCCACAAAGTGAACACTACACAGAGTACGGGCGACAAGAGCCTTGATAAGACACAGAAGGTCCTGAGATTTTTAGCTTGTTTTCCATCAACCCAAACACCAAGATGATTTCGAACTGCCACCCCTGATAGCCTTTTGCTCTGACTCGCCTGCCGAGAAGCATCACAAATTCACAATTGATCGAATTGGCCGGAGGGGACCATGAAACTCTATGGAAATATCATTTCAATAAATAAATGATATACAACTAAAACAGCATTTGACCACAACAAAAATACAAGTTGTGAGTAACTGTACAAAATCTGAAACGGAATCGATAAGCATCAAACCTCTTGGAGAGTGATGCACTTGCCCGCATCATTTACAAAATAAAAACAAAGATGTTTTAGGCAAGGTAGTTGTATATCTGAGGGTTGTTCCTGTCCCTCTCCAAATACTCCCTATCAATAAGGCTTTCAATTCTCTTCTTCAAATCAGCTGGTTTGATTGGAAACTTGAGCTGTGTCAGCAAAAGAAACACACATTTCAGCAACTATATCGTCAGTTCAGTTCCACTATGGCACTATCCCTAAGGAGGGCAAGCCTTGGAAACAGTTGGTTGTAGTTTTCGGATTCTTTTCTAAAGTGTAATTCCAAACAGGAAAAAAAGAGAGAAATATATATTTTGGTCGACAACTTTTAAACTTGCTTTTTTAGGGTTATTAATTTGTGAAAAGAAAACAAACGAACGTAACTGTTTCCATGTGAAATATTTCAGCCAAAAATAAATAAGCAACGAACCAATGACATGGGAAAAAGATTAAAAAATCATTCTCAATTTCTTGTTAAGTGTTAGCAAACTTGTTCATATTACCGCAACCATGCAAGCCCGAAGGAAAGTTTTATTAGAACTGACAGCTCAGAAGTCAGCAAACGTTTTCTTGTCCAGACCAATCATGGGAGTTTTATTAGAAAATTTATTTCATACCAACTTCAAAGCAATGCTAAGACCAAAACGATAGCAACGAGAAACAAGAAGCTTATAAAACATATCTGGACTCTACCCAATTCAAACAATTATAGTCGTCCTTTTTATTTGTTTAAAGACAACTACAAAAGAAAGGAAAAGAATTTCTAACACCTGCTGGAAGAGTTCAGTTATCAAAAGTGTGTGACTTAGAACTTTCCTCGTCTTCATTATCCGAACAATAGCAGCATCAACCTGAAACATTATGGAAAAGGACAGTAAGTGTCTACTTAATAGCTTCAAACTATTGCTATATTAGTAATACTACAATGCTAAATGAAAATGGAGGGATTCGAATGGAATTTGAAACCTGATATTGACGATCCTGGAACACTCTTTCGGTCGTGCTAGTGTTCTCTTCCACTGTTTCTTTCATCTGGATAGCATTTACCTGTATCATCAAATCAAGTTGGCTTTAGTACTACTATGCCCCCACAAACAAGAAAACACCAAATTCCACCACAACCCATGGTTGTGCATAGAGCTAAACTGACAAAACAGGAAAAGTTGAAATCATAATGCAAAGAATTTTATTCACTTCATCCCCATTTGTTTGTCCTTGCTTACAAGTCATGCCCTTGATTGGGTAAAAAATCTATACGCTTTCTTGAAAAGATCTCAATTAGTTGTCATACACAATTTCAGAATTCTCTAAAACAAAATGAAATGGAAAATGTAGACAACTTTTCTAAGATGTCCAAAATAGTCAAAGTGAACAAACAAATGGGGACAAAGGAAGTATGGCCTTTTGGCTTTAGTTGTAATTGCCATTTTATCCGGTATGTACACAACTGAATATACCTTTATACGGTAGAGAGGTGCAGAAAATTCTTCATTGAACAGAAAGGAATCATCATCATCCACTTCTTTCCCTTTGGGCAACTGCACCAAACTATTTTCTTGAGAGAAATGATGTTGGAGAAAAAGAAAGATAACCCAAATTTCCAGACGGGAAATAGAGGAAAACCAAACTTACTGCAGTAATTAACCACCTATCTTGCCGTTCAAAATATATATATATATATATATATATATATATATATATCTAACCACCTTCGGGGGAATCTAACCACCTACCTTCTGAAGGACACGGACTTTTCCACATGCAAGGGATTGCAGAGTCCTTCTCAACTCCTTGTCCTCAATCCCAGTAGAATCCTTAATATCTTGAAAGCTAAGCTTTTGAGCATCATTAAACAGCATTAAAACAACAGTCTGCATAACAGCAACAAAAGGACAATAAATATTTGTAGTTGTGCACTAGTGTACAAAGCATCGACAGAACAGAAAACAATTACTCGTAAAAACAAAATCAGTCGAAGAAATAACACACAACCGCCCAAACGAGACCAACCTGAAATAGAGAAACTGCCAGCTCCTTTTTACCTTTTGGGTATTCTGCTTTCAAGACACAGTGACCTAATGAATTCTGCCACATTAATCGCCTCCCAATATACTTGCTCAAGTAAAACTCCTTAAATATGTCCTGCCGAAACGAACAAAAGAGGATATGTCAGGCATGTAGACAATATATGCCCAGTAAAATCAAAGGGAAGCATTGTTTGGTTAGTCCCAAACCTGATATACATTGAGTTCATGAGGAAGCCGGATATCCATAGGTGGATATGTTGGCCAGTACCTGTGGCCCACCCAACCACATTCACAGTCAGATTTTTGCCAAAACTAGGATAGGAGACATTATAATAATGCATGCCTGAATAGTAAAACAAAATAAACAGAATTGAAAACAGACCCTGTTGTTAAAACATGGACGCTCATCTCAATTCCAGACGGGAGTTTTGTTCTGGCTTGGGAAGATTGTTTGAAAGACTCGTTAATCTCTTTTGACAGTTCAATGTCCTGCAAAATAATTTAAATATTACATAAAACATCGCACAATGTCCTTTTAATCAACTTCCTATGGTACCAAATGTCTAGTAGCTAAAATAATCCCGGACAAAACAAATAAGAGTTCTGAAATGGCGATATTTTATATAAAGGATATTCGCATGTGAATAGACATTTTTATCAATAACGTATATATTCTGAATTAGTACCGGCCAATGGGGTACATGAATTCAAATGCTTATATTCTGTAGTGTATTACTATTAGCGATATTACAAGTACTACACTATGTTATACATCACATAAATTTTATGCAATTAAGTTCCCGGACCTTAATTTCTCGGTAAATATGCTTACTAGTTGCAAAAGAAAATGATGCACAAGGCACACTGTGAAATCACTGAAATGCAATACATTCGTACAAGTCTGCTTTATCCATTCTCTATCACCAACACAACAAACATTTTATGATCAAAACCTCACGAGGCATATTAATGAAACTATGCATAAACGAGGCTCTTTTAGTTACATTAACTATCATTTAGTGCAGGGAAGGCGCTTGTCAACAAGGAAGCACACCTTAAACATTCCTTCAAGTTTAGTGGTGAACTGGCTGCCGCACTCGGTTTTCAACTGTAATTAAGGAGCAGATTTATGAGAATAACGCTGTTTGACAAAATATGTATACAGGGAAAAAGGGACAAAAAGAGATAGGAAAAGACAAGCATCCTTCACCTTAGAGATTATAGATTTCTCTGCATCAATGGAAGCGCTCTTTCCCAACAGTAGCCTTTTAGCAAGATCTTTCTTGTAGAATGCTTCGAACACATCCTTACCCTAGCATAATGCAATAATCAAACAGCATAAATACAAAGACAGCTGCCAATGTAATGCAAGAGAAAAATATATGGAAAAACAGGTCCAGATTACCTGTATAAACCTGAACAAAACCAAGATTTTATCAAGTGTACCCTCCAATTCCTCTTCAGACGTACCCTTATTTCCAGCACGAAGTTTTTCATCCACAAACTTCGCAATCAGTTCAGCAGGTCGGTTCTGTAACAGATCACAACAATCTATTCTTAGTTTCAGATAGGAATAAGTCAGAAGCAGTTGTGGAAAAATTTAGTGATTTCTGATTCCAAAATAGCTATCCACCTAATTGCCAATCATGCAGTACCAGACCACATTGACACGTTGTACATATGTAAGGTGTAAGTGTACTAACACAATGACGCGTGTTTAGTAGACTTACCCATTGCAAGTTGATATACTAGAGACTTCCAAGTAACGAGAATAAGGATCCAGATAATTACGTATAAAATAAAAGAGAAAATAAGTTTGCCCAATGTCTTGACTCTTTAAGTCACCTGAATCAAATAATATTCTCAAGTGTCGACCACAAAAATGACCAATGTTTTGCAAAATATCTGTAGTGAAAAAAAAAATGGAACATCATAACTGTATTTTGAAGTCTACTATTTTGCTAAAGAACTAAACAATCTTGTGGGTCAACCACCATGATGGAATGTTGAGGGCCTGTATGCACTGCTGATGTCATCGTGCCATAAATGTGTAAGCAGTAGCTCCTTAACTAACAAAGGTAATGTCACATCACAAAAGCGTTCATAGAAATCCTTCTGATAAAAAGGACTAGATTATATATTCAGTTACAGTTTGGAACTCTTGCAGCTTTTATGGTTGACACATCAGCTGGAGTTGAGTTTGGAAAATGGAAACAATTTAAAAAGGAAAAATCAGAACTGTCTTAACTACAAAAGAAATAATAATACAGCAATAATGACACTTTTAAGTTAAAACAATAGAATACTCAAAAGCCCTGTAAAATATAGAGCTACAACTCTCATAACGTTGAAGTGCAAGCCAAAGGTTGTCTCATCACCGGTTGATATAACTAGGAGTATACATCTAGGAGGACCATTGTTGCAGGTTTTCCACTTTGTTCTTTTCAAAGTTTCCTGCTCTACTTGTCAGTCAGCTGTTCCTGCTGGATCTACTTGGAAACAGTATTCCTTTTTGTTTGTATTCCGGTTTTATGGCAATGGATCTTACCAAAAAAATCTGATTCTGTTAGTACTTGTCTAATCAAATTCAGATATGGACGAGGATTGAAATTTTATTAGGTCAATTTTGCACGCGCGCACACACAGAAACTCCTAGTTTGACAATGCTCACGAATCAGCTCAGTTCACAAAGTAAAAAAAAAGGTGGATTTCTATCAAACTAATGGAAATTGGGAAGACTTAGCCCAAACTTTATTGCCTTTGAAATTGTTCACAAGCCTAACAAGCTGAGCTTGGTAATGTATGGAGCCGGCTCATTGAGAATTGGGCTCAAGCTTAATTCATTAGACAAATACATGACCTCAAAAAGCTTTCTTTTGAAGCACACTTAATCTTTTCATGTATAAATTGATTTGTCTGTAGCCCTACATATATCCCATTACACATATACGTGTCAGTTAAAGCCAAGGATGATGTTTGAAGAACATAAAACTGAAATTAAAAACCCCTGCTGTTAAAAAAAAAAAATTTAAAACCCTTTGAACCATCCCTCATAGACTTCCTCTTTCAGAACCCTAGAATTTCTGGGTAGACTGGGTTTCTTGGGTTAGGACTTGCAGGCATACTCTGCCTTCACTTCCCTTCCCCAGAAAGAAACGTCTACCCCTAGCCCGTGGGGTTTTCCCTCCTATTGAAAAAAAAGCTCAAGGGATAAAGGGACTCCATTGGATAATTTTATGTGCAAGCCTTTCATTCTATGTGATATGCTAACCAGTAACCACCACCCAAGCCCGGCGGATAACCTGGATAGAGGTAAAAAAAAGGTACTGAAATGTGTGGAAAGGGTATTGGTAGTGGTAAAAGAGCTTTGGTATGCATGAAAAGTGCCTCAAGATACGCCCACAAGGCAGTGGTTAGCAAGAACCGTGTTTTATTAGTCAACCCCGAAGGGTTGGCCTGGTGTCAAGACTTTGGACTTACGGGGGTATTCTCCCTCCTATGATCTCGTGTTCGAAACTCCTAGTCGCTATCAAATGGGGCCAGCCTATAAGGGGCTTTGTCCCGGCTATAAACGGACTCCCTGCTAGTGGATTGTGGGATGGGGTCCCCAGGAATTAGTCGAACTGCCCATAAGATGGCTAGGACACCATGAGTTATTAGGAAAAAAAATAGTTAAACGACGATCAAAACTTTGTACTACCTGTCGGAGATTTATGAGATGCTCAAATGCATCCTTAATAGTGTTGCAAAATCCTTCATTCTTAGAGAAACTTTCTTCCCATATGGTATCAAGAGATGACTTAAATTCTAAGAGGCAGGAAACCATATCTTTGTCCTTCTCTTCATCCATGACAATACCCTGCCCAGTTTTCCGAATGTATGAGCTAAGAGCCTGCCTTAATGATTCAAGGGCATTAACCCTCAAAAATAGCAAGTACATTCTCTTAAGATCGTCAATGCGATTCCCATCCATCAGCATCGTGAAACCCTGAGCAGATCAGAAAGACCATATGTAACAAAGATTCTGACAAGCAATGACTGAACAAGGAACTGAAAATAAGAAAATTTGAAATCTGAACATTGGGGAATTACAAGTAGGGTCTGTTCAGATAGTTACAAATTTGAACTCAAAAGGATTGTTTTTCAATTCAAAGAAAATATATTTAAAAAAAAAAATAGTCATAAGTTGCTACACTTTTCTATTTTTATATGAAGTCTGTGAAACATCGGGTCCCTTCCGAGGTATTTATAAATATAAAGCAGGAGAGGGATTGAAACTAGTTTACTGGGATGAATGTATACCTACAATCCTAAACATAAAGGATTTCAGATCACTCCTTGTAGATATTTATTTCAAAACCATCATAATAGAGCTTTTCAAACTAACTATCAAAATCCAGACGTAAGAAATCATAATTAAATTTGAGCAGTTCTTATCAAATAAGAGTTCAAACTAGATTTCAAATCCATTGCCTTACATGGACTGCAGATACTTGACACGGATATGGGTGTATATCAAAGGGTCAGGCACCTCAAGCCTCAAAATAGAGAATTCGTGGATATGTAACCAAATTTGGATACAGATGCAACATATGTCACCTAAGCTTCAACATATTTTAATTTATTTACCTATTCTAATACATATATAAGAGAAGTCTTTATGGCGTGACTAATTTTTAACCTCCGTCACAAAGGTAATTTCCAATATTGTCCCTCCAAAAATTTAGACCTTACAATTACTTTGAATGTGCCATTAAATAACTGCATATGCAAATAGTAATGGATTAATAACCACCTTACATAAACCACTACTCCACTGTGAGCAACCATCCTAAAAATTGTACAACCGGATAGTGTTTGCCATCCCTCAAGCATATATATAAGAAACACTTGATTTTCATGTGCCAGGAAAAAATAGAGCACAACGAATGGTCACGACTTGAAGACTTCAAGATGTTTTTAGCCAGGTTCTTGCAATCACTCCTTTCCATTCTTTTTTTTTTTTTTTGATAAGTAATCGCTCCTCTCCATTCAAAGCACTGCAACTAAAATTACTTCCAAATTGAGTTGAAACTTCAAATAGAAGTAAGTTTCATCAACAGATTTTAGGTTTTCTTTAAAAAATTTAAAACAGATCAACTCAGCCATTTATAAATATTAGATAAATAAATAAACTCAGCCGTGTCCAGAATTACACAGCCGAGTCAGATACAGGATCCCGTACCCGTGTCGGTGTCATGTCGTGTCGACACGGTTACTCGGCAAAAAACCTGAGGATCCATGTAACATAGACCATAGCTATGCATACTGACCCATAATACTCACCTTATCTATAATTGCAGATATATGGCACTCAAGGAGTTGGCTTTCAGCAGTTGCCATCAGTGGTTTTCTTGTACTTCCATCCAAATAGAGCAAGCATCTTTCATGTTCTTCATGCAACCTAACCTGTAAGCATAGATCACCCTCATATCTTCCGAATCTAACTTCAAACCGTAAAATACAGAGTAAATACCAAACTGAATCAACAATTAACTTCAGCTGGGAGTCCTAAAGTAAACTACATGCAGCAAAAGTGGGAGAGAATATAAATAAGGTAAGAAATATAGCACTCATGGTCACTGTAGTCCTTAGAAGAGAGGAAAATAAAAGAAAAAACAAAACCAATCAGGAAAAATAAATCACAGGAAAAAAAAAATTGAGCAGACCTCCACATGCTTCAAGTAGTCTGAAACATCAGATTGCTGCATGTATTTGACACCTTCAGCAGCATAAAATTCAGATGTGCGCTCAAGGAATGGCTTCTCAAAGCTCTCTGAGTAAATGCCTAGAGCAGTAAACATCTCCAAAAGATGGTTAAGGAGGGCTCTATCAACTGCTTCACCTAATCTGAAGGGCAACAAGAAGAATGCTGCATGTTATGAAATGGAAAATAAAAAGAGCTCGCACCTTAATCCCTTTGTAGCCTTCGGCCCTCTCTGGTTTAGTAGGCAATAGCTAGAATCCGTTTTCGACTTTTCAGACTTCATTAGGCTTTCAATTTTGAAGTCTCTTTAGTGGTACCACCTTTCAAATGGTAACCTGTAACAGGTCTACCAAGATGTTTGGCTGTAGTATGCAAGCAATAGCAATGTACTTGTAGCAGCTTAGTGTTTTTTTTTTTTTTTAATGTCTTTAATTCACTGAATCTTCTTTCTGTGCTGTGGAAAAAGAAAAAGAAAACTACTGGAAGCAGGCTCTATACAATGCCTCTGAAGAACGGCACGGTGGGGTCTTTGACTGTACATACAGCAGGGGTGGTAGACTTAGTAGGGCTCAAGTCGAAGTCTACCAACTGATTAACAACTCGTTCGGTTGCACACTATGAAGAACAAAAAACAGTGCCTCCGTATAGCGAGAAAACAAACAAGTAGGCCCCCAAGACTAGAAAACAGTTGTATAAACCCAAATTCCCTTCCAAGCACATAGTTCTTTTTCCACCTTATAGACACCTAAACATATCTTCTTTCCACAACCAAAACCCACCACAAATCCGATCATGGGAATATTAAACTAAGTTCCTAAGTCCTCCAGCAACAATAAGACAACAAGATCTATCATTTTCCCCACAACTTTTTCTCCACTGTCTTTTGAGGTTAACAAAGTAGAAAATAACACTTTAATTTTTTCCTTCTCTCCCCGCCACCAGGGCCGGCCCAGGCCATAGGCCCAAGAGGCCTGGGCCTAGGGCACTCCCAAAAGCCCAAATTTTGGGGGCACTCCGTATCTTTTCAGATTAGGCCTGAGTGGAACACTTTTTGACCCAAAAAGGAAAATATAGAAAGGCCCAATTTTACTAGCCGTCCATGGGACCCATGATCAGCCGGCGCAGGGAATCGTTTTCTTTCCTGAACATTCAAAAGGCTTTGTTACGTATTTGTAGCTCTTAGGTTTACCTCTTTGTTCAATTGGTAGCTGATGTGGGATTGGGAAAAAGTGTTGAATGCATCATTCTTCAACAATATTCAGTAACTTCGGTTATGTTAGAATAAGCTTATATTAGTATTTGTCCCACATTGACTAATTAAGTCTTGTACTGAGATCCCTCATAATATAAATAAGAGTATTATGTGTTGGGGTTCATTAACACCCTTACACTCTCTCTCTCTCTCTCTCTCTCTCTCTCTCTCTCTCTCTCTCCTAAATAACATGGTATCAGAGCCAAACATTGATCCACCTTAACCACCAGATTGCTGCCATCCAAGAAACCCTAAATCTACCATAGCCACCCATCCCTACTACCTTGTAAACCCTAAATCGAAACCCAAATCCCTACTACCTTGTAAACCCTAAATCGAAACCCAAATAAAAACCCATGTTTGAAACCCCTCTCCAATCCCAAAATTGACCTCTGAAAATACAAATCAAGACCACAATCGACCAATCCACGAACCCAGACTTCAATCACTGTTCATCGGGACAACTGTTCGCGCACTATTCACTGTTCGCGCACTGTTCACTGTTCATAGTTACTGTTCATCGTCGCACTGTTCATCGATTACTGTTCACTGTTCATCGATCACTATTCATCTCAAGTTGGTGGTGATTATTTGTGTACTAGTATTGCATCTGTCAGTAGTTGTTCTCGTGGTGGTTTGACTATGTTGGTTTTCAGTTAGTTGGTAGACGAAGTTGATCGGTTGGTGGGTTGGTGGTTGTTCGTTACTGGTATTGAAGTAGTGGGTTGATTAGTGAGTTGGTTTGTTGGTGATCACTTTTCTCTCTGTTATTTGATAACATGTCTGAGGAGAAGTTTGTTTCTGGTGCTAGTTCTGGTTTTTTTTGCGGAGAAGTTTGTTGGTGGCTTTTCTCTCTATTATTTGGCTCTCAGCGCTCAGTTGATTAGTTATTTGTAGTTGTGGTTGGTTTCTTCTGCTAGAGGTAGCGGTTGGTTGATTTATTGGTCAATTTTTGATTTGTTGGTAGATGTTGATTTCCTACGGTGGATAGTAGCGAAGTTTGTTGGTTGTTTGGTTGCTAGTAGATTTCGAGTTGGTGTTTGGGTTTGTTTATGATGAAGTCTGCTTCAGTTGTTTCTGGTAGTTTTGGCCCTGGTTTTGGTGGTCGTGGTTCTAATTTCCGTAGTCGTCGTGGTTTTGGTTGTGGTCGCATGTCAGGGGGAGGTAGTTCTCGTCGTGGTAGTTCTGATTATGGTACCCGACAGTGTACCCATTGTGGGGGTACAAATCATATAGTTGAGTATTGTTATGATCTTCATGGTTTTCCCCAGGCTCAACCGGTTGCTATTTCTGAGGATGCTGGACAGTTTACTCATTCTTCTGCCAATAGTAGGGTGACTATCTCAGCAGAGGAGTATCAACAGTACCAACGCCTATTGTCACTTCAGACAAGTTCCTCCATTGCTACGTTATCTCAGACATGTTCCTCCGTTGCTTGCATTGCGTCTTCTCATTCTTCTAATCATTGGGTTATTGATTCTGGTGCATCTGATCATATGACTGGTACTCCTTCTATTCTTTCCGGTCATCAGTCTCTCAGTAAACCATCTCGTGTTACCTTAGCTGATGGTTCTACTACCAATGTTACTGGTTTGGGTTTTGTTCATGTTACTTCCTCTCTTACTTTGGACTCCGTACTGCAAGTTCCTCGTTTTCCATTAAATCTTATGTCTGTTAGTAAACTTACCAAGTCTTTGAATTGCTCAGTCACATTCTTCCCTAATGGTTGTGTGTTTCAGGATCTCAAGACGGGGAGGAAGATTGGTGGCGGTGTTGAGCGTGGTGGCCTGTATTACTTCACCGATGATTTCCACCCTAGCTTGGTTGCTCTTCAGTCATCAGTGTCACCATATCAACATCATTGTCGTCTTGGTCATCCATCACTTGAGAACCTTAAAAGGCTAGTGCCTTCATGTAGCCGGGTGGATGCTTTGCCATGTGAAGTCTGTGAGTTTAGCAAACATCATAGAGTGTCTTTTTATCCTAGGGTTGAGAGTCGTGCATCGCGTCCTTTTGAGTTAGTTCATTCAGATATTTGGGGTCCAATGCATGTTCCTAACATTTTTGGCTTCCAGTATTATGTTATTTTTGTCGATGATTTCTCTCGTGTTACCTACCTTTATCTCATGAAAGAGAGGTCCGAATTATCTTCTATTTTTCAGTCATTTTATATGGAGATCAAAACCCAGTTTGATACTTGCATCCGCATATTTCGTTCTGATAATGCTCGTGAATATTTTAAAAATACTCTTTCTCAATTCTTTGATGATCACGGTATTATCCACCAGTCCTCTTGTGCTCGAACTCCACAACAAAATGGAGTTGCGAACGCAAGATTCGACATTTATCAGAAGTTATGCGTGCAATGTTATTTCAAATGCAAGTTCCTAAGTCTTATTGGAGTGACGCAGTTCTCACTGCCTGCTATTTGATTAATCGTATGCCCTCTAGTGTTCTTGGAGGTCAGATACCCCATAAGGTATTGTTTCCCGGTCGTCCCCTTTACTCACTCATTACCCCTTCGGATTTTTGGGTGCACATGTTATGTTCATGCTCGGATCCTAACCGAGCAAACTTGACCTCGCTCCATTAGGTGCATTTTTCTTGGTTACTCTCGAACTCAAAAAGGATACAAGTGTTATTCTCCATCTTTACGTCGTCCCTTTGTGTGTGCTGATGTCACATTTAATGAGTCACTCCCGTTTTATTCGGAGCCTGTCACTACCAATGATCGGCTTGCATCTGAGTCTGTATTTCCTATAGTTTGTCCCCTCGTGTACCGGGGTCCTCCACCAAAACATTTGCGGGTGTATGTTCGTCGTCCTAAAGTTCCATCAGTGCCATCTCAGCCTGAGCCACTAGTGCCATTTCAGCCAGCACCATCGCAACCTGAGCCATCTGAGCAAACAGGCCCACCTTCACCCACCGCTCCGTCTTCCCCTCCGTTGCGGGATCCAGATGATCTTGATCGTCCTATTGCCCATCGTAAAGGTATTCGGTCATGCACTTTACATCCTATTGCTCAGTTTGTTTCATATAACCATTTGTCACCATCCCTTCATGCTTTTACTACTTCGGTTTCTTCCGTTTTTGTTCCTAACACTGTTCAGGAGGCCCTATCTGTGTCTGAGTGGCGGAAAGCAATGGAGGATGAGATGTCTTCTCTTCATCATAATGGCACTTGGGAGTTGGTTTCTCTTCCTGCTGGTAAAACTACTGTTGGTTGTCGTTGGGTATTCACTGTCAAGTATCATCCGGATGGCACTATTGAGCGGTATAAGGCCCGCCTTGTAGCCAAAGGCTATACGCAGACATATGGGGTTGATTATGCTGAGACCTTTTCCCCAGTTGCCAAGATAAACTCTATTCGGATTCTTATTTCTCTTCTTTGCTAATCTAGGTTGGCCCTTATTTCAATTGGATGTCAAGAATGCCTTCTTACATGGTGATCGCTCGAGGAGGTCTATATGGAGCAACCTCCGGGTTTGTTGCTCGGGGAGCGTTCTCGGGTTTGTCGCGTCTTCGCAAAGCTTTATATGGTCCAAGCAATCCCCTCGAGCTTGGTTTGGTCGGTTTAGTGATCTTTGTCTTTGCAGATTTGGTATGCGTCGATCTCATTCGAGATCACTCTTTTTCTCTCTTGATCGGAGCGTGGGAAAATAGTATTGATTGTGTATGTAGATGATATCATTATTACTTTGGAGATGATCGAAAGGTATTGATGAGTTGAAGCAATTTTACAAAGACCATGATTCCATACTAAAGATTTGGGTAAGCTACGGTATTTTTGGGTATTGAGGTAGCAAGATCCAAGGATGGAATTAGTTTGTCCCAACGAAAGTATGCATTGGATATTCTTGAGGAGACAGGTTTATTGGGAGCAAAACCTGTGGAGACCCCAATGGATCCTAATGTGAAACTTTGTGTTGATCAGGGGGAGATATTTCCTCATCCAGACCGGTATCGTCGCTTAGTTGGTAAGTTGAATTACCTTACTAATACACGTCCTGATATCTCTTTCGCTGTAAGTGTGGTGAGTCAATTTATGTCAGCTCCTCGTCTTCCACACTGGGAAGCTTGTCTTCGTATTGTGAAATACCTTAAGGCTCATCCTGGACATGGTTTGTTTTATCGGTCTAATGGTCATTTGCGTGTTGAAGCCTTTACCGACGCTGATCGGGCAGGATCACCATCTGATAGACGGTCCACTACTGGATACTGTACTTTTGTTGGAGGCAATTTAGTCACATGGAAAAGCAAGAAACAAACAGTGGTCGCAAGGTCCAGCGCAGAAGCAGAGTATCGAGCCATGGCGCACACATCTTGTGAGATTGTGTGGTTGAGAGCTTTACTCAAGGAGTTAGGTTTTGATGTGGAGTTACCTATTCCTATGTATTGTGATAATCAAGCGGCGATTCATATTGCTTCAAATCCAGTATTCCATGAGAGAACAAAACATATTGAAGTTGATTGTCACATTGTTCGTGAGAAGATAGACGGTGGTGTGTTATCTACTCCATTTGTTCCTACAGGAGCTCAGTTGGCTGATATCTTCACCAAACCATTGTTTAAGCCACGGTTAGAGTTTCTATGTGACAAGCTGGGACTTTTTGATATTTATTCTCCAGCTTGAGGGGGAGTGTTAGAATAAGCTTATATTAGTATTTGTCCCACATTGACTAATTAAGTCTTGTACTGAGATCCCTCATAATATAAATAAGAGTATTATGTGTTGGGGTTCATTAACACCCTTACTCTCTCTCTCTCTCTCTCTCTCTCTCTCTCTCTCTCTCTCTCTCTCTCTCTCTCTCTCTCTCCCTCCTAAATAACAGGTTAATTCCTCCTCTTTATCTTCAAATAGCAGCGTCTACATGTATGTTTCAAACACATTTTCATGTGTATATATATGTATTTATATTTATATTTTAGTTTCATAATACTAGTATTTATATTATTATGAAGTCACAGTTTAACTCCGGTTCGACCGCGGTTCAGCCGGTGACCCGTCCACCCGGTCCCTTGTCCGGTTCGCTCACCGGCCCAGTTTTTAACACATTGTGTGGGGCAACCTTGCATCTCCTTGACATTAAATGTGTGAAGTTGTTTTGTTGTAGTGTTTGTCAAGGGTGCAAGTGTGATGCAAGGCTCCCCCTCTTAATTACTTCGTATTGATTATTTGATTACCAGTTAGTGATTCTCATGCGTTATATGTAATTGGAAACTTAGTGTTTTGACTTTTCTATTATTATATAATAATATTAGTAGAACTATATATTGTTTTGGCTTTCTCGTATTGTGATTATTGCTGAAAAAATTATTTAACCGTTCTACTCTTAGGGCACATTTTTTAGACTAGGCCTAGGGTACTCTAAACCCTTGGGCCGGCCGGCGTGTCACCCCTCCCTCAGATACTTAAAATTACAACAAGAATTATTCCATGACCCCTCCATCTCTCTTCATTAAGGCAAGCGCCAATTAAGAGGTTTTTCTATAGAAAGTGTTCCTAAAGAAATGAGGATAGTTAAACAAAGATAACCGTTGTGTTTGGTTGAGAATTTTGAGAAGAATATTTTGAGAAATATTTTTGAGATAGTGTTTGGATAGGTTTTTAGAAAAAATAATAATTAGAGAAAGGTGTAATAATTGGAGAGAGAGAGAGAGAAATGAGAATAATAATTGGAGAAAGGGGTATGAGTAGAGAGAGAAATGTGATTAATGATTGGAGAGATGAGAGATGGGGAAAGAATCATTTTGGAATTTTTTTTGGAAATGTGAAGTGAACAAAGTGGTTCACGTGATTCGTCAACGGACAATCCCAAAACATAAAGGCTGGTATATTGCTTTACAAAATGCAGTACCAAACAGCTATTCTTGTATACCCATGGCATATAACCCAATAATAAATATACAAAAGATGTGATGGCCAATTAGATAATTTCCTGCATTAGCACAAAACAAAATAAATAGTTCCAAAATGATAATCGCAATAAGCTATGATTAGACAGATTGACAACAAAGGCACAGGCATGTATATATACCTAATAGATCAGCAATTAACGCACATAAAAGAGCACACACTTAGCTTTCTTGAATATATTACCTAACTTGTCAAATGGTTAATAATTTATGGTAACACAATTGCACCCCGATTCACTACATCTCACCCAATTTATAATTATAAGTATACATGCATCACCCCATGGCAAGAGCAAAGACCTTAACTGAAAAAGTACACAGGAAATCTTGTTTATAACAACCAAATATAATGAGATTAAACTACTAAACTTTTGCTAATTCATGTCGCAACCACAATGATCAGATACTATTAACAATAGGTTAGTTGTTCCGTCTATCAGAGCTCAAAAGAGTAACCTTTCTTTCTGGACATTGGATAAGATAAATCTTGAGTAACAGTTAGGGAATTCTAAAGGAGACAATAAATTACCTTTCACTCTCAATCATTTTTAGAAGGCCAAATACAGTTTTGTGCTCAACTTCTGCTGCTATAGAAAGATGTTTACGGAAAAGCTGCAAGCCCATGTCCCACAACGAACGCACATTTGGGGTTTGCTTCACATATGTTCTGTCAAGGTACAGTGCTATACCACGAATCATCAACATCTGCTCACAAAATTCTTGCCAGCATTTCTCAACTACTGATAAGAAAACCACCAGATCTTCACTTTGGCCAGCCAAAGACTCTAGTGCAAACGATATGTGCGCTTCACACTCCTTTTCAATCCGTTCATAGAGACTTCCACCCATTTTATGCAAGCACAGGTCATTAACAGCCTAATGACCACACGATTTTTTAATTCATATCACGAGGAGCACTTAAATACAAATAAAAGGAAAAATGATGTGCAACTTGCCTGATAAAGCTTCTCCAAGTCACAAGGATCTGGTTGCTTCAAGAATATGGCACTTATAGCGGACTTCAGTGTTGCCCATGTATTATCCTCAAAATTTGTGGGCAGAGTTGGTTTAGCTTCAAAGATAGAGTAACTCAATTTAACATCATTTATGTCAAGTCCCTAGCTCTACATATTCAGTAAGGTAAAGACATTCTCTGGAAAATGTAAGCCATTTCTTTGATAAAAACCGTCAAGAATGAAGTCTACTTTCAGCAGTCATAGAAGTTAGAAGCAATGATTTCGCAAAAAGTCTAGTCTTAGGATGGGCAGGAACTTGTTCCCTCAGTTAGTTGAAATACCTAATAAATTCTTGGACCTTCAGCAAAAGAAGAAAGAAAATCAATGTCATTACATGAAGCCTTAAAGAATTGGTCTGGAGTGATCAAGCAAAAGGTTTTTAAAACACTTAATTTTCAAGTCCTAGATTTTGCTTAAAAATTTTCGAAAACCCAGACATTAACTACCCTTTTGCCTACCAACCTTGTTTGTGGGAGCCGTGAGATACGGAGATTAGAGTGTGGTACCTTTTTTTTTTTTTTTTTTTTTGGGTGTGGAGAAGCATTAGATCAAACTTCTCCATTGTTAGAACTTGTCCCATATTGATTAATTATAAGCTCCAAAATTAGTATACGAGCCTGGCAATCTCTTCACTCATTGTCAATTAGTTTGAATTGGATGCTTTAAGCCTTTAACAAATCAAAAGGACAAGTTTGAAGAAGCTTATGTGGATCTTCAGAGTTATGTATGCATAACAAGGGCACATGACGAATCAATTGAACATTAGGAACATGTAATTCAGGCCACAGATGTTCAGTAAACAACTCAGTCTCATACAAACAATCAACGGATAAAGCCAACAACCAATGACACATCTTGACACCAATGAATCCTAAAACGTTCCCATAACAAAAATGGAGAGGTAAAGAAAGAACCTTTGAGGAGCTTGATGACGAGCTTCTTGGCGGGATGAGGCGGAGTGGCCTTCTTACGAGACAAATTGGAAGTGACGCCGCCACTGGGTGAGCCCTGGCAAACGGCGTCGTAATTAGGGCTGGCGGGATCTTCTTCGATGATGGGGGAAGAAGGGTCGACAAGGTCGGTGGTTTCGAAGTGGAAGGGGATGCCGTTTTTGTTGCCGTCGAGAGAAGAAGCCACGGCCTGGGACTTGGCTTTTTTCATCGCCGGAGGGAGGTAACTGTCGCCGCAGCCGCTATTGGTGGTGGTGGTGGCGGCGTTGTAATCAGAGCGCTTGTTGTTGTTGTGGTTGTCGTTGGGTTGAGACATAGAAAGTAATCAACAGCTCATTGCAATAGAGACAGACCTTCGAATACGAAGGAGGAGAGGAGGACGAAGCTCCAGATGATGAGACAGAGAGAGAGAGAGAGAGAGAGAGATCTTACACCAGTATGATACTATTATTACCGTAATAGTACTTTGAGTGAGGAACTTCTACTGTCAAAACAAACAAAACGCACTGTACGGTGTGGTGGAAAATTTACCGCCATTCATTTCGACAATGCACGACTCGAGTTTAATCCAAAATATAGATGCTTGGATTAAATTTATTGCTTAGATTAAATTTGAACCGTTCATTATCAAAGTGGATGGTCGGATAACGCATTACACAGTGTATAATTATAATTATGTACGGAGTAGTGCGGAGTATGTTCCATGAAATTAATATAGAGTTAGTTTGTGATGAGCCCATACTTTTCCACTAATCAGAGTGAGAGTAATGTTTACCCTCATTGGAGTGAACAAAATCATCTCGGTTGGCCTCAATAAATAAAGTAAGCTACTACAGTTTTTCATTTTTCATTTTTCATTTTTCATTTATTCGTAAAAATTTTGTTCAGAAATACTATTTTGATTCAAATACTATTCGCTAATGTACCGCCGATTTTTGGACCAGGGGAGCCAAATTTTTATCCCTTCATCCAAAAAAAATAAATGTTGATAGCCACACTCCATTTCTTGTCTTTAGTACTTATGTTAGGTGTATTTTAAACGCTAAAAAAGAAATTTTTTGAAATGTGGTTATTAAAAAGGTTAAATTCCTAAAACACCCCCTCATCTTTTCTATTTTTTCCTAAAACACCCACTAACCTTTAAAAACGTCCATACACACCCCCTCATCTTTCACCGTTTCCCATCTTCACCCCTTCTGTTAAAGTTCCGTTAACGGAGTAAGGGAAATGACTATTTCACCCTCGTTTAAAAAACAACTTATAGAAGAAAAAAAATACCCTTCTCCTTCTCTCGCAACTCTCACTGCACTTCTCCTCATAAATTGAGGCTCTAAACAAAGATTTAACCCATGGCTGGACTGCCCCATTTTGTGTTTTTACCGAGAGAGAGAGAGAGAGAGAGAGAGAGAGAGAGATTAGGTGATTTGGCTGCGATAGGTTCACAACTATGATGGTCTCCGGCGAACTCGACTGCGATTGGGTTCATGCTGCCATGGATACGGGGTTTGGTTCGGGAATCAGATATACCGAGAGGGGTGATCATGGGAGTTCGGGAATCAGGTAGCGGGAAATCGATGATGTTAAGGGTGTTGAAACGGATGTGGGAGCCACCGGAAGCCACCGTGTTTTTGGATGGTGAAGATATTCCACCCTTGATGTGCTTACCCTCCGCCGTAAGGTTGGGATGTTGTTCCAACTTCCTGTTCTCTTTGAAGGTAAGATTTGTTAGATGTATATTTTTATTTTTGAAGGAAATATCTTTTTATTTTTCTCTTTAATGATGGATCTGATTTTGATTTTGATATCTGATTTTCCCTTTGGTTCACGACTGTTGGATATAATTTTCCCTTTGGTATCTGATTTTGATCAGAAAACCTTCAACCCACAGCTATGGAGAGTTAGGGAGA
Source organism: Vaccinium myrtillus (assembly GCA_016920895.1). Lineage (NCBI taxonomy): Eukaryota > Viridiplantae > Streptophyta > Magnoliopsida > Ericales > Ericaceae > Vaccinium > Vaccinium myrtillus. Next base: position 12,225,800 of record CM029275.1, on the reverse strand, counting down.
GGGGGTTTTGAGAGAGAAGGGAAAACTAGAGGGATAATTCCGTCAATGTACGCATTCTGTTAACAGAGTTAGGGGGTTTGTACATTTCGAATAGATGAGGGGGTGTGTATGGACGTTTTTAAAGGTTAGGGGGTGTTTTAGGAAAAATGGAAAATATGAGGGGGTGTTTTAGGAATTTAACCTATTAAAAACAGGAGTGCCAAAATCAATTACCTTCGAAGAATAAGTAAAATAGCCCACATAAACTTTGAATAAGTAACTACTCAAACTCTTCAGCGTACAATAGTTACACGTTCAACCTACTTCAAATTGACTCGTGTTTGGCTTAATTAAATTTACTCGGGATTAGCTCATCTAATAAATAAGCTAAGATTGCACATACTTTCAAAGCTCGTTGAATTTTCAAACCAAATTTTAAACAACCAACTACTGGGCTCCTTGGATACATTTTTCACCCCTATATCCCCACTCTCCAATCCACAATATGCCATTAGGTTTTCCTTCTTTGGCTCCATTAACAACTCGAAATAGATTTTCCAATATCAAATCAAATTAACTTTTCGCACAATTATTTATCTCTGCAAGATATTCACAATGCTAATCGGATCATCATAACAAGTAGTGATGGGACACCATGGATTAAAGTATAAAGGTGAGATAAAATGTCTATTAATAGACCCAACGCCAAGAGGTTTGGTCAAGTGATTATCAGAGAGTAATAAATGCTCATATATCACATCAAATGTTCCATTTCCATTGAGGTCAAACATTATAAACCTTAGCTCTTGCACGGTGGTCATGTTCAGTTCGGACGGTGGTCCCCTGAGCTCTCCAGCGACGGCGATGAAGGCGTAGAAGTACAGATCCGGTGGTGATCCTTCAGCGGGCGGTGAAGGCGCAGAGGAGGCGGTCCTTCAGCCACCCACCTCCACGAGAGGAGGTTGGGTCTAACATCGTTGCTGAGCGGCTTTTCTGTTTTACTTTGTTGTTTTTGGTTTCATGTTTTCTTGTTGTTTTGTATTTCAGACCGGTAGTGTCCTTTGTACTAGTTTTATTATGAATATATGTTTCTGTTTGCTCAAAAAAAGAGCCACAGAAGATTTACCCGGTCGTTAACTTCAAGACTCTGGAATTAGTCGAGGTACGCCCAACTGGCGTGGACATCCAATTATTAATAATAAATAGTTTTAGTCCTCGTGCTTTGCACGAAAACGCGTGCTCATTGTTAACCTTATTCCTAAACATGAAGAACCAGGTCCGTCTAATATCTACAACCCGACTTCAGAGATACAGTAATTGAGAGTATAGAGGAGCAAAAGTTCACTTAAATGCACTCTTACGTCATAGAGCTCAACGCTCCACACACCTTTACATACTGTGGGGCACTGTCAATATTTTAAAATAAAATTCTCTTAAAGGCATTATTTCCTTTTCTTCCTAACCTCTTTAGAAGCCCTATTTTTCTTTTTCTGACATTTGAGACTCTCTAATAGCTAGGTTGATGTGTGTGATTATTACAAAGCTCACATATCAACCTTTTATGCGTCTTCCTTTCATTACCACGGGCTCAAATCAAACTCAACATTAAGCGGCAACGAAATTACTTCCATAAATAACTAACAAACATTAAAGTAAGTAATAAATTAGATTAAAAGGATTTAAACCTGTTCCAGTAGCATCAATGCAGTAATAATTTTTGAAACGATTGATGAAACGCGACGATCTTCCACTGCATATGTCTTCAAGAATTTATCGAGTTATCCTACAACAACAAAATAAAATTAGATTAAAAATGAAATTTAGATATTCCTGCCATCTCTCCTCTCCCTCCTCTCTCTATATATTTATATCTCCTTGCAATATGCCCCATCCCAAGTCTACTCCTCTCTTTCTTCTAGTGGAAGCAAACTGCTATAAAACTTTTTGGACTTGGGCACCAAGGAAGTCCAAAGCATAGAGCAAATTAATGAACCAACTTTTGACTTTTGAGGCCGAAAAAGAGTCATGTTTGTACTTGAGTAGTAATTGAATGGAGATTGTGAATTACCTAAACTAACCCCAAGAGTACAAGGCTACCCAACACGACAAATGTATTATGGTCCAAAATTGCAAAAATTGTGGCAAGCCACATAGGTTCTTTTATGTAAAAAAAAAAAAAAAAAAGGGTCCTGCTAACGTGTGCCCAAAACCAAAAAAAAAACACATACTCCAATACACCTTTTACACTTTTCAATACACTTTCATATATATTCTTATACAATTTTCCAACCTTAATGTGTGCCTATTAGGCACACGTTAGCATTTTCCAAAAAAGGTCTTTGATAGGTATAGGTATAGAAGTGGGTTGAAAATTACAGAACTACCCCATAGCCTCTATGGAAATTAATAACTATCCTAAAGTGGCAATGAAATTACAAAAGTACCCTAAGTGGCAAGCGACCACATCTCTCTCCCTTTATATACACTTTGTCTATTAGGCACGCGTTAGCATTTTCCAAAAAAAGGTCTTTGATAGGTATAGGTATAGAAGTGTGTTGAAAATTATAGAACTACCCTATAGCCTCTATGAAAATTCATAACTATCCTAAAGTGGCAATGAAATTACAAAAGTACCCTAAGTGGCAAGCGACCACATCTCTCTCCCTTTATATACAAGTGTGTTGATAATAAAAAAAAAAGAAACATGCCTATTAGGCCCTTTGTGACTCGTGCTATGCTCACTTTGATAATCGAAATAGTTCATCTATTTAAAAACTGGGTGGTGCTAATGTCAAAACCGTTTTGTTTGTGTCAAAATCATTTTCGTTTGTGCCAAAATTGCAGTGCTTAAATACCTTGTCCCATGTGTAAGGTACAAGCATTTTATGCATTGCAGTTTTGGCACAAACATAAATGGTTTTGGCATTATCATTTCCCTAAAAACTCAATAAGATTAATCATGCAAAAAAATCAAATTGGGTGCCTACCATTTGATGGTTATTTATTTATTTATTTTTGAACGGCAAAAGAATTTTATTAATCACAAGTAAAGATACAAGGGATTAAAAGGACAAGAGAAAAACGGCATCACAACAAGAGTGTAACATCCCAACGAGGTTGACACCCTACACACTTGACAATCATATGCCACTCGACCCGAAAAAAGCAAGGTTGAAGAGAGATCAACCGAGCCCAGGAAATAACAGGGAAAGTAAAACCAAAGCTTGCATGGGTACAGAGCTGTTACAAAAGCACAATACATCTAAAAGTCTTGAAATCTACATTGTTTGTTCCGGACCAGAATTGATTCAGCAAAGTAAATACTCATGCATCAGAGAACTTCCATCATGCTTCTTGAATCAATTAGCACATCATGATCATTGGGTAGAGAGAAAAATCTTGTAGTAACACCACAAGGTTGCAGACAGCATCATGGTGAAGCAGCAAAAGAGCAAGCACTAGGTATTCCGTTCCAAATGAAAACAGCATGCAAGCAACTAGTTGATAACTGAGTACATATCCTTAGCATCTTTTGATCAGTAAACTCCAAAGAAGAACCAAGCAATCAATCCATACACACTAACAGCAAAGGTAGGGAGACTGAACAAGCCCAGAAGTATCATCAGAAATAGAAGCAGCATCAGAGTGAACCAAACACAGAATCAGCAGCGCAGTGATGGAGTCAGTAGTGAATCCATACTCAGAGCAGCATCAAAATGTAATAATCCATAGTGAGACAATCGTAGGAGCAGCAGCAACGTAATAGAACCAGTGACGAAATGACTCAACAAGGTACGACTGAACACCATAACTCAACTGACTATACAGACCTGATACGGACTCAAAACAATAACCCCAAAAACAAGATTCCCCATAACCCAGACTCGAATGGAGAGACCTGTAGCCGCAATTCCAACTATACACAAACACCAACCCAAGAACACTAAAAAAAGACCAAAAAATCTGTGGACACAAACCATTCCAAATAAAATAAAATAAAATAAAAAAAACCACCCAAAGCAAGACTCATATCTGTGGACAAACCAAACCTAAACACAAAACCACAACTCAGAAAAAGCAAGACTCAACCCAAAAAACAAAAACACCAAAAGGGTAAAGGAGAGAGGGAGACAAAAATCCCAAAAACTACCCATAATATAGAACCCAAGATGGAACTTAGAGAGCATCCAAAACACTATCCAATCTGAAGATAAAATCATTTATTGTACAAGTGTTGGAGTCCCATGAGGCTTTCACCCATAAGGCTATGCGTACCTTGATTATATCCACCAACTCAACCCAGTCAAGCTCTTTGTTTTGGAAAACCCACTCATTTCTCATTTTCCAGATTGACCACATAACTGCTAGTGGAATGCATTACCAAATACGTTTCCTCTTCTTTTTGATCCTCCAACTTAGCCACCATCGAAGTAAAAGGGAGATTGAGTCTGGAGTCACCCATTGAGCACCCCACCATTTCAAAATTTGAGTCCAGACAAACCAAACAGGAGGGCATAGCAAAAATGAATGATCAAGTGATTCCACTTCCGCTCCACAAAATTTGCATAGAGCTTCTTCAACATCAGTGATAATGCCTATACCTAGTAAATAATCACCTGTCTTAACTTTCCCTAACTGAGCCATCCACCCAAAACATTGGACCTATAAGGAGCAGCATTATTCCAGATCAGTTTGAACACTTTACTGTCTGAAGCATAGGGTACTGCATCCCCATATAAGAGTATTCTGTACATAGATTGAACAGAGAAAGAGTTTGTATTTGTGGCTTTCCACACCAGTTGATCAGATGTTCCCAAATGTACATTGAGATTTTGATTGTCCAAAAGGTTGGTAAGTACCTGCAAATCAGTGATTTCCCAATCAAATAGTCTTCTTCTTAACAGAAAATCCCATGCTGATTGCTCATTCCTTCTAATAAGAATATCTGCTATTGATTCCTCCTTCTTAAGCACAGTTCTGAAAAGTCTTGGAAACAGTACAGAGAGTTCATTTCCTTCTACCCAAGCATCTTGCCAAAAAGATATTGCAGAGCCATCACCAATTTTGAATCTGATGTTGTCCAAAAAGTTGGAGAACTGCTGGGGTCTTCTGTTTTGAACCAAGAGAATGTCCCTCCAAATAATTGATACTTTCCTATTCATTTCCATAAAAGGGAGCCAATTCCCACCTTTGTACTTGGAACAGATAAGCTTCCTCCAAAGAGCATCCTTCTCAACTCCGTATCTCCACCACCACTTAAGCAACAAAGCTTCATTCATTTCTCTCACACCTTTGATACCTAAGCCACCATGCTCTTTCTTTTGCATCATCTTTGCCCAACTAAACATATGAATCTTTCTTTTTAGATCTGATCCTCCCCACAAAAAATTGGCTTGAATACTCTCGATGGTTTTTGCAACACCTTCTGGAATTTTGAAGATTGACATGTAATATATGGGTAGATTGCTCAGAACTGATTTGATTTGGGTTAGTCTACCGCCAAAGGATGTGTTCCTTCTCTTCCAAGATGATAGTCTAGACTTGATTTTATCAATTACTGGTTTCCAAGTAGATTTAAGTCTTGGACTAGCTCCCAGTGGCATTCCTAAATACTTGATTGGCAGTTTTTGTGGATGACATCTGAGTGCTTTTGCAAATATACTGAGCTGATCCTGATTAATACCCACACCACACACCAGACTTTTATGAAAATTGATCCTTAAACCTGACATGACCTCAAAACCTTTTAATAGTATTTTGATAATTTCCACTTCCTCCATGGAGGCATTGCAAAAGATAATGGTGTCATCAGCAAATTGAAGGTGGGTGATAATTGGCCCACCTTCCACCACACTCATACCTTTGAGTTTCCCTTGTTCAATAGCCTCTAAAAATAATCTATTTAAACCTTCTGCAGCAATTATGAAGAGAAAAGGAGAGAGGGGGTCACCTTGTCTAATGCCCTTGTGCGTCTTGAATTGCTTTGTTGGAGCCCCGTTGACCAATACAGAAATCCATGCAGTAGATAAGCATTCTCTAATCCAGCCAATCCATTTGTGAGGATAGCCCATTTGCTGCATCATCTTAAACAGAAAGTTCCAGTTCAAATTGTCAAAAGCTTTCTCAAAATCAAGCTTAATAACCAGGCCTTTTGAATCATTCCTTTTCCAGCCATCCAGAATTTCATTTGCAATGAGAATACTATCCTGTATATTTCTACCTTTTGTGAAGGCTGATTGGACCTTACCCACCACATTTGGAATAGTGGTCTTAAGTCTGGCTGCAAGAACTTTTGAAAGAATTTGTTATTAATATTACTAATAGGAATTTCTGATAGTTCAAGGAACTGGCAAGATTTTAAGATGGAGTTGGGACTTGGTATGTAATTTCTGTTTTAATAGGAGATGATGTCGACATAAATTAAAAAAAAAAATACAAGCTTAATTTACTGACCTATTATTACTGTTCTTAAATGTTGATACTTGTCTATTACGAAACACAGGCCATTTGCATTGTCATGTAGCTGTAGGCCTTTTTTGTTGGATGCAACACCACTTCTTCTTCTGCTTCCCTCTCTCTCTCTCTCTCTCTCTCTCTCTCACACACACACACACACACACACACAGAGGAATCCTGGGAAGTAAAAAATAAATCCACTGTCTAAACAATTCCCCGGCCTTTCACTTGGGAAAGCATTCTGGGATTCCTTCGCCAAGCTGCCAATTTCAGGCACAACAAAACTGCCAATTGCACGGCCTTGGAGCTGACTTCATCCATATTCCATCCACCTAAATAAGGTGACAAAACAAACTGAACTTAATATAAGTTAAGAAAAATAAAAGAGAAAAATGGCCTATTGTGGAGCATATACATGGACAAAATTCACTAGGAAGTAGGTTCATAGACTTTTAGCTTAGTAACTTGTTGGAGTTTAACAAAAAAGATATAAAAAGCTTTAGTCCAAGCTACAATGGAGTTGTGCAAGGATTTCGAAATGTAATTATTGGGACATAAAAAGAAATCTTCCCATAAACTACCTTAATCTCGTATCAAATCCTACTACATCAAAGTAGATCCTCCTAAGCATTCATGGTCTTTAGACAAAGATGCTGGACAAAACCACACCTATCACATCATGTGCTAAGAGCAAGGTTTTGAAATCGGAATACGTCTTGTGTATCGTTTTTCTTGTTTTATAAATCGTATCGGGATACGTATCTGTATCGTAAGATACGTTAATCATAATTAATATACAATTAACAAGTATTTATCGTAAGAGCACTCTAGATTCTAAAAAGGTCATAGGACTCTGCAAAGCTAATGTTTATTTTTAAATGTTTTGGCGCCGAGCAAGTTAAAAGGAATAGTATCATCATCTTATTAAGATGTAATTTCAGACAAGCCAACGAAGCTACATGGATCCAGCAATTTCTGGTCTCTTAAAATTCAAAATTTAAAAATATGATGGCACACACAGTATGCATGTGCATACCTAAATACAGAAATTTGGAAATCCAGCCAGAAAGCATGGAGCTTTGATCCTCCACTTAGGCCTTTGATAATGTCGCATGTGCCTTTCCAGCCGTTGATAATAAATCCTGTCCATCCTTTGGGTGTTTACTGAGTGAGAGTAGTGAAACCTTATCCTATAAGTGGGCCATTCGCATCACCTAAAATATTATTAACTGAAACAGACAAGTAAATCCAAATTTTTTTTAACCGTAACTCATGACCTTTTGCTAGGAAAATCCGTATGCCATCTCATTCAGGTTAAAGCTATAAACATTTTGGAGTGAAACAAAGAAAAAACCACACCTGTGAGAAGAGGGGAGGAATGCTAATGCTATTGACCAGCAGCCAAGAAGCATGGACACGCCGTGTCCAACACCATTAGATGCAGACTGTGGGATAGCTTATCCTTCAAATCCATTTGAATTTCGCAAAGCCTACCAAAAAGAAGCAACTATATAAGGGCGATGGTAGAAGATGCAGAGAAGTCTGTGCACTAAAAAGCAGCATGATAGGGTCAAGTGCAAAAGAAACTAAACAATTTGCTTTTTCCTTTTTTGCACAGAAAGGCCTTGTTTATCAACATGGCAGTATTTCAAACGTAGAAAGGTGTGAAGAATTCAAGGCGGCAAGACAAGCATGGTGTTTAAATTAAGAACAGACAAGATCAAGTATAAATAACATATGCAAATGGAAGCGGTCAGGGACTCGGAAGAATACTTTCCAGACACCAGTATGTTCTTTTCAGGCCTCAATTCCATGCCTTGGTCCAACAATGAGGTCCAAGAAGCCCTTCGTATACCCAAAACGAAAGACACTGTTACCAAATATTGTACACAACTAGAACAAAAAATGACAAATGAGAAATGTAGAGCAGATAAGCACTACACCTTGACATGGCTTACGTGAACCCTTTCCCCCTCAAAAGTGCAGGTGTGGTATCCTCTAGTGAGCGCCAAAATTTTGAGTCCAGAATCAGGTAGTTGGTCAAAGCCTCAAAAATAGTTCATTTTGCATGACATTGTCGCTAGGCTAATAGCCTTCCACAGAAAAAAGGAATTCACCTACAAAAGGAGAAAATTCAGATGAGTTGACGAGGAATGTATTTCAGTTCCACTATCTTACCACTTTTAGGGTATACCATGGGATATGGTTTATGATTTGGAGCATAAACCAAATCAGTTCAAGATGCGACCATCTGGCAAAATCATCTCCACTTTTATGAACTTCCACAAGGACAAGAATGTATGACTGCAGAAAAAAGAATCACAAAGAGAGATGAAGAAGATTTATGCAACTAGATTGTTCATCTCTACAGCCTACGCCATAGGAAAGTAAGGAATTTGCTGTCTGAAGTTCAGGAATTCAGTAAAAAGTATTTCTAAAGTAAAACTACATTGGCACATACCTGCTTTTAATGTCACAAAAAATGCAGCAAAGATTTTAAGCCCACTATTTCAAAATTTAAGTGGTTCTTTGATTTGTTGATCCAAGATACTTAATGTCCTGTAAATAGCACTTCTTTGTGTGTGAGAGCAATCTCCAGCCATAAAGACATGTTTCCTCTTCTCCACTTCAATCCAGCTGCATCCAACGGGTTTTTTGAGATCTCTTGTCCTCATAAGCTTTCTTATTGCTAGAACACCATCCCATCTATTATCCGCAGCATAAAGATTTGAAAGGACAATATAGTTCCCAATATCGCTGGTCTCAATTTGGAAAAGCCTATTGGCGGCATCATGTCCCATTTCCACCTGATGGTGGGCCCTACAAGCACCTAGTAGCGACCCCCACACACTGGCATTATCTTTGATGGGCATTTTCCTTGCAAAAGAATACGCATCATTAATTCGACCTCCACGAGCAAGGAGATCCACCAAGCAAGCATACTGTTCTTTGGTTGGTTTTATGCCATGCATCTTTTCTATTGAATAAAAAATCCTCAATCCTTCACTAACAAGGCCCGTATGGCTGCAAGCAGATAATACGGCAGTTAATGTAACATGATCCGGCTTTTCACCCAATTCAAGCATATGAGAGAAAACACTAAGCGCTTCTTCTCCCTTGCCATGCATGGCATATCCTCCAACCATTGCTGTGAATATAACAACATCCTTCTGAGGAGTTGATTGGAAAAGCTTGTTGGCAGAATTGATATTACCACATTTTGAGTACACATCTATAAGGGCTGCACTTAAGTGAACATCCTTGAAACAAGCCCTAACCACATATCCATGGCACTGCCTCAGGAACTCGAATGAGGCCATTTGAGCACAAATAGTTAGGAGGCTCATTAGAGTTAAGGCGTCAGGCTTCATTCCATAGTGTTTTAGCTCCTGAAACAGAATTAGAGCTTCAGATGGACAATTATTTATAGCATAAGCTCTAATCATTAGATTCCAAGTGGTGAGATCTCTTATGGGCATATTGTGAAAAATCCTATGTGCATCATTAGGCGAACCACTACTCGCATATCCGGAGATGATTGAATTGCATGTGATGACATTCCTCTTCCCTGATAACGTCTCAAAAATCTTCGAAGCATACTCCATCTCACCACACTTGGCATAAGCATCGATTACTGCATTTCCAAGAGTAGGTGTACTGTCGCCAAGAAAAAAGCCACACTTAATAGAAAAGCCATGAACCTCTTTAACCTTGTCAACTCTGGAAAGAGCAGCACAAAGTTGAATTATAGCTAATATAGTTACAGAGTCAGGTTTTATCCTTTCCTCATGCATCCACTGTAACAGTTCAAAGAACCGACTTCCAAGATTTCTTTCTGCAAAGGCATCAAGCATAGAGTTCCATGAAATCAAGTCTCTCCTATAAATTGATGAAAAGGTTCTGAATGCGGCTTCCGTGTCTCCGCACTTTGAATAAAAACTTAAAAGGGCATTTCCCACTGATGTATTCTCTTGTAATCGAGGATGCCGAATAACATACCCATGAATCTGTTTGCCCATCTGAAATTGACATAAATTAGCATAAGCAGGAAGAATGCTGAGAAGAGTGACAGAGTCAAGTTCACCCCTATCCAAGGAAAGAAATTCATGAAAAAACTCCATCGCCCTTAACCATTCATTATTCGAGGTGAAGCCAGATATTATAGTATTCCACGAAACAAAATCTCTAACTGTCATTTTCTGGAACACGGACTCTGCTCCTTTCATTCGTCCAATCCTTGAATAGAAGCTCAAAAGAGCATTAAAAACAGAGATATCAGAGTCCAACTCAGCCAACCTAAGCACATGACAATGTATCTCTCTCCCAAAGTGATAACCAACGCTCTCTTCTAACAAACCACAAACAGGCAGAATGTTTGCAATAGTTGCATAATTAGGTGCTGTTGGTCCTTTCAGCATCCATCTAAACGTTTCAAAAGCTTCATCCATAAAATTGTTCTCGGCGAATCCAGCAATCATTGCATTCCACGAAACAACATCTTTCTCAGGAATTTCTTCAAACAAGTGATATGCATCCTCGTAGACATCCCCAGATTTTGCATACATGGAAACCAGAGCATTACCCACCAATGTATCGGAATGTAACCCATACTTCATCACATAACAATGCACACTCTTGCCTAAATTCAATGCCCCCGAACGAGCACAAATAGGAAGAACTATAGCAATAGTGACAGAACTGGGTTTCGGATCGAAACCGATATGCATTTCATGAAACAATCTCATCGCCTCAGTGTCATGATTCCTAGACAAAGAAAACCCAGATAGCAAAATGTTCCAAGTGATTGCATCGCGATTGGGTATCTGATCAAACAGTTTTTTACAGTCATCAAGTGCATTGCTTTTAGCATACATGTTGAGAAGTGCTTTGGAAACAAGATGGCAGGCAGTGTGGCCCAGCTTAACGACATGGGTATGGAGTGATTTCCCTAATTTGGTGTCTGCAGTTGCAGCACATGATTTGAGAATGGCTGCAAAGGATTGGTAATCAGGCTTGAAGCCTGTTGGATGTCCTATCTTTTGAAGGAAGAGGGACAGGGCTTCATTCATGTTTGGAATCAATCCATAAATCATCTAGTTTGCTATACTAATAGCTCAAAATATCAAATACACTCGGCCGTCTTTCTTGTACGTCTGGGAACCTGTGTGATTCAGTGTGAATCACACTTCCATTTTTATGTTCTGCTCCACTCCATACATCTATGGATCCTCTTCTCTTTTTTTCTTTTGGCCGAATCATATGATTTTCAAACATTTTTTTTTAAACACGGAAATGATAATGTCATAACCATTTTTGTTTGTGCCAAAATTGTAGTGCATAAAAGGTTTGACTCGCATACGCATGCTTTCAAGACTACAATTTTGGCACAAACAAAAACGTTTTTGGCACAAACAAAAACGATTTAGGCATTAGCGTTACCCATTTGTAAGTTGGACCATACAAATTTATATGTACGTTTTGACCACATAAATATCATAAAACGAGTATTCACTAAAATACGTATGTCGAATCACTGGAAAAATTCATATATCAGGTCACACAAATTTATATCATGTGGCACAGATTCATATATCAGGTCACACAAATTTATATCATGTGGCACAGATTCATATATCAGGTCACACAAATTTATATCATGTGGCACAGAATACCGTACATTCCAAACAAGAGTCGTGTATTGAAGCATTTTTCTTTTTGTATAAATATTCTTCTCTATAGTATTCGCAAAACTAAGGATAATTGTTGTGACTTGTGAGTGTGGGTGAGGTTAAAAGAAGGCTCAATGAATCAGCTTTGTAACGGCTCCAACCTGAACTCCCTCGATCGAATCAGGCAGAGTTTAAAAACAAAATTACTCTGCGTACGCAACATGCACGGATGGTGCATCTTAATCGTCCAAAAGCATTTTCGACGGTCCAGGTTTTAAATAAACTATTGGCGCGAATAGTTTATTTAAAATCTGGACCATTGATTTTTGAGATGGAGGGTTAAGATGTAATACGTGCATCTGGCATAAGTGACTTGTACGTACCCATAGCCGCGCTAGTTTAAAAATGTTAGGACACATTAAAGTATACATCAATTTTTTTTATATCATCTCTCATAAGTGATGGTAGGATCCTTCAAATAGTGTTGTGAGTCCGACCATCACTTATGAGAGAGGGATGTACTCCCTCCGTCCATCTTTGTTAATCCATTTTAAAAAAATTTACCATTTTTTTAGTATTACTTATATCTTTCAATATGGATATCAAAATATATGCAATATCAATCTTATTTAATAAATTTCAATTAGTTCTATTATATAACTTTCACAAAAATATCTCAAAACATTGACAATATGCAATATGAATCTTGATCGATAGATCTCAATTAATTATATTATATAATTTTTGAAAAATTATAAACATTATTATAAATTAAGAGATACAAACAATAAAAAATGATACAGATCTAAAAGTGTGGACAAAGAAAAACGGATGGAGAGAGTAATGGACTAATTGATGTACACTTTGATTTGATGTGTCACCAGTAGCATAGCTCAGGCATAGTCTTCAGACATGGGCTGGAATTTCAAAAAGTACTTTTGCTGATCCATTCAATTTGGGCCAGTCAGCCTATGTGGGTTTTGGTCCTGATAGCCTCGGATCCGATCCATTCATACATTGCGTGCTTTGACTCGGACTTTTCACTTTTGGTCCTATGGAGACTGCCAGCTCGGACCAGTCAAACGTACGGGTCCCCTCCCTATCAACCAAACCGGACCTTTTTCTTGGCTCTGTCTCCTTTGACTGTCCTAAACCATATCCTTATATAAAACCCACCACTAAAATACTCCACAAACTGTATTCCAGATAACACACGAGAAAGAAACAACAGCACAGATTTTTGCATTTCAATGGCTGGAGCTAGTCTTGTGGCAGTGAAAGTGGTACATATCAACACCCAGTACGTCGAAACCGATGCCGTCAACTTCAAATCGGTTGTCCAAAGCCTCACTGGTATGAACTCTTCCGTTGCATTGACGGATGAGGAGAGCTCTTCCCCATGTCAAAAGCGGAGAAAATGCGGTAGTGACACGCCACCAACCAAGAAATTCGAAAGATTTTCAATGGAGTTGCCACCCATGGAGGATTTGGACTCAGCAGCGGCCCTAAGTTTTTATGGTTTTCGAGCCAGACATCAAGACGAGACATGTTTTATTGAGTCGTCAAACATTTGGGGTCTTTGGTAAGAAAGAGTTATTGGTCACGATGAGTTTTAAGCAATTATCGAAGTGGTGGTTGTAGTTATAGTGGTCTTGTTCGGTTAACAGGTGTAGTTTAGTTTAGTTTTGATGATGTAATCATGTGTAAGAAGTGGAGAGAGATAGAGAGAAATGAGGGAAATGATGATGTCATCAAAACCAAAACTACCCCAAAGCTGCTAACCGAACACTACCAGTAAGACTTACAATATTCGAATTAGGCTAATTTTATTGAATGTGTGTAGTTCATGCATTGAAGTTTTCTTGTACTGCCGCTGTTTTTTTGGGAGAACCGGAGAGTTCAAAGAGAGTGGGAGTTTTCATCTTATAATCATGTGTGTGACTCTCGTGGACACAACAATTTGTCAATTTAGGAATAGAATAAATCCTCATTGAAAAGGATTAAAAGAAAATCCTCTCCTCTCCATTTCTACTGGAAATCGACCAAATAAAAGAAAATTACACGTTATCGGGTTAAGAGAATCATATTACAAAACCATAGGTGAATTAATACTGAAAAAAAGGTGCAAAACTTCCATTGATAGTTTGTATTCCGTCCCTATTTAATAGTCCCTTTCGGGGATTCCAACTAAATAATGGAACACAATTATTGCACTTTTCAAAATCTACTTTTCTTATTTTATTCTTCAATCATTACCTTTTCTTGCTTCTTTGATAGTTTGTACTTTTTTAGTATTTTATCCAGATGGGGATTGCCTGTGGATAAAGGTTGTTAGTTGTGCTTCCTTGGAGACGAATCTCGTGACCATTTGTTCTTTTCTTGCACATATTCTATGGAGGTATGGACTTTGTTGCTTCAGTTGAACCATGTGGCTCGGCCTTGCTTTGGTTTAGCTGGTGAGATGGATTGGGTAATGGGTCATAGGAATAATGACTCAGTCTCCAGCTGTGTGAACAAGTTATGTATAGTGGCTGCTATCAATAATATTTGGAGGGAACGTAATAGGAGACATTTTCAAGGTATCAGTATGCTTGTCCCCGCTTTGGGTGCTCTAATTGTGGAGGAAGTCCGTGCTTGCTTGAGCTCTTGGAGGAATTTGAAGAACTGTGCCGCTTCTAGGCTTGTAGTTCGCACCTGGAATTTGAGTTTCAGGGTGTTTCGCCCTTCGTAGATGTTTGGGTCCTAATGTTTCCGGTTTGTTTTGTTTTGATCTCCTAGTTTGTTAGGAGTTTGCTTTGTATTGTTGGGTTGGATGTTCCCTATGTTCCGAGTTTGTTTGCTTCAATATACTGGTTAATTTACCCAAAAAATTGGAAAGTAAAAGAGAAAATTAATTAACTACTACCCGTTTCTTTTTAGGATGACAAAAAGTTCTAATTGAGACCATAAAATGGGGTCGGAGGAGTAGAAACCATTCTCCAATCCTGCAGCTTCATTTCCTATTTCAATCCCTTCTGCAATTCTTGGCTGATGAAACTCATCCCAAATCATTACCTCTTTCGTCTCATATCGCTTGTCCACTACGACTGTGTTTGGATGACCGAAATCTTGAGTAAGAATAGTAATGTGATTACCGGGAATCAAATTCCTGGGAATTTCCTTGGGTAAGAATAGGAATGTAATTACTGGGAATCAAATTCCTAGGAATTTGATACCTGGAGTAATTTCATTACGGTGTTTTGATTAATTGAGTAATCTTACGTAGGAAACAATTATTTTGGAAATTTTATTAAAGTCAACATTTCCTTTTCTTATTGAAGGAACCAGGAATCTCAGATTCTCATAGGGTAAGGGAGGAATCAAATTTCTACTTAGTTTGGGAATGTGATTCCTGGTTGAATGTGTCATCAGGAATCACATTCTTGTTCTTGACTGTTCCAAACGTCGGAATTAGAAAAGCATGGAATCACATTCCTATTCATGTCTGTTCCAAACATTGGAATCATGAAAAGAAGGCATCACATTCTCATTCCCCCTCAAGATTGCTGCCATCCAAACTGAGCCTACGGGAAACTCAATTTTGTTCATGTCTTCTTAAGAAGTTTGATTAAATTTCTAACATTATCCCTTATTCTCTAGGCTCTAAAACTACTTTAAATTATTCTTGACGCTTAACTTGTGAAAATAAACCCTTTTTTTCTTATTTTTCAGAAAGGAAAAACGTTTTAATACATTCCAAAATATAGTAATATGGGACTGGAAAATATTTTTTAATAACTCAGGTGTCCAGACTAACTTCTGCGCTTTCTTCAACTTATTCCACGAAGACAAAGTTTCGGTAGGTTATCTTTCAGCGTTGGGCTAGAGAACCCAATGATTTTGGGCCCAGGTTCCCTGTTGTCTCATCCCAAGACTTTTCCCGGCCATCACATTAGGCATGCACCTCAACCAGAAAAAAAACATTAAGGGCCCGTTGCGCTCAACTTATTTGTGTAATTGTTTGTATTCTGCACTTTTTTTGGGTTTTATCTTTACTTGAGTCTCAGTTATAAATTTGTATTTTTTTAATTTCTCTCGCCGAGACAAATCACAGAACTTAAAAATTTTGCCGCAAAATTAACAAATATGATTTTGTTTTTAATAAAGACAAAAACCAAAAAGTTTAAAAAGTTAGATGGAACGAGGCCTAAAAGCCCACAATAGAGGTAACTTTCTTTTTCCCTTCCCTTCTCGTGCTTTTTCGGTCTTATATTTAATTGACTCTTCAGAAAACATATGACACGATACAATGAGAATCCCCAATCAAATGGTAAACTATGGGTTGTTTGATTCTATGATGTTCGTTTGAATCATTTCACTTCTTTTATTGGCCTTGTTAAATATGTTAAACTACATTTAGATTAGACCTATGTGACAATAATTTTCATTTTATTGTATTGAGTAGCAATTTTTATTTTTATTTTTTGTGATTCGTATTAGGTACCAATTTGAAGTAATGCCTTGACTAAAAAAAATGATGGAAGAGAGATAAATAAAAAAAAAAGGTCAATATTGTGTTACCTTGAGTTCTAGTGTCTTATGAAGATGAAAAATGCTTTAGCAGTGAAAAAATAGATACAAATTTAGCCGTTTCAAATTTATTTGATTTTTTTTTTCCCTCTACAATACGATGGTACTACGCAATATGCCTTACAAATCATGATGGCTTTATAAAGGTCTCCTTTACATATCAACATGTGCCTTAACCCGATTTTTGCGGGTTATAAGCGGTTTTGTACGGGCTGCGCTTATTGAGATTGATTTTGCCTAATTAGTTGTACTTTTAAAAAAAAAAAAACAGCCCGAGTATAAGTGACCTAGGGCTGCAAACCAACCGAGCCGCTCGCGAGCAGCTCGTGGCTCGGCTCGTTAAGGCTCGGCTCGGCTCGGTTCGATAAGTAAACGAGCCGAGCTCGAGCTTGATTTTCAAGCTCGTTTAGTTAACGAGCTCGCTAAAGCTCGGCTCGGCTCGCAAAAGCTCGGCTCGATTGCATAGGTTCGGCTCGTTTAAGGAGGCTCGTTAAGTAAATTACACTGGCTCGGCTCGATAAGGGCTCGGCTCGATAAGGGCTTGGCTCGTTTATGACCGAGCCGAGCTCGAGCTCAATTTTTTAGCTCGTTTACTTAACGAGCCAAGCTCGAACACTACAAAGCTCGGCTCGGCTCGTTTGCACCCTAAGTATAACTATCTAATTGAACCTTTTCAATGCATTGTATCGAGCACTACGGTGAGACGTGAAAACAATCGATCCCCCTGCGCATCTTTCACATAGCCAGCCTATTTCTTTCTATTAAAAAAGGATCGACGAAGGGCGATATGCGCGCGCATCTAAGGCGTGTTGAGAAAGCTTCTTAAAGAATGAAAGTACTCACTGGCCTCACGATAGGAGTAAGGTACATGCTGAGAAAGAATAGTCGTAAAAAAAAATGAGAACCACAAAGGCGAACAGGTAATTGAGTTACCTGTTACCCTAGTAGTACGGCCAGGTGGTGGATCAGTAGGATGATTATCAGGCACAAGAGATGGCGCATGGGACACGGGGGGCCTGTAGTGAGTAACTCACTACAAGCCGTGTAGTGAGATCTCAGCCGTCCATTCTTGTTTTGGGCGGTCCGGATCTTAATTGAATTGTTCGCGCGAACAATTACATTATTCACTATTTTAAATCCGGACCGTTCAAAACACTTTTAACGGCCGAGATTCACTCACTACACATGTAGTCACTACAGGCCCCCCGCTTCCATGGCGCATGGCTTTCTTTCTGCTTAAGAAAACTACGGTGAGAATAAGGATCACTTCGGAACTCTAGGAGAATGGGCGTGTTAGGGTGGGATCTAAAAGCTCTCCAACGTGTTGCAGAGCCTTCGGCCGTGAGAGGGTCTTTTGGCTTCCTCTGGGCCGTGTGAAGCTTTTGGGTACTGTTAGGGTTTGGACTTCTTGAGTGAATTCCTTTGAGAGAGCCCCTATGGGATTCTTGGTAGAAAATTAGGTTCTTCGTTTGTCGGGTCCAATTTTGGTCTTTTCAAGGGATTAGATATTGGGAGTTTGATATTTATCTCTATGGTATCTATGAGTCGTTTGATGCTCTATTGGTTCCACCTATGGTTTGATTATCCCTATCGCGTTCCGCCATAGATTTTTCCTTAGATATCTTGTAGATGCTTCAAATCGAGTTACGGGCTGGTATGGCTGGCCTGTTGTTCCCTCTCTGTTTATAATGAATTCTCTTGCTCTTTTCCCATGGACTTGCTTTGTGCTTGAGGGGAACCACATAAATATTGTGTTTCATTCCTCCGTGTTGATTCGTTTATATTCTCATACTTCGAGTTTCGGCACAACAAGTAAATTCAATACCACATAAACCACTTTATGTGCGATGAGGCCCTTCTGGAGACAAGAAATAGCACAAAACCCGAGGTCAAAAGGCAAGAAAGAAAAAGAGAGAAAAAAACCTATAACCATTCTTGCTTTTCATATCTTCAATCCACTTATCATAATCTTATGATGACAACTTTGGTGGTAAAGTGTTGGAAAATTACGAATTCCATGCCTCCTTTTTCAACAAATGAAGCAATGTGTGATGGTTTCCAGCATTACAAACAGTTGAAATTAGGTTGTGATTGTTACAATTCATCAAAACCAACCAACTCAAAGGCAAGAAAGAATCCTTGGAAAGAAAGATATCTTTGGGGCAAACACAAATTTTTTTCCAATTCTATTCAAGTACCCTCTGCTGCTTTCCCACGGCCTCACTCTTTAATGCTTTCAAGAAAAAGCATATGTGTTCTTTAAATCTTCTTCTTTGTAATGTCTGTCTGAAAGTACAAAAGAAAACCCATTTTCCCCCTTAGAGTGCAAAAAATGAACATACTAAAAGTCCCCTAACAATTTGCAATTAAAGCTTAAATTTCTGGTCCATTACAAACTGCATACACATTCACTCATATTCAGGATATTAACTAATGCCCTGAAGCTATTCTTTTACCAAAAAGACAAAAAAAGAAAAGAATAAGATAGGAATTTGACCAGCTAGCCATACAAAGGACTTGGCGTCTGTGATCCATCAAGAGAAGGAAGAAGTACAAGTCCTTTTTTTCTTTCTTGTTTTACTGCTCAGAGACGAGATAAAAAGAGAGTTTTCATGTGGAGTAATTATTCATGCCCCGTCCTGGAATAGCACCTCATTAGCTTATTTCGATACGACACCGGAATAGCACCTCATTAGCTTATTTCGATACGACACGCGACAAACCAAACAACTACTACCAACAATTCCAAAGGAACCAAAAACTGAAGTTCAACAACCACATTTTATATATATCTTAAAACAATTGTCATTTGCAATCTACAGCGGAAGTCTGGAAAGAAATAAATTATACGTAAACGACTATTGTCCAAAAGTAGCTATACACACATCAACTAATGGCCAGGAGACAAGACTCTCACAGGCCCTAACCACATATTCTTTGAGCGAGTTACAACGCACAACGTGACCCATAGTGGACACTGACCTATACCTGCAAAACTGGAACCCAGAACGAGTTCTAAGAGTGTATGTGAGACATGGATGTTGCTCAATGAGTGCAGTAAATCCAAACACCAATTATCATGAGTAAAGGCAACAATCGACACAAAGTCATTTAATTGACACAGAGTCAAGATCTCCGCACAAAGTTATTATTTTGGCATAAAGCCAATGAATCACCACGAAGTCAGGAGCACGACACTAAGTCCTGTCCGGCCATTGGCCGTTATTGCCCATCGACACGAAGTCACAGTTCAAAACACAGCCTGACTCACCCTCCGTGGACGAACCTTGCGGTCCCGGAGCACAGTCACGTGCAGTGCTCTGAATCATTCAAGTATCGCACATTCATGTGCGGTCCATACGCTTAATTGTGAACCCTACAAAAATGTGTGATATTGCCGTGTCCCGGAACACTACATAGCTGTATTTCGGAAGTACTGAATAATTAGACTTTCATGTCGGGGGAGATATTGCAAGGAAAAATCACGTAGTGCTATAATGTGTGTATATGGATATATATGGGTTATTATCTCCATGTGGCTGATGCAAATATGTGATGGCTTTTAAAAAAGGACCTTTTGCTGACTCTACCCTTTAGTTCTTTTTATCTCTTTTACTAGTCAGATCACATGCATGGCATTTAGGAGTAATTTACCAGAACTAAATTAAAGCAATTGCTGGTCCAATTTGGCTCTCTTGCTTACCAAGAAATCTGACCTAGCTATCACTATTTGATCATATGAATCTTATGTCGGTCCCTATAACTAGTTGGAAATTTATGAAAGTACGACTGTCTTGTGTACATTTCAAAAGAATTGGGAGTAACCTATAAAGGAAAGAAGAAATGAGGAACTCTTCACCATGAAGGAATACAATTACAATAGATATGATTAAAACTTAGTATAATGAGTGCTGAAAGCATTAGATCAAGCTACATTTATTTTTTCAATATAACGAAAACCGAACATAATTTTTCTTGCATTCTACATATTATCAACGGGTTCTAAAAAATAACAATTCCAATCACTGAATTAGGCTCAAGAAGGGCCTAACTGGACAGTTTAGTCCCTATAAGTGACCGGAGAGAGGGGAGACCCTTACGTAAATCTGTATGCATATGCAAGGATGGAGCCAGGGGCCGGAGCTATACTACAATATGAAAAAACCTCACTATCACATTGAATATATATATAATCAAATTGTAGAACTCCGTCCTTCCTCCAAATATATATATAGCCTGCCCCACGATACAAAAATCTCGGCTCCGTCAGTGTGTATATGTGAGACGAGAGACTACTAATGTACTAGGGACTAGTTGAGGTAAATGTAGTGGGCCGAACAATCAGTCAGTTCAAAAGGGTCAACCTAGTAATCTTGAAGTATGACATTGTTGACCTAGAAACCTCCAAGGCACATTGCCGAGCGGTGATGATGCTGGAGGGACCGGTCGGCAGGATTTGAAGACTAGCCAGATAGATAATGGTCTCGTGGCTTGGCACGTTGAAGAAGCCTAGAAGGGGCGATAGCCAAAGCCAAATATCTGTCTACTTCTATTAACGATATTAAGGATTAAGGATTAAGGATCAAGGCCGGAAACTAATTTGCCCATTATTCCACGAAGAAGGCATCAATTAAAACATGCAATGTTTCTGTTGGGAAATCGAAACACAAACAGACATGCGTAATAGAAAAACGAAAAAGAAAAAAGAGACACAAGATATACGTGGAAAACCTCAACGTGAGGAAAAACCAAGGGAGCCACACCAGTCCACTATGAAATAAAAAATAATAGTGCAAGTATTCTCGCAATCTCTCTGAGATCTGGGTTTTCTTTCGCCTCTCACTATTTTTCTATGAAAACCGATAACCCTAATTATTTAGCAAACTGCAAAATAAATAGGTTGGGCCCTATGGCCGAAATTACATACCGAGGTCCAAAAATATCGTTTTCGCTGCAGTCCGGAGTGCGACTGCGACCTAAGGTCGCACTCCGGACTGCAGGATGTTGTCCCTGTGGAGGCTCCGCCCCCTACACCCCTCGGCTAGACCATTGTTGAAGGTTGTCTTTACCCCCAACGGTATCCGGACCGAGGTGCATGCATATATACGATAGCTTTGATGTGTGATTCTAAATTATGGTGCTTTAATGTGATTCTAACAGCAGCACTTGTCACAACGGTTGTGCACCTATACTTAGATGCATGTAGTAAGGTTTTCAACTCAGATAGAGAGGATATTGGTATTGATTGATTGAGTTGGGATTAGGGTAATGAAACTTTTGAAATATAACCAAAGAATGAAGGTAATATAATTTCTTTTAAAATAGAACCCCCAAAAATGCGTGATTCTAAATTATCTTGCCTCAGAAGCTGTAGCTGTGTCTATACGTTTAGCAGAAGTTCTGTCGCTAATTTTGGTCGAAAAAATAGCCTTTTTATTGTCTGGAAAAAAGAAAAAAAAAACCTCTTTAAAAACTGATTCGGAGAAGCAGTACATATTATTTCTTTCATCTAACTTACCGATTAATCACCCAATATTGTGTCACATGGTTAATATACTTTTATGCCCAAAACAGATCAACTGTCGGCATGATGATAATATATTATATGCAGCTTAACTCCGGGGATTTGGCCAAGTAATTATGAAAAAATAATAAGTGTTCTTTCATGAGATTACATGTTTCATTCTGACGGAGGCGAAACATTTTAAATCTTGGGGTCACTAGAGGTTTGTCCGGTCGTTAACTTCAAGACTCCAAAATTAGTCAAAGTGTGCGGAAACTATGCGGAAACTAACCTGGATGGTTATAAAAAAAAAAAAGATGATAGTATGCAACTTGAACATCAATTAAAGGAAGTCAAGTAAATGAAAAAATCCAGAGAGAGATGTCGTTACCAGATAAGGACACTTAACCATCTTTCATTGTCATTCTACGTATTACTAAACACTTCTTTAGTTCTTTCTTCTTCCTTTTTCCTGTTTTGATGGTACGAGGGGTTCGAGCCAGCTTATGCGGATTTTAACTAATTTCCTCTTCGGTCCATTTAAAGACAGGTGATCCAGCACCGATACTAAGGAATTCACAAAAAATTACTACTTTCTTACGATCTGATCTCAAAAATCAAACCCGATCAGTTAATTAAATGCAAAGGCAGCAGCTCTGCATCATGCCTTTGTTTTGTTTGTATCCTTGTCAAAAAGTATACTCTTCCTTTGTTAATTTAAGACAATATATATATTTGCTTGTGTGGTTCTAATTATGCTCCAATTTAATAAACTCATTTAGTTTAATTAAGTTACGACGGTGGCCGCTACGAAACGATAATTGTAATTATTATCATTATCACAATAATATTATACATGACATTCAGCATCATCATACTATATGATTTCTTTTCATAATTGATGTTGCTTTTGGTTTTGTGTCAGTACTCTCCTTCTCCCTTTAAACAACCAAGATTCCTTTGATCCCAAAAAAAAAAAAAAAAAAACCAAGATTCTCTTTATTTTCTTCAAATGAGTTTTTTTTTTTTTTCCCGATTTTATTGTTTTTAACGTTTCCGAATCTCGACTAGTTTAGTTGCAAATTCGTCGTACTACTACGTAGCGCGATAACGATTTCTTTTTTGTCTTCTGATATGTCTAGTCCAACAAATCCACATTAACTAATATTAATATCTAACTATTAAATATGTTTCGAATTGAGTAAAAAGAATAAACGTTCATTTTAAATTGTTGACACTCTATTATTGGAAAATCATATGGCCATAGTACAACATTAGGCACATGAGCCTGCCGACTTGTGCACATTGTTAGGTAAGTGATTGCCTGGCGGCTTTGTTATAGACGGCTACGTAACTGGTCTTATTTTCAAAGAAGAGGATATGTGACCCAATAGCTAGTTATTTCAGGGTCATATGGTTTGAAATTAAGAATATTTAGTCAAAAGGGGTGGCTTTTTGGATTGAATCATATTCCAGAAATATCAGACCAATCGATGAGAATGTTCAACATTGGATGGTGAGAAGGTTTTGTTGGGAAACGAATCCCAGAACCCAGTAATTATGCGTACAGATTAAACAATAAAAATAAACACAAACCCTACATGGCGGAATTAGGGTTACCTCTCCTCCGTAGGCACGAGCGTACGGTGGACTTGTTTATTTTAGAACTTGACAGACCTAATTGCTGTATGCAACAAGCTTTGCTCGACAGTACCTCATGATCTTCTGCCATATTCCCTTATATCTCGATCATGTAGTCAAGTGTGGACTTCTACATGATCTCTTTGTTCTCTCTCATTCAGCCTCTATTCTAATTTTCTGAATGACTATCGTATGACTTAGAGAATATAACGATATATTTATAAGGCTAGAGCAGGGACCTGAGGAGAAATAAATCTGGGCTCCTTGTGTAAATAAGAAAACCTAATCCCACCTGGATTCTATTCTTATTTCACAAATTATAATTCACACCACTAAAGAATTATAATTGCACTCCCATCTTTATCTCGATTATATTTCGAGCTCTACGTTATTAAATACTTATTAATCTCCCCACGTTAAGATTACAGATACCCGTTGATTAAATGTGGATTACTAATATGTTTATTTCCTATATATCTTCCACAATTTATTTTTTTCTCGGAAAGTCAGTACTGTTAATTGTAGTTAGTGATATTTGAACCCGAGTTAAAGGCAATAGAGTATATGGTGTCTACCATTGACTACATGATCTCCACTTGTTATCTTCGATCCACAATTCTTAACGAAAGGTGGGTTATGAAAAAGAGATATATAGAGAAGATATTGTGAATCCGTGTAGCAATTTACCGCATGTACAGTGAAAATAAAAGGTCAGAGACACCTAATAACGAGCGAAAATTAATGAACTTAAACTATAAAAAATGCATACCAACCACCATTTGATCAATCAATCAAATACTTTTCTCTTTTAGCAAAAACAAAAATATTTACATGGCAATATTGAAAAATCTTGCTTTCACATTGCACCAATATGATCACTACCCCATTAATTCTTTTGCAATATCTCTCTCTTTTCTTTGAAGGGGAAAAAGTTATTAAGGGCATACTGGTCATATCAATAAAGAGATGGCTTTTTTGAAAAGTCGCAAAGAATTGTCTAAAATAACTTAAATTATGCAATAGAATCAGAAGGTGAGAAACCAATAGAATTAATGAAGAGAGAGCCAATAAGGCAAGGCAACCTATTACCTCTGTCCCCAAAATTACAAAATTCAAACAAGTAAAGCAAGGAATTCCCAACATAGCAATCATCTTCTATATATACCCCCTTTGCCTATCTTTCTTCCTTCCCCCTTCCCTCTCATTTAGCTAGGAATCTCTCTCTCTCTCTCTCTCTCTCTCTCTCTCTCTCTCTCTCTCTCTCTCTCTCTCTCTCTCTCTCTCTCATGGCAATATGTTTTGGAAGAGTTGCTTTCATGCATACACTTCTTGTATTTGCTCTAGCTTTCTCAGGTACCCTTCTTCCTTCATCAGATGCATGTTGTGTGTCGTTAAGTCCTTTTTTCCAATCTTTGAGCTTAAACCCATTTTCATTTTGACTTGTTAGTTATTGTTTTTCTGTTTTTCAGTACACAATAAGAGGCAATCGCGTACATGTATAGGGGTGCATATGATACGCACCCAAATAGGAGGCCGGGGTGTATTGTAGTCTTTCCCTACACATTATATCGAATTTTAATTTTTTTGATTGTGGTTTTGTAGGAGGAGTTGAATCCCTTGGCGTCAACTATGGCCAAGTTGCCAACAATCTACCGCCGCCGGAGCAAGTTCTTGAGCTTTTAAAATCTTATAAGGTCACAAAAGCAAGAATTTACGACACCAACCCACAAATCCTAACCGCATTTGCCAATTCCGGCGTTGATCTCATTGTGATGGTAGAGAATGAGGTTTTGAGCGATTTAATGGACACGCAACAAGCTCTCCAATGGGTTGAGACCCACATAAAGCCCTATTTCCCGGCCACCCGGATCACCGGGATTGCGGTCGGCAATGAGCTATTTTCCGGCGGCGACACCACCCTATTGGCCAATGCCGTGTCGGCAATGTCCGCCATTCACGCCGCACTGGTCCAACTAGGGCTAGATTCGTACATTCACGTCTCCACGCCCAATTCCCAAGCCGTTCTGGCGGAATCTTATCCGCCCTCGGCCGGTACTTTCCGGCCCGAAATCTCCGGGATAATGACTCAAATTTCCCAATTCTTGGCATCTACTAAATCACCCTTTTGGATCAATGCGTACCCATATTTTGCTTATAAAGATGAGCCTAACAATATTTCTTTGGACTACGTTTTATTTAACCCTAACGTTGGGATGGTGGACCCCTACACAAAATTACACTATGACAACATGTTGTATGCTCAAGTGGATGCGGTTATTTTTGCTCTAGCTAGATTGGGCTTTGGTGGGCTGGAAGTTCGGGTTTCGGAAACCGGGTGGCCTTCTAAGGGCGACCCGAATGAAATTGGTGCAACTGTACAAAATGCAGCCATTTATAACCGGAATATTTTGAGAAGGCAATTGGGAAATGAAGGGACACCTTTGAGGCCTAATTCTAGATTAGAGATTTACTTGTTTGCTTTGTTCAATGAGGATTTAAAGCCCGGGCCCACTTCGGAGAGGAATTTTGGGCTATTTCAGCCCGACGAAACTATGGTTTACAATGTGGGTCTCTCTGCCTTGTCCAGCACTTCGACCTCGACCTCGACCTCAACGATGTCGTATGGCTCTGTTTCTCTCGCTTCCTCTGCTGCTAGTTCGAAGGTAAAACCATAGATTTTATTTTATTTTTTTAAAATTCTTTTTACAAACAAATTTATATTCATTTTTTTTTATTATGTCAAAATGAGAAGAAAATTTGGTGGGTGATGGAAAAGGTAGGGGGTAGAAGAATAATGTGTAGATTGTACATTTATAGACAAATAATTGAAAGAATATATACTGATATAATGCTTTTACTTCACTCTTTCTCTCTCCTCTCCCCTACTTTTTGTTTGGGTGATGGTTATTGTAAAGCAGGTAGCAAAGATGGGATACCAAAGCTTGGTGTATTGGATTTTTGTTTATTTGATGGCCTTCCAAGTACTCTCAAGAAGACCCTTTTAAACGCTTGCGCGTCCGCACGAGTCCAGTTAACACAGAGAACTGGAGAGAAGTCGCTCCCATGTACAGATACTAGTATTAGTTTCTCAGGCTATGTCCATTTAGGAACTTAATTTGGCACGTCAAAACATCGACCCCTTTTGCAAGCGAAGACCAAACGGATATATACATGTTTTCCGGCCGTATTCGGATCCTGAATTTATCTTGACATTTTCTGAAAGGACGAGGAGAAAAAAAATTCACTAATTTTTTTTTTCTTCATAAATTCAAGATCCAATTAAAGGCAAATTGAAGGGGTAACCTCAATTTTCTCAACTACCCAGAAAAAAATTCCCTGTAACAATGGGTTTTTGACATTGAGCTTTAAGGGGTCATATGGGAATCATCATCATCATCAAATGGGGTCAATTTCACAAACATTGATCAGAGGAGGAGCTTCTTTCACCGCTACGCTTTCGTTATTACTCAAAGACTTGGTCGACTAATATTTATTTCCCGGTTTAATTACTTGTCCGTTTTAGCAAGCGAGGTAGGACTACGATAAATATTATTGTATGTCATTTTCATTTGAATATATATATATAGAAAGAGAATAGTGTGCTCGAGCTCAAATCTTGTAAGGATTCTCTCTCTCATTGCTAGCAAGAAAGAAAGAAAAGGTCCCTACTTTCGGATGTGGATTCCATCGATCACTCTCTAATTCCTACATATATATGAAAGCTTCTCATGCAATTAATTGCTATATTCCCATGCTATCTCTCTATCCCTTGTGTTTACTTTTTATCTTGAGTAACAGAAGGGTGCTTTATTGCTTTATTCCCTTACCAAGAATATAAATGAACGTCAGCAAATGGTCAGTCTCCAATTCTTTAGATTTAGATTTGTGTGTTGTGGGAGAGAGATATTGGGGGCCATGTAAGCTATCAGCCCTTTACCAAGTTATCTTATCACTCATCGCATCAGCAAACATGGTGCACATGCAGCCCAACAATGACCCTGATTATGCAATGCATGTATGTATATGTAGTGGACCACAAAGAATTTGGACGGATATAGGGTAAAATAGTCTTTCTTTTTTAACCTTCTTTTCTTTTTCTTTTGCTTTATTATTTTGACGGTCAGTGTGTACGAGCCAGTTTAAGCATACCTCAATTAATCTCTTCTTGGATTTGGTCAAAGGATGGGACCCCAGGGATTTGCAAGAAACTTTTTTCTTGCCGTCTGACCTGACCAATTGAATCCTGATTAATTGTGTGTAGGTTTGCAAACAAGTCGAGCCGAGTTTTAGTGTGTTCAAGCTTGTCTGTTAAGTTTTTTACGAGCTCGAGCTCAGTGTCGAGCTCAAGCCGAGCTGGCCTAAGCTTGACTCGAGTTCGAGCTTTGATGAGCGAACAAACACACATACACACACAACAAAAAAAAATTTACTTGTGCATTAGATATGTTTTGTATCTATATATACTCTACAGGAAAATAGTCTCAATTTTAAAATAATAAGTTAAGGAAAAGATGGCGCATTAAGATATAAAATTGGAATAAAAAGTTATATTATTTTATTCCTTTAAAAAGTAAACTGGGCTTATCGAGCCGAGCCGAGCCTTGCTGTGTTCAGACTTGTTTGTTTAGGTTTTTAACAAACTCGAGCTCGAGCCGAGCCACAATAAAAAATTAACGAACCGAGCTCACAAATGCCTTAATTCATTTGCAACCCTAATTGTGTGATAAACAAACCCACCGACCAACAGAAGTAACGTAACTATCACGACTCTTTTTGAACCTTCAATGGTAGCAAACGACATGCCTAGCTAGCTAGCTAGTGTACATCAAATGTGTGATTGTCCTACTAGGCGTTTTCTTTGCTTTCTGCCACCAAACGACACATGTTCTAGAGTCAATTATGTCATGCTAGATTCAGTAATCTACACGTATGCTAGCAATAGCATGTTCAGCAGAGGGAGAGAGATTTCTTAATTTCTTATTAGTGCTATTGCGCCGTATTCCACCCTTTTTGGTCTCACAAATTGACCATAAAGTGCGGTTGTCTGAATGAGGATGAGGAATTTCATTTCTAAGTCGCATGTTTTCTTTACCAAAAAAATAGACAATGTGAGTAGAAAATAATACATAATTTGGCTAGTCTTTTTGAGTATATTACCGTCCAGTCCACTTCCTATCCACACTCTTAAGTTACGGATTTCGTCCGCACCTCATAGTTCTAGACCAAATCTTGACGATCCGAACCGTTCAATGTATTTAAAACGCGTTTTTAAGGGCCCTCATTAGAAATCAGCAAAAGAAAATACCGGGAGAGCTTGATCCGAGCAGTTTTTCATAAAAACGAACATATACAGTTTTTATGAAAAATTGCTCGGATCAAGCCCTTCCTAGTATTTGTTTTTGTTGATTTCTCGCAAGGACCCTTCAAAAACACCTTTTAAACACATTGGACGGATCGGATCGTTGAAATTCGATCGGGATCTATGAGGTGTGGACGAAGTCCGAATTTTAAGGGTTTGGATAGAAAGTTTAGTGTATTACCATCTATCTATATTGTATATACTAAAGAAAAGTTGTTTCTTAAAATGAAAAGAAACCTCCACTTCGTTTCTCTCTTCTAGTGGCATTTTTTTTTCTTCTTCTCATGTTTACCTCATTCCACTCAATTTCTTGTAAAATAAAAATTGCTATAATTTTTTAATAAGAAAACTAGCTATACAACTCATCAGAATTATTTACTTCCTTTAATCGCGTCTAATCTAATTGTCAAAATTCCTAATTTCTTGAAACCTCCACGCTTCAAAACCCTCCAATCCTAATTTCTTGAAATTTTGATTTTTTTTTCAAAAAAATCGGGAGAGAGAGAGAGAGAGATTGATTGATTGATTTTACGGAAATGAAGAGTTATGAGTTTATTAGATAAAAATAAATAAAAATCATACTTTTTAGTTTTTGTTGATTTGCTTTGTTTATATTTTCCACAGTTGCAAATTAATTTGAATTTATTATAAACACTATTCAAATTTTCAATTCATAAAAATAGATATATTGTCTTCCCGTGATAGAATGAGAACAAGCCCGCAATAGAAAGTGTTTGGGGAGCCCCTTATAGAAAATAATGTTTGTTTTATTTACGGAATGAAACTTAAGTTGAACCCTCCTTCTTTAGTGCAAACCCGGGGATCAAATGCCATTGTGCATCGAATACGGGGCCAGGGAAAAAAAGAACTCCCTTTTTTATCAGCCAGTGTGGTTGTGCCCGTTCGATACGCTGGACCGAAAAAACACCAATGTGGTTTTTTTTGTTATTGTCAAGTGCAACAAACAAACGGGTAAAACACTAGTATATCCATAAGAAAATGATGTACAAATTAGGAATAAAATGAAGTCATAGAACGATACATCTTACGGGAATAAATTACTTCTGCTACGGTGGAAACCATGTAATTTCCGCCACTGTTTGTGAACCCCACCGTGCATACATTTATTGTTGTAATACGAACCTTGTTATAGTAATGAAATCCAAAGCTATCACTGTCACTCTCAATATGCATGTGAAACGAATATGCATGTTGTGTGTTCCATACCCTCCATTACAAAATACATGTGAACATAGAAAAGCGAATGCCCCTACTTATCTAATCAAAGGAACAAAGAATCAAATTCAGCTTTTAATAAAGGGCATTTTCTAGGGAATCCAGAACACGTTAATTTCAGTTTGCGTTAACTTAAGAACATTCCAAAATCCCACCAACCTTCAGTTTTCAGCTTCCCTATTCCATTGTTTTTGTTTGGTAAAAACACAATGCACATTTCAATGAAATTGTGTCATCGCTCCATAGAACGATCGCAATTGAAATTGGCTCAAACTCAACTCGCACAAGCACAATTACACAATCCCCTTCTCACCGAATTATAAGGTCTTTCGTTGAAAATGTCCAAGTCGATCGTACATCTTAAAAGCTTTAGTCTTTAGATGAGTCTTATGCATTTGATGGTAGATTCCACAGTGACTATGAGGACTTGAGAATCATTGGCATTCAAAGAGATTTCTTATAGGTTGGCCAATAGGATCCTGAAAATGAATAATTTTTCTTTAAAGAATGGTTAAGGAGAATAAACAAAACTAAAAGAACATGTGGGGGCCAGTTATCCTTGGTAGTTGGTACAGCAATTTTTATTAAAGAGTGGATTGATGAATTGATTAGCCTCCCACCATGTTCAGGGATAATGATTAGCCTCCATACTTTAGGGTTTACCTTTAGTTGGCATAATTTGAGGAAGATGCTTTAGAAAAGCCACACATAACTTTTCCTCCATGGAAACTTTTCTACAGTTAGAGTGAGGTCTCTCGACAGACGGACGAAAAAAGAGGGTTGGTGGGGGTCAATTTCCTTTTCATTCATCTATTTACCGGGCGCACAGAACGTGTTGTATTCATAAAATTTGTCACATGAATTCATAACTCACCACAAAATCTGACGACCGTAAATGGGGTGGATATGATAATTTGAGTGTGACTCTCATTTTTTGACTGTGGCCAAACAACATCAAATCAGATTTCCAGAAACTAACCTCCATTGGCCCTTTTAGGCTGTTTTTGGATCTTCTTCAATTTGTCAAGGGAGACAAAGTAACGGATTCTTCAATTTGTCGAGCTGAATATAGAGTTTACAAAAATGTCGTAATACAAAGTTAGACAGCACTCAGGCATGACAGATGCCTCTACTATCAGCAAAACTACTTGCATTACAAGAAATGAAACAAGACTGTGAATAAAGTTCCAAGGATGTTTAACAGGAAAATAATTACGCAGAAGCTCAGCCAAATGACTCACCTCTGTAGACTATTCATCATCCCAAATAGATGGACCACCCAATCCAACCTCAGCCACTGGAGCCAACTGGAGGGCGGAGCTCTTGACCCTGTTCTTGATTTTCTTGCTCTTCACAGGGAATGTAACTAAGCCACCAATGGCATTAACATCCCGAACAACTTTTTCATCCAATCCTCCGCCACTGGTTTCAGGATTTTCAACAGTAAAAGCGAAAAGATCTGTAAATGGAGTCTCTCCATCATCAATGACATTAGCTTCAGTTCGTTTCGCTCTCTTCGATTTTCTATTTAGTTCCTTCTCCATTTCAGTACCATCCTCATTATCGTTTGCAGCTTCTGCCTTGAGGATTCGACTTGCTTTATCTTTTTTGCGCTTCAATTGTTTCTCAACCAAAGGATATGCTAACTCAGTCTCTTTAATGTCAATGACATTGACTTCATTTTCTTGGACCTTCATCGACTTTTTATTCAATTTCTTTTCAGTGACGCTATCATTTTCTTCTTTTGAAGCCCCTTGCTTTTTGGCAGTAAATGAATAATCATTAAATGTCTCATCTCTGTCGCCCTTCTCGTTCTTTGAGCTTCCATCTATTGGTTTAGCGTTTAATATCTGCAAATTTGGCACTAGCTTTCTGATCTGCTTCACAATTATAATAAAAATGGTCAATTTGGAGAATAACAGATACTAAAAATTGTAAATCAAGAAAAAAAGTAACTGATACCTTGTTTGCTAATTTGTCCTTTTCGGCAATTGGATTGCCTTGTAAATTTAGGTTTTTCAGGTTAACCAACGAAGACAGCACCTACTAGCACAAAGCCAGGACAAATAATAAGAAATACTCTGTACAGACACAGGCAACAACAGTTAACGGTGAGAAAATTTGCCCCAAAATGGCTAACCTTCAGGTCAGACCAGCTTGTGATTGAATTGTGTCCCACGTCCAACAGTTGAAGTTTCACATTATGGACCAACTCAGAGGGGAGAGTCTACACAGTTGTCAAGATAAGAAGAGAGCAAACAAATAAGTCAAATTACTTCTAGAGACAAAAAAGTGAAGACCTACCAATGACATGGAAAAAACACGAATGATAACCCTGAAGCTCACAAGCAACTGGCATGGAGATTGTATCCAAGCAAAGCACGTTTTGTAAAAGTATATACAAGCAGAACTTATACCTTGATATCATTGTGAGCAAGTCGGAGCTCTTTCAACCCAGTGCATGAACCGAGTGAGTCGATGCTTTGAAGTTGGCAATTAGATAGAGAGAGCTGGAATCATGAACAAGTAAGAATCACAACACTACAATGGTAAACAGGTTTGAAGCTTGGGATTTTAACAGCTTACCTTTGTGATTGATGTCATCTTGTTCAGAGAGCCACCAATTTTAGAGATTGGATTTCTCGAAAGAACTGCAAAGCGAACCAAACCCAAGAAGAACTCAAAAGACAAAAGCAAACATTGAACTGTGGTACACATATCTCAGTTTACACTCTAGAAAGAATACAAAGTCACTCCTAAATCACCTTCAGAATTATGTTATTTCACAGCATGAATCTACTCCCTACTTCATTATAATAATCCACTGAAATTCTTGTCATTTATTCCCAACAAAAAACATATGTTGTTTATCTGACAACTGTGAGGAAAAATAAGAGGACTTAACAAAGGATAGAGATCTGATCCAGTTACTTCTCCAACTTCACAACCGGAAACAAATCAGTTGAAGTAAGAGAAAATTAGTTTGGTTTATGATTTCACTATCACCTTAAAGCATGAAACATTAAACCTCTGAGGTACGAATTAGTTTGGTTTATGATTTCACTATCACCTTAAAGCATGAAACATTAAACCTCTGAGGTACGGTTTAACAGATGTGCACATCACCCAATTGCTTTTGAGCCATGAATTGACGGCTCAGCCTAAATAAACTAGAGGCTCCATTTAACATGTCATCGTGGCTCAGAATAGACAGGTCATCCTAAATAAACTAGAGGCTCCATTTAACATGTTATCGTACCTTACTACACACTTACTACACACATTGGTATTATTGCTGACTGGATCTTAGTAGCAGGATCCTTCTAAAATGGGCGCGCTCCCTAGACGGGAGCTCAATTCCACGCTCCCGAGATAGGAACTTGACGGGAGCTCGCTCCCATCTAGACGGGAACCCGCTCCTAAATAGGATGGGAGCTTCCACACTAATCTTAAGGACGAAATTCTCACTTCTCTTTCCAAATATATGCAAGGAAGAAGGAAAAGAAAAAAGAAGTAATAAAGATTTAGGACTCTCTTTCTTGTCTCATAGTCTACTACTTTTCTACGTGTTTAATCCATATATTTGGCACAAAAGAATCTATTGGGATGTCATTTCTCACTCATATTTATACATATAAAATGCTTATGTACTAGCTCCTTTTGCAACTATAAAACATATGTACAATACATATAAATATATATAAGTTTATTAATATATGTATTTATTTAGTATAAAATATTCCCTCGCCGCTCCGAACCTAGGGAGCTTCTACATACCCCCGCTCCCCCGCACCTGCTCCCGCCCCCGTCCTCGCTCCCGCTTCGTGCAACTAAGGACTGGATTGCAACATAGACTCTAACCAGAATATTAGTTCGATGTATACAGGCGATGGTCAGTGACTCAATTGTAAATGTGACTGAAGCTTCTAAGGTGACATAACTTGACTCATTTTCTCGCGGTCAGTTTAGAGAAGCTTACATGCACTGCTTTGATACAAAACTAGAATGAGTTCAAGAATATAGGACAGGAAAAAAAGATAAAGACCATAGAACCATAAAAAGCATGTAAAGCAAGATACACCTAATTATGTCAACTGGGCAAACTGTTTAGAGTACATCTAGGACAAAAACCTACAAAATCTCAGCAACTGGAAGTCTTGTACATTACAAGAGTCGGAACAAAGAACATGGGTAGCATACAGGGAAGTGGCAACAAGGTAACTCAGTACATACTCAGTAGCATGGGCCTTGGACATAATCATCCACACATGAACATAAACCTAGATACGGGTACCTCCAGAAAAGGGAAACCAATACCTATAGTGTTCAATTCTTTCATTTGATCAAGCCGACAAAGTGAACCGATCTCATTATCTGCACAAAGACGGATTCGTTAGGGGAAATACAGAATTCATTTTCAAGTAAAAACTATAACAACGAGGCAATGAGATGGGATGGGTCAAGTAAGCTTGTACCATTCAAAATCAGTGCACGTAAGCGAATAAGAGACTTGACATCCTCCAATGATTTAACCTTATTTTTGCCAGCATTCAGCACCTACTTCACAAGAATAGCATAAATCAAATCTGGAAAGGGACAAATTTCAACAGTTTCAGAACTAAACAAGTGAAAAAGGACCCATATGGTTCAATCAGACGGTGCAAATCGACATTGCAACTAAAAGAATCTTCTAAACATTGCCTTTGGCTTTGATAATGAAGTATGACCATCATTCAGGATGACCAAAGTATCACATGCAATAACTTTCACATCGGATAGTCAAAAACCACAATAGAAACCAGAAAGTAGATTAATTAAAAATTTAAAATCCAAATATAAGTAACAAGGGAATGGAAGTAAAAGAGCATAAAAATCAGTAACATAAAAGTTTCAAACATGTTGCAGCAAGTAGGTTTCATGCTTGGTTCCAAAGAAGTTACAACTAAAGCAAAAGCATGTTGCATGCAACTTGGTTTTACTTTGGTTTAGGAAGGCATCAAGGAAGTTCAGAACTGGAATGGAAGATAATCTGTTTAGAGCCCCACTATTTTATCTGACTAGCCTCCCAATCCAGTGACATGGAAATACCACAAAAGTCAAAACAGTCAAGTTTCTTTTTCAAG
Organism: Vaccinium myrtillus; assembly: GCA_016920895.1. NCBI lineage: Eukaryota > Viridiplantae > Streptophyta > Magnoliopsida > Ericales > Ericaceae > Vaccinium > Vaccinium myrtillus. The sequence continues at coordinate 12,190,265 of CM029275.1, read as the reverse complement.
TAAGATTGGGAAATCAAGAAGAGATTGCATAGGATAGGGTATCCAAAGCGAGTAATTAACCTTTCCTTAGACAGATTAATTCGATTCCAACATCCATAGAATATAAGAAAAAACTTTAAAAAGCTTAAATTGGAAGTTAAAACTGTATATTAGAAGAGTAGGAAGTGAACAAACAATTCAGCGAACAAACTCATACATTTTGATTATCATAAGTTACTGAGTTAGTGAAGGAACAAAATATATGGCCATATCTTTTGCATTTCTTACTATAGAAATTATGAAATAGCTGAACAATTGTGAGACATAAGCAAAATCCAACAAAAGATATATAAATAACAGACCTATCACACTGATAGATCACTTTCACGTGGTGTCTTTTAAGAAAAATGATTAGTGTTACACTGACTTGATACCTAAGATGGAAAAGCAAATTATTAGTGGTTCATTAGCCTACTCCTTAATTTATGAAAGCAAGAGATTTCGAAAATGGCTCCAAGCACAAAAGTTGTGGCCTTCAATGTCCAAGAGGGCTCATCTTAAGATTTCTTCCAACTGATCATTCAAGATCAGAAGTACTTCTCCACCTCTTATTTACTGTATCACTGGTTTAAACCTCACAGAACTCCTCCAAACTGTGAAGCTCTAATAACAGTGAATTTAGAAACAATAGGAAAACAGAAAGAACAAGAAAAACAAAATCAGAGAATAATCTAGTGAAAACCCTTCGGCTAGTGAACAAAAGCAGGCAACATTTTATTAAAAAGAGTACTCATTGAACACACAGAGAGAGTGGGAGAGAGAAGCCATAGAGAGACAAACAAGGAGAAGCAGACACAGACACAAACAGAATCCAGCACAAGAATTAAGCTGCCCTACGAAGCCCTCCACATGGTCCCAGCAGCGTTTAGCATTTAGCTATCTATGCCGAATTTTTCCTCCCATATTAGGTTATAAAGCCATAAATTGGTTCTGGCAGTAAAGCTAATCACTTCGTTGTTTAAACTTCTCAAACAAACTCACCACAAAAACAGCTCAAACAAGCTTAAAGAACCAGGAAAAAGGGTACTACTCACAGTGAGCTTGGTAAGCCCTTCGATTCCTTTCAAGCTCTGAAGCTTGTTCTGTACAACTGACAACCACTTCAAATTGACACATGACCGCAAACCCTAAATTACCCATCATTACAAAACAAAACTAAATCAAACCCAAATAACGAAATGCTTCACATTTGGAGCACAAAAAGCCGTAAGACTGACCACCTCGAGTGAAGTTAGATTGTTGGCGCTGAGGTCGAGCCTCTCCAGATTCTTGAAGTCGCTCAAACACGAGACCTAAGAAGAGTAAAATCAATCAAATTCGAATTTTTTTTTTATAATCAAACAAATGAGAATAGGGATTTTTAGAGATGGAAATGGAATTAATTACGTCGGTTAGAGCTTTGTGGGTGAGCGTAAGAGTAGTAATGGCGTTGGGGTCACGGGTCTGTTTGTCTTCCAAGACCCGCTTGGAGCTCAGCACTGTCATTGCTCTTTCGGTGTTGCTTGTATGAAGCCACCCAAAACCCTAGAATTTCTGTGAGGTTTTGTTAACTGTCGACGACGGTTGTTCCATTAGCGGAACACTTGACCCCCTCAAGTATGAGAAATTTCAAATTCTCCTTTTACGTCATTTGAAGTTTTATTAGTTTTTTTTTTAACAGAAGTTTTATTAGTTAACTCTAATAAAATAAGAGTTAATCAAGTTTTAAATTTAAATTCTTTTTTAGAAGGTGGAAAGTCTTATTGTCAATGTAATCAGATAATTTTTTGAAAATTTTAGAGCGCACTTTAAACTTTTTAATTCTTCTTCTTTTAGTCTCATTATTTTGATTGTTAAAAGTATTTCAATGGCAAAAATAGAATTTACCAACTTTCCTTTGTTGAAAATTTTAAATTTGCCTTATATCTTGGGAAAGACAAAAAAGAAAAGTTGGATAAACTTGGTACGGAGGAAAATCCTTCTATAGTATAGGATCTCATATTCCAATCACTTGTATGCTGGTGGCTAGTGCTGGTAAGTAAGAGTAGTATTTCTTTTTAGTAATGTAGGGTGTCCCGAGTTAGTTTTCGTGCATTTCAGACTAATTTCTACAGCCTCTCTCGCAACCGTTTTCATATGCTTATGCATAAAGTTTTTTTATTTTTCAAAAGGCAAAAACTTCATTAATCTTGAAAAATATACAAGATTAATAGGGGCAAGGAAAAATCTGAGACCCAAACCTAATTGGCAAGAAACCAACCGAGACCTAAAGAGGTCGAAGCCCAACGCCTCAATGGGTCTAAATATACCCAAATGAAAACAATTAGCACACACCTAAAGGCAAAAAAACCCCAGATAAATGGGGCAACCCCAAACAAATAAGCCCAAATCCCAAAAAAACCATACCATAAGGGCCAAGCCCAAGAACAGACACCCCAAAACCCAAATCAAATCTAACCTCCGCCGCCGCCACTGCCAATGCTCCACCACCTCCACCAACCACCCAGAAAAGACGAAAAACATCCCAAGCCGTTAGGCCCCTGGGGCCGGCCTCCAACAACACGGGCAGGAAATGAAACCAAGCAACACTGAGTAAAAAAAGAAGGCAGCTGGAGACAAGCAACAGCAACAAGCACGTTCAAACGTCGTTAGGCCCAGAGACCCGAAACACCCAGCAATGAATCCAGCAAACGTCGCAAGGAAGCCGAAGAAGGGGGAACCATCAACAATGAACGAGGAGAAGGGGAAATCAAATCAAGGTCTAGAGGCGCTGCCATCATCACCGCTAACCCAGGAGGAGCAACCACGCCACCACCGCGCCGCCAATCCGACTCCCAAAAATAGCAAGCCCCGTAGAGCAAAACTCTGCTGCCGCCGCCCACCGAACCACCACAACAACCCCACGCCAAACTTGCACAAAGAAAGAAAAAGAACTGGAGACGCGGGGGGAAGAGAGGAGAGTGGTGGCTAAAAGTGGGTTATGTTTTTTTTTAGAGAGAGAGAGAGAGAGAGAGAAGAGGGAAGCGTTGAGTTAGCCTCAAGAATTGATGACAATGGAATTGAACAATGGTAAGTAGTATTTCTTTCATGGAGGTAACAATTGCAGTGGAATGTAAAAAAATACTAAAGATGGATTTTTTTTTTTTTTGAACTACAAAAAGGTGGGAGGGGGTAACCAGTGTAGCAATTCCACTTGGGTGTGACCATAGGGGATCCTAACCCTCTATAGAATATCATGTTCGAGTCATAACTACTGTCAAGAAGGACAAATCTTCACCACAACACCTAGGTATTAGATGGATAAAGGGCCCTGCACACTAGTCCTGTAGATGGCGGGACTCTAACCTTGTGGGATCGTGTACGAAAGGGAGGAGCACTTAAGCACACTCATCCTTGCCATCTAGGCTACCACCTTCGGTGGTTATGAAGATGGAACTTGAAAAGGTTTCCCTTTACCTTGTTTCATAAAAACACATGGTACATGTATGAACAACAAATCAAACAAGAACTCGGAAGGAGGCAATATTTGTCCTCGGGAAAAATCTTTACTGTGATTATTTCCTTACAAGAAAAAATTACAAGAAATCCAAAATCTATTTATGTACACCAACAAGTACAAAAGAATAAATTACAACGTCGAAAAATTTGAGTCGTTCAATAGTCTCGTTCGATTGTGTTTGCTCAACCAATCGGGATAATTATTAGTAGTTGAAATCTTTCAATTTTTCATTTAGAATTTAGGACCCTAAGCTTGAATGAATTTTATAGAATACATCGATTTCATCGTGATCTCGAACAGTGGACACGGGGTTACACGTTGGGCACCACCTGGGCCCTCGGACCACTCCCCTCTCACATGTGTGGGATCCCATCACATTGGGACCCATGGTGGGACCTACCACATGTGAGAGGGGGAGTGGTAGGGAGTGGTTGGGGAGGGAGTGTATCTATCATTTTTGATCTATTTATGTACACCAACAAGTACACAATCAGAATTTTCAAGTTGTATGTTTCTCTCTATCTGTATTCTTCTCTCGGAATTAGTTGATGCAAAATTATAAGCTGCCCAGTATGCCTGCATACCCTTCTCACCAGTAATCTCCACAAGAACAAACTCCATCCTTGAAATGATGAAATCGGTTTGCATCCCTAACGACTATCTCCCTCCCAACAAGCTTCGATATCACCTTTGTTGCTGAATGACAATTCACACAGGCCCTGAGATTTTTCGTTATCCTAAGTGTAGTCCCAGGAGGGGTACTGATTAGGCCATACGCAATTGCTAACCTTTCACTATGATTACAAAGACTCTCCTCCTTGTCTTCATTATTCAAGTCATGCAACACAGATTCCGTATCTGGTACAAATCCAGCTTCCTTTATCCTCCTCTCTAACGTCTCAAGCTCCTCATTGATCTCCTTTGCTCTTGGATGTGACTTGTCCCCCATACGGAAGGCTTGAAGCTTTCCATTAATCTCAACTGTACTATAACCCGTATCCTTACTCAGTCCTCTCTCTCTCATCAAAACCCTCAACTTTGCAACACCATTCCACATACGGACTGAAGCATAGAGATTTGAAAGCTGCACGTAAATGTCCAGTGTTTGAAGGGTCTAACGAAAAAAGCCGTTCAGCTGCATACTCCCCTAAAATCACATGGCGATAGATTTTACACGCGCTCAAAAGGGCTCCCCATATGGTGACACCTGGTTCGATTGGCATTTTCATGATAAAATCATAAGCCTTGTCCAAGTAGCCTGCACGGCCAAGCAGATCAACCACACAAGCATAATGCTGGTGCCGTGGTTCAATTCTGTACTTTTTCATTTTGTGGAAGAACTCCCATCCTTCTTGTACAAGACCTGAATGGTTACATGCAGTTAGGAGCCCAATGAAGGTGACATCATTGGGATGGACTTGAGCTTGGTTCATTGTGTGGAAAAGATCAATAGCTTCTTTGCCACGGCCATGCAATCCGTATCCTACAATCATAGCACTCCAAACAGCCACATCTTTATCCCTAGTTTGGTTGAATACTTTTCGAGCCAACTCGACACTTCCACATTTTGCATACATGTCGATAAGAGCCGTGCTGACAAAAATGTCGTCTCTATATGAGGTATTGTTGACATAATTATCCATCCACCGTGCTTGTTCAAGCGACCCCAATTGTGCACAAGCTAAGATGGAAGAAATGACTGTTATCGAATTCGGTATAATGTTTTTAGACATCATCTCCCGAAAAAGCTGTACAGCTTCTTCAGTGCAACCGTTCTTTGCATACCCAGAAATCATGGCATTCCACAGAATCACATTAGGTAACTCCATTTGATCGAATAATGACTTTGCAACCGTTACCTGCCCACATTTTGAATACATGGCCGTAAGTCCAATGCGCAAGTCCGGTTCAAATTCAAGACCCATTTTAATAACACAACCATGAACGGATTTCCCTTGTTCCACATCCTCTACATCGGTGTAAGCCCTTAGGACGCTCACAAGAGCAATCCAGTCCGGTTTCACATCCAATTTCCTCATTTCAGAAAAGATTGTCAACGCTTCTACAGGTTTGCCCATTCTGAGCATATCCAGAAACGATTGATGTCCAAGTAACTATAGTCTTATCACCTAAACCATCAAAAACTACTCTTGCTCGCTCAATTTGACCACACTTGGCATACAAATCCACAAGCCCATTTTGCAAAAACCCGTCGGTTTCAAACCCGTATCTGAGTATCTGCCCATGTACCACCCGACCCACTTCGATTACCGTAAGCCCACTACAAGCTTTGAGCACATGAGGGAGAGTGAAGCAATCTGGTCTCACCCCGCAAACCTGCATTCTCCAATACATCTCAATAGCTTCACTAAACAAGTTGTGCCTCGAGTAAACCCTAATGATCGCGTTCCACAAATGCACATATGGGTCAGGAAAATCGTCGAACACGTGACGTGCACGACAAATCTCCCCAAGATCACCACTAACGTTAATGAATTTTGTCATTATAAAGCCGTTATCTTGTAATCCGGAGACAAATAGCTGAGCATGAATTTGATTTAACTGTCTGTTGGTGGTTAAATTAGATAAAGAGATGTATAGAATGACTCGGGATCGAAGCTGTCAAGAGGCAGGGGTGAAGAAGAGAGGTGTTGGGTAGATGAAATTGGTGTCAGTGGGTTTGTGAGCAAGCGTTGGATTTTTGAAGGGATAGAAGTAATAGTTTTGGGGAGAAAGAGAGAAGCAGCCATGAATAACTCATGTCACATTATTTGAAAGAGAGAAAGAGCCCAAGCATCGTATACAAAGCCCAGCAGTATACTTGTCTTCCTTCATCTCCATTTCAACTTTTGGAGTAAATTTTTGGGTATTATATATGATAAAAAGTGTAAAAAAATTGAGACTCGAAATCATGTAACTTTGTTATAATAAAAAAAAAAATTGATACATTTGACATTCTAAAGGGGGGTTTTATAGTGTTGGTTGAAGTAATGTAACTTTGTTGGTTAGATAATACATGCTCGGCACACAAATTCTTCTCATCTCTTACAGCTCCTTTGGCAAGAGGGGTGAGAAAAGAAAGAAAAGGGAAGAGATTTCCTTTAATGATGAGAAAAGAAAAGAAAGGGGAAGAGTTTCTCCTGTGTTAACCATACAGGCGTGAGAAATCAGTCTCTCTCCCTGCATTCCGGTCATTTTTCTCGTCTCTGGCGACTCTTCGGCGTCCTCGAAACTGAGTTTTAAGCACAGATCCGGCTTCTCCTCGACGAGACGAAGACAGCGGTGGAAGTTTGACGACAATCCGACGACGGGGTGGCCTGCACATGCCGCCGACGTTCCGTTTCTCACCAGAATCTCACCATTTCTCCTCATCTCTCACCCTTTTGGTCATCCAAACAAGAGAGAGAAACGATTTTCCTTTCTTCTCCTTTATTTTCTTTCCGAATCCCGCGATCCAAAGGAGCTGTTAGGTCTTTCTTTGCTCTCTTTTATTTCTCTCTTTCTCCAGAAAAACTTGTATGCGGATAGTTTACCGCCACAAGGTACCCTTCGCCGCATCCGAGTCGTCCAAACATGTTTTAGACGGCCCATATTTGTTGGGGTAAATTTCGCCCCAAAATTTACAGAAAATGGCACCCCTAAATCTGAGGGAGTTCAAAACATGTTTGGATGACTCAAATGCGGCGATAAGTAGCATGTGGCGGAACCCATTCAGCATGCAAGTTTTTCTCCTTCTAGCAATGATATCTCGTCTGGCAGCCTCGCCAAACGACATCGTTTTGTACAACCCACTTTTAGGGCCCCACACAAATTATTCAGACCGTTGAATATTTTAAAATAATTGTTCGACTAATGTCATAAAAAATAATCTCAATTGAATGATTGTAATTAACTAATCTAATCTTTCTTTGGCCTGGTAAAAACTGGACTCTCTCTATTTAAGTAAAATAAATAGGAGTACATAAGAAATCTCTCATCTTCAAGTAGTACCTTTCTACCCTAAGGCTCTGTTTGCTAGATCTCTACTGAGTAAAATATGCATAAGAAATCTCTTTTCTTGCAAAATTTCTGTATGCTGGAGTAGCTCTCTCATTTCTAAACGATACATATGATTGCATCATGAATTAGAGAATTCAACATAAAACGGAGTGATTATGGAGACAAATTAGGGCCATCATAGACAACCTAAATACTATTCCATATTCTAGTCTTGTCCTGCAGATTTTCTTTCTTTCAACAATTCTACGAACCCAACACAGCCTTAACAATTCTAGACTTCCAACACAGCCATTGGCCAAAAACCAAGACTCTAGCGAGTACAAAAGGGTCCTTCAGAGTCTACGTTCTTGGGTTCGGATGAAATAGGCTGTGCCAATGGGATATGATAGATAAGAAAGGAATGGTTCAGAACAAGAAAATAAATCAGCTTCGTTCAGATGTTCCAATCACCATATAAACAAAATGATCCAGGGAATATAAATATTGCATCTAACTCCATCTAACTCTATAATTAGCAGTCCTGAAACTCAACTTAACTAGCATATTTAGAGTTCCAAAAGCAAGTACTATTCCGAAGAGAGAATTTTCCATCCCCGATGGTTACAATCCTCCACAAGCAAAGGCCAATTTAATCCAAGTATCAATCAACACTATCGCTCCAGTAAGCAACATAGCTCATTCAGTGGCCTTGCCTTTGCGCCTGCTGCTATTGCCAGTTTCCACAAGGTAGCAAACCATGGAATCAACATCGTCTCCAAATATGCTGTAAGCTTCAATCACTTGCAGATAGCTGAACCCCATCGACAACACTATTTGCATGCTGCTGCTGAGAACATTTTCTGGTAGAGCACCCCCCTTGGTATCACTTCCAGAAGGTCCTGGTCAAAGATTTCAAAAAACAAATTTTAGATTCTGAAACCTCACAAGCAGTGGTAATGTGTTTGTTACAAGTTCAACTCCCATCTTTTGGACAAAAAACTGCATAAAAAACTGCTCAAAAGTTTATTCTGCGCAATATCAATTATTTATGCTTTCAAATTCTGAATTTAAGAATCAAATTTAACAAAACTAAAAGCTTTGACGAACACTTATGTGACCAAACTTAGGTCCCAGATTGGACACCATATACCAAATGGGACCAAGGTACCACCTGCTTCGGACTCGGGTTGTTGAGAAAACATAAGCATGAAAGTGAAAAAGGTCAGACCCCACTCTATCCAAAAAGCGGATCATGTAAGGATGGTAACAAGAAAGATGCAGTTGCACGGGACTATAGAACACTTGCTCGAAAAAAGCTATAAACTTAGGCCCAGTTTGTCAGTGCACACCCCATGGTATTGTTTATACGTGGAATAACATTACCGATGGGTTGAAATCCTAGCCACCAGAGTTCCAACCAAACGTGGAATATATGCTCTCTTTGGATTTTTAGTCTAATTTGGTGCTGAATCCGTGAAAACAAATGAGCCCCTAATAATAGAATCATACAGCAAAATTTACACCATTCAGCTTATGACAAAATTTAAAGCACTCCATTTCAATTAGCAAGACCCAAAATCCATCTAATAGGTCTGATTATGAAATTGTGGCTACAGCAGAGGGAACTCACTAGCCCCAGATGATGAAGGTTCAGCACCAGAAGTAGAGGATTCTTGCCAACCAGGTTGCTGCTTGAACTTGTCATCAGCAAGATATTCAGCCCGAGAAGCTTCCATAACCATACGTTCAATCTCCTTTTCCGTGAGCTCAAGATCCGAGAAAAATCGACCTTCGGCTAGGAGTGCCTGAAATTTGCAAGAAATAAAATCATATTAGTACTTCGTAAACTTGTGAGTTCAGACAGCTTGCTAACATAGCCATCGAGTCATTTACATTATCAATCTGTTGGTCTTGTTGAGCTTTGATAGCAGCCTTGACTTGATCCGTATCAACATTTCTCTGTAGTAAAGAGCACAAAGATCAGTACATTAGTCCACCGTCAGTTATAGATGATGATAATGTTGCCAACAATGTGAGACAATACCAGCACAAAGCACAAAGATCAGTGCTACTAACAACCATCAGGAATAGAGGATATGATAAAGTAGTTATAAAAAATGGAAGACAAAACCAGCAACTTAAACAGCATTTTGTAGATAAGAAGCATGGATACAGACACAGACACAACACTATGGACAGGTCATTTCTTCAGAAGTTAGGACACGGATGTGTTGCTGACACACCAAATAAAAGGTATATTTTTGCATTATAAAGGTATCTTATATATGAAAGATGAAAACATCATTCCTATCAAGTAAAAACAAAAACGACAAAAAGCATTTACAATTATGAAGATACAAAGCAACGGTTACTGTGTAGGTATTCATGAGCTAACCATTAACTGAAATTTTGAACTGATGACCAAATTATAAACATTACATTTTGACCTCCTAATGTGTCCTCCACTTGTCCCAAGAGTGTCCCCTACTTGTTCTATATTGTCCACGACGTGTCCTAGTACGAGAAATGTAATAAACAAACTAGACACATATTTAGGCGTGTTGGAAAGGTGTCCAGAGACTGTCATGTCCGTATCCACCACTTGTCGGACACAGATACATAAAGCTGGTAGATGTGACAATGCTTCTTAGTGTTGTAGTAACAACCATTAGCAAATTATAAACCACCCTCCATGCTGAAAATTATGGGGGCGCGCTGGTTGAAAGCAAGTTTGGTTAGTCTACATATACTACCAAGGTATCAGACAAGATAACTGAAATAACAATAAGCACCAAATAAATGAAAAAGAAAAACGGAAAAAATGTGTACATATTTCTTTTCATGCTTTCCTGGCCACAGCTGAAACTTAGAAACATCCATTAATCAGAGGGTATTTCTAGTTATATTAATGACTGTTCGACCTCAGGTCAATACAATGTAGTGTTCCATGTGAGCATTAAACTAAGAAGACCACGGGGCGAAGAAAAAATAAATGCAGGATAGTATATGATTTCCTTTCTCTCCCCACATGCATTTCACATTCGATACTAGTTCAGTTACTCTGGGATTAGCATTGCTCCAAAGAATAACACAGGACAAAAAGAGTATCACCCACTCACCCCCCGCAAAGAGCTAAATCCAAGCCCAGCACCAATCGCCAATCGCCGTGGATCAACAAGTGAGTTGTAATGATTCCCGTGGTGATAACTTAGTCGTATGGGAGGAGTGTCGGTATTATAGCTCCCATGGAATATGTTGATAGGCTCTGCATTCATATAATCTGGAATAAGAGCAATTTCATGATGGACTGGGCAGAAAATCTGTAAACAAAATGCCAGAACCATGTTTAACCCAAAATAGAGTGGAACCTGTGCTGTAGGAATAAATATGGATAGGCCGATTATACATTTCAGCCAATGCTTGTATTTCCACATTGTTTCCATAAACCTGTCACCCATAAGAAAATGTATATTTCATTATTAGCATTGAAAAAAACAAGGAAACATGCCCAAACTGGGTTGAAAACTAATGACCAAACAACAAGGAAGAGACACAAAGACATCTAGGCTAAACCTCATGAACCAAAACGATAGAAAAGAACTCGTACAACAGCTCCCTCTGTCCCATGTTGTTTCTCCATCATCCCAATGGGAACGTCCCAAAATGCATGCCCAATTGGAAAGTTGAAGCATAAAAGTATCTAGGTTTTGAAATCTACCGCTTACAAATGATTATAAGCAATTTTAGAAGTGGGGGATACAGGGGTAATGTTGCCAGTAGACTTTACTTAGAATTACAGAATGTTTTTAATCCTTGTTTCCTCAAAAAGTTGCTAACTCCCAAAAGGAAAAAAAATATTGGGACGGAAGAATGTCTAGTGTAGCACTTAGTCCACTAGGAAACAGTGATGCTCAAATTTTACAGCAACTTGATTTTTCCAGTGAACTTTGAGGTACGAAGCACCTTATGGGGGATGAGAAGAAGCGAAAGGAGACAATTTTCAGAAAAAATGAAATGGCGTTCGAACTTGAGGGTAATCATGTTGGTAGAACATCACAATTGTTATTTTGTCCTCACTCTTCACTGAGAAGGAAAGGGTTTTTCCAGTACCTTACTCTAGTGGCGAGTGTTGGAGACGGGTACCCCACAAAACTTCGAAAAATGTGCATAACATACCTAGGCCCTGAGGAGCCTTGGCAATTTCGCTGCAAGATGAGATAAAGAGGGATGTGGCAAGATGTGCATGGGGAGCACACAGGACAGCCAAGTGTTTTTTGTTTAGGGACTATGGGGGGGAAGGGAATTGTGGGTTTGAAGTACCGAGTAAGGGTTAGAGAGAATAGAGGTAATAGATTCCAATGGAGGAAGCTGGATTTTCTGATCAGCAGCTAAGTAACAGACAAACTGCAAAACCTTGCAAAAGAGGGAGAAAAACTAAAGTCCCAAATACCCGACTCCGCGAGGGGTAGTTGATATTACATTCAAACACATAGAAGAAACCCCAAATCACTTTTTAACCAAGAAATATTCATTCCGACTCCAAATCTGCAGTACAGCAACGTGCACTAAAAATACTAAAGCAAAGAAATATCCGAAAAGTTGCTCCATCTGATTTAGAAAAGATAAGCCAAACTATCTATCAAAATAGACAACCCCGAAACAAGTAATTGGCTGGAATACAGGCAAAGAGAAGTCTCCTAATCAACTTCAAAATAACACTTCACACTAGAATCAACAAAAAGGAGGCAAGAGTACCAAAAACATTGTGAAGAATATAATCCCAGCAAACACTACTTTCCAAACATTTGTAACACAACATAAAAGAATCAAAATCAAGAATAAAACATCAACAACCAAACAAGTAGCCACAAATGGTAAATTGCTAAAATTCCTCTATATTTTAACTAATGCCTTGCAAACTAGACCCTTTATTTTCCCTTCTGTTTGTCTGTCTCTCTTGTCCTTCCTACATCAGTTACTCCCATTGCTCTGAACTGAAACAGTTTATCAAAGAAGTTATGCCTCGAAAATAAAGCATAGCAAACAATAAGGCATACCTTTTTCACAAAGACAGAATAGATCACGCAGCAAAAGCGGGAAAAAAATGTGAGAAGAGAACGAAGTGAAATTTGTAGTTGTATTTTTGAAGTGCTAGATACAAGGAACAAACATCCAACATAAATATACTACGTACCTTATCTCTCCTCTTCCTCTTGCAATAAGACATGAAACCTTCCGTAATAAATTGAGAAAAGTGGTCTCGTTCCCGCTCCTGATTGGACAGAAACCGCAAACATAAGCTTAGACAACATTACGAAACATGCATCATAAAAGCGCACGAGAAACATAGATGCACTCAACAGCAATGGATGGCCCAGAACATAATGGAAAAATAACCATAAAATGCCTCAGGTTTTCTTCCAAAATGTACAAAACAGAGTAGCTATGTAATGGATTGGGTGGAGTTAGCTTCCACCTGCATTAACAATTAAACATAGGTTTCCTCTAGGATCCTACCATTTGGGAAATGCCTTTCCAATTTATTTGTGCTACCATGTACCAGTTACCTGTCGTTTCTCACACCGGATAAAATATCACTATCTCAAAGCCAATGAATGACCTGATGACCTGCTACAGTATACATATAGGCCAGGGTAATATCAGTCATAGGATCCTAGGCTTGTAGATAAGCCTCCGTCCCTATTCCATCCACGGTCTCATGTGATTCATTATGTTCCCATCTGATTACACAAGTATTTTTCTGGAAGCTAATATGAGGAAGATTTTACTTGTACAATTATACTGTTCAGCTTGACGCAGCAAAATATCCTCTTTCTTGCATTTTCTTTTCCTCTCTTTTGTACCCATTTCCGAAATAAATTTGGATCTAACCACTCGAACAAAATGAGAATGTATTGGCCTTGTTCGGTTGGGAGGTTTGCTCCGGTTTTGGCTCTATTCCAGTTTTGATTACATCATCACCTTTTTCACTTTTCTCTCTACCTCTCTCCACTTATTACACCTGCTTACATCATCAAAACTAAACTAAACTAAACTAAACTGTACAACCGAAAACAGCCATTGTGATTACAGGATCAATATTAGAAGATCTATAGAAGTGTAATCAACCAAATATCCAACAAGTGAACAAATTACCTAAACATTAATCAGGCCAAATTTTCTTCTCCTTTTGCTCCCTTTCTAAGCCAAATTAAGATCTAGTACAGACTCCATACACCAATCAATCAACTCAATGGTCAACCAAGTGATGCCATTGCCAGGTTGTGTTAATGCAAATCAGTGAGAAGTTGACTTGGCAATGAGATAGCCAGGGGCAGAGCTGGGATTGAAGTTCGGGGGTAGCAAAAATTGAATAGATCAACCCCTAGTAATACAACAACAACAATAATAGAGCCCATCTAGTACCCAATCATTGGGGGTATGGGCGGGGATGATTGGAGACAGACCTAACCTTTGGCAATATGCACAAAGTGGCTACTCTCAAAGTACCAGTGAAGTGGCCCCCGTAAACCTCCAAGAACCGAGGAGCTAGAAGGACATTCTGCTGCAAAACCATGCCTCCAAATCAAAGCCGAAAGGCATCAAGGAGAGCAGGCATAGAGACCCAAACCAATTCTTGTGCTCATTACCATGCTTACTTCATTCATGGTCCATAGCATCTAATTAATGAGCACAAAACCCCTAGGCCCTAGTAATAAAATGATATATTTAACATTCAAAATAGTACACGTGTTCTACTGTTAATCATCCATAATATCTCCAAAATAATTCACATGTTCTAAGTTTCTAACTTCAATCTTCCATCAACATATATCAAAAATAGTCCACCAATCTATCAAAATGAAACTCAGCGTTTTTCAACGCAATTTTTTTTCCTTGAATTTTGGGCCTTTTGTGTCTCCGTGGTTTAAGACTTTAAGGTACAAAGAAGAAATAAGATAAGAGAGAAGAGAAAGAAGGAGGGTAGATACAAGTAATCGATTTTTTTTCCCTTGAAAACCGGGGGCAGCCCTTGCCACCCAGCACCCTTCTTTTCCTCTATTCCTAGAGACAACCCAATAAGAGTTTCACCAATGTTTCAAATCCACTGCTAAGATTCTGAAACCAACGTTGGCTAATAGTGGTCACATTCAACCTCACAGAATAAAGGATTGTTATGGTCGAATGGGATAGTTACAGCTCCAGTCAGCAATTAGCCCCTCAAAAGACTGAATTTGATTCCTTATAACTCGTATTTTCATTTCCACTGGCAGGAAATGAGCAGTAAATCTTTGAGAAACCTAACTTTGATCTACCAGATTCGAACCCAACAGCCGGGAGCCTGGGTTATACTGTACAATGTAATGTAACAATGACACTGTAAGAGCTACTCAAGTGCTCTATACATCTCTCTTTTACGGATGCCTGGTAACTAGAATGCCTTTATTTATAAGCGTATCATTTGGCTAAACAGGCTTAAATACACTTTCACGTAACAGATTACAGAACATCAACTCACGCACATAGACAAAAGATTACAGAGGGATTCTCAGAAAATCTGAAAATGTACATTCACAGAAGTATAGTTATACCATATAATCAATGCACATTTGTCTGACCAAATCATAGCCTTCAGAGTCCCCATACACTTGATCTGCAACAGCACGAAAGAGGCAGTTCCCATCTTCCATCATTCGTTTCACTTCCAATCCTTTTGCCCGTCTGATGTCAATCTCAAACTGGCGTTCCCTCTCCTGAAACAGATGCAACATGTCAATTTGACAGTGCCGCAATTTCTGAACATAGTGGAAATGATCTAGACAGAGGTGTCACCCTTCCGATATGTTTAAGCAGCAAAGTCTAGGACTTGCATAGTGGTTAACAGAAAATTCATAGAAATTACAGAATGATCCAAATATAACTTACAGCATCATCATAGCAGGGCCCAAAGCAAGGATTCTGTTCATCGGCGCTATTATACCCTTCAGTATCGCAATGAGACCTCGGCGAAGAAGGTCTTGACCCGGTTGGTGAAGTTCTAGTTGAAACAATAGGCCACGCACTTGCTCTTCTAGATGATCCAACCCGTGGAGAATTTGAACTACCGGACACAAATCTCCTAGAACTTGAGTTTCCTAAAGAAGAAGGCTTTGGGGGAGGGACAGGGGGTGGCGGTGGACACGAGCTCACCCTCTGAAAAGAAACACCACTGGATCCCTCAGTTTCATTTCCCATAATTCGTAACTCACCTAATCCTATCGTCAAATCAGTGTCCTCGTTCCTAACTTTCTCACTATCATCAATTTCATCATTATCCTCGTTACCATCATGAGAGCTTTCTCGAGAAAGATCATCACTTTTAGCTACCTTAATATCACCACTACCAAAATACTCTACAAAATCATCCACAACCACCTGTTCCTGCAATTCCTCTACGATTTCTTCGTCTTTCCCAGCTGCAGCAACCTGATGAACGTTAAACTGAGGCTGAGCTGGAGCTGAAGTAGAAGAACTGGGTCCCGCTGCTGATGGCCTGTTATTAGAGTTCGACGACGATGAGCCACCAGCTGAACCTCGCTGAACCAAAATCCGGGTCATCTTCTTCTCTTCGAGATTTCAAACACTGATTTAAACCCGTCTTTATTTTCCCTAACAAACCAAAATTAAAGGTATAAAACCCTAAGTTTCAATTTATCTCGTGTCCTGGCCTTGGGCAAGGTAACACCAATCCCTCCGCTGAACAATGATTTGCTCCACCCCAGTTCGCCGTGAATCGATCTCTGCATTCCCCTAACAATTCTCATGAAACCTTGAAAGCTCAAAACTTCAAAAAAGAAAACCCTCTAAAGTTGTCGAATTTTACCCTAATTCCAGGCCTCGAGAAATTATCCTCTCCACAAGCCCCAACTGCAATCAAAGATCCACCAAACACGTTCGAAATCAACACACTAATAAGAAATCAGCAACGAAAAAACCCTAATTCAACTTGGGAAAAAAAAAAGAGAAAAGAAAAGAAAAAAAAGCATCAAATCAGTCCCCAATTTAACAGCAAGTCAATGCTTACCTGAACGAAGTTGAGTTCGTATCCGAAGTCTATAATTGATTCAGACAGAGAGAGAGAGAAGAAAGCAGGATTGATTGTCTAGGGTTTTTCTGAATGCGAAACAAGGGATAACTTAACGACGAAGGAGATAGTGGGGGGGAGAGAGAGAGAGTCCAGAGAGAGAGAGAGAGTGTGTGTGTGTCCGATAGAGAGAGGGAAATGTGAAACAATGGGAGGCTGGGCTGGGTTTTTACCCGCGACGGCTATTTGGCTATTGAAAGACACGTGTCGGGCTCTGGAGACGGTTGTGCCGTCGCACGTGCCAAGAAACTACTGTTGTTTTTTATGGAAAAAAATTCTAAAATGAGTCGGCTGTTATTAAGATTAAAACTTAAGAGTGTATTGAAATGTATAAAAAATATATAGAAAAGTGAAAAAAAAAGAAACACCGGGCTATCATTACATTTTAAAGGTTTAAAAAGTGTTTTAAAACGTGTGAAAAATGTATAAAAATGTGTCAAAGTGTATAGAAAATTGAATAAAGTACACTAGAGTGTGTGGTACTATATAAAGTAGGACTGCTAAAAAAATCCGGTGCACCGGAAGATCGGTTCGAACCAAATCGATCTGTACGTTTTAGATTGGAATCATGGATAAACGGTCTAGACATGAATTAAAAAATTAAAAAATCGTGACTCATAGTCAGGACACGGATTTTTATTTTGAAACCATGAATTTACCAAATGAGACCGTTAGATATTTATTACTTATAAATAAATAAAAAAAAATTGGTGCTTGTAAATAAATATGTATGTATGTATGTATGTACACACATAAATAATTTTACCACTATTAGAATTTATTTTATTTTTTTGCAATTTTAGTATTTTACCTTAATGTGATATAGTGTATATTAAATATGTAAAACCTATCACTATTATAGATGTTTGATGTAGTGCTTTATGTAATGGATTGGAACCTTGAAATTTTGCTTGCTCGATTGAAAACGGGTTCTTGCCTTACTAGTTGCTAGTTTTTGGTTCTTTTTTACATTTGAAAGTAGAAACTGATTCTTGTTTTTTTTGTTTGCTGGATTGAAAACTAGCTTGGAACCCTGAACCCATTTCCCATATTTGAATGTAATGCTTAATCCAATCCTAAAGTATTGCATTAGGTCATTTACCCAAGAAAAAAAGTATTGCACTAGGTAATGCTTTATATTACCGCCTGATTCTTGTATTATTTCATGACTTACGGATTGAATTGAAACCGAACCGTAGGACTTCTTATATGACACGGATTGAATTTTCTCAATTTGATCCCATTTTGATAATCCAAATTGTTCAAGCCTAAAAAAAACCATGACGAATAGAGGATAACTTTGAACAACTTCTTTCGGTCGCATTATCTTATAAAACAGCCTAAAGTTGCCGCCGCAAACACAAATAAGCAACCAAGAAGAGAATCAAGAAATTTGTCTATAAGATGAATTTTCATACAACAAAACATTAAAACTGTCATACAAAACCCACAATGCTTATACACTGTTAAATACAAGCACAACTGCATATATTTTTTACAAGCCATAATTATGCCGCTTAGATTTATTCTACGCACCTCAAAAACCCCAAGGGGAAAGAATGAAAATGAATCACAATGCTTCACCTGTGTCTTAAATATTAGTTCTGTACTACTATGTAACACCAGATATCATTTTGGGGGACCTCATTCTTGTAATACTACATCTCTGAAAACAAGACATCAGCACAACAAACTCGAAACCAAAAAAGGCTGTCTATGGCCGCAATCTCCATCCTCGCTCTGCAAGTGCCTGACGTACCCGATTAGCTGCTTCAGCGGTGTCATTTAGGGGAGGGTAACTCCAACTTTCTGACATCTGAATATTTTACACACCAGAAATATTACTTATGGATGATGTGCAAAAAATCAATCTTCGAACTGAATCTGAAAACAATATTGCAATTGTCTGACAGAGTGGGGACCAGATTAAAGATTTGGGGAGGCCACACACGAATAGTTCCAAAGAAAAATTAATTGGTAGAACGAAGGATGGTGTGTGGACTGTGGATGGATAGAAAAGGTATGGATATAGGTAAAGGTTCAGGGTAAATTCAAACTCCAAAGAAGAATTGAACCTTTCATTCATATGCCAAGACATCAAGATACACAAGGCCAAACGAGAAAATAGGGAATTATTAAATATATGTGCTCTCAATAGAACTATTCTTAAGTTTCAGGGCTATGAAGGATTGGAATAAAGCCACCATGGTAAGGCATTTATTGGCTAATTTCCAATCAACCAGACAAACTTTGGGTAAAGTGGGTACATAGTTATGTGATTATCTGGACGCATCTTGGATTATCATTATTAGAAAGATCTTAAAGTATGAGGTTCAGCCTTGGATACATATAAGACTGGTGATGGTCTTTCTACTTTCCTTTGGCTTGATAATTGGCGTTTGGGCACCGTTTGGAGTCTTTGTATAAGGAGTTAAGGAGTAGCATTATATCTAATCTGGGTGAATCTTTGAAATTTAGAAAGCCATGGCAGCTTCTGCATATTTATGCGAATGGGAATGTCATAGGGTTGTCACTAGAGAAAAATTCAGAAAATTACTGCTAATATCCCATGGATTCCTTCCTAATGATGCTCATGCTGATTGTCTGAGGTGGGCCTGATAAATTAGCTTGGAATGCACTTTGATGCTTCACCCCCATGTTCCATGGCGTGAACTGTGAAGTTATTTGGCTTCCACATCTTGTCTGGTTGTCTCTATATAGGCATTTTTCCAATGCCTTGCTATATCGAGAAGATTGTCTAAAAGGGATAGACAGGCTAGTAAGGGGACTATTTCGACTAGCGATTGCATGATACCCCCGCTTTGAGTGCCCCTAATCTGTTCGGGTGAGCTGGCGCTGTTTGAGAAAGAATGACCTTAGGTCTATTGAGAAAGAATGACCTTGGGTCTATTGGGCGCCTATCAGCTGAAATTGAGTCGATCAGAACGCATAGGAGTTTTTTTCCAGCATACTGTTTTCAAATTTTGTTTGGCTGCTGCACGGTACAACCTCTGGAGAGAAAGGAATCGGAGAATATTTCAGCGCAAGGGGATGGATTCTAGTCCATGGCTACCAAGGTGTAGGTAGATGTTAGGAGTGGCACGTGTCTTCTAATGTTTTTAGACCTGGATGAGCATCCTGTGTGCCCAGAGTAGTTATTTTGTTTTCTAGTACAACTGTCTCTTGGATTCGGGGAGGGTGTTCCCCTGGATCTTGTCTCAGGGTTTGTACCTGTGTCCTCGGTTGGTTGTTTGGAATCTTTGGATGATACTAAACTAATCAACCAAAATAATAAAATATCTTTCTAAATTTCTTTTCCTCTGAAAATATTTGGACAAAAGATTGACCGGCGATTAACTTACATCCTCAAGACCAGTAAACGGCCGCACCAGACCTCGTTCCCTTAGAGATTTATGGAACTCCACAAACTTCCATGTACAACGCTCCATTCCAATAACATACACAGGCTTCCTGCAGGAACAAAATTAAATGAAATACAATAACTCAAGTTGGAAACATTGAAACCCCAAACATCAAAAGAACCTTAGAGGTAGTTCTACTCAAACCATACCCTGTGCCACAAGCTTCGCTCAACATACTGACTGAATCAGCAGTAACGACGAAAGCGTCAGCCCAAGCTAGATGGCCCATGTGCGGATTTGGTTCTGAAAATATGACCCAAAAAAACTCCACGAATCATTTTCTAGATTAAATTGTACATCACCCCTCGAACTGAATTGGAAAAAGAAAATACCTTCACCATCCCAAATGTAGATTTTAGGATGATTTCCAAATTCTCTCACTATGAGATTGGAAATCTGTCGACAAAGAGTTCAAGAATCACTAGTAAGAACACGGAACCAAGCAATTTATGCATTATTTTATTCTTGATTTGCAGCAGAACCAAGCTCCCAATGCAAATACATAAGGAAACTGTACAATGACATGATACCTTCTCAGGGGTTCTCCTTGAGAAAGATATTCTTACACTCCCGCAGCTCACTAGAACATTGTGCAGAGAGACTGTCAGCTGCTTTGCAAGGTCCACACCATATCTACAACGGCCTACAACAGAGTTTGGAAAAGATATTAGATATTATATATACTTAGATGCACAGTGCCAACAAAGAAAAATGAGAAATTTTTCATATTACAAATTCTCTGGGGAGAAACCTACTAATATCAGAACTAAGAGTATCTTCAATGGCCTAAACAAAATTAGATAACCAAAAGTTGCCACATCAGCTTTTGGTTATTCATTTAGAGGTTGCTAAAGTTAGCAATGTGAAGACTCACATTGGTGTTTTTTTTTTTTTTTTACCCGACACATTGGTGTTTTTTGTCCATAATAAAAAACAATAGTTTTCGAAACTGGCTTTTAAAATAAATTTTTTAATTTTTCTAAAACAAAACAATTTTTGGTAAAACAATTTTTCCCCAAAAAAAAAAAAACACAATTGTGTAAATACAGTTCTTTTTTTGTGTGTAAAAGTAGTTTTTGAGAAAACAATTTTACAAATAAAAAGTCTTTGAAAAAAACAGTTTTTTTGAATTTTTTTTAAACAGCTTCTAAAAACACAGTTTTGAAAACAACACAGTTTTTTAATATAATCTTTTGGAAACATTGTTGAGAGAGAGAGAGAGAGAGAGACAGAGAGAAGGCAATAGAGAAGGTTTTTGTGCAATGATGGGTGTACTTGATTGAGTAGATGTGGGGTCCACAAAATTTGATTATTGGTAAAAGTTGCTAGTTTTGGTGATCCAAGAGCCAAAATTTGGTTAGTTGCAAGCAAAGAGGTTGCTAAGTTTAGTTATTCCAATGCGTGCACTTTTTTGAACAAACATTGCTAACCTTAGTAACATTTTAGTTTTGAGGATGCTCTAATATATAATTAAGCAAATAAGTTAAAAGAGCTTCTACTAACAAGTAATGATGATTCATTGATAATATCAGTCATGCATTGTTATCTCCTTTCTAATTGTAAGGAAAAACATATCAAAGGATTTTGATGACGTTAACTAAAATAGCCTTTTGTGACATGAACTAAAATAGTTCTTTTGGATTAAAGAAGTCAGGTAAGATACATATAGTAAAGCAAATTGTTCAGGGTAAAACATGATTCGTGCAGGCTTAAACAAAAGCATGTTCTAGACTCTCACAAACACAACATAATGAACTCTGGAAGATAAACAAGATATCTTGCACAAACATGCCCCAGAGATTCGCACTAATATTAACACTACCCTTGCAATCCAGCTGTGGACCAAGAATCATCAGTAGCAGATTTAGAAAGACCAGTGTAGATCTGGGAAGGAAATTCTTCAAGTAAAGATTATCGAAAGAACTAGCACCTCAACAAGACAACCCATTCAAAATGTATACAAAACAAAAATGCAATACACAAGCACAAATAAATAGCTAAAAGCATATATAACAAAATAGTTACTTGTAGGGCCTCCAAGGTTAACGACGAGTAAGGGCTTTGGCAAAGGTGCAAACTCATCATGCCAGGCACTAGCTGAAGTCCGCAATGCACCAGAATCAACTTGATGTAGAGCTCCAGTAGTGAGAACCTGAGAATATGCAAACACTAAGCAGCGGACAGACAAACTCGCTCAAAGGAAAATATTTGAATACAGAAAGAACCAATATAGTGGGTAGTTAACGGGCAACAAATTTACCACATTACTATTAGGAGGTTCTCGTGGAGTGATCCACTTGCGGAGAAACCGAGGAACCTGCTCTTGTGCATGAGGAGTCAAAGGATAATAATCATGATGAGGAGTGATGACCATGTCAAACCTATTCAAATGGGTCCTCGGGTGCTGAATCTGAAACCAAAATAGAAGAGCAAAAGAAAGGGATTAAACTCAATGGTAATCCAGAAATGAAACTATGGCCCGCATCATATCAGGTGGCACGGAAGAATATAAAGCTGAATGAATAGGTTTAGCTAACCTGCCAGAAAGAGACTAATTTTGATTTTACAGTCACCATTTAGGTCCCCTTTAAACCCCTAATGTGCACAATATGCAGTAACTTTCTTACTTCCAATGGTAAAGCTCAAAAAGTAAAAGTTAAACCCACAAAGATAGTTGTAGAAAAAGACGGAGGCTCTAGCTCTAGTTCTGGCATGATGTACAGCAGCACAACCAAGTGGCAGAGTAAACCACATATACATGACAGGATCCCGTCCAACCTACATAGGTTGTATACCATTGACAATACAAAACGAGTTTACATTTTGAAAAACTTGTACTATTAATCTCAGCCTGTCATCTGAAGACAACAGTTATCTGTAGTTGCCAGTTTGCTATATCGAAACAAATTACAGAAAAGAAGAACAGTTCTCTATACAGACGAGGCAACCTAAGAAAATAATCTTGTTTTAACTTTCAAGTATTAGTAAAAAAGCACCAGAATTGTTTGCCAATCGCACTAGATACCAGAACACTGAGCCTAACAATAATAGAACAAACCTGAACAACGAAAACATTCTCCGATGCTAGTCTCTTAATGGCACTAGCAACTGATATGGTATCTCTACCAGAAGCCACCACCAGTAAAGGGCCATCCCTGAAAGACGAGACGTGATCATTTCTCAGAGTCAAACAAGTTTACAGCAGATGAAACATAGCACATTAGCTATCCTGTTGTAATTGCATCTTAACAAGAAGATAGAAGTGTAGAGTTTCATTACCCAAAATGCAAATAACCAAAGCCTAGAGCCACTTCACAAGTAATTGGCTACTTGACATCAAGAAACTTCCTTTCAGTTTCTCCCTCACTTTGAACTCGCTATATTCTTACTCTCTCTAAACTCTTATCCATATCCCAAAAGGAATTCTATGTTTAATTGCAAATTGGTTCTCACCAAAAAAGGTGATGACAACAAGAAACAAATTACTTGGCCGAACACATGCTGCATCTCTTCGCTTTGAAAAAAACCTAAAACCAGTTTCCAGTTTAATACACATTGTTTTTCCATTTAAAAAGAAATTAAGTTCTAATGTTGGCCTCCTTCCTCACATGTGGACACCCCCTAGTAACATAAATATAACAGCGGAACTCACTCGATCAGGAATCTTACAATATCAGAAGAGCATATCTGTCGTTCCCCTAGACATCAGACAACTTAATCACTATCAGATTGGTTACTATGATCAAAAGCATCTTAAAAGATTATGACCGCATATGCTTATTCTCCTTTGCAAACTTCTTTCCGTGTATGAGTTTCGAGTTACAAACAAATCAGTGTGAAATATGACAGAATGGGTCTAGTATGGCAGGATACTGGGGGAAGAAAAGCTTACTTCTCAAAAGTCTCATGAGCCATGGTCACTATATTCTTCACATCAGCCTCTAAAACAGATGATAAGCCCACACTGCCACCGTTTTCTAAAGGCAAAGAGTGAAGTTTATTTCCTCTGCCTGCTAACAGAATTCTTGAGTAACCATATATCTGCCTGATGATATAATATAATTTTTTGTGGAGAGAAACTGGGAGCCAGTGAAGCCACTCATTAACTCCTCCTTTTGGCCTTGTAACCCGCTGCAAATGAACAAAAAGATATGGGTATGGAAAAGCTTACTTGACTAAAGCAATGACAAGTATATAATAGTATTACAGGTATCAAAAGGAAGTTTTCATGTCTCGATATTTGTAACAACCCTTTGCTGCCTCCTCATCAAGCATGGTTCAAACCTCAACCTCCTAAACTTGACTATTTTACATCTGATATGATAAGAAAATCTGTATTTGTAGTACCTTTATGTAAAGGAAGTGCATCCTAACACGAGATCATGACTATTCACTTAAAGTGCTTGACAGAAAGATGCTTACTCAATAGTTCATGCATTATAATTGCCTAATAGATAATGTTTAATATCATATGATATGACCCATATGATCAGGGTCAAATAACATGGACAACTCCTTCATTTGAACTTTCCCTGCTTAAGACCCTCATACAGTATCCAAGAGTTGTCAAAAACGCTGGTGGTTGGTGCGCCTTTTTCATTTCAACAATCAATACAACTATTTCTATACATGTATGTTACGTACTTAGATTAATTGGAATCCAGTAGGCACCAGGTTAACACAGGACCAGTGGCAGTGGAGGCTAGTCAACCCTAGTGTATACATGAAGAAGCAACCACTCAATAGGACATATAGGACACATTGCATCCACATTGGTGTTTCTCATATGCCAAGAGTAGTGGAACAAGTTGTTCATTGGCACGTCTCTATGCCCAGAGATCGTGATTCATTGTTGAATGGAATCGTCGTTGCACCAAGTCGTTGCAACGGTTACCCCAAAGGGCTCAGATTGGTCGGGTCAGCTTTGATATGACCGTATTAGGTAACAGAGTACTGTTAAAGGGTCTTCGCGTCTTGTGTATTGGTGTCTCTCTCAGATGTAGATCGAGGTAGATAAAGGCGGGGGAGCGCTCTTCAAGGGTAAAGGTCGCGCTACCTCAAACTAGCCGCTACCTCAAACCAGCCTTCAGTCCACATACCCTGTAAAGCTCCTAGTCATAGCTAATCCTACAGAAAATGTGGCCTCGAGGCTACCTCACTGGTACCAGGGTTATCTTCTATCTTCTGGTACCAAGGCGGCATACAACCGAGGAAGAAGAGAATCATGAAGGCGACTGGGGAAAATTTCAGTCATTCACAACTGTTGTTCAGGGGAAAAAGGGCAGAGAATTTTTGGAGGACTGTCTATATTACTGGAAACTACGCTGAAATAGATGTAATTGGAGTGATAGCCCAATGGCCAGTGGTAGGCACCATGTATTCCCATGCATTTGAATGGAGTTCTAACCTCACTAACAACTAACACTATTGACTTTCGCCAAGAAAACAGATACGTTAGAAGCTATAGAGGAATATGAAAACATTTAACTACTCATCACGACGTCACCACAGTGGCAAAGCAAATAAATGACATCCTAGTAATGCAAGTAAACGCATAACCAAGGAAGGAAAGTCAACAATAAAATTAATGAAGTTACTATCTCATTATTCAAATCTTCAAGCCGGTGTTCTCGAGATCCCAATAGACTGAAAGTGTAAGCATAATCAATGTATTTGATCATCAATGCATGGTAGAAGAATATCCTATTTGACCTGTTCCATGTTTCCAAGCTAACCAAGCTAAATTAACCAAATTTGGGATTCCAATGTCAGCAAGTGGCATCAGAGAACTCCCAAGTTGCCTTCGGAAGGATGAAAGAATCTGGGGAAATGATTCAATCTCTCACCATAAACGCTAAGACTAAGAGATATCGGGTAGTTACAAGGAGCAACTGACTAGCTGTTTTCCAAGTTGGCACAATTTAACCCTTCAAATTTCGACAAGCGCCTGCATTTATGCAACTTCAGTGTTCAAGTTGGAACCCAAGATTCAGTATTCAGAATCAACATATATCGTCCATTCTGTCAAAACTAAATAACCAACTTACTCAAACAGCATAAATACAAATCACTAAATTCTCAAATAACAACTCCCCCAAATTTCCTAATTCCGTGTAGTAAGTAAAATTAAAAAAAAACGTATAACTCATTTATCAATAGAAAATTGTGGAAAAATTAAGGTTCTAAAACTCGCTAGGCGCTCCCAAGGCGGCCGGGCACCTTCTCACTTCCAGGGCCGAGTACTCGGCGCCTAGTCGGTCTAGTCGGCGAGGGGCCTTCTAGCGCCTAGGCGGTGAGTACTCGACCTTACAGACCTTCTTTTAGAACACTGGGAAAAAATAAGCAGAAACAGAACTCATGTGTAACATTTGCTCGTCGGAAAGCCCTAGGGTGTGAACCAAAGATGGTGGCAACCACTCTGTGAGGACAAGTGGAGTCCACATTGATGTTTACTCATATGGCACGTGTAGGGGGATACGTTGTTGATGGACATGTCTCGAATACTCAAAGACTATGGTTCATAGTTCTACGGAGTTGTCGTCGCCAATGGTCACCCCACACGCCTCAGATCAGGTCAGCTTTGATCTGACTGGGTTAGGCGTCAGAGCACCATTCTAGGACCTTGGCGTCTCATGTCTTGGTGTTTGTCCGAGGTAGATCAAAGCGGCGGAACTCTCTTCGAGTGTAAAGTTTTCCCTATCTTAACAAGCCTCCAGTCGACACATCCTCCAAAGCACCCACGAAAGGTTCTTGGGCGCGGCTCATAGCCCGATCCTAGAGAAAATGTGCCCTCGATGCTACCAAACAAGAACAGAGGATTATCTTCTGTCTTGTGATACCAAGGTGCCGTATGGTCAAGGAAGCCCTTGGCATTGAGGCCCTGGCTGAAGAGAACAATCTTCGAGGAGATATGGGATAGGAGAAGAGAATCATGAAGGCAAAGGGAAACAATTCAGTCATTCGTAATTGTTAATTTGGGCAAAAATGAGGACAAATTTTAAGAGGACTGTATATAATGCTGGAATCTATGCTGAAATAGATGCTTAAGAAGCTATAGAGGAACAGGAAAAATGCTGGCACATATTGAACAACTGATCACCACAATGGTAAGAGTTAATGCCATCCTCGTAATAGCAAGTTAACCAATAACCAAGAAAGAAAAGTCAACAATCAAATTAACTAAGTTATTCTCTTGAAGCTTCAAAAAAACGTCGTTCTTGAGCTCCCAATAGACTGAAATAGCAAGCATAATCAATGTTCTTGACCCACCAACAGATGGCAGAAGAATATTCTATTTGATTACATGTTTCCATGCTAACCAATCCGGACTAACCAAATTTGGGATTAAACGTAAGCAAGCGGTGTCAGAGAAATCCAAGTTGTCTTCGGAAGGATGAAAGAATCTGGGGGAAATGGTTCAATTTCTCACTAGAATGCAATGTGAGATACTGGGTGGGTACCGGAGCAAGTGACGACTAGTTTTCCAAGTTGGCGCAACATAAACCTTCCAGTTTCGAAAAACGGCTGGGTTTATCCAACTTCACAGTTTAAGTTGTTGCTTTTGAAAGGATGAAAGAATCTGGGGGAAATGATTCAATTTCTCACCAGAAATGCTAGGTGAGATACCGGGTAGTTACTGGAGCAAGCGACCAGTTGTTTTCCAAGTTGGCGCAACGTACACCTTCCAATTTTGGCAAACGGCTGGGTTTATCCAACTTCACGATTTAAGTCGGTGCCTTTGAAAGGATGAAAGAATCTGGGGGAAGTGATTCTATTTCTCACCAGAAATGCCAAGTGAGATACCGGGTAGTTTCTGGAGCAAGCGACGAGTTGTTTTCCAAGTTGGCACAATTTAAACCTTCAAATTTCGACAAACAGCTGGATTAATCCAACTCCACTATTTAAGTTGGAAACCTAAATTCAGAATCCAGATTAAACTTAAAACCTAAATTCAGAATCCAGATTCAACATCTAGAGGTAACTCTATCACGTCCATTCTGTCAAACCTAAATAAATAACATGCCCATATACAAATTCCAAGGAGCAATGTTCAAACCAAACAGATATCAATGCAAACAAATTCTGAATACGAATTACAAAATTCTCAAACAAAAACTCCCCAAAGTTTTCTAATTCCCTGACGTACCGAGAAAATTCAAGCAAGTAAAATGAAATAAAAGAACAACTCATTTCTCAATAGACAATCATAAACATATAAGCAGTTTGAAAAGGAACTGACGTATAACGTTTGCTTGTCGGCAAGTCCTAGGGCGCGAACGAGACCGATGCTCTGGTTCTCGGAAGCGGGGAAACCGTTGCCGATGACGACGGCACGCCTGATGACGCCGTAAACGGCACCTTCGAAGATGTCAGGCACGCCCATGGGGCCGCTGGGCGGTTCAGGAAGCCTGATTGGCTTCATCTAAGGAATTACGGTGAGCAAAACCCTTCGAGAGGTTTCCAAATCGTCTTCGATTTTATACCTATTTTTGTATGTAGATGTATTGGTGCTTGTATAGATATGGATGTGAAGAAGAAGACGAAGAAGAAGAGTGGAGCAGGGTGTGAGAGAGATGAATTGCTGTACAAATGAGAGGGGGAGAGAGAGAGAGAGAGAGAGAGAGAAGGGTTGCGACGTTGCGTTGGCAAGAAGGTATGTCTGGAACGAACTGAAGGTGGATGCACGATTTCGGAAGTTTTCGGCGGAGATTGGCACGCGGAGAGAATTTACTGGCTATGTGTTTTCGCTTCTCGTGCACCCAGACCTACACAATCCTCTTCTCCGATGCTTTTGGCAACATTGGTTAGAATTCCTTTTAGAACATAAAAAATGATTGAGACATTTACCATCAGGTCACCCTTGAATCCCATAATTACCATCATGTCACCCTTGAATCCCATAATTACCATCAGGTCAAGCCCAACTCTGAAAAATTTTCATCAACTCCCCAACCCGTATAAAAATGTCTAAATCATAGGGTACCCTATGAAAGTGCCTAAAATCCTAGGGTACCCTATGAAAGTGTCTAAACCACTAAACCTTATAATAAGAAAGTGCACCCTAAACCTAAACTCTAGGGTACCCTATGAAAGTGCCTAAAATCCTAGGGTACCCTATGAAAAGTGCCTAAACCACTAAACACTATAATAGGAAAGTGCACCATAACCTAAACTCTAGGGTACCTTACGACTAGGGTACCCTATGAAAGTACCTAAAATCCTAGGGTACCCTATGAAAGTACCTAAAATCCTAGGGTATCCTACGACTAGGGTACCCCATGAAAATGCCTAAAATCCTAGGGTACTCTATGAAAGTGTCTAAACCACTAAGACCCTATAATAGGAAAGTGTACCCAAAACCTAAACTCTAGGGTACCCCTATGGCTACGGTACCCTACGACTAGGGTATCTTATGAAAGTGCCTAAAATCTTAGAATACTCTATGAAAGTGTCTAGACCACTAAAACCCTATAATAGGAAAGTGCACCCTAAACCTAAACTCCAAAAAAGAGTGACTTACCTTAGTGGTAATTAAAAAAAATGACTTACCTTATTGGTAATTAAACATCTCTTTTCTAGACCTAGGCCTCCTTTGGGTAAAAAAACCATTGTGGTTTATTTTTCGTCTTTATTCACAAAACTTTAAGTTTGACTAATAATTTTATACTTTTTAGATTTCTCTCGTAGAGAGGAGCCAAGAAACCACAACAAATCGACCGAAAACTAACAAATGCAAAAAAAAATTGAATAAGGACAAAACCAAAAAAACCAAAAAACCACCAAAAAACCAGTTTTTTCAATTCACCCAAAGGAGGCCCTAGAGGTAATAATCCCAAAATGATTCTACAGAGGTTTTGATATGATTCAAAATGAATTTTATCCTGATATAAATGGGTTCAATACTTCAATACAATAATGTCTTGTGATTCTTCTTCTAGATAAATATATTTTGATATGATACCAACCATTATCTGATCAATGCGATTTTAGTGTGGTGGATATTCACAACTAGCTCTGAAACGAGAATGATTTAAATCATCAAAGTAAGTCCAGAAAGAATCTATAGACGAACAAACTGGATCGAAATTGGACCGTTTTTCTTTCCCTCTGTCTCACAGAGATGAGTCCTAGGGATGGGTATGGAGGTGGATTGGGATCAAATAGTACTATCTACGACCCCGAACCCCTTTCCCGTCTCTGTTCCCGCCCCGATTCTCAACGGGACTTTGTTTTTATCCTCCATTCCCGCTCTAAATGGGGAACGGGGATTATAGAGACCTATGCCAAATTTTATTTATATTGTTTGAGATTTTTTTTTTTTGTGTACACGTGCTTTTATAAATGCATTTGATTGATTGGGCCCGGATTTGTGTGCCATGGAATGGGGGTGAGAATTGTTGAAAACCTTTGGAGTGATTATTTAATTAAATTTTGTAGTTGAAGGGCCTTAGTGTATTGAATTATAACACATTAGGAGATGAAAATATTACAAGGTACTTGGAGGGGGTTCTAGTGCAATTTTGCTCTTGGATATTAGATTTCCCAGGGGAGAGATCAACGTGTCCTCTCTGTTAGTATTTTTTTCCCCCGCAGCTCTCTCTCTCTCTCTCCAACTCCAACTCCAACTCCACAAACCCTCATGTTTCAAACCCAAAATTGAAGTCTAAGACGTGAGATTCAACCTAAGATCCAGAAGGGAATATTGTTCTACTTGGCGAGATCTTCAAATCCATCCAAACAAAGTCCAATTTGGTCGACTTCGGGTTTCCATCATTTGGGGGGTTTTGCTCTTTGAGGTAGGATTTATGCTAAATGTTTACATATGGAAGTGTATATGTGTAGATATACCTTATTTTGAGTTTTTGATAGAGTAATCAAATTTATAAGCAAGCTTGGGGATTTTCTTTACATGGTTCCGGAGCTCATAATTTTCTGAAAATTTTATTGAGAGTTCCTCTATATGTCCTGTTTGTTGGGTTAAAGTTTCAAATTTAGATTCCATGTGTAGAGCTCTATAGAAATTCTTGAAGTGGCTGCAGTCAAATTCGAAGCTGTGCAGGAAGCACCAACACATCTTAGAAAAACATTCTTTTCTTTAGCACGGTATCGAAATTGCGCACCATTTGATTTCTCTGAAACTAGACACGTATATCTTTATGTATATGTAAAGATTGTACCTTAATTTTTCCCTAGTACAATAAGTTTTTAGGTTAAAGTTGAGGCATGTGTGCATTTTCTAAAATCCTTTGTTTAGGAAAATTATCTTTCTTTAAACGGGTGTACAAGTGGTAGGTACTATTATGCACACTATGTGTTTGATGAAATGCTAGTAACGTAGATGAGTATTTTCCTAAACCTAGTATAACTTTTTTGTGTGTTTAGTGAATTTGTGGGAAGTACACCTTGATGTATTAATTGGATACTTGTTATTTACTATGTCTGAGGAGACTACATTGAAGTTATTCTGTTGTGGTTAATTTAGATGATTCGGGCTTTAAGCCAAGTATTGAGATGAAAAGAAAATCATTTTTGATTGTGGTTGGTTGATTTAGGCCATTGGATTAAGAATGGTGATAAGGTGTTGTGTTAGTTATCGAGAGGCGATATATGTGTAATAAGATGATAAGTTTGAGTAATATTGAGAAACTAACAATGTGAGGTGTTGTTAGCCAATAGTCCTCCTAGTTTAGGTGAGGCCTATGTTAATGGGTATTCGGAAAGGATCGATGTATTGCTTGTGTTGACAATGTGTTTGTGACGTGCTATTCTCTTTCTTCATTTATATATGTACAGTGACTATGTGTGAGTTGGATGATATGGAAATGGGTGCTTGTGTTGAGAGGGTAGGTTGAGCGGATATCATTGAATTGGGAAGGGTCGAACCGGGTTACATGACGTAATGAAAATTAAAAATTTAGTTTCCTAGGTCATAAGTACTACCCAAGTAAATTAATGAATTATTAGCGTGACTTTTGCTTGGTCGTTTAAGAACATTATCATTGGGCACACTGAAGGAAAAGAAAGCAAGAAAAAAAAAACTTTTATATGGTTTCAATAATACAAATACAAAAGGAAGAAAGTATATAATTTTTCTTTATTTCGACCTATATATATATATTCATATCTATTCGTTTAGCATATTTCCTATCCGGGCTTAGGCTCATGTTGTTGT
Organism: Vaccinium myrtillus; assembly: GCA_016920895.1. Taxonomy (NCBI): domain Eukaryota; kingdom Viridiplantae; phylum Streptophyta; class Magnoliopsida; order Ericales; family Ericaceae; genus Vaccinium; species Vaccinium myrtillus. The sequence continues at coordinate 12,158,052 of CM029275.1, read as the reverse complement.
TGATACCAACTTTTCAGGTTCCGAAGTAAATTCGAAGGCCTGAGGATCCTTGGTTATGTCCTAGCTCTTCTTTGGAGAGATTCATTCCCTACTTGTATATATTTTTTTGACTTGTGAGCCTACGAGGCCATAAACTTGAATTTTTTTTATTTTGGGAATGCATAAATCTAAATAGTGGTTCTTGGAACTTTTGTGCTCTAGTGGAGCGTACTAATTGTACTTTATTAAGGGCATCATTTTTGAAAAATGCAGCGTCGTATCGGCATGACATAAGAGCATCTCTAGTGCACTACCTAAAAAATGTTTGCTAAAGTGTACACCTAAGCACATGTGAGATCTTATTTTGTGTACTAAGAACTTAGTTAGCTAGCTAAGGAGAAATGCACTTTAATGGGGCTCCCTAAAAATGTTCATTATCTTTTAGAGTGGGACCCATTTAAGTGGTGAGGGGTGCCAAGTGGTCCCACAAAATTCTCCTCTCCTCCCCTTCTCTCTATCTGTCCCCTCTTTCTCTCTCCTTAAGTCTCTCCCCAAATATAGGTAGTCACTTAGGGCACTTTAGGTAGTGAGGGGTGTCACCTAGGATTTTAGGGAGTCAATTTTTGTGCACTAGAGACCATTTTTTGAGTTTTTTCTTAGCTTACTAATTAGGACACTTTAGGCAACTCTTTTAGGTAGTGCACTAGAGATGCCCTAAGGATGGATATCTTGTTAACTATAGTGTGTTATCTATGAACAGGTTTAATTGTGACTTATAGTTGCTCATTTTTTGGGCATGTCTTGTCAATTTTTTTTTAAAGAAGATAGTAATTTCGCTCGTTTCTTTTTATGCCTAAATATCCAGGGTGTGACAGGATCCCGACGGAGATTTTGAGATTTAAATATTTAAAAAAAAAAAGATTGTTAGTATATATGACTTCAACAGTGTTGGCTGAACAAACAGAAGTACTAATACTACAAACACAACCACAAGTACATCATATAGCACAACCAAAAGCCACACTTAGTTTGGCCTTTAGTGCAGATTACACCTCTGCTTACAGAGCCCTCCACAATTCGGGAATCAGAAATGAATCAAATGATACTGAGATAATCCTAACACAATTACAGTGAGACCCTTAGACGTTTGGAGAGAATTTAGTGAGACCCTAGAGTTTCATAAGTCATGAATAGAACCCTAAGTATCGGGGATTCGGGGACGGGGTGGGGCGTGGATCAATCGGGAAACAAATTCAGCGCGGGGATATGCCTGCCCCCACCTCCTGCCCGATCCCTAAAAAATTTCAAAAATAATGTCCGTATCTTATCCAATGTCCAGATAGATCTTCAAAATGCCGATCCGTTCGGGAAGGAGATAGAATCGGATATGAACTGGTCGGACGAAATGGCCATGTGCCTAGATGGTCCACTGCGAAAGAGGTGTAATTTCTCTATAAAAAATAAAGTTTTTCCGTGTATGTTATTCAAAATTTCTTTGCACTTTTTTACACCTAAATTTAGCCACTCATGAATAACAAAATGGCAAGTGGCATTGTCAATTGGGTATGGGCACACTTTAAAGGGAGTGTTCCACTAACAAAAAACAGTTTTTTCCGAAAACCAAGACAGATCATTTTCTTACAATACATCACACAAAAACTCTGAAAATCCAGTTTATTCTGAAAACTGTCTTAGTGGAACACCTCCTAAGTCAGCTTGAATCTTACAACAGTAACTTGTATCTAGTGAGGTTTTTTTTTTTTTTTTAAGGTTTTTTTTTAATTAATGTATTGTGAGAGAATGACCTTTCTTGAAAAACATAATAAACCAAAAAGTCAAAAAATCCTTAGCAGAATGGGGCCATATGACTTGTAACTTGTAGCAATAGCAATTGTAACTGTAGAAGTTAGTTCAGCTCCGTTCTTGTTTTTTGTTCGATTCCAATTTGAGTCAAACCAAAAAACAAGAATGGAACCGAACTAACTCTTATAGCTACATTTGCTATTGCTACAAGTTACATTGTAATTTTTTTTTTTAAAAGAAATTTATATTGAAGTGTCATTTTTTCTTTTATGTCCTTTACTCTGCTATTTTAGTTGTTTTTAGCTTGCCAGTTATTCAACACTTTCTTATGCAAGAGAAATAGACTTTCAAACGCCTAAAAGAGTTTGGCTCCTGAGTTTTTTTTATTATTTTTTTTTATTTTTAAACAGAACGTTTTTGAAAGTGTGGCTCTTGAGTTTGAAAGCGTGGCTTTTCAACTCCCAAATCTAAAAAGAATTCTCGGATCTAACAACACCCAAGTTCTCCGTTGACCATTTTTTCTACATTCTCCTATTGACTCTTTCCAGCCAGTCGCATAGCAATGCATAAATCTCACACTCAGTTAGTTTGCAAATTGCCCCGTAGGTATTATGGACACAACGTGTTGGTGATATTACAATAATAAACACCAAAAATTAAAAATACAATGGACAAATTAACAGGCTGAGGCACGGAAATCTCGCTCTCTTTAAGGAGATTCAAGCCCTCTACGGTAATAAACTGGTGCAGTAGACAATCTCTGGCTTGTCCCCTCCAGGATACAACAACCCGATAATTTATCGTGTGGTTTGAACCTACTCTGCACAAGTAGGAGAACCCAAAGCTCCACCAAATAAATGCCCTTACACTTTGCCCAAAAATCACTCGTATATAGTTGAACTTAACAGATTAAGTTTTAGAGAAGAGGAGCTAAAGGGAAGGATGAAGTATACTAAGTGTTTGGAGAGGTTTTTCTCGGCTTTTTGGCTGGAAATTACACACCTCACAAGCTACAATTGCATGCTTTATATGGACTTGGGGGAGGTGATGTGCACCCCTCGGCCGTTGGATCGAGTTTTGGACGGCTCGGATGCGTTCGGCAATTATCCTTTAGTTTTGATTTTTTTTTACGGTAAAAAATCAAAACACATCCGAGCCGTCCAAAAACACGATCCAACGGCCGAGGGGGTGCACAGCACCCCCCATTTCCGCTTTATATATACACCAAGTCGTGCATGCATATGCAATGTGAACATGAAGATTTTCCACCAATGACTTGACTTAAAGAAACCAAATTCCATAAGTAAACTTGGGCATTACGGAAATGAAGTTTTTCCACAAGCAAGTTAATGCTCTATTAATGCTATTGTCCTAAAAAGCTTAAGAGAACGCAGTTAATACACATTTTCCTAAAAAGCTTAATCAAATTTCCAGTATTAACCCTTACCCCATCCATTTAAAATTACTTCTGATCCATAATGAGGGTGAATACTGTGAATTTGTAACTATTTACCCACTTTTTTATTTTTTTGAAAAGAACAAATATTTTGAGAAGGGGGCCACATTTGCCTTCTTCTTACCATCTTATCTCCTTTTCTTTTGTGAATGTAAAGAAGAATTAATTTTTGAATGCAAAGATTGCTTAAAGCTGACCGACTGGTAGGAGAAGAAACTCATTACTTTGCATGCATGCATGTTGCTCCGTATTGAGAATATAAATAATAAAGTTGTTTATCTTTCTAACAACCTAAGCTTTTAGATGAGTTGATAATTCACAATAATACTCTGACAAGTCTTGACGGAATAAGGAGATTGCACCCATTCTCTTTTACTCATCATTATCCAAAAGTCCACAACCTTGTGTTCCCCCATTGCATCTCTTTTCTCTTTTTTTGTCAAGGCAATCGAGTGGAATCCCTTGGACATCCAATCCTGCAGCAGCTAATTGCTCGGCTTAGTCCTGGGCTTCTGTCATTTTTACAATTGATGAGGTCAAGGTTCAGCTTTTTTAAACGTCAAAGAGTTACGATTTCTTTCTTTTTTACAAATTTTTTTTTTAGTGCAGCGAAAGCTTAAATAAACGACGAAAACGAGAGTTTAAAGATCCAGAGTTATTACAAACGAGATACTAATCTCTAATCCTACCAATTCCCAATCCATCTTCAAGCACAAACTGCCTGATGGATCGGGGAGATACCTTAGTAACCACAAGGTCTTCATGTTGTTCGGCGCACAAATGCACGAGATGGTCTGCACTTTGATTAGTCTCCCTAAAGATGTGAGAGAGAACAAAATTTGTGCGAGCTAACAGAGCTTTGGCATCTAAGATGAGATCCAAGTAGGGGTGGCCGTTGTTAGGGCCCTCTGTGATTAACTGGACTGCAATGGATGAATCTGACTCGATTGATATGTTGGCGTATCCCTTTTCCAGCATGATTGTAAGCCTGCGATATATTCCCCAGATTTCGGCCTCCAAACTAGACTTGCAAGACAGCTTCCCGTAGTATCCCGCTTTGTTGTTGGTCATGTAGACACATCCGTCCATATTCAACTTCACACCACCTGCCAAAGGGTTCCACCAAGTAATAAGCATAGTGTCGGGATAACCATTGAAGAGTGGGGATTTAAATGCATTGGTAACTTCAGAGGCATATGCTATGATATTTCTCGTGCTAATAAGAGGATTTATATCCACATTTTCAACAAAAATGATAGGTACACACCCTCCCAACCACTCCCCACCACACCCTGTCTCACATGTGTGGTGGGGCTCACCCGGTGGGTCCCAGTGGACCCCACCGCACATGTGAGAGAGGGTGTGGTGAGGAGTGGTTGAGAGAGTGTGTACCTATCATTGTTCCATTTTCAAAGCTCATTTTGTTGCGATCCTTCCAAATTTGCCAAAGAATAATAGCAAATAAAGTGCTACGAGAAACGTCATAGCCTATGCCTACTTTACCTTTCCTTTTTACAATTGATGATGAGGTCAAAGTTCAATTTTTTTAAATGTCAAAGAGTTACAACGAGGAGACACTACATTTGATGGTGTAAAATTTGTAAAACCACTCATATTGTAAGAAAGAAATAAGCAAACATGAGTCTGATAATCAATTTCTTCCACTGATAAAATTTGACCTTTCGATTTCTTTACCGTAATAGAGAGTGTACGAGAATGGCAACTAAGTTAGTAAACTTAGTCCTAGTTCGAATGTACACTTACATAATTGTACAATGGGAGCCAAAGTACTGTATGATCTCTCCTCATCACGAGAAATTTTTCAGTGCCGAGCGGGTAACATGGGCGGTACCCGACACACATCTCGACCGTCTAAAAATGTACTAGACGATCTTGATTTTAAATACTCGAGTTTATTTAAAATTCTGGAAGAGTTTATTTCCCTGGAAGCAGAGACGGAGCTCAATAGGGGGGCGGGGTGGCACGTGCCACCCCGGGTCTCCCCCTCCAAAAAAAACTACTTTTGTATTATGTGTTATTTTCTTCAAAAACGTGTATATAATTTTTGGTATTAAACATGTCAATAAGTGATTAATCGATGAAAATGTGTAATTTTATGGTATTAAGTATGTGATAGATGATTAACACATGAAAATTTGTACTTTTAGGGTATTATGAATATTAACATTAGAAAACTTGTACTTATTATACTAATTACTCCCTCCATCCGTAAATATAGTCCATCACTAAAAAAAAGATCAATTTTTGGAAAAAAAAAAGATCAATTTTTGGATAAAAAATAAAGCACTTGTGTGTGTACTTTCTCATATTTCTTGACACCAAATTAAAGAACTAACTGCGATTTTTATCCAAAAATTTACGCCGTTTTATAATAAACTATCTTTGTGGAGCAGAGGAAGGGAGAACGTTGTCACAGAAACGTGCTCAGTTTTTCCTGGTTAGTTTCACATCACTTGACTTCGTAATTATAAGTCTTCCATTTTCAGGAGTTGCCCACATCGATCCTAATCTAATCCTGTTCCAACTTGTTAACGAACCAAAAACAAAGTCTACCCATTTTGTATCCCCCATGCCTCAATAAATTACCCCTCATTCTCTACATCTAAAATTTTCTTTTAGAGTCATTTATGATAATTGGTTTATACAAATTTACCAATTTTTTTCCTTTGGTTTTTCAACGAGGACAAATATTTTGGGAAGGGGGCAACCTTTATCTCTTCTTCTTATCATCTTTTCTCCTTTTGTTTGTGAATATGAAGGGGAAAGTCAATTAATCGTGTTCTTTAATTCTTGAATGCGAAGGTTGCTTAAAGCTGGCTGACCGATAGACGAAGAAAATTGTTATCTTACACGCTTAGATTTGTGCTCTCGACAGCTGTTGACATGATAAGGAGATTGCACCCCCCAATTCTCTTTCACCTTGTACATCATTATCCAAAATTCCCCAACCATGTTGACCCCTGATGCATTTGTTCCTCCTTTTTTAGAGTCCTTTATCATTATCTAAAATTGAGTTTGCTAGATCCTTGGAAATGTATGCTAATATTAATATATAGAAAGTAAACATGATAGAGGTATTGTTCATTTATGAATATCCAACCACGTTTGAGTTACGCTATTATCAAGCAATGGGCAATTTCGAAATCTAATTTTGTATGGTATGTGTAGGGGTTCGGATAATCCGAGCAGTATAAGGAGACTGGAATAAATCTGATCGGACAAGGTTTCAGCAGAAGCAACCGAAGGGATATCTTTGGGGGACCCTTCGGTAAAAAGGTTATTACTAGCTAGCCCGAATAGTAGGAGGGGGGTTCGGTCCCTCTGTTTCGGTCGCTCTCCGAAGGCTCACAGATAGCTCCATTAGAGTTGGGAGCAATCTTGGGAATGGCGTGACCGAGAGGTCGAGCAGCCAGCCTCATCACGAGAGGCACCACAGAGATTCCAAAGGGATAATTCTGGGGACTGACTCAGCAAAGAAGTTAATGCTGCAGATGCGTGTAACAAACTATGATAATGACAAATGACGTCACCCGAACGGTTCGTGATACGTGTAGTCATATTATTGGAAGCATGTGCTCCCAGTATATTCTCTTGGACTCGTCATCGTGACGTCAGCCGAACGGTTAAGTCATGTGACGGGCACAATAGTACTTGGAGGGCAAGCCAAGGTTCACCTATAAAAGGTAACCTCCACCAAAGAATGAAGGTACGCACAACTCTCTCCCAAACCCTAGATCTACACCTCATCTCCTTCCTCTACTAACTTGACCGTCAGAGTGACGTTCTAGACTCTGCGGTCCAGTCCGGCGCTAACGGTATGTTAAGTGTGCAGGTCTTGTTGCACTAGAGTGAAGGACAATCATCTTCGTCAATTGTCACCGTCGAGAAGAACCATCGAAGAAAGACAGGCTCCACAAAGGACAATCATCTTGTCAATCGTCACCATCGAGAAGAACCATCTGAGAAAGACAGGCTCCACAATATGATTTATTATCAAGTCTATATATTAATATATTTTATATATAGTGGTATAAAACAAAGGAAATTTTCCTATGCACAAAGAAAATTATATGCTAAGAAAGCGTGGACAAAAAATGCTCGAAAGAATTAGAAAAAATAGTGCAGTGTATGCAAGGTCAGCTCAAAGTCTTAGGGCAAATATTCAAATTAAGCTGATAAAAAGCCAACAAAAATTTGTAAAATTGGTAAACCATTACAAGTTTTTGTTTTTATTAGTTAGAATTCATCTTACTTGGCAAAGTGATAAGCCAAGTGTATAGTCTCACATTGTTCACTCAAATATGTTCAAGGCTAACACGATGATACAACATGCATGCCTATTCGCTACGTTGCGTCATGTCAGCAATTGCACGCGATGGGTACCTATGGAGTCAGTTGACACAGTCAAATCATGCTTAGACCAAAATAGAATTTTGTATATGTCTCTATATGTTGTTGTTTCCTTAATCTCAATGAATTTGGACAAAAGAGTATGGGGTGTTTGGGCGACAGGTTTTTACATTTTCACATTCTACTTATCTTATTCTCCCTGTTTGGGTGACAAATAGCAAAATCAATTATGTGAGAACTCATTCTCCATTTCTCGTGTTCCAAGCGAAAAGCCAGAAAGAGCTCCGGAGCTCCTTTTCACATTTTCGTTTCTACTTCTGGCTTCCCCTCAAATTTGCTACCACATTCTACCCCTGTACCCTTATCCTCTGGAATACCCTTTTCTTTCCACCACAAAATCAAATGACAGGAGAGAGAAAGAGAGAGAGAGAGAGAGAGAGAGAGAGAGAGCAGAAGCCACACCGCAGATCTACCACGTCGGTCGCCGCCACTATTGTTCAGATCTAGACCTCGTTCATCCTCTTTTCTTTTCAAAATTTTTTCTTCTGAAAATGAAAATGATGAGAGCTTGTGCCATTTATGATCTTCTTCCTTTGATCAGATTTACCGCGCCGCAGATCTCGTCTGTTTTTGGCATGTCGGTTGCTTATGGTGTAAAGAAAGATGGAATAAGTGAGAAGAAAATAGCCACCAAACAGTAAAAAATAAATAAAGACAGAAGTGGTGGTGTGGAATCGGTGTGATGGAAGAAAATGGGTATTTTTGTGGCTCTGGTTCTTGTTAAATTTTTGGACCAATTTTTTTTTGTTTACTATAATTAATTAACAAGCGCAAAATAGTAAAAAATCAATCCATAACTCATTTTCAGCAATTTTCTCCCAAATACTACTACTGTCGGAAAATGCATTCTGCACATTTCTCCCAAGCACTCTTCCCAAATTCAAAACACATTTTGACCGTAATCCAAAAAGTCATAAAGCCAAAAAGTTAAAAATGAAAAATTGAAAAGTAAGCTTCCAAACACTCCTATGTAACGAATGGAATTTATAAATGTATACAAGTGTGGCCTAAGCAAGAATGGGGGACACAAAGAATTCAAATTATTATCTGATCTATTCAACCTGAAAAAACTCATAACAGCTTTAAATTTAATTATTCGAGGTTTTTTGCATCTTCAATTGCAATGTCATACGTCTTTCTTACTCCAATTGGTAACTGAAGTGTTTTAAGTCCAATTGCCCTGTTATTTTTTATCTCTTGGGTAAGTTCATATCCGCGGGCAAGTGGGCAACGCCGCGGGCCTCTGACTAGTCTTTACCGTAAGGGCGTGATTGGATGTAGGATGAGAAGGGGTATAAAATTATACCCCTTGGTTTTATCCCGGTCCCACCTCCTCATGCATGGTTTGGCAAATTTTTGGGAGGGGCATAAATTTATACTCCTCCCAGATTAATACCCCTTAATACCCCTGGAGGGGTACTAATTAGTAACGGGGGGTGTTATTGTTTAGTACCCCTCAATACCCCTAGTTAAATTACTCGAATACCCTCCCTTATCCCCTCCCCTTACCCCTACCATGTTTACTGTTTTTATTAAAAGCAACCGAATTGCTTTTTAAATATTTTACGAACTCTTGCGATTTCCTTCGGATCAAAAAATGAAGTACTTTTGCGCATAATTTTTAAATTTTTTTTGCACCAAATTAAACTACTAATTGAGATCTTTAATTCGATACAAAAAAATTTGAAAAATTTTATACTTTAGAATTTGACATTGTTGCCTTGCTTTGCAATATCCTTCGGATAAAAAAATAAAGTATTTTCACATTAATTTTTATACTTTTTTTTGCATCAAATTAAACTAAAAATTGAGATCTTTAATTTGATACAAAAAAAATTTAAATTTTTTTTATACTTTAAAATTTGACATTGTTGGGGAATAACATAAAAATTACTAATTTGAATACAATGCTGATGCTATCAATAGCAATCGCAAGTGATCTCTACTGTTTCCTGCATTTAAGTTTTGTTTTATTCTCTTTATCCTTTTTTGCACCTTGGTTGATGATAATGTGAGAATACTCAATGTATTCAAAGACTTTATTAATAAAAGTAATTATTATATCATATTTATTGAAAAGTATAATTAATTTAATTAGTTTGTATTTATATATTTATTTTATCGTAATATTTAATATTACCCATGCACAAGGGCAAATAAGTCATTTGTCCGCTTTTTACATCATCCACCCAACTTTATCCCCCTTTATCACAAATTCATCCAAACCACGTACTATTTGATTCCCCTTCCATAAACATCACATCAATGTGGGTCCACCCTTACTAACTAATATCCCTTACTATCTTATCCCCCTTACTATTTAATCCCACCAAAATTTATCCCGCATCCAATCGGGGCCTAAAGAAAGTGTACGAGAATGGCAACTAAGTTTCCTAGTACTTCGAACGTACACTTACCAAGTGGATATTACGTGGCGGTACCTGACGCGCATCTCGGTCGTCAAAAATGTATTAGACGGTTGAAAGAGTTTATTTAAAATCCAGATTGCGGAATGAACGACTGTAATGGAGTGCTACGAGTTCACGTCAGACACCACGTGGTACCCGCTCACTACTGAAAAATTTCTCCCTAATCACAGAAACGTGCTCAGTTTTTCCATGGTTAGTTCCACATCACTTTCTTGTACAAGTGCTCTCACTTGACTTCGTAATTATAAGTCTTCCATTTTCAGGAGTTGCCCCCTGTTTCTACTTATTAACAAACCAAAAACAAAGTCTACCCATTTTGTAGCCCCATGCCTCAATAAATTACCCCTCATTCTCTACATTTAAATTGTACTTTTAGAGTCCTTTGTGATAATTGGTTTGTACAAATTTACCCATTTTTCCCTTTCGTTTTTCAACGAGGACAAATATTTTGGGAAGGGGGCAACCTTTGCCTTCTTTCTTACTATCATCTTTTCTCCTTTTGTTTCTGAATACAAAGCGGAAAGTCAATTAATCGTATCCTTTAATTCTTGAATGTGAAGGTTGTTTAAAGCTGACTGACAGATAGACGGAGAAAATTGTTATCTTACACGCTTAGATTTGTGTTCTCGACAGGTATTGACATGATAAGAAGATTCCCCCCCCACACACACACACACGCACGCACGCGCAATCCTTTAATTCTTGAATGCGAAGGTTGTTTAAAGATGACTGACGATAGACGGAGAAAATTGTTATCTTACACGCTTAGATTTGTGTTCTCGACAGGTATTGACATGATAAGAAGATTCCCCCCCCACACACACACACACGCACGCACGCACACGCAATCCTTTAATTCTTGAATGCGAAGGTTGTTTAAAGCTGACTGACGATAGACGGAGAAAATTGTTATCTTACGCGCTTAGATTTGTGTTATCGACAGCTATTGACTTGTGTTATCGACAGCTATTGACATGATAAGGAGATTCCCCCACACACACACACACACACACACACACACACACAATCCTTTAATTCTTGAATGCGAAAGTTGCTTAAAGCTAGCTGACCGATAGACGGAGAAAATTGTTATCTTACACGCTTAGATTTGTGTTCTCGACAACTGTCGACATGATAAGGTCAAATAAGCAAGTCTCCCAAACAAGTCTCTTTCACCTTGTGCATCATTATACAAAATTCCACAACCATGTTGACCCCTGATGCATTTGTTCCTCCTTTTTTCTTTTTTTCTCTTCCCCTACTCTGTATCAATAATGTCAAGTCTGTAATAACCTAACCGAGTTCAATATAAATCAACAACAACTCGAGAAAGGAGGGTACAAGAATGCCCGCTAAGTTATGCCTATGTTGACCAAAAAAAAAGAAAAAAGCCGAAATATTGAATTATTGGCTTATCCTGCCAATAAATCAAATTAAATTTGCGTACTTTTTTGACCATTTTGGTATTCCATAAGCTCAAACTCCTTAGATTATTGAACTTCAATAAGCAAATAAGCAAATATTAATTTTTCTACTAAAACAGGCCGTATTCCTTGTTCAGTGTACACTCTGGGAGTCAAATTAGTGTATAATTATCTGTCCTTGTATCAGAAGAGTGCTCTGTATTTTCCTAGTAGTTTTTCCATCACTAGAATAATTATGTAAGTCCTCTCATTGACTTCGTAATTATAAGTCTTCCAATTTCAGGGGTTGAGTCTTGAACCACACATCCTCATGTAATACTATTAATTCCAAATTAACCAAAATTATGCTGAGATTGTGAAGACTAGGATTTCGCCCACTTGGTATTCAATCAAACACTTGGTGTGGTGAACGAGAAGTCGGCAATCAGTCCTTTGGTCAATTGAGAGGAGTTTCAATTGTAAGTTAAGGTCGTTTGCAATCACACAATGTTACTTTTTAACGTTTGATTTCTTCCCGTGGTTTTTTACCCATTTGGGATTTTCTACGTATATCATTATGTTAATTTTTGTTCTTCAATTTTTATTTATTTGCTTTAATTGATTGGGTAGCAAAATAGGAATTTTACACCCGAACAACGCGTTTTCAAGTTTTGAAGGATTTCAAGAGAGACTTTCTCCGTTGCAACCCTAATTCTCATGTTCTCATAGCGAAACACCAAGCAATCCCGTGAAGTACGATAAAGTGATTTATTTAAGTCGAAACTACGTATATCACTTGTCTTGCTTGTTGCTTCGATTGTTTATTGTTTTTTCTTTTTTCTTGTGTGATTGATTTCTTGCCCTAACAATTTAAACATTATCTTGATATACAATCATGTTGGGCCCGGAGTGCCCAATGAATATGGTTACACAATGCCACTCTTTGCGAACGCTCTAAAAACAGACTTGTGGGTGCAACGTTGAATGTCATAAAAGACTTAATTGAAACCCTTCCTGACACAAATTGGTTTTAAGAAAGATTGAGGAAAAACGGTCCGACAAGTGGTATCAGAGCCCAGAGGTCATGAGTTCAAGTCGCGGGAGCGCCATCGTGAGGGAGAGATTTTTGGGCCCGAAGTGCCCCCACGGATTTGGTTACACAATGTCACTCTCTGCAACCGTTCTAAAAACAGACTTGCGGGTGCAATGTCGAATGTCAGACTTAATTGAAATCCTTCCTAACACCAATTAATTTTTGTAGAGAGGGTGAAAAAATGGTCTGACAAATCACTTTCGTGTTACATCTGCTAAAATCTATAGAAACAAGATTCACTATTTTACTTTTTCAACAATTAGTATGGTGAAAGTAAGAAAAGAAGGCGGCTATAACACAGCGCTACAACTTGAACCTTAAGTCATGACCAATAAAAGAGCGTCCCGTCTACTACGCCATCCCTTGGGCTGAGTTTACAATTAGGGCCAATTCAGTTGTTCCCACTCCCACAGAGGGTCTTGGCCATTGAAATTCCCCAAATTGGTCCCCCCTGAGTATGAACTTTCTGATGAGCTTGTTTTCTCCCCTGTTTCAGTGGCTTGCGACGGTGGCATAGCGTCGTGTCCGTGGGCTAGATGCTGGTTTTCAGATATCCTCCTCGTCTCTGTCCCAAGTGGGCGTCGATCGAATGCTCGAAAGCTTCCTGCTATCACGTAAACTCGGCACAAGCTCAATTCATGCCTCAGCTGCAAGCAATATTCATAGAAAAATGTTCACTTATCAGAACTTAAAAAAAAAAAATACAGTGTATCTTCTCATTCGAAAGATGTCTGACAATCTAAAATCGCTTCAAATATGAGTTTCTCATCTGATAAAATTTGCTGAAATCAACAATTACTAAAATCTTCTTTGATTTAAAGATCTCATTTTAAAGAATGAACGGTTTATTTAAAAAATAACAATGATATCTAGACTAATCATTTTATAAGTTTAACAAAATTCAAATCATGCGGTAAAACCTAATGATATGGATATATGCTTAATCTTACTATTTGCATTGTTACATACAATATGCAACAATACAAATCGGCCATTTTAGGTCAATTTGAAATAGAGTCAATAGCATTGGTTTTGTGGTCCTTTTAATGCTATCACTTCTCTTCTCTCCCTTTCATGTTCTACTTTTATAATCCAGACACAAAATCGAAAAGTTCAAAAATAATAAATACTCTGAATTTTTACTTAAATGAAATAGGGGTAAAGAGTACTTAATTTGAAATTATGACCACGTGACAGAACTAAAAGAGGTAAATACTCCCTCCGTCCAAAAATAGCAATTTCCTACAAACGTGTATTTTTTTATTAAAGAAAAGAAATTACTTTCGATATGATTTTTCGAATTTCTCTGCATCAAATTAAAGATCATGATCAGTTTTTAAATTTGGTGCGAAAAAATTCAAAAAATTATGAAGTGAATTAGTTGAAGCCATGGAAATGAAAAGGGGGAGGGAGAGTTCAGTAAAATCTATGCACCTTTGGGACAGAAAAGCCGTATGGAGCGGAGGTTTCTTGATCAATGGCTCTATACTCGTTCATCTTCCATTTGGTTTTTCTTCCAGTAGGAGCTTTCCCTTTGTAGAACACCATTGTCTTGTTCACTCCAATTACTCGGTTATCCGACGAATAAACATAACTCGGAGATCCAGTGGCTTTCCAGAACCCAGAAGCCGTCATTCTGCTCGGCCTCCCTCCCCGGGCTTCCCTCTCCTGTCTCGGTACGAAGAAAAACCATTGCTCAATGTCTTCATGGCACAGCTCTCCCGATAGCTCTACAAAAGTAACCTTTATATTAGTTTACGAAACAGGACCGAAAACAACATCGGACTTGATTTTTAGCAATTGTCTTCTTCATTTGCTAAAATCAACTGTTGATTTTAGCAGATTTTATCAAATGGGAAACTCATATTTTCGATAAAAACAACTGATAAGCGCCTGCAAAATTTTTGAATCCGCCAATTGGCTGAAACTGGTCTATAGGCTGGTTAAATGAAAATTGAAAAGGGTACGTAGAGGAGTGCATGAAGAATAAGAGGAAGGTGATAAAAAAAAATGGTGTACTAACTTGGAAGGTGCCATGGCTCGTGATCGAAAATGTCGAGGACGGGGATGACACGGTTCAGGTGGTCATTTCTGTTCCCTTCAAGCTTGTTGCGTAGATAGAATGAAATCAGCTCTTCTTCAGTTGGGAAAAAGCGGTATCCCGGTGGCATTTCTTTCATTACTTCCTCTTCTGCTCTTTTACCCTTTTGTTTTGTTTAATGCAGAAAGTAAAGCTCTCATCAGCTGTGCTTTATAGTGCTACTGAAATGTCTTTATCATTTGTCCGTGTCCGTGTGCAGAGAGAGAGAGAGAGAGAGAGAGAGAGAGAGAGAGAGAGAGAGAGAGATTTTCCGAATGAGAGGAGAAAAAGAGGGGGCGGTGCTTGGAAACTTCCCACGCGGTTGTGCCAAGAAAACTACATTACGGAGACAAGGTCATATCTTTATATCCAACACAAAATTTCTGTCTTTCTTTTTTTTCTTTTTTTGTTTTGGGGAACCAGTCTGCAGCCTTCCTGTTTTCAGGTCAGCTATGACGTCAATCCAGGCTTTCTTTCTTTTTCTTTTATTTTTATCAACAATCCATTCATTTTATTAAAACGCTCGAAGGCTAAGATTTCATTGCTAGATAGTAGATACAGGAATGAACTAAAATTACTAATTAATAGTATATGACATGAGCACAAGCATAAACAGGATGAGAGGCTCTTTGACGGATATTGCAAAAGCAGATCAACATGAGGTGTCGGCATAGGGTCCCGTCCTAAATTTAGTAATAGAAGATTCACAGGGAAATCCAGCTCAAACCATAAGCAAAAAAACACTGATGAAATCATGTAGAAAATCATCCCAAAGCTCTGCTATCCAAATACCATCACTGGCCAGCCCATGACGGCAAAGAAAGGTCAACGATAACCCCGGTGAAACTCCGCTGCAACAAGTATTGGACACCACTCCAAGGCAAACCCCCACTGTAAATCTGCCGGGATTATTAAAAAAATCGAAAGCAAGACACAATAATATATTCGAGGTTCGGCAACTACCTACTAGGAATGGAATGGCAGCGGGGCGGGGCTTGGTGGGTTTTGCCATTCCCCAACCCCGACCAGAAAATCTAGCCCCATCCCAAACCCCGATCGGGTAATGTATGGTTACCCCGCCCCACCCTTATCGGGTTAAGGGTTTACCTGCCCCCCTCTTCTATTTTTTTAACATATTAAGAAAATATGTTCTGGACTTCAACATTAGAGAACAAAAATAATAAAAGTTCACAAAAAAAACTAGTATGACTTAACAAAAATCTACTTTCGAAATAGAACATAAAAAATAATTAATATATATAATAAGGTATTTTCGTTGTAAAGGTAAAAATACAAAAATAAAATAAACAAAGGGGTAACTACCCAGTTATATATCATTAACAAAATTGTTTGGTTTTTGACTAGTTGATATTTGCCCTTTATTTGTAAGTGCTTCATTGGTTATTTTTCAAAGACGTTAGAAGTGAAATATCCTTCTTCTTTTTCACCTTTTTTTTCACTTTTTTTTTTTTTTTAACGTTACAACTGTATAATATGATCATTACCGACGGAGAGAGAGAGAGAGAATGTATTGACTGGAGAAGGTCCAAAAGGTGTAGACTAGTAATAGGGAAAAAGAAAAAAAAAAAAAAGGTACTGCTATAGGATAGAAAAAAACGAGTAAAACGGTGGGTTCTATCAAATATTCAACGGCACTTGTAAGGAATCGGGCGGCCTGCTGTCCGCTTGGGGACAGTAGGAGCTGCTGACCATAAAACTCGGTCGTTGTATGGATAAACCACCCACTCAATTTGCACCCCTTAAGTCTCCGTTTGGCTTTCACCCAAGGCATGCACTTGGCCAAAAGAAGAACAACATGGACTCCAAACCCCTCCTTCACGTGGTTTTCGCTTCTTCCTATGCATACACATATACATTTTCTTTTCTTTATTTATGCTTTGTAAAGAATTTGATTTTCTGTTAAACAAAAAAGAATTTGATTTACTTTCAGCCGTTTTTTTTTTTAAAATCGGATGTCCAGACAGCTTGCTCGTATATCGACTAATTCCGGGACCCTAAAGGTAACGATCGGGTATAACCCCGCAGTAGCGCCAAGGTTTGGGATGATTGGCCTCCGTGGAATTCGAACATGCAACCACATAGTCAAACACTTATTGTTTTTTCATGCCCACTTTGCCATGGAAGCATGGACTCCAATCCCTTAATACAAATTAGAGGTTGTTTCTCATTTACTAAAATCAACTCATTTGCTAAAATATACTCCAGTTTCCTCATTTACAAAAATCAACCGTTGATTGGTTATCAATTCGGATTGTGTATACCCCTACCGATAACCCAAAATTAACAGGGGTGAATATGAGTTGAATTTGTGTAAATAAGGACACAAGTATTTGTTCAACATTGACTCAGTTTGTATCATATGCATATGCGTATTGCCTCTTTTTTTCCTTGTTAACCATGATCCCTTTTTTTTTTTTAATGTTTGCATTCTTCTTATCCAACTTTATCATTAAAAAATATAAATAAATAGTCACAAACCCCAAAAAGATGAAAAAGTAAATTGAGATGGATAGAAACTTTTTCCCCTCTATGGGCTTGCAATAGCCAAACGAAGACTTAAGAGGTGCAAATTGGGTGGGGGTTAATCCATAGAACGACGTAGTTTTAGGGTCAGCAGCCCCTGCTGTCCCCAAGCGGACAGCAGGCCCCCCAATTCCCACTTGTAAACTATCAAAGCTATTCGAGTTTGAGTTTGTGTTTGTTTGTTAAAAATTCATTTAAGATTGGTTTGATAAATAGCCTGAACATTTTTTTAAAGCTTATTAAAGTTACAAACTAAGCTCGAATAAGCTACTCTTGGCTCTGCTGGCATATGAATCGTATGATGCATAAAAAAATTCAAGCTACTCGAGATGGGTTCATGTTTGGCTTAATTAGAGCTCGTTTGAGATCGGCTCGTCTCATAAACAAAATAAGTTCAAACATATTTTTGAAGCTCGTTAAATTTTCAAACCAAGCTTGATCAACTACCTGCTTGTCTCATTTGGCTCGTTTATTGAAATTATGCGGAAGCATTCAATTTACTCCTAGAGGGGGGTGAATAGGAGTTTTGATAAAAATTACTAGTTTATGAGAAAAATAACCGATTAAAAATTATTAAATTAGAACTGGTTTATTATCTTGCTAATTCAAACCAATCACAAATAGTAGAGAGAAAATAAAATGGCGACAGGAGACGCACAATTTACGTGGAGAAACTTAGAGTCCTAAATAACCCTAAGCCAAAACCACGGCCAAACACTACTGCTTTATTCTATTAATAAAAAAGAAGTACAGATTGCGAAATAATAAAAACCTTACCCCAAGCCTTTGCCTATTCTCACCAATCTCTGATGCTCCCAAAGCTTCTTTAAGATTCAATAGATGAACCACAGACTTCATGCCCGATCTCTGGATTTAACCGGCTCCGAATCAATCTCCAAAAGATTCGGCCACAATAGTATACGGTACCACAAAAACACGAACACCAAATAGACGAAAAATGTGATATGAAAAGTGCTCCTTAAAGAACTAATGCACAATAAAAATTATGTATAGTCTCCTGTTTTTTTTTTTTTTTTTCCGTAAAAAATGTGCATTGAACCTATTGATGGCTAAAGCTCATATATATAGGCAATTAGATGAAAGCTAATATATTCCCTTAAAAGAAATATACATCTATTTGATCCTTTCCAAAAAAGATCATAGGCAATCAACGTCTAAACATATTCCCATAACAATATATATATATATACACCGGCGATCCTGTCAAGGATCCCGGATTTCCCGGATTGAGGCATTTTCGGTGTTTTAATGCTTTTACAAATTGTTTTGGGGAAATCCGAGCCGTCCAATGTGTTCAAAAGGTGTTTTCCAAGGTCCACGCGGAAAATCTTCAAAAAAAAATACCGGGAAGGGCTTGATCCAAGTAGTTTTTCTCAAAAACTGTAAATATAAAGTTTTTGCGAAAACTGCTTGGATCAAGCCCTTCCCGGTATTTTTTTTTGAAGATTTTTCGCGTGGACCTTGGAAAACACCTTCTGAACACATTGGACGGACCGGATCGTCAAAAAAATATCGGGAAGTGGAGTCCCGGATCCGGGACTCCCGGACTAGAACCGGACTCTATATATATATATACACCACACTTCCTATCAAGGATCCCGGATTTTAAAAAAATCCACACCTCATAGATCTCAATCGAATTTCGATGATCCGAACCGTCCAATGTGTTTAAAAGGTGTTTTCAAGGGTCCCCGTGAGAAATCATCAAAAAAAAATACCGGGAAGGGCTTGATCCGAGTAGTTTTTCACAAAACTACCTTTTAAACACATTGGACGGTTCGGATCGTCGAAATTCGATCGGGAAAGTGGAGGTCCGGATTTTTTTAAAATCCGGGCTCCTTGACTGGAAGTGTACTGTATATATATATATATATACACGAATTATCCTGTCAAGGATCCCGGAAATCCCGGATTGAAGCGTTTTGAAGCATTTAGAAAATGTTTTTGGAAAATCCGAGCCGTCCAATGTGTTCAAAAGGTGTTTTCCAAGGTCCCCGCGGGAAATCTTCAAAAAAAAATACCCGGAAGGGCTTGATCCAAGCATTTTTTCGCAAAAAATGTACATTTACAGTTTTGCGGAAAAATGCTTGGATCAAGCCCTTCCCGGTATTTTTTTGAAGATTTCAGCGTGGACCTTGGAAAACACCTTTTGAACACATTGACGGTTCGATCGTCAAAAAAATATCGGGAAGGTGGAGTCCGGATTCGGGACTCCGGACTTGATCGGGCCTCTATATATATATATATATACAGAACATATCCTATGAGGGCTCCCTCACAAAAAAGTGCGGGAAAACGATTTGTGGGCCGTTGGATCCCGGGCATAGGATCCAACGGCCCACAACTGTTTTCCCGCACTTTTTTTGTGAGGGAGCCCTCATAGGAAACTTCTTGTATATATATATGTATGTATCTCTTTGATGATACACATATGGAAAGACATAAAAGAAAAACCGTCTCTTGGTATAAATATATCTATTATACGGAAAACAAAATTTTCGGAAGATTTAAAAGAAAATCGTTTTGTTGATGTCAATATATTTACATGAGTATGGAAAGCGAATTTTCGGTGAGTTAAAAGAAAATCGTTTGGTTGATATCAATATGTATATATATGAATATGGAAAGCGAATTTTTATTTTTCTGGAGAGTTTTATAGGAAAGGTAAACGTGCAGAAATATAATCTTTTTTAAAAAAAAAAAAAAATATGCATGATATGTTGTGCAATGCATTTACCTCTTACACAAATAGACTGAATTCGCAGCGATCAATTTGTTGCAGAAAATGGGAGGAGCATCGAGCGAGCAACTACCCCTAAAATATCTACCCATTACACTTCAAATGAATTCGATATAACAATCACACGAATGATGGTTTTGGACAACCCCGGAAAGTGCCAAAATATCTACTCCATCCGTCCCTTTTTAAACGTGTTGCTTCGTAAATCCAACTTATTAAAAAAAAATCATCATTACACCTTTCACATCAACTTTTTTACTTTCCACATCAACTTTTTTCTTCACTTTCCAAAATTGTCCAATTGTCCTCAATCTTTACCCATTAACTTTTTACCAACTAACTTTTCGAAAGGGCAAAATGATAATCTTACAAACTTTTACCCATTAACTTTTCAAAATACACACACTTATTAAGGGACAACCCAAAATGGAAATGTCGACACTTAAAAAAGGACGGAGGGAGTAACAATTGCGGAGATCAAGAGACGGTTTTTCTAATCTACGGTACCGAGATCAACGGTACCGCACTACAGGATCCCAGGATCTGGGCCTAGGCTGCCAACTAGTCAACTTCCTAATCTACGCATTAGACTACGACCTAGCTCCTAGGCGAAGACTAGTCGGCCTAGACAACCGACTTTTTGAACACAACTCCTCTCAACGTCTAAAAAACAGACTTGAGTAGTGTGAGACGGCACTGCGTTGATGTTGTCTTGAACTGGAAACTGTGGTGTAGTATTTGCTTTCGAAGCCCCGTGTAGTGCCGTACCGTATAAGGAGGGAATCACCTGGGTGCTGGACCCAAGTACTCGCTCCAACTCCACCTTTCACCTTTTATCCATATCCATAGATTTTATTTTTTTTGTCAACGGTTAGGGATGCCTAACCAACTTATGCACACTTGGATTATTTTTCCCTAGTCCGATCAAAGGCAGGTCATGTTTCGAATTCAAAATCCCTTGTGGTGTCTAGGGACCGGTTCCTGGCGATTCCAGTTATGAACCGAACCGCTCATGGCGGATATTCGTTTTCAACATCCGCAACCATCCGTAAGTGATCTGGTTGCAGATCAGTTCCATTGCGGATTGTTTTGGTGGTTTGAGCACTGTACAATTTTTCAACCAAAGAAATTAAAGGACTGATGACATAAAATCTAGTAGTATTATTTCCAAAATGCCGGGGGCAGTTAATGGAATGGATTTGCCCAAAGCATGAAAAAAGACTAGCTGTTGAAGGTTCAAACTCGACTTTATTGACCAGAAGTTTTACCACTTTCTGCAAATTTCTGGCCTGTTGCCTCACTCTTGTAGTCTTGTGATCGAGGTTTGTATATAGACCGGTTCCTGGCAGTTTCGGTTGAGAATCATAACTGAACCACTCATGGTGGATATTCGTTTTCAACATCCGCAATTGTCCGTGAGTGACATGCGGATGGACGGTTCGGCTGGGAATTGGTCAGTTTGGGAGGATCATGTGATCCGTTGGGCACCCCTAAAGACAATTGTTATACAGAGATCAACTTTTCAAAAATAGGCCAAACACCGATACACATAACGGGTGCATAACGCCTCTAAGTAAAGAACATAAACACAATTGGGTGGTTCTCCAATTTCGCAATTGAGTACATTTACGGCTCGTACATATTTCACATATGTATCAAATAAAGAAAGTATGCACAAATTATATTAATTGCGTTTACATGATATTTCAACGATTGACATCATGAATGGATTCTTCAAGATTCATATTCCATGATTGACATCATATTCATACTCAATGGATTCCTCGAGATTCATACTCATCTTGTTCGGCTCGTGAATTTTCTTAGTCGAAATTTGACAAAAATATATATCGATATATTTCATCTTGTTCGGATAGTGAAGCTTCTTTTAGTCGCATCATGTCAAAAATTATATTGGAGGATGACATCAGTTTTGGAATATGGGAATATGACAATATTTTTCCCCGGAAGGAAAATTCCTACTTGGTAACAATGTAATGAAGGAAAATTACAGACCCGTTGCAATTTAAAAAATTGAAAAAGAAACAAAAAAAGATGCAAATTTCAATTTGTAAATGAGAGGCTCAGAATATGTTTTATGGTCATGGAAGTCATTCATCTTGTTCGGATAGTGAAGTTTATTTTAGTCGCATCATGTCAAAAATTATATTGGCGGATGACATCAGTTTTGGAATATGGGAATATGACAATATTTTTCCCCAGAAGGAAAATTCCTACTTGGTAACAATGTAATGAAGGAAAATTACAGACCCGCTGCAATTTAAAAAATTGAAAAAGAAACAAAAAAAGATGCAAATTTCAATTTGTAAATGAGAGGCTCAGAATATGTTTTATGGTCATGGAAGTCATTCATCTTGTTCGGATAGTGAAGTTTCTTTTAGTCGCATCATGTCAAAAATTATATTGGCGGATGACATCAGTTTTGGAATATGGGAATATGACAATATTTTTCCCCGGAAGGAAAATTCCTACTTGGTAACAATGTAATGAAGGAAAATTACAGACCCGCTGCAATTAAAAAAATTGAAAAAGAAACAAAAAAAGATGCAAATTTCAATTTGTAAATGAGAGGCTCAGAATATGTTTTATGGTCATGGAAGTCACCCAATGATACAGTTACACAAGCCCCCCCCCCCACACACACACACACACTTACTTTTCTTTCTTTTTTTGAATGAACCACTACACCAATGCATTCCGATCATATGACAATGAATTGTTTTTTAATAAACAAGTGTCCGAGTCAACCTATCATCCACTAGCAAGGGGGCAACTAGGAGCCGGAGCTAATATTTTATATGAACTGATCTCAAAGAAGTTGATAGCACAAGTAATAAGTTTTGAATTTAAAATCGACCTTATGTCTCAGGTCTTGACCACTACTCCAATTTTGGGGCACTATAGTAGAGGGAGAAATATCCAGTGCTCCTGTTTTTCTGTTTAAAACAGTTCTTATCGATAAGAACTTTTAGTGACAGATGGATGCTAAAAATGTAGTTTGTGAAAGTAGAGTTTGGTTACTTGTCGTATTTCAGGACTTCTCTGGAAGCAAACAAAGGAAGTGAAGACTAACAAAGTAGAACTTTATTAAACTTCAAAGATGGTTACAAATAGATCAAACTCGAAGTTATAATCGATAAGTGAATTATATTACTCCTACTCCTAGAAAATACTGTAAAGTACAAGAAAATAAAAATGATAAGAAGAAAAGCCTTTGGGCGATTGAACGAGGCTTCAAATTGTTGTCTATGACTTGTATTTATAGGCCTCTCTTCTTCCTTTGAATTTTGAATCTTCAAGTGGTTTCCCTCTTGATTTTGAATTAGGCGGTTATCTCCTTGAATAATAGAACTGATTACTTGATCAAAACTTCTAGTATTCAACTTGTAACTGCTCTTGTCTTGATCCAAACAAATAACTGCATTTATCTTAATCCAAATCTTTTTTACTTGTTGGCTGCCACATATTAACCTTATCGATAAGCCAAGGTTAGTTTTGAAACATATATATCGGCGCCTTTAACAACTGGCTGCCACATGTTAGCCTTATCGATAATTTATGGCGTGAACAGCTCCCCGGACAGAGTTTATCATTCACTACGATTCTCATAACCTCTCTCTCTTTCTTAAGGTACAGAGAGTTTTTCCACAATAACCTCTCTCTCTTTATTACTCCAAAACCTCCCATAAATCAATCAATTGTGGTAAAGATTTTTACGGGCCACCACGTAACAGTGCCCCGAGTAATTACCAGTGCCCCGAGTAATTACCCACTCTAGTGGCCACAAAGACCCAGGCCATTGTGGAGGACATAAGAGCATCCTCATCAGCCTCACAAAAAAACACACCAAATTTAACCACAAAAACACCTTTTACAATTTAGCAAGTCACTTTATCAAAAACTCAAAAAATCAGACTCTCTATCCAAATTTTATTATATTAAACTATTCTACCTCAAATCTATTACAGTAAAAAAATTTAGTTTCTCCTAAAAAACTCAACTCCCCACGTTGGGAGTTGTCCCTGTATGAGGAAAGGTGTAGGTAATTGGGTTGAAATACGCGTGTTATGCAGCACATGGTCTCCTCCCTCTCTCTTTGTCTCATGTTGCCCTCTCCCTCTCTCTCTTCTATCCACCTGTCCTCATCAAGCCCCACAGCAAAAACAATTAAAAAACAAGAAGTGCGTGAACAGTGCCGCACCAAATTTGGTGTAATACTGTAGCAAAAATAATTTAGAGAAATAAAATAGAGAGCCTGATTTTTGGAGGTTTTGGAGGGTTTGACTTCCTATTTTAACTCAAAAGTTAAAATAAGTAGCCAAATGGGGATGCTCTAAAAGTACAGGTCGATCTCTACTCCTTTTTAACACGGATAGGAAGCGGTAAACACACTGAAATTACAAGGGCAAAGACTCACAGCAAAGTCCGCGGGCATATGCCATTTACGAAGAAGACAAAAGGACCCCAAAGGATCAGGGAATTAAAAATTGACGTACGGCAGATCACCACAAAGATATCCGAAATAAAAGTCTTGGTCTTTCATGTTGGGACTTTGTGAGAGGTTACATCAACCCTCAACACAAGCCACTGAGTATCTTGTTATGTTTGCCTTTCGCTAACCCCAAAGCAGGGCCGGCCCTGGGGTAAGCCCAGCAAGCCCCCGGGCTTGGGCAACCCACCCCAGCCGGGGCAAAAAAAAAAAAATTTTTTGCGAAGATATACTTATTATAATTTAATTATTCCAAGTATAACTAAACGATAATGTCAACAATGTTGGCGAGTGCACGCCTATAACAATGATTGGGCTGGGTTCAAGTCTCCAAGGAGTCATTTTCTTTTTGCACACCATCCATGTTTTTATAGTAAGTGTTTTTCTTTTGCCTCTCTAAGTTTATTTTAGTTTTAGTTTTATCTTTTCAAATTAAATTCACAAATATATAAATGTTGACAATAAATAAACCAAAATAATTTATTTCTACTCAACGAACTTTGATAAAAGAAGATTTTAAATAAATAATATTTATTGTTAAACTAGTATTTTTTTTACGAGAGTAAAGTTGATAACATGATTTCCACATCAAACTTTTGATAAAAAGATTTAAAGTAGATAATCTTTAACTTTGATAAAAGAAGATTCAAAAGATTTAAAGTAGATAATCTTTAACTTTGATAAAAGAAGATTTAAAAGTTTGATGTGGAAATCATGTTCTCAACTTTCGTTTTTTGTTATCAATTTTTTTTCAAAACTATAAACAAAATGTGTTTGGTAATTTATTTATGTTTTTTTGTTTTTAAACGACCCTAAAATAAGGGAAATCATCTTTTTGTGTTTTGAAAATTTTCAGCAATTTTGAGAACGTTTTTAATAAACGTAACAAAGTACCGCTCATACTTATGTTTTCTCTCACTAATCTTATTATCAACTTACTTTTTGTATAATATTTTTATAAAAGTTTATTTTAGTTAAATTACGAAACTACAATACCATATTTGATTTGTTTACCTTCTTGGATATATTAAAAACCAAAAAGAACTTGCTTCAAAAAATACAAGGAGAAGTTTTTTTTTTTAATCTAATCGTGTTAATCATAAAGCGTTATAACTGGGATTACATTTTGATTTTAATTTTTTGATGTAATTCAAGTTAAAAGAACAATGTGACGTAGATATTTTTTTTTTTTGACTTGTATGTTTTTTTTATGACTTCATATTAAGTGGGCAGCCAAACTTAGGTCAGGCTTGGGCAACCCAAATATCAGGGTCGGCCCTGCCCCAAAGTTGGCAAAGACTCCTTCTAAGAAAGAGGAGGTCTTGGGTTCAACTTTTTCTTAACTTCTTGACATCACTTGCATAAAATCTCATGGTTCTCATCGGGTATTGGTTTTGTCCGGTTTATGTGTGTAGCGGGGCGTACATAGATCCTGAGATTAGTCGAGATGCGCGTAAACTGGCCCGGACCACCTAGTTGTTATAAAAAAAAAAGTAAATGAATAAAGACGAAACGAAGAAACCAAAAAACCAGTTTTTTCTTTTTTGCCAAAGGAGTTCTGAAATTCCAAAACAATGAAATTTTCAGAAAGTAAGTCTCCACCTTTTTCATACATTTTCAACCAAAAGATTGGGCCGTGCTACTTAATTCACCACTTTAAAAAAAACAAAAATAAACATATAGAAAGCTCGTCTAAAATGGGCTTGAGACCACCGGAAGAAAAGGAGGAGAGAGGTAGCTAGCTCCACCCGTGGAGAGCACCCAGAGAAGGATGTAGTGCCTTTTTAAGGTAAATTGTGAGTAGGGATCAGATGTATTAGACCTTCATCCCATAAAATCAATTGGAATTTCTCATTTTAGTATTTTGATTTTATTGAAAATCTCATAAAATTAAGGTGTTAAAATAGGAAATTCCATATAATCAACCAGTTGAGATTTTCCATAAAATCTTATTGAAAAAAAGGCCAAAGACAATTGGCCCCTACTTTTTATTTCGAGGCACATATATATATTGGAGCAGATAAAAACCTCATTTGTGAATCTTAGGTCTTGTTTCTTGAATGAATTTTATCAAAATCTAGTTTTGATAAAATCTAACATTCTCAACGAATTTTAATAAAACTAGATTTTATTAATGCTAGATTTTATCTCACAAAAATCATTTACAAAACACCTTTATAAACCCTAGATTTAATCCATTGGGAAAACAATGTCATTTTATCACACCTCCAAACAAAACTAGATTTTATCAAAATTAGATTTTATCTCATAAAATCCATTCAAGAACAAGGCCTTAGGGCATCCTCATCAGACTCAACAAAAAAAAACACCAAATTTAACCTCAAAAACACCTTTTATAAATTAGCAAGTCAATTTATCAAAAACTCACAAAATTAGACTCTCTATTCTAACCACATATAGATTAAAAAATTGTTTTCCAGCCAATTGGGGCAGCGGAAAGAGTAGTGCATCGTACGGAATAGATTAAAAAATTGGGTAACCAAGGAACAGTGCCTTGATATAAGTATTGAGGGGGTGTAGCAACTGGGAAAGTTTTGCAAGTTAGCTCAACACTTGTTGATTTGGGGGAAGTTTTGTGGCTTTGGCTCAACAATTTACCCATCAGGGGAATTTGTCTCCCCTGATGGGGATGCTCTTACTATATGGACCACATCTTTCTAGGCAAACAGAAAAGTACTGATGTTGTGCAAAATGGTAATTGAATGAGCCTCAATTTAGGTTTAAAAGATTTTTTTTTTATTTAAAAAAAAGACCCTCCAATCTTCCCTTTAATCATGGCATATTCCACTAACTTTTTGAATTTTTTTTATAAATGTATGTGGAGATTTCTCATTAAAAAAAAAACCCGAAAAAGACAATAACCCACTCCGTGGAACGGGTCCTCAGTGGCAAAAATGCCATCATATAGTGCGATAAAAGTCATTGGAGACAAGTTCATTCTCCCAGTTTAGCAAACTAGTCCAGTTTTATAAGAGTATATATTACAAATCCACCTTCTTAAACGTAGCAATACAAGATAGTGAGATACTAGAACTTCACCATAATCCAAACTAAAAACACCACATCACAGATGAAGACCTATTAATCTTCTCTCCCTACCATGCAAGCATATCGTAGTTTACATTCATACAAGCAGCGATACGTACACAGAAACCAATACAACGAGACGTGCATCGGAAAAAAAAATCAATATTTGGCTCATATTCGTTCTGGGCACGGCCCGTTATGAATTTGAATACGACCAAATATTAACTTTAATTTCCATGCACTTCTCTTTTGCATTTTTCCCCGTGTACCTCTTTTTACAAACCTTACAACATTACTATATGTCTATATATATCTATATGCCAATTCAAGGAATCCCTATGATGGGGATGAAAGGAATGTAGTAGCTTGATGGAGCAAGTCCCCACTCCGGCGGCAACGGAAGGTCGACGGTCTTGGATGAACCGGTCCCCGCGCTTCGGGCCATGCATTTGGCATCATCATCTCTTGCCAAAGGGCATGAGGAGTAGAACACCAGAGGGGTGGAGGTGGTGTAGGAATTGGATTCAGATGGGACCTTTGAAACTTTGGAAACCATGTTTTTTTGGAAGCCATAGATTTGGTCTGGACCACCTAGGATCTTGGTGAGGCAACTGGATGGAGGAGTTGGTGTTTGAGTAGTACTGTCTGAGGGAAGTTCAGTTTGGAATGTTCCATCTTGTTTTGTGGTTGCCACGGCCAACTTCTTCACTTTACTGCATTTCACAAGAACCTTGATATCTGAAACAGGATTAAAATGGTGAAGAAGAAGATCATAGTGAGGAAATCAAATTCACTTATTTAAATTTTTTTTTTTTTTATCGGGAAAAATTTAGTTATAGTTAGTGAAGTTCGAACCCCAGTCATGGAAGTATATGGTGCCAGCTATAAAGCTACCACTGCACTTGCGAAATCAAATTCAGTTACTAAGGGCTGGCTTGCCAAGTTGCTCATGTTAGGTACTTCCTTCTCTTGGTTTGAGGCCTGGTTTCGCTTAACTTAGTTGTGTGACTTTTTGGGTTAATTATTGGATACTCACGGGTATTGGGTACTCTGGTAGTACCCTGTGACAATGCCAACTCCCCACAAATAAAATATTGGCACCACACTATGTTATCCACCCCTTGTCTCCTAACCACCCGACAAGAGTAAATGATAAGTGTTCTCACTAAAATTGTCGCGACGTAAATGGTCGGGATTATCACGTAGGCAAAGCCACATGGTACTCCGGGACGTTGAATAATTACTCGACTTTTTGTACTTTTGGGATTGGTCAGTTTGGGCGGATCAAGTGATCCGTTGAGCACCCCTAAAGACAATTGTTATACAGAGATCAACTTTTCAAAAATAGGCCAAACACCGATACACATAACGGGTGTATAACGCCTCTAAGTAAAGAACATAAACACAATTGGGTGGTTCTCCAATTTCGCAATTGAGTACATTTACAGCTCGTACATATTTCACATATGTATCAAATAAAGAAAGTATGCACAAATTATATTAATTGCGTTTACATGATATTTCAACGATTGACATCATGAATGGGATTCTTCAAGATTCATATTCAATGATTGACATCATATTCATACTCAATGGATTCCTCGAGATTCATATTCATCTTGTTCGGCTCGTAAATT
The DNA here is from genome assembly GCA_016920895.1 of Vaccinium myrtillus. NCBI lineage: Eukaryota > Viridiplantae > Streptophyta > Magnoliopsida > Ericales > Ericaceae > Vaccinium > Vaccinium myrtillus. Next base: position 12,128,878 of record CM029275.1, on the reverse strand, counting down.
TTCTTAGTCGAAATTTGACAAAAATATATATCGATATATTCATCTTGTTCGGATAGTGAAGCTTCTTTTAGTCGCATCATGTGTCAAAAATTATATTGGCGGATGACATCAGTTTTGGAATATGACAATATTTTTCCCGGGAAGGAAAATTCCTATTTGGTAACAATGTAATGAAGGAAAATTATAGACCCGCTGCAATTTAAAAAATTGAAAAAGATGCAGATTTCAATTTGTAAATGAGAGACTCAGAATATGTTTTATGGTCAAGGGTAGTCACCCATCGAATGAGACAGCTATGCAGATTTCAATTTGTAAATGAGAGACTCAGAATATGTTTTATGGAGAATCTGATTTTTGGGGGTTTTGGGGGGTTTGACTCCCTATTTTAACTCAAAAGTTAAAATAGATAGCTAAATGGGGATGCTCTAAAAGTACAGGTCGATCTCTACTCCTTTTTAACACGGATAGGAAGCGGTAAACACACTGAAATTACAAGGGCAAAGACTCACAACAAAGTCCGCGGGCATATGCTATTTACGAAGAAGACAAAAGGACCCCAAAGCATCTGGGAATTAAAAATTGACGTACGGCAGATCACCACAAAGATATCCGAAATAAAAGTCTTGGTCTTTGATGTTGGGACTTTGTGAGAGTTTACATCAACCCTCGACAATCAAGCCACTGAGTATCTTTGTTATGTTTGCCTTTCGCTAACCCGAAAGTTGGCAAAGACTCCTTCTAAGAAAGAGGAGATCTTGGGTTCAACTTTTCTTACTAATTTCTTTGCGTCACCTGCATAAAATCTTATGGTTCTCATGGGGTATTAGTTTTGTCCGTTCTATGTGTGTAGCGGGGCGTACATAGACCCTGGAATTAGTCGAGATGCGCGTAAACTGGCCCGGACCACCTAGTTATTATCAAAAAAAAAAAAATGTTTGCCTTTGGCTCCGCCATCCAAGCTTTTAGAGCTCATTTGGCTAAAAAGTGAAGAAGTGGTTTTTTTGTTTTTTCATTTTGTGCTTATTCAAAAAAAAAAAATTTCATTTGTTAGTTTTGCGTCAAAATTTTGTAATTTCTAGATTCCTCTCAACGAGACGAATCTAACAAGTATAAAATTATGGTCAAAACTAATATTTTTTTTAATAAAACCGAAAATAAACCAGTTTATTGATTTAATTTTGGCTTTATTAAAATAAAAATTAGTTTTGGATTTAATTTTGGCTTTATTAAAAAAAATTAATTTTGGCTTTATTAAAAAAAAATTGGTAAATTTCTTGCTTTTTCGTACAAGTTAAAGTTTGGGCCGTGCTACTTAATTCACCAATTTTAAAATAAAATAAAATAAAAACATATATAGAAAGCTCGTCTAAAATGGCTTGAGACCACCGGAAGAAAAGGAGGAGAGAGGTAGCCAGCTCCACGCGTGGAGAGCACTCAGAGAAGGATGTAGTGCGGCATTTTTAAGGTAAATTGTGAGTAGGGATCAGATGTATTAGACCTTCATCCCATAAAATCAATTGGAATTTCTCATTTTAACATTTTAATTTTATTGAAAATCTCATAAAATTAAGGTGTTAAAATAGGAAATTTCATATAATCAACCGATTTGAGATTTGCCATAAAATCTTATTGAAAAAAAGGCATAAGACAACTGGCCCCTACTTTTTATTTCAAGGCACATATCTTGGAGCAGATAAAAACCTCATTTGTGAATCTTAGGTCTTGTTCTTGAATAGATTTTATCAAAATCTAGTTTTGATCAAATCTAACATTCTCAACGGATTTTAATAAAACTAGATTTTATCAATGCTAGATTTTATCTCACAAAAATCATTTACAAAACACCTTTATAAACCCTAGATTTAATCCATTGGGAAAACAATGTCATTTTATCACACCTCTAAACAAACTAGATTTTATCAAAATTAGATTTTATCTCATAAAATCCATTTAAGAACAAGGCTTTACTATATGGACCACATCTTTCTAGGCTAACAGAAAGGTACTGATGTTGTGCAAAATGGTAATTGAATGAGCCTCAGGGGGTGTTCCACTAAAAAAAACTGTTTTTTGCAAATACCGAGACAGGTAATTCTCTCACAACACATCATATAAACAACCGTGAAAACCCAGTTTTTTTGAAAAAATTGGGTTTAGTGGAACACCCTCTCAATTCAGGTTTTAAAGATTTTTTGTTTTTTTTTTATTTAAAAAAAAGACCGTCCAATCTTCCCTTTAATCATGGCATATTCCACTAACTTTTTGAATTTTTTTTATAAATGTATGTGAGGAGATTTCTCGTAAAAAAAAAAAACCGAAAAAGACATCATATAGTGCGATAAAAGTCATTGGAGACAAGTTCATTCTCCCAACTTTTTACCAAACTAGCCCAGTTTTATAAGAGTATATATTACAAATCCACCTTCTTAAACGTAGCAATACAAGATAGTGAGATACTAGAACTTCACCATAATCCAAACTAAAAACACCACATCACAGATGAAGACCTATTAATCTTCTCTCCCTACCATGCAAGCATATCGTAGTTTACATTCATACAAGCAGCGATACGTACACAGAAACCAATACAACGAGACGTGCATCGGAAAAAAAAATCAATATTTGGCTCATATTCGTTCTGGGCACGGCCCGTTATGAATTTGAATACGACCAAATATTAACTTTAATTTCCATGCACTTCTCTTTTGCATTTTTCCCCGTGTACCTCTTTTTACAAACCTTACAACATTACTATATGTCTATATATATCTATATGCCAATTCAAGGAATCCCTATGATGGGGATGAAAGGAATGTAGTAGCTTGATGGAGCAAGTCCCCACTCCGGCGGCAACGGAAGGTCGACGGTCTTGGATGAACCGGTCCCTGCGCTTCGGGCCATGCATTTGGCATCATCATCTCTTGCCAAAGGGCATGAGGAGTAGAACACCAGAGGGGTGGAGGTGGTGTAGGAATTGGATTCAGATGGGACCTTTGAAACTTTGGAAACCATGTTTTTTTGGAAGCCATAGATTTGGTCTGGACCACCTAGGATCTTGGTGAGGCAACTGGATGGAGGAGTTGGTGTTTGAGTAGTACTGTCTGAGGGAAGTTCAGTTTGGAATGTTCCATCTTGTTTTGTGGTTGCCACGGCCAACTTCTTCACTTTACTGCATTTCACAAGAACCTTGATATCTGAAACAGGATTAAAATGGTGAAGAAGATCATAGTGAGGAAATCAAATTCACTTATTTAAATTTTTTTTTTTTTATCGGGAAAAATTTAGTTATAGTTAGTGAAGTTCGAACCCCAGTCATGGAAGTATATGGTGCCAGCTATAAAGCTACCACTGCACTTGCGAAATCAAATTCAGTTACTAAGGGCTGGCTTGTCAAGTTGCTCATCTAGAATCTTAGGTACTTCCTTCTCTTGGTTTGAGGCCTCGTTTCGCTTAACTTAGTTGCGTGACTTTTTGGGTTAATTATTTGGTACTCACGGGTATTGGGTACTCCCAGAGTACCCTGTGACAATGCCAACTCACCACAAATAAAATATCGGCACCACACTATGTGACCCACCCCTCGTCTCCTAACCACCCGACAAGAGTAAATGATACGTATTCTCACCAGATGATTTGTCGCGACGTAAATGGTTGGGATTATCACGTAGGCAAAGCCACGTGGTACTCCGGGACGTTGAAAAATTACTCGACTTTTTGTACTTTTGGGATTGTCTTGATTCGAGTTTCGGTCATAGTTTTGTACTTTTCCGATTCCTCTTGAGACGAATCATAGAACCTTAAATGTTTTACGCAAAACTAACAAATGCGGAAAAAATTTGAACAAAGACAAAAATAAAAATAAAAAAGTGAAGGGGAACGAGGCCTGAAACACTTAATTTTAGATAAATTTCAAGGGAGTGTGGGGAGAGCTGTTAGGAGTTTAACTCAAGACCAGGTGAAAACCTTTTAGAGCTAGGACAGAGCTCATGAATCCAGTTTGATTAAAGTCTTTTCTAGTCTAGGTCTAGTCTAGTTTAGACTTTTATGGGCCAGGGCTCATGAATCCAGTTTGATTGAAGTCTTGTCTGGTCTAGTTTTGACTTTTATGGGCTCAAGATGGCGAAAACTGTGACTGAAACTGTTTATTTTATTGGACTCGTGAAGTAGATCCTTCGAGTGAAAAACTACTGGCTCGAACAAATCTCAACAAACAGTCCGAACCCTAAACCTTGGACGAGTTTATTAAAAACCTGGACCATTGATTACGAAGATAGACGGTTGTGATGGGGTACTACGGGTACCACGTCAGGACACCATGTGATACCCACTCAGCACTGAAAATTTTCTCATGAATGAAAGTCTGAAAACGTCTATTTTATAGGACTCGTGAAGTAGATCCTTCTAGTGAACAACTACTAACTCGAACAAATCTCAATGAGCATGCAGATTTGTGCCAGAAAAAATGAACAAACAATCTTGTGCATTCTTCTTATGCAAATCAATATTGCAAAGAACCAGATAAAATTTTGACCAAGGGAAAAATAAGTACATATATGAACAAAAAAAGGCATTTACCTGAAAGATCATCATGGCCGGTAATGCAGTCTAGGCACTGAACAGAGCCCTTCAAGACATGACTTGATGATGAGAGTTCAACACTTGCAAGAACCAGTGCAAAGACAAAAACTGCAGAGATTATCAGATGATGAAACCCCATGAAAGCAGTCCACATGAATGACTGACTATATTGTGAGAGATGATGCCACAGCAACTTATTTATATAGTGATGATATTGTGAGATAAAAAGGATTAAGATGAGGATAGTAATTAATAGCCTGAGTTGGTAGTTGGTGTCAATAAAATTGAAGAAGAAATGCAGGTTTTCTCTGTCACACTTTTCAAATTTCATTGAAAGCGTTCATTTTGGCTATGGTACTCTCTCCTTGGACTTGTGTGTTCATAATCATGGTCCAGGTCCAGTACTTTTTAAATTCACTATTTTGGGGTTGGAGGTTGATTCGTCTCAAGAATTTAATTGAATTTTTTTTACTCATTTATGTGTTTAGCGAAATTTTCAATTTTTAAAAACTTTTGTTAGAGTTTAATTAGAGGACTTTCATTTGGTCTATCCATGACAATTTTAAGGGTTTTTCTTTTTCAAATTTTGGGTAATGATCCATTGTTTTATGGGGTAATTGTTCTAGGGTCCAGAAGTATGGACTTATTGGATCCAGAAGTGGGGACTTATTGGGTCATTTAGTCCATGTTAAAATTTTACAAGGTCTAAGGTCCACAATTTTTAAAAAAAAAATTTAAGTACTTTCAAAGGGTACTCTAGAGTTTAGGTTTTAGGGTGCACTTTCCTATTATAGGGTTTTAGTGGTTTATGCATTTTCATAGGGTACCCTAGGGTTTTAGGCACTTTCATAGGGTACCCTAGGACTGGGTCATCCTCATTTATTAGGGTTTGACATGATCTGAGGCATCCAGGATTGAGTCTCTCTTATTAATCAACCTCTGCAACTGTCAGCACCTTGCATATTTCTTTACCAAAAATAAAAAACAACTCCAGCTGATATTTGTGGACATTTAAGCTGATATTTGTGGACATATTTAATTCAGCCTAGAATGGTGGTTGATGGGTTCTTCTCGTCTTGTGAAATAACACTTCAAATGGTTTAACCATGGTCACCATAATATCGGGTGTAATGTTTGAACTGAATCTTCTGACACAACTATATCCAAAGTCGTTCGATGCATGTTTAAATACAATTATAGTATATTTTAAAGTTGTGCTCTTAGCGTTGCTCCTTTAACACGAACAAATGAATACTAGACGCCCGTACCGTAATAACATCGCAAATTAAACTAGGTTTTGTCCCACTAAAGTTGATACCAGCTCAATGCAAAAAAAATGTTTCAACTTTCAACACTACCATTTTTTGAAATTTGTTTTATTGGGCTGCCCGTGTATTCCTTTTAACCCATAATTTCCTGGGCCATTCTAAAGAGATGTATAAATGAATGGCCTTTGGCCTTCATTATTGAGGACTGAGGTACACTTCTTGCCTTGAAGTAATGATGATTCGTAATTTCGTATACATATCCAACTGAAAACCTCTGGCTTTTGATGAGAGATTCAATGTTCCCAACCGCTAATTGGCTTCTCACTAAATGATCTGGTTTTTTTTTTTTTATTATTGTCCACGCTAACTTGGTTTTTTGTTTTTAAATTTTTCGGATTTTTTTTAAATGATATATGTGAGGAGAATGGGTGTACAGCTCTAAAATCAACCACTAAATAGACCCAAGCCCAAAGGTTCGCCCCGGTGGTTAAGATCTGTGACTTAAAGGTTTGATCCTTGTTCGAAACCTCCCATATCATTTTTTTTGGGATCAATCTATGCGAAACTTTGTTCCGACTTTAATTAGGACCCCACTAAACTGTGAGATTGGTTTCTCAAAATTAATTTAAATGTTCGTAAGTTGGGCCATGCATTGAAAAATTGGTTAGACTATGGAAGTGTTTTTTCATGTATTTTATATATTTGACCCTGCAAATATCAATTTATCAATCCACAAATCCCACAAAATAATAATTTCCACCATTAATCATTTTCAAATGCTAAGGGGGTGTTCCGCTAAGGTTGTTTTTAGAATAAACTGATTTTTCACGGTTTTTTATGTGATGTATTGTGAGAGAATGACTTGTCTTAATTTTTTTTGTTAGTGGAACACCCCCTAAATCCGTAGACTAAGAGTATCCTTATGTGGATGAACAAATTAACTTTTTAACAAAAATAGAAAGCCAAAACCCAAAATAAGGCCAAAATCAGGCTCACCAAATGGTTGATCAAATTTATTAAGTTTTTTACTTTGCTACACTACCGCACCAAATTTGGTGGGCACTGTTCACTCACCAGGGCACTATTCACGCACTGTTCACTTTTTTTTTTAATTACTTTTGGGGAGTAAGAGTAGAAAGAAAGAATAGTTTAATATAATAAAATTAGAATAGAGAGTCTGGTTTTGTGAGTTTTTGGAAAAGTGACTTGCTAAATTTGTAAAAGATATTTTTGAAATTAAATTTGGTATTTTTTTTTGGTGTCCCTGATAAGGATGCCGTAAGTAGGCCTCCCTCCTGTCTTCGAAAACCCACATTGATTATATCCTTATCTTTGGAGATCTCTCTATGGCGCTGTGCATGTGAAGATGTCCCCTGTGTCTCTATAGTAAAAGGATCTGGCTCCTCTTCAGGAATGGGACAGGAGCTTTCCGTCCAGTCTCTCTTTTTTCGAGCTCATACAAGGCAAACATTAATGATTTGAATCGTACATTAGATATATCTCGTCAAGCAATTTAACCATACAAAAATTAGAGTTGATCAAATGCCATTTGATAACTAATCGAATATATCACATTAATCTTGAAAAAAATGTACCAAACACACTGTATAAAAATAAAATTTTCCCAGGTGCGCACAAACTGACCGAACATACATTGTTGTAAAAAAAAAAGCCAAAGAAACTAGTACAAATATCCAAGTTGACCAGTTTGGGTTGCTATTCAAAAGTTTGAAATTAAGAGAGATGTTCATAGTATTTGGTGGGGACATCTGCATCTTTCTCCTAGGTGAAGGCAATTGAGTTGGTGGACGATCACTTCAAGCATTACTTCCCAACCTAAAATTTCAGGTTCATTTATTGTTAGCAAGGCATTCCCCTCCTCCCTGATCCTGTATTCCTGTCATGAGAGGGGATGAAGAAACATGACTTTTAAAAACCCCCCAAAAAAGTAACCCTCGTTTTCTTTTTCTTTTTTCCAACGGTTTTAGGACCAACTTACACGCAACTCGACTAATTCTCTCTACGATTCAGTCATAAACAAGTTATTCACGTCGGGACAAAGGGATACTCTTACTTGTGCGCTGTCACTAAGTATTGAATCCTGATCAATTATGTGGAAAGAAAATCGACCAATCAACCAGACTGATCCTTTTGGACAACAAAAATGGTCTTATATGTGGTCGAAAATGCTAACCCACACATTGTACCAGTGCGTTCACCTCAGAGTTGATTATTTTATCTAATATTATTACTCCATCATTTTAGATTATCGAGTATTTAGAAAAGGGTCCGGCTAACCAGTGCCATATGACACCCCTTAACCTCGAAAGGGTTGTGGATCTGCCGTCCCAAAAACTCTGTCCTAACTTTGTGTTCCGTTCATCCGAGCAATCCATCTGAGTACTCGACAACTCAGATTTGCAGATGAATGTGTATGGTTGAGATTTGTTTGGGGTGAGATAGAATCTGAGTTGTTGATTGCTTGGATGGACGGTTCGGATGAACGGGACAGGGAGTTGGGACAAGAAGTTCGGGACAGCGGATCCGTTTCCCCTCGAAAGTGGGGCAATTGTTTATTACTTTTTGTACTTTTGCCCCTCTCTCTCTCCAACCTTTTAATGCAACATCTCTCTCTCTCTCCTCCCTGACATCTCTCTCCTCCGTCCCCTCCAATCTCTCTCTCTCTCCCCTTCTTTCTCTCTCTTCATATTTTTTACTATCTCACACATTTTATTTTTTACAAATTAAAATGCTTGTAACTTTTATTTAAGATATCCAAAAATAAAAAAAGTTATATATTTAAAATCTACTCAAGGACATCTATCAAACGAAACCAATATTGAATATTATGTATAGAAAAAAATTACTCCCTCCGTCCGGATTTGTTGGTCCGTTTTGGGGGTTCCAACTTTTTTCGATTACCTTTTGAGTTTGTTAATTTCCTATTTTAACCTCAATCCCTCCATTTAATACTCCTTCCTTTCTAATTTGATAATCCACTACGAAACTACGTGCAATTTTCAAACTAAAAAATAATGTAGTTACAAAAATTATTTTTTTATCAATATGGATCTTGTTTGATAGATCTCATTGAGAACTTTAATACGGTGCAAAAAAAATTCAAAAATGTAAACACATTATTTAAAAAAATTAGTTTTTGAGTTGTTATTTTTAAGTTTTAGAAAATGGGCAAAAAAGTAAAATTTTCTTACTTTATCCTTTGACTTTTGAAAATGGACAAACATTTTAGGACTTGAAAAAGTATGTTTATGGACTAACAAATCCGGACGGAGGGAGTAATTTTTTGGGTATAGGCTCATTTTTCGCGCTAAATATATAACTTTTTTTAATTTTTGGATATATAAAACAAAAGTTATAAGCATTTTAATTTGTAAAAAACAAAATGTGAGGAAAAAAAAAAGGGTTGAGTAAAGGAGAGAGAAAGAAAGTGGAGAGAGAGAGAGAGAGAGAGAAGTCACGAAGAGAGAGATTGAGAGGACACGGAAGAAACAGAGAGGGAGGATTATGGGAATCTGCAGATGGGGCAGGCTTTTGGCCATGGGGATAGCGCTTGTTAGCATTTGCCTTTAGTGGTACTAGGGTTAGGAAACATAATCTGGCAAAAAATATGTAGTTGAACAATTAATGGAGTGTGTGTTCACGTCATGGTTCGTTTCTGAACGGAAAATGTTACGTACCTCGAAAATAAAATTAGTGGTTCAGATTCACTTGGGGTATTTATCTGAACCGTTCGGAGTAAGTTTTCTGTGTACCTTAGCATTCCCCTTCCTGAACTGCAATTTCAACTCTTTTAGCCTACTGTTACCCTTTTCCCGTAAAAAAAAAAAAAAAAAAAAAAAAACAAAAGTGACATGAAATCTTTTCAAATTTCGTTCCTCAAAAAAATTGAAGAAACCAAATATTAAATTTTACCTACCAGCTGTGAATAATTCTACTCGAAACAACCAAACCCGGAACATGTAAAATTCCAGTTTCTCTCTCCTTTGTTTTGTTTATGAAAGGCCTACGGCTTGAGAAAACCTTAGCCAGACTCGAGCTTAACGGGAATCGGAGTTCCGGAGGTCCAGCAACACAGCGAACACACTACGGGCTTGTAGGGCGGTCCAAAATTAACCATCGCGAAATGATCATCACGATCTGAAACGGTCGTTTTATAGAATTAATTTGTTAATAACATTATTTTTATGGAAAATTAAGTTGATCGAAAATTGATAACCATATAATATGGCAACACGTATTTTTGAAAAACGAACGGTTAACATGATTTAGAGAATGAACTGTGAGATAAATCTCTCTTAATCACGTTTTTATAAAATACCGAGTTAATTTGATTTTTACTCAATTAAAGCGCCATGCAAACTCTTAAAAATGATCGGTTCAGATCGTTATAGTTCTATTTCAAAAAGCCATGCCACTACATTTGCCCACTACATGTCAAGAAACCAACTAGTATTTTGAAGTCATGGAGGATGATCTAACGAGGATGTTAATATAAGGACTTCGTGCGGACCTCATGGATCGGGTCGAATCTCAATTATCCGAACCGTTCAATGTGTTTAAAATGTATTTTTAAGGGCCAACGCGAGGAATCGCAAAAATATATATATATATTCGGAAGGGCTTCATCCAAGCATTTTTCGATAAATTGTACAAGTACAGTTATTATGAAAAACTGCTCGGATGAAGCTCTTCTGAGTATTTTGTTTTGGCGATTCCTCTCCATGGCCTTGGAAAACACGTTCTAAACACATTGAATGGTTCGGATCGTCGAAATTTGGTCTTTCAAAAAAAGGATTGTCCTCACGAAAAAGATCCGTGAGGAAGTCCTTAGGAGATCATGATTGTTGAAGTCATTTTCAGCTGTATAAGCTAGAGAACTTATTCTAAGTGAAAATTAGGTAGGGGTACGTACAAGTTGCAACAGAAACCACAAAATTTTGGATTTGTGAGCTTGTAGTGAGCTTGCACACTACACCCATGTAGTAAATAATCGCGGTAATTCATTCGGCAATTAATGATCCGTAAAATTATCGTACATGTAAAATACTTATTTTTTATGAAAGATAATCCGAATCATTGATTGTCGAACGAACGGCCACGAGACCCCTGGGTAATATAAAGTGTCAAATACAAAACATGATCTCATCTGTAGCTATTAGCTAACATGACAAGTTTGACAAACCCTAGATAAAATTCTAGGGGTATATATTTGTATGCACAGATCGACATGTGGGGCCCACGTACAGGTATCATACCAAAAATTTGATCTGTTCATAAATTTCAAAATAATTTTTCGAGTGACCTCATGAAAATTAACTCAATCATAGAGTCTGAATGAAAAATTATAACATTGGATCGAAGAATTCATTAAGTTTAACTAATTTTTTGAGTGACTCGGTAAAAAATCAGCTTAATTTGAATTCTGAATAAAAAAATTGTAACATTGGATCGAGAACTTACAGTTATCCGATTAAGCTGATTTTTTACCGGGCCACTCAAAAAATTATTTAAACTTAATGAATTCTTCGACTTTCGTGTGAGACCCGCCGGTGGATCCTACATGTCGATCTGTGCTCTATTGATCTGTACCCATAATGACTCTCCGGATCCAAGAAATCAACGATAAACCTATGCGTACAGAAGTTTTTTGCACAGAAAACGTACAACGGCTTTTAGGGCCCACTTTTGGGTCCCACACTAATAATCCGAACCGTTAAATAATTTCAAAATAATTTTTCTTAGGGCCTTGCAAAAAATCAGTTCAATTTTTCTTATGAATGAAAACTTGGAGTTTTGGATCGACCAGTTACACATATCTAATTGAACTGATTTTTTGCAAGGCTCTAAGAAAAATTATTTTGAAATTATTTAACGGTTTGAATTATTCATGTGGGACCCAAAAGCCGTTGTACGTTTTCTGTGCAAAAAACAATCTGTACCCGTAGTGCCCTCCAGAAATCAATGCCGCACATTTTGGTAGTGATTCCAAGACTCCGGACTTCTACATTAGTACCACAAGGAAACCCTTTCTTTTTTGGCCATTCGTCATTCTTAATCTATTACATGGGGGGAGGGGGAATGAGACTTGATCCCGGGATGCAGTGTGGGGCATCCAAGAGCTCTACCGCATGAGCTAGCCACCACTTGCACAAGGAAACCCTTTCGCTCAGGGGTTTTTTTTTTTTTTTTTTTAAAGTTGGTATCTCTGTTTGTAGGGACTCCATGTGAAAGCTTTCCAAGAGTATGCAATATTTGATGGTACTTTCTTATGGGCCTTGCTTGGATGGAGTACAGGGAAGAGAGAAATTTTTTGAGGGATTTACGGGCCGGTACAAAACATTAGACTCCACTACCTCTAGGTCCAACCCAAATTCTAAAACTTCCCACCAAGGTAAAAATGCTATTTTCTTCCACAATTACCCTAGGCAGCAGCGGCTCCCTCTACACCTTCAGCCGGCTCCAGCTCTAACCGTCTCCATCTTCAAGGACATCAACAGCAACTCCAGCCTACTCTGCGGCCTCCTCCTCCTCCTCGCACCGCCGCCTGTGGCCACAGCTCCTGGTTTTCTGCTAATTCTAGGTGCGAATTTTTCCAAATTTCTCCGATTGTCACTGTGAATTTCTCTGAATAAGGTATACATATGCAAATTGGGAATCATATCACTACCAATGTTCAAAATCAAGTCAAAGGAATCAGTAAAAATGAATTTTGTAAAAATTCGCAGGGTGCAATTTTTGCGATTATTGGGTGCGATTTTTTTCAAATTTTGGGGCTTTGCCTTGCCACCGTCGGACAGGGCAGCGATCTCGTCATTGTCTAGTCATGATGGTGGGGTGGACGCCGATGAACTTCAGTTAAAGGAATCAGTAAAAATGAAATTTGAAAAAAATTCGCAGGGTGCGAATTTTGCGATTTTTGGGTGCGAATTTTTCAAATTTTAGGACTTCGCCACTGCCGCCGTCGCAGAGGTCGACGATCTCTTCGTCGTCCAGTTCATGACGTTAGGGTTGACGCCAATGATGGAGAAGACGCGTTTCATGGCGTGGGGGTGCGATTTTTGGGTGCGAATTTTCCAAATTTTAGGACTTCGCCGTTGCCGCCGTCGCAGAGGGCGGTGATCTCTTCGTCGTCCTGTTCATGACGTTAGGGCTGACGCCGATGATGGAGAAGATGCGCTTCATGGCGTGGCAGGAGGATCGACTGAAAATATGACAAGTCAAGGACAAAATGGTAAAGTAACCTACTCACCTAGACCTACAGGTAATTAAAACGCGCGAATATCCTCTACGGGAATTAAAGAGTAGTTTTCTGTACTGGACAGTAATTTTTTGAAAATTTTTGGACGGTTATAAGACTTGCTGTGACACATTTAGAATGGATTGGGTATCCAAATATGAAAGGGATAAATTTTCGCCCCTTCAAAAATAATCCGGCCTAGAGAGATAGAGGGGTATTATTTTTGGGCACCCATCCCCCTGGGCAAAAGTTGTCCTCGGGTATTAGCCAAGAATAATACCCCCTCTCCCTTATTTCAACTACAAAAACGACTTATTCCCCCATTTTATCCTCCATCCAAACCAAGTACAATACTATTTTATCTCCTTTTTTTATAGTAACTCATTCAAACCAACTATTTTTTTACTCCTCTCCGTAAACATCACATCAATGTGGGCTAACCCTCTAAAAATAATACACCCTCTTATTTTATCCCCACGATAACTTATCCCCTGAAAATGGATCCAGGGGGCTATCGTCGCTTAAGGGACAACATGCGTGCTGACTCCATCTGAGCCGTCTGTGCTCAGCAATCAACAGCCCAGATCAATTCGGTAATGGACGGTGCAGATCTGTTTGGGTCCGAACAGATCTGTTGATCGCCGAGCACGGACGACTCGGATGTGGTCAGCATGCATGAGGGACAGCACGCCCCGCTTCCCCTGAAAATAATCTTTCGGTATGGATGGGAGGAGTGCTATTTTGTTTATCTATGTAAAAAAATAAGAGGAATATTGTTCACTTTTTATGAAGTACACCGAGTTCAACCTCAATTATTAGATCCACTCATTTTGTAAAACTTGAGACTCCAAAATTTTCTCATGAAAAATCAGCTAAATCCGGTTCTTAATCAAACACTAATACATGAGTGGTAGCCCAGTGGATTGGGAGCCCATACTCTGTTCATGAGGTGGCAGGTTCAAACCTTGCCAGCCTCCCCCCCTTCCCCCTTAGGTTAGAGTAGTATAGGGATTTCTTATGTTCAAAAAAAATAAAAATAAAAATAAAAAAATCAAACACTAATACAGTACTTTGTTCTGGTTTCAAATATTCTTTCCAAATTTTTGGACTGCAAATAGAAAGATTTGATCAAGTACTAATCATAGGGAGTCACCGATTTTTGGGCAAAAGGGAAACTGGATCTGGAGTTTCCAAATTCATACTTCCATCATCAGCGGCGGCGTGACAACTACGACAAATGCTCCAACGATATTTCCTGTAATTTCTATTTTCTTTCATATATTTTTTTTCAGTTTTTGTAGGGTTTTTTTGGTAGATTGTTCTATTTGAGTTTTGATTAATAGTTTCTATCTCTTTACTGGAAAAAAAAAAATACTAACCAATGTCCAATTGAAGTGCTTTCTTAAGAGTAGGTTAATATGTTAAGGAAAATGCTAACCCTCCCCCCAATATGTGGAGGATAATGTGTAAAAAGTATATCAATATCCGAGAAAAATGTATTAATATCCGTGAAAGTGTATTGTTATTCGTGAAATATATATTGAAATCGGAACACATTTGTCTTTATGTACCTATTGTCACCCACCTATTGCGATGAATGCATCTAATCATTGAGGTGTGACTTGGTATAGGGTCCCACCAAGATGAATCATGACCGAACAAAATAGGAAAATGATTTTCGAATCTCCCTTTTATCCCCAAACACTCCTTTTATGTTTTTATTAACTTGAAATTACCTAATTGCCCTTACCTCAAGAGTCACTTTTTCCATATGAAGGACAATTAGGTAATTTCAAGTGAATAAATAAAAAAATGGAGTGTTTGAAGATAAAAAGGGAGTGTGAAAATTATTTCCCACAAAATAATACTCAGTTAAGAGCTGATTCTGCTGCCTTGCAGTTCTAGCATAGTATGGTATTTTCACCAGTTAGAACATGGATGCGAAAATATCGAAAATACCAAAAATATTTTTAGTAAAAACTCAACCTAGGTTAGTGATTGTGTACGAACAAAATAACACTTGGATAAGAGCCAATTCTGCTGCTTGTAATTCAGGCATCCTCCACATAGTTGGAACCGTGTTGGGGCCAAGCCCTAATGGCTAATTTTGAGTATTTAATGTTATGTTAGTGTAATAACTTCTTATAATTTTAGGTAATCGTAGTTTCATTACTCAATTTCATTCATAAATAAATATTAAGCATGGGGTTGTTGAAGTAACCTAAAGAGGAAAAACAAAAGGGTCCGTTTTTTGGAAGGACATAGTAAAGGGGTCTTTACTTCAATAAGGACATCAACTTTTTCTTTAATGCCAAAATGACAAATCACCTGCACATTCCAAAAATGCCCCCACTAGCTAATGAAAGTGCCTAAACCGCTAAATCTAATGAAAGTGTCTAAACCTAAACCCCAGGGGTATCCTATAAAAGTGCCTAAGACCCTAGGGTACCCTATGAAAGTGCCTAAGACCCCAAGGTACCCTATGAAAGTGCCTAAAACCCTAGGGTACCCTATGAAAGTATCTAAACCACTAAAACTCTATAATTGGAAAGTGCACCCTAAACCTAAACCCTATGGTACCCTATGAAAGTGCCTAAAATACTAGGGTACCATATGAAAGTGCTCAAACAGCTGAAACTCTATAATGGAAAGTGCACCCTAAGTCCCTAAACCCAAAATGCCTAAACCTACTATACCCTACCTCAAAGAGCCTAAACCCCCTAAAATTAAACTCCAAAATTGAACCCACCCCCAAAATTGAAAAGAGAGAAATTAATTTTGTCCCACCCAAAACCGACGCATGAGAGAGAGAGAGAGAAAGAGAGAGAGTGACCGGTGGGTATGAAAGTAACGGGTCAATGCGTTAATGACAGAAAGAAACATGAAAGTGACGGGAGAAACATGAAAGTGACGGGTCAATGCGCCTTGGGTCAGTACGTGAAATGAAGTGTCGGGTCTTTTTTTTATTTTCTCTCTCTCTTATAGCAGTGCATAAAGGATGCGCGTGGAATGATTCATTAAGGGTATTTTTGTCTAGTGTTGTCCTTGAGCCATCAAATATTTCCTATCAATGTATTAGATGCATTAAAATAAGTTAGGCTGGACTAAACACTATTTAAAGCCCCAAACTTGGCCTTTAAACTAATTTTCTGGAAAAAAAACGATTCGCATACTTTTTAATGCATTGAGATGGAATAATTTCAATATACAATTGTATTCTATCTATTGAAAAGTAAAAGTTACTCCCTCCGTCCCTTTTTAAGTGATCCATATGGGAATACGTGCAATTTTAAACCCCTAACAAACATATTTCTCTATATTACCTTTTAATTTTTTTTATACCAAATTAAAGTGCTCATTGAGTACTTTAATTTGGTACAAAAAAATTTTAAAAACGATATGCGAAAGTACATTTTTAAACGTCCGCAAAAATACACGTTTCCCAAGTGGATCACTTAAAAAGGGACGAAGGAATTACTATATATGATATTATAAGTATAAATTATAGTACGTATTTTAAGTTGGTCCACTTAAGTTAAAATCCTGACTCCGCCTCTAAGCCTCTAAGTGGACACCTTGCGATCTTAGAATTATGAACCCATTTTTTCTTCCCTTGATGCTCTTCCGTTGACGCTCAGCTATCATGGAGGAATTATGGTAAGGTTTGGCTAAAGAAGTTGGCTTAACTTTTTTTTCGTCTTTATTTGATTTTTTTTCGTATTTTTTAGCTTTGCATCAACTTTTTGTGTATTATTGGTTCATCTCGGCGAGAGGAATCAAAAAAGTATAAAATTATGACCGAAACTTAAATTTTTTTGAATAAAGACAAAAATAAGCCAAAAAGTCAGCTTTTTACACTTTTTTCGATCTTATTCAAAAAATTGAAAGTTCTAGCCATAATCTTTTACCTTTCTAGATTCGTCTCGCCGAGACGAACCAATAATACTCAAAAAATTGATGCAAAACTAACAAACGCAAAAAAAGTTCAGTTTTAAACCAATATACCCATTTTTTCTTCCTTTGATGCTCTTCCGTTGACGCTCAGCTATCATGGAGGAACTTATTTCAGGCTTATTTTTGTCTTTATTTAAAAAAAGTTCGCTCATAATTTTTTACTTTTCTGATTCCTCTCGCTGAGACGAACCAATAATCCACAAAAATTTGACACAAAACTAACAAATGCGAAATATGTTTGAATAAAAATAAAAATAAAGTGGCTTATTACACCTCAAGATTCCTCCAGTCAAAGATTATCTTCAACCAAGAACCAGGTAAATGAACATAAATTCCTGTGTCTCGACAACCCACCCTAATACATGCAACAATTATGTAAAGTAGCATGACTCTACAACAAATGAAGGAGGTTTTCTTCCATATATAAGACTCTACAGCTCATTCATGTCATTCCTCCAAACCATAGTAGCCATACTAATGCAAGAAACACATCGGTCTCACACGGACAGAATTACGGACCTTGGGGGAGTGCTACCGTGCTCTGCAGCCATTGCGCGGCTGTGCCGGCCTCGTTCTGACAATCGGAGAAGTTCACTGCGTATAGTTCGTCGAGTACTACACATGTACCAAAAATCAACTCGATCGGATATCTTTAAGTACTTCATCGGAATACAAATAACTTAAAAAGAAATGGAACACAAATGGACACAAACACTGGATCACAACCACTTTTTCAAGTTATTTGTGTTCCGATGAGACACTTAAAGATATTCGATCGAGTTGATTTTTGGCACGCTTGTAGTACTCGACGAGCTCTACGTAGTGAACGTCTCCGATTGTCGGAAAGATGCCGGTGCAGCCTCGCCATAAGCCTGCACAGCATGGTGCTGTGCATTGGGGTGCACAGCACCCCCCGACTCCCAGAAGTTACGTGCTCGGTCAACACTGGTTACCCTTCCAACAAATTTTCATCTCTCACAATTGAACAGAAACAATACGGGTAGAAAATCTCCCATTTCAGCAAAAGAAACGGAAACAGGGGGGTGCTGCGCAGCCCCGTGCTGCGCAGCGTGCTGTGCAGGCTCTTTTCGGTGCCGCGCCGGTACCGTTCCAACGATCGGACTCGTCCACCGCGTAGAGCTCGTCGAGTACTATAAATGTACCAAAAATCAACTCAATCCGATATCGTTAAGTGCCTCATCGGAACACAAATATGTTGAAAAAAATGGTTTCAATGGTTTTCATTTAATGTTTCAAGACATGTGTGTTCTAATTTTTTACAACTTATTTGTGTTCCGATGAGGCACTTAACGATATCCGATCGACTTGATTTTTGATGCATTTGTAGTACTCGACGAGCTCTACACGGTGGATGTCTCCGATCGTCGAAACAGTGCCGTAATGGCGCCGAAATAGGCCGCACAGCACGCTGCGCAGCACGGGGCTGCGCAGCACCTCCCCCGGTTCCAAAAGAAACCTGCTGCTTTGAACTTCAGTGGTCAAGTGTCTATCACCATAGAATCTCTCCTCTTCTGAGAGAGTCCTATCATTCTTGCTCCACGGAGAGACTCCCGTGAAGTTCGTTGTTCGATCATTGCAGGATTTGTATTCAAAACCTGTTTGACTATAAGTACTTCGGCATCCACAGGTGGATCCTGGGTAGGATAGTTTGAGCCTAAGTAGCACAAACACGTACATAGATACACCAGACACACAACAACGCTGAAGTTTTCAAAATTCCAGACATGACATACCGAGCACATCAATAAATTTATATTCTATTTGTAACGTGCGTGGAACATAGCACTAGTTAACATCCCAAATACTATATAGTCCATAACATGAACGGCAAGCACATCATCCTAAAGTAGTCCATAACATGAACGGCAAGCACATCATCCTAAAGTAATTCATACATGGAAGGCTAAAGTTCATGTCTCTAAAGTACATAGATCTAACTGGTTTATGTTATAAACTTATAATAGTGCCGTAAGTTATTTTTTGGAAGCTAGTAATGTGATTCATATACATCTCAATGCCGACAAAGTGTCCGGTTCTGAGACAAGCCACGTTCCTAGAAGAGAACAGTTCTCATAAGCAATATGTTTATCCTTTAATATCAAGGAAATAGACATTAACATTCAGGCCACAAATTGGAACTTCAAGAGCAATCTTTTAAGGTTATTGTGTCAGGATCTCAGACTACAAAACATCTGGTAATCCTTACATAGGGCAAATGGCAACGAAGGCATATACCTGGGAGTAGATTTGAACAAAATTGTTCCCATACCTTGCAGCCAAAACCATCCCCAGAAACTGCCACCACCTCAAACCCCAAATGTATACCAGACTGTAAATTCAATTGAAGACGGAAAACAAAGCCTTGCTTACAACCAGAAGGAAAATCCACCAAGTCCAAAAGGATTCATTAAGACTTTAAAAGAGGTTAAAAAAAAGAGAAAAAAGAAACTCACACTCTTCATTTGTTTGTTTAGCAAGAGATCGACATGAAGTGCAAGAAAATAAAGTTCTCATTCTATGCATATAAACCCATACCTATTATCTGTAGAAAAACAAAAAGAGAGGACAGAAGAAAAATTACATCCCCCCTAAAAGAGATTATCCAGGGGTGGCTCCACCCTTCAGCAAGGGTGGTCACTTGAACATCCTTAAAAAAGAAAAAGTTTACATGTAATATTTTTATTTTTGTAGTAGTTTAGCCCTTCATGAATACCCAACCCAAAAATATTTGAACATTCAACCTAATAGGTGGCTCCACAGCTTTCCCTTAGATGGTCAATTGAACATCCTAAAGTTTTTAATATATCATAATACGATGTAGTTATTTTATCTCAGGTTTTGTTTGAACACTTGGTCCTATACTATAAACACTCACCAATCCAGGTAATTCACAATTAAACACCTAAGACATTAGCTCAAAACAAATACACGTGTTGAATGACAAAATTTGGGAAAAGAGAAAAGTATTTATTGGTATTGATATCTAGCTATGGCTTTCCCTTTGAACGCCAATCAACTTTTATATCTCATAAAACAAAGACATACGTCCAAAAAGATCCGTTGCGAACCTATTTGCCACACAATTTCCTACATTAAATACTAGTGTATTTATGCGCCGGTTTAACTTTGCTTGGATTTGCCAAAAACAATTGTGACATCTTCTGTGTTTTCGTATTATTTGGTCACATTATTAACACTAATATATGAAAATTTGTTTATATATGACTGGTTAATAACCCCCCCAAAAAAACTAGTTAATAGAGCTAGTGAAAACCCTGTTAAAATTTCCTTGAGCTGCCACTGAGCTTATCGACAACTTGATATCTGACAGATCCTCTGTCTTCTACTTCATAAGCAAGTCATTTTGTACAATCTGTGTAGGGTATCATTTGGCAAAAATATTTTTATTCTGATTTTCATGGTACCCAAGTAAATGAAATATTTACATTAACTTTTTTTTTTTTGAACAGCATTTACATAACTTTTGTGAGAAACTTTCTATCCCAACTAAATACATGTTAGGAAATAGATTTGTCTTCCAATTCCCTTGTTCACTTCACTGTCTACAAATTTCACTTGCCTAATCCTAAGTTAAACATAGTCAGTAAAACCCTGCATCCTAAAATGAACAGATGTATTTGAGAGACCCGCATCTTTCCTAGCAGTAAAGCATACGGTTTACTGGATATAAAGCAGCTTAACAGAATTGTCTATGATAAAGAAAGACTAAAATTGTTCAGAAACAGATGTAATGAGTAAATAAATAGAAGACAGCAAATATCTGCAGTAGGCCAATTTTCAAAGATGGCACGGTATTTCTTTTCTTCCACCAACAAAATGCCAGGGAAAATATTATGTGCAGGCAGACTCCTACAACATAATCACTCAAGTAGACATTCATACCACCCAGATGACATTTCAAAAAAAAAAAAAAAACTCAAGAAAATCAATTTCTTTAAACAACTCCAAACCGACGCGACTTTTTCTTCTGAAATTATTGTTCTAATATCATACGACAATTATCGTTGATATTGGGGTTATAAAACTTACAAAATAGATGCACCCTACTTTCTAAAAAGAGGAAGATCGCAGAGTTTTTCCTCTCTTGTTTAAAGAGGAAAAGGATTATATGAACAAAGAAACAAAATACAGTATAGTTCAGACATACACTAAGAAATGTCCACTGCACAATAACGAGAACAATAGTACGTAAAAAATTAATCCACAATTAACCGGAAAAGAGGGTCAATATCCCCTTGCAACTCTAAGACCAGCAGTGCAATAAATTTCCAAATTGAGATGAATGTGGCAATAAGGAAATTTAACTAATAAAAGAATGTCGACTACAATCAAACCAAGTCAATTCTAATTTGTGTATAAACAAGGCCATTGAGAACGAAAACAAAGTGGTTAAAGATATTATAGACTTGGTTGATTTCTATCATATCCTTAACCGACTTCTTTATTTCTAAGTATAAGCAAAAAGGGTGCTACAAATATGGTTCCTCTTCATTACAATAATATGGTTCTCTTTCCTTCCTCTATTACCAACATTTATGGCAAATGCAATACTTTTGCTACAAGTAAGCTGTGACGAAAATGTCAAGATTCAATGCATGCACTAAGAACAACCTTAAAAACAATTGATGTACATCAAGTCATCAACAGGGGCGGAGCCACACTGGTACAAAGGTGGTCAATTGACCCCTGTGCCTTCCAACTTTCTCCATGGATAGATATAGTTTACTACCAAATAATGGTTGGTTGACCCCACTTTGGAATTCTAATTTGCCCCAGCCAAGCCAACCCATGTAAATGTTTGGTACTAGAAAATTTAGGGTGGCAAATAGAAATTCTTTGCCTACGTTAGGTTCTCCCACGATCACAAATCCCCAAGCTGGTCATTAATTTCTCATTGTTTGAAATGAGATTAGTTATTGTAGTTGGAAAGAATGGAGATGTTGGGGTCATGAATTTTGTTGTTTTCTGGGATTTATGATAGAAACTCCCTCCATCTTTGAATTTTTGACCCCCCAAGTCCGAAATCCTGGCTCCGCCCCTGGTCATCAACCAACTAAGATTCTGAAGTATGCAGCCGGGGGACCACAGAGAGATATAGGAAATACGTGATCAGACCATAACATATAAAAATAGGTACGGTACTCAATCGGACGAAGAGCAAAATGCCTTCTTTACAAGCGTTCGAAGAAAGAATGACTTATATGCTACCAAAGAGTGTCCCATAACTAATGCTACTCCAACCCTTTCTCAGGTAGTACCATTTACAGACCCTCGATAAGTCCCCCATACCTTTCTATTCAATTCAACCCCAAAGCAAATACTCCGTATTCATTTTTGCCCTCTAAATTTCCCTTTCAATAGGGCTATAAGTATAATTGCACAACCTCTAAAGGAATGGAACTACAATTCAATCATCTTGCTAAACAGCTCATTCAGGTGCTTTCCTTGTAATATCGAACTCAAACACTACTATCAATAATTGTCACGATAAAGCATAGACAACAGAACTACAAAGCTCATTTTGATTAGAATATATACCCAAAATTGCAGCTAAAATAACAAAATCATCACTAGAATATATATACCAAAATTGCTGCTAAATGACAAAGTCATAAGACCAGGTTATCGGAAAAGGCACACAGATTATTCAGAAAGAGAGAGCATTCAGGTTTCAAAATTTCCTCATAATCAATCAATCAATCAATCGAGAAAACCTGTCTGTCTCCAGACCGCATTCCGAACCTGCCTCAAATCCCTCCCTTTAAGCGTTCTTCCCACTCCTTCGAGCACGGAATAGGCCACCCTGTCTTCCTGCCTCGACGCAACCACCTCGTGAGGCGGCAACATCATCTCACCATCATCCCCTTCCTTATCATCGTCGTCGTAAAGGACGTCGAATTGATGACCCCTCCTCCGCCTCCTCATCGCCTCCGTCATCACCGGCACCTTCACCGGCGCCGACTGGTGCCGATCCCCTTGCGCCGCCTTCTTCGCAGCCACCGGTATCATGGGGATCATCATCCTCGACGAAGAACTCGAAGAAGACGAAGAGAGAGAGGCCGACGAAGCCTTGTGGTTGAAAACGGAGCGAGCGTGGTCCGGTTCAGGCAATGCAGCGAGGATGCCGAAGTTGTCCGGTCGGGTGACGTGGCGGTGGAAGGAGGTGGAGGGGTTGTGGGTGTGGTCGGTGGTGGTGGTGGTGGAGTGGCCGGTCCAGAAGACGTCGTGTTCGGTTAACTCATCGTCTGAGGGTGAAACGGAGACGGCGGTTTTGTCCGGGTCGGAGAGATTGGAAAGGCCGAGGAATTTGTGGGAGGGGGTTGGATCCATCTTGGAAGCAGGAGGGTGTCTCAGTCCGTGAGATGGATAGACGGGACTGTAATGCATCTTGTATATCGAGTGAGTCTCTCGAAAATTGTGGAGAGAGAGAGAGAGAGAGAGAGAGAGGAGGTGTGTAATGTGTTGGTGTGTGGATGTGTTGGGGCGGTGGACGTGGGGGGTGGGGGCGATAACGTGGCGGAGTTGCAGAGTGGTGGGTTTCTAGTTTCTACAATCGGATCGTCAGAGAGGAACAGAACTTTCGGTTAACTTTATGTTTTGTCGCTTGGTTCTTGATAAAATCTGAGAACAGAATGGATTTCATCGTGATAAAATCTGAGATTTTTACTTGATCCTCTAATAATAGATAAAATGAAGGAATGGTTCTCTCTTTTTTTTTTAAATTCATTGTCGTTCCCGTGTGGCCAACCCATAAATGACATGTAAAATTTTCATTTTAACCTTTACGTAAAATAGGACAACTTGTAGATGAAACAAAAAGGAGGGTAAATTGGTAAAAATGGCATTTGTGGGGATTTTATCTATTGGGAAAATAACGTGATTTTATCACTCTCTATAAAACACCAACTTAAATGAGATTTTCCATTTTATCTCATAAAATTCATTAGAGAACCATTTAGTCTAATTCTAGTTAACATTCCTAACCAAAATTTAAAGAGTACGAATAATGCTATGAACACATCTCTCCACTACATCAATCTGTGTGACATTGTCTGATTGGTAATGAGAGAACAATTATTTTGAAATTACTTTACAAATTGCAATTACTAATTATGCAGTACCACTCAGACGAGTGTGATGGAAAGATGTTTTCCTAACATTATTGAAGAAGTACTCACTCCATTCACATATATGTGTGAATTTATATCAACCTTGAGAAACTTTTTTTGCAGCTAAGGTGGGGGTTCCACCAAGGTTGGCTTTTTGGAATTGCCACGCCCAGAAATCCCATGCCCCAAGCACATGAATTTAAGGATAAGTCACCAATTAATTATGAAGATCAATATCTATATTACAAGGTCAAACTCAAATAACTAGAAAACTTATTCAAATCATGTCCATAAGTGATAGTAATATTTTATATAAAAAAAAATTGAAAGGGGTGTTTGTATATAGGACTTTTCAGAATTGTTACAGCCAAGGTAAAAACTTATACTACATTTTATAACAATAGCAAATGAATAGAAACTCACTCAAGCGAGAACGTAGGTGATGGAGTTTTCACTTGATTGTCGAGGAGATAAAGAGAAATTGTTCCCCTAATTTGATCTTTTGGCTTTTAAGGTTATTTAAACAAATGTCAATATTACCCTTATGGCAGTACAAAATAAGCTTTAGTGGAACAACTTAGCTTCTGGCTTTTTTGTGAAGACGAATTTTTTTTTGTAGAACAACAGCTAAAGTAAACTGTAGTTAGCTCTGATATTCGTAAGAATCAAATTGACATATATCCAAAACCCCAAACATTACGCAATTAGCTAAATCCATAATTTAGGGATCAAATTAAAAAAATAGCAAAATTTGGGGACTATTTATGTATGTTATCCTAGATTTGTTTTGCTCTTTGTTTTCTTTTCTTTTTGTTCTAGACCTGAGAGAAATCCGGAGTAGATAAAAAGCAGGATGGTCGCTTTTGGAATTCAAGGGTGTCTAGCACTTCGTAACTCGAGATTTTCAATCTCCTAATTCCGGTGTGGATGGTATGCACTGAACCACATAGGGAAGTAGTTGAGGTGCTTGAACACTCTTGATAGGTATATAATCGACCACTAACCATGTCTGCAAAAAGTCATTAAAGATCAAATGTCCATAGCTTGATGAACAAAACACATTTGTTTTGAAAAAAATTATTTGAATTTGTTTCAATTATTGCTACTAATGTTCGATCAGTATGACTTTTTACATACACGACAGACTCGATGAGCTAAACAAAAGATGAACGAGTTGAATCATTTTTTTCGACCCGGGACGAGACCCATATGAAGGGCAGCAGGGGTCCCCAAATTAACAAAATCCCCACCCTATTTAAGTGGAGTATTCGTTACAAAGCCTGGCATAGCACTGGGCCATTTTGGAGTACCCTCTTGCCAGCACTGGCTTGTGGATACCATCAAGATGATCATGAGCCCAAGGGCTAGAAGTCCCACTGGAGCCACCTTAAATTAGGACCCCTTTTTGTACTTCTGTAAAATTATTGAATCGTGTAAAGTCTATGCTATAAGCCTATATTAGGTTTTTGGACTTTGGCTAATAGCTACAAAATAGATTTAGGATTTGCTTTAGTTTATCTATTTAACGACTCGTCTGGTCTGGTGTATTCACAAATCATGTACAAAGCCTTCCTCTTTTTTATGTAATAATATTCTATCTTTGCCAACTTTTCACACTTCCTCTTTTCTTCTTTCTTATTTGTGTTACTGGTGTCAGACAGTGGCGGACGCAGGATTAGTGCTACGGGGAACCACTCCATAGCAAATATATAAAAAAACTGAAAATGTACTGAAAATAGACTACTACTAGTAAGAACCTTGGGGAGTTTGCAGGGGCCAAAACCCCCCTAGCACCCCTCCAGGTCCGCCCCTAGTGTCAGAGCTTCTAGTTTGAACAATTAAGAAGAAATCCTTGGTGAAAAGCTCAAAAGCAAGACCAAGGATCTAAATTATTGTAAGTATTTCTCTACTATTATCTTTACTTGTTTCATGTTACTTTGTTTTGTGTTACACTTTTTACTGTTGCAAAAACCCATATGCTTAGAGAGTGTTAGGGCCCATATACCCGTTTATTCAAGACCTTTTATCATAACAAGTTTTGGTTTATTGAACTTTAGGATGGTTTTAGGCACCAAACACACCACTCTAAGAGGTTTTAGGTATCCGCATCAATCTATTATGACACTAAACAAAGGAGACTTCACATTTATAGGTTCTGTAAAAAAAAAATATAAGAGATAATTATGAGCATCTTGTTCATATTCTTAAACAAGGAATTAATATTAATTATATTGGTGCTAGTCTTAATAATATTACTGATCTTACATAACATGTTATTAGTTTTCTAAAACAGATAATAAAAAAAAACAAATCAAAATTACTTAGAAGCAAAACTAGTTTCTATAGAATCCAAAATAGACAATTTTGGGAGTATTCTTAATGGATACTTAAAGTCTAAGACAAATACTACCATGGAAAGTTTACTAATCAAGTTAGACTCTTTTGACTACACAGTGTAATGCGAATTGTGCACTGCACCATCCCACAAAATTATGTGTTTTGTATGTGTATGCGGGCATGTTAAGGGTGCAGTCGGGTCAATGATATTATACACAACAATGACATCTAAGGATGTCAGGTCTCGTGGAGGTTCTAGAATATTCGAACTCATGAAATAACGTTGACACGCTTGCAATTAGTGACGAAGGCAGGATTCTTGACGCGGGTGACCAAATCACAAGTATTCATAAATTAATAACAAAATACCATTCTTATATACTAATAATACAATTTTAAGGGGGCTTTTCTTCATAATTAAAAAACAAACATAAAATATATAAAAATATTGGGATAATTGGGGATACACAATGGCCCGGCCCCCGCTTGCACCCCTAAGTCCGCCGCTGCTTGCAGTAATCTACCTCACTAGCACTACAAAGCTACCTAATCAATCAAACTAATTTGAACTATAAAAACCGCGTATGTAAAAGGAAATAAACAAGTGGCAGAAACTAGCGTCTCCAAAGCATATTATAACATTGTGATATGATATGATATTCCTTTTACGTAACTCAATCACAAGGGTTTCCAGGAAACACCATAAAGCAAAGTAAAGGGAGAGAGAATCCAGCCTTTTCTCTCTTGATAAGTTAGAACAAATCCATGAAAAGGACTCTACAACTTCCACTCAACATCGAATACCGGTCGAATTTACGAGAACCAAAAAGATGGCCTTGTTACTGCTCCCGATCATGCTCTTCATTCATCTTCACGCGTCCTCGTATCCTTCGCAAAATCTACTTGTTTCAGGTTCACTAATTTGATCATATCACGTATTACTAAAATTTGTGGTTTCAATATGATTTGGATATTAATTTTAACATTTGTTCGGTTCTTTGTAGCCTTGGATCGACAAGGTGGTCAAAATGTTAAAGTTGCCACTGGTGGAGCAGCGTTAGTTGATAAGCGTGGAGGTGGTGGTGGCGGGCATGGGGGTGGTGGTGGTGGTCATGCTGCTGGTGGTCACGGTGTTGGTGGTGGAGGCAGAATGGCTGGAGGAGGATCTTATGATGACAGTACAGCAAAAGGTGTAAACGGTGCAGCAGCAGTAGTCCCCTTGTATGCAGCTGGTGCAGCTGCACACCACGTAAACAACCGCCGCTACCCCCATGGCAAAAATGGCGGCACCACCACAAATATTCGTCGGCCTCTCTTGGCTTTTGCCGTCTTGGTCTCACTGTTTCCTGTGCTGTTCATTTGATTTAGCACTGTTTCTGGTTGCGAATATTTTATAACGTGCATCTACATGCACATACAGATACAATCATAAGAACTTCTGTACATCTATATGTAAAAAGAAATGTGTATAGAAATAAAGCACCCCATGCAAATCATGGAGTACTAATCAACGATTTGCAGATCTGGGCTCCTCACGACGACGGCGACAGCGGCGGTAGGTGACGGCTCCAGCGATTTGCTCCGGCGTTCTTTATTTTCTGCACTTTTTATTTTTTTTGTATTTTTTTGTTTGTTTTGAGGTTGGTTTTTGGCCAGCGGTTTTGAGGGCCGGTGGTTTTGTTTTGGTTGTTTTTGTTTGCCAGTTTTTGGCCGGTGGTTTTGGTTAATAATATTCTTCTACCTCTTTACCCAAAAAAAAAAAAAACAGGGAAAGAACAAATTCAAAACCACAGACCGAAAAATTTGTCCATGTGATAACTCTCTTTTTCTTTTCCTTTTTTTCCACTTTGTCATCTTTCCGTATCATCTTCACAGATACTCCTAAACTAAATCTGCATTATGCAACAGGAAATTTGTATCGAAAATAAGAAAGCAGAAAAAGCAAAAATGAAAAAAAAAATTATGGAATGAGCCAAAAAGACCGGGAGAGGCAGCAAAGATAAAGTGAGAGAATGCATGCTCCAACAACAATAGAAATCAGGTTAATTATTGTCAGTCAATCTCAAGCAATGGTATCAACAACAACAATACAAATGGGTAGACTCGACGAAAAAAAATAAGGATGTATCTAAAGCTCCAACCAAATGACAAAATCGTCTAGTTCCCGGCTTCCCGCAACTCTTTCTTTCACTAAAAAAAAAGGCAGATTTTGCCTGAAGAGTAAACTATATGTAATTACTAATTAATATCAAAAGGGATCTCCCAACTGGGATTGGCAGAGTGTAGAAAACAGTCGCCCACTCTATTCCTCTACTCTAAAAAGTTGTCTCCAAGTAGTTCATTTTCAAGATCTTGCGTGAACGCAGAATTTAAGCACCCCCCATCAGTGTATGTAATTTATCCCTCTTCTATGATTTTGAATTTCGTTTAAACTGGGTACAAGTCTCTTACTTCATGTACTCGACCACACTTTGACTGATTTCCTCGAGGAACGAAACAAAACCCATCATGCTTGTGAACCCACTTCCATCGACATCCTGCTCCTCGATAAGATAATTCTCAAATGCTGTGCAATCATCCTGTCCTCCCCTGAGGAATATTAGCCTCGGAGTAATACTCCTCTCTTGCTTTAGTTTGTTAATTGTAGTCCTCAATAAGCCTGAAGCAGAAATATTTGTTTTAGGATGCAAAAAAGAATAGAAATAGTGACTGGCCTTGTTCTATGAGAGCAGCACCAACAACTTACAGTCGTGTGGTGGAGGATAAGGCAGTGAAGGATCAGCTGTAGAGGAATAAAACACAATGAGAGTAGTAAATGCGTCGAGGAAAAATATTGGACTGCCGCTTGTTATCAATGCAGCACGGCTCAAAGAATGGCGAGGAAATGCTTGTTTATCAGGAGTTGCATATGATGTCAGCAGCGGGTATATAGCACGGTTAAGAGAACTTGGTTCTAGAGCACTGCATCACAAGTTTGAGAACAGCAATTAGTAAAATTACATTTTAGGCAAAGGCACTAACATGTACTACACCAAGGGATGCAACCTGACGAAAAATATAAGATGACAGAAAGGGTTTTCACCACCTATAAGATAAGTAAAATGATAACAAAAGGTGAACCATAGAATTCTTGTATGAGGAAAGGGTCAGGTCAGACTTGGAGATCTTTCAACTACAATGACAAAGAGCACCATAGAACACTTACAACGAGCCAAGTCACTTTTTGTTTCGACCTTTTACGGTGCTGGTGACGTTGGCTAGTTTTAAATGGGTTTGTATGATACAAACGGAAATGTTATGAGTGTAGCTTTAGCTATGACTTATGAATTATTGTGGCTAAAAATGTGGTTTTAGTGTGCACATAGGGCTTCACAAACCACAATGGAAACTGTATCTCATCTCGAGTGTTATTGCCAAAAGAACACAGTAACTCAGTCTGATGAATGCACACCCAGTGACTGTGAACATTGGTATACCTGAAGAGGCATTGCAGGTATATCCGATAGTCAGGGTGGACTCCTTCCTCATGGAAACGGAGAAGTGGATTACGAAGCAAAGCAAAAACTAAGCGAGGTAAAGGCTGCAGTTGTGGACATTGCGACAATGCTATGTCAATGCGAGCTGCTGTTGAACTGCCTTGATCATACTGTACTAGTTTACAAGCATCATTATACTGAGCTGTAAGGATTACAAGCCAATCATGTAGCAACATCCTGCCTTCCCGGACTCCTTGCTCCAACGAGGCTGATATAACCTGGTGGGAGAAAGTCAGCAAATCAAGAAGTTATTAAATTTATAGGAGCAGCAAAAGCCATAAGCTATAAGAGTTATGTGCTACAAATTGCTTATAAAGATTTTTTTTGAACGCCAATTGCTTATAAAGATTGGCCAGCGTATTGTAGAAGCCTGAATTCTACATTTCTTTTCTTATTAAAATTCCTTCTTTCCAAAGGGGGAAAAATGAAAGAAAGAAAAAAAGACCTCCCTTCACAAAGTTGACAGCTAAAACAGATAAAACCATGTTTGTCTGATGGGTTTTTCGATTTCCTCTCGTCCATAACCTGAGATTATGATGTCTGTGGTCTTCGACATCATGTCCAGAATACCACCAGCTTCTTTTCTAGACTAACTATAGAAAGTCATTGTGGCTCTGAAGTAAAACAAAACAAGCCTGTTGTCTTTTCACAAGGACACTTGGGCTTCAATACAAAAAGTATGCCCCTCATTCATGCATATTTGTCGTGGCATGTGCGAACGGCGAACGCCAAACATCACTACATCCTCTAAGTTAAATATGAACGGAATAACGAGTTTGTTCCTCTTTTATAATCTAGCATGGGCATGGCGTTGGGCAACTGTGCTCTGATTTCCTAATGCAGAACTGCATTAGAGCAGCAGTACCATAAGATCAAGGTGATCGAAGTGCATCATTGGCGAAGAGCTCCTACAGCAGTATTTAACACTACAGAGCATCACTTCCTACCATCATAAAAATATCAAAAAATTCCAAACTCAAGTAGGTGCATCATCACTTCAATGATGGAGAAATGAGCCAAACTAGGGCAGTCAAGTTATTAGAATGCAAGAACAAGCAGAAGAGGGGTAAAAAATGAACCTTGTGAACAAGTATTGATAAAACTGCTTCATGATCAACACTGTCATAAAGTTCATTGATGTTACGAGCAGTTCCAAATCGCAGAGTTCGAATCCTTAATCTCCTTTTCAGAGAATACTTGTCTCTGCAAAATATAAATCACATCAAACTATAAGTAAAGACATATATTTGTGGGGATGCCAATGATAAAGACATTCCATCAAAAGGAAAGGGATATGATTTTAACACTCGCATTATCCCGTGCAGGAGAAATTGATAGCGAAATGGCACCGCTAGATCGCGAAGCAAGTACGAAAGCCATAACAGTTCAGAGGTAGTAAGGGCAAGTGGTTCACACTACAACAAGAGTCCGAGCGACTAGGAACAGGCTTTGACTACAGAGAGATCCGTACTCTTTGCACTTATTTACCAATTTGGTTATTAACAAACAAACACAACCATGTTTGCTTACCCCTTTGCCCACCAATGATACAAGAGAGCTTACCTCAGACTTGAAGCCCCTATAATTGCTTCCACTTGAAGAGACTGACTTGCGCCAAGTACTAGACTTTGATAAAAGAATAGGGAGGCGAAGATATTTAATACTTGAATGGGAATCGTCTTAGCAACTGGCTATACCTTTTTTACCAATGGCACTGCCTGTTTTGTCTTTTAGTGGGTGAAATTACTAAATAATCCCTCAATGCAATAAAATTTTCACAAAAAGCATGGACTGTTTCGTAAATTCGCACACTAAAAGACAAAAAGGGGAGCGTCATTGGTAAAAAGGGGAGTGTTAAAATCATCTCCCAAAAGCAAAAGAAAAGTACGAAAACAATAAATGATGGGGATCGTGAAGGCGTTGGATGATGAATAGCTTTAGTGAAATTATACAGATAACAGATGGACAAAAATGTAGTTAATAACAATGCACACAAGAGTTTTTTCACAAGATATAGTTGGACACAGATTTTCAAATGAAAATCCACGGATCATAAATGCTTATTCAACTACATGCTCGCCCTGATGCACAATGTTTGCCTAAGTGACATGCTGGCAAGTTGGAAACCAACACATCTAACTAACAAAGGAAAAAGATTCTTATCGAGAAACAGAGTAACCGTAAAAACTAGATGCATCTCTGGATATGATTAAGCATTTTTTCAAGACAATGTCTTCCTCTTGATGGCACCCATCTTTAGGACTTATAAGAAACCGTCAACAATAATATTTTAATCCTGGCCTCCTAGTGCAACCAATGACAATGCATTGGGAACTACACTGCATATAATAACAGAACCCTTCAACTCAATCAAGTGTCTGTAATAAAAGATCCTTGCTCCAAAACATTGAAAATGAGAACTAATAGAGACAACACAATGGATATGCACTTTTTCGTAAAAGGCATAAAATTTAACAAGAAAAATAACACTATAACCTATAACCAGCAGAAGTTTCTGCAGTTCAAAAAAGCAGCAGTCATGAACAAAACGTTACATCACTCAATTTCACCCACTCTGTCTGTATATGAATCAAATCTTGAATGCAAGGCTACTTTGGGTGCTGAGTATATTTTCTGTTGTCTCGTTGATGTGGAGCATAGTAAGACCATTATCTTAATTTAGCAAAGCTATTTAGTCCCACGAACCGAGTATCTTTAATTTCCTTTGACTGAAGTATTGTATTACCCATAGGGAAAATTTCAAAAAACCCCCTAAACTTTGACCTCAATGTCTCAAACACCCCTAAACTTCAACAAATTTCAATTGCACTCCCGAACTTTCACTCCGTTATTCATTGTACCCCCACCGTCTAAGTCCGTCACCTTTGCTCCGTTAAGTGATGACTTGAACTAACACCACCGTTAAATAAATAGCTGGCCCATTTTTTTTTTGTCTCTCTCAATCTCCCCTCTCTCTCCTCCATTATCATCCACCACTCTCAAACACCCACAATCAAAACCCTAACCCCCAAATTCGCACCCCACATTTGAAAACCGTAACTCGTTTCTTAAAATTGCACACCCAAAAAATTCATTTCCACAACCTTTAATCGGAATCTCGCAGGCATCAATGAGTTTAGGGAAGCAGAAATAAGCCAACGGATGAAATGGGGTGCTTTCTGGGATGCTGGGCTCAAACCCAGCGGAATAAATGGATGCTGGAGGCCCATTCCGCCGCCGGTGGTAAAGCTGAGCGGAGACTCCGTGGATTAAGATGAGCCACCGTTGGTTCCAGTAAGGGAAGAGTACGGTGGCATGGCTAGGATTTGCTCGAGGAACTCGTCGGCGTACCCCTCCGGCAGGTTGTTTGTCATTCCGGCGATGAGAGATTTTCAGGGAGAGGAGGACGGGGGAATCTAGAGAGAGAGAGGAGCTGTGTAGGTAGCCTCGGCCTTTGCTCGTGCTTCGAAACGAACTCAAAGGTTCAGATCTCATCTTCCCTATCAAAGAAAACATCAACACTGTCTCCATAAATCCTTACCAAAACCTTCCTCGAGTGATCTTCTTCTTTTATCAGCCATTTGATTTGGTATACCTGTTTAGTCATGGCGCCCTTGAGTTGGGGATCACTTGCAAATCTTCTGGTAGAACGCTTTCTTTGGTAGTTTCTGAGGAACCCATCTCGAGAAGACGGCAGCGGGAGAAAATCAATTGAACAGATGATGATGGGTGTCGATAGATTCAGTGGCTTTTTGTATAGTTGACAGATTGTATTTGTGCTCTGCTTTGTTTTGCTCTCACATGGTGTTTCATTTCTTTGCCACCATATAAAAAGAAACGATTTACCCCCTTTTTTTTTTTTACATAGTGCACATGTGGCGCCACGTGTCGAGCCACATGGTTGATTTAACTAAGCCGTTAGTCCAACTCAGCGATTTCCGTTTGCAATTTGACAGAAGTAGACGGTGGGGGGTAAATTGAATAACGGAGTGAAAGTTCGGGAGGGTAATTGAAATTTGTTGAAGTTCAGGGGTGTTTGAGACATTGGGGTCAAAGTTTGGGGGGTTTTTTGAAATTTTCCCTTACCCATATCTTAAATGATGAAGCCTATTCAACTCGACTGCCTTCCGTCGCTTTTCTATCGAGTTTGAGTCAATCTTCAATCATATAGGGGTACCAATTGAAGCGGTGCTGTTCTTATCTATCCAAGTAATTTCCTGTACCACCACAATCAAACAAAGCTTGACAGAAGCAACTTTGACTGCCAAGTCACCAATTATCCAAAAGCTTAGTCTGTTAAGAAATAGGTCTTACCAGGCATCTAACAGACTAACAATATCCTGACACACCCAGTGGTGGACATGGTGTAGAAAACATCTATAAAAAGAAAGCTGCAATGCGCACCCAAAGAATTACAATGCAAACGGCAAACACATGTTGATCAACATATTTGAACCCAAGATGTCACAGAACCCAATCTATAATACCATGTTGAGCCACCAATTGTCCCAAAAGCTTAGCCGTTAGGAAATGTGGCATCAGATGGTTGCCCACCAACATATATCTAGTTGCCCAAAACAGAAAAACAGCCTAACAGTCTTGAAATGAAGAATGTAAATGATGCATACCTTCGGATG
This sequence comes from Vaccinium myrtillus, assembly GCA_016920895.1. Taxonomy (NCBI): domain Eukaryota; kingdom Viridiplantae; phylum Streptophyta; class Magnoliopsida; order Ericales; family Ericaceae; genus Vaccinium; species Vaccinium myrtillus. Next base: position 12,094,159 of record CM029275.1, on the reverse strand, counting down.
GTAAGAGCATACATGTCAGAATAAGTTAAAACAGAAAGGCAACGAGTTATGTACTGCTGGAGTATAGAACTAACCCTACCTACTTGGAGAACTGGAGGCAGAATTTGACAGTTCCTCAGGAGGCACAACCACCGTATACTGGAATGCAATCTGTAGCATTGGAGGTTCTGATGTGTGCCTGCAGAAATATGATGCAATTTCTGAAGTTATAACATGTTAGGAAGCAACCAAATTGACTTGAGTTTTTAAAAGGAATATTAGACTTGCCAAATTGAAGGAATGAAACCCATGATATTTTTAGATCTCATCCCACTTAGATTAATTATAACCACAAAACTAGGATATGAGCCTAGGCGACCTCCCCACTCATTGCCAATTGGTTTCAAGTTGGATGCTTTAACATGGTATCAGAGCCAGGCTTATGGAGGCTTTTGGACAAGACTCTCTTGATTGTTTGCCCCATTGTTTGAGCCTTGAGTGCACTTTGTTTTGTTGTTTGTCGTGATCCCTATATTATAGATCGGTTGTTTACCTCTCCACATGCAGGTCAGGGGCCACATGTGCAGAAGATTGTTAGAGCTTGTCCGCTGTTAGTTAATTATAACCTCCAAAACTAGTATATGAGACTGGGTGGCCTCTCCACCCATTGCAATTGGTTTTGAATGGGATGCTTTAACAGATATGAAGGTAAATCTTCAATTTGGACTGGGAAAGCTAAGATTCAGGTACCAAAACTTAACCAATATTCAATAATAGATGGAAGTAGGTCTGCTAAAACAACCAACCAGCGCGTGAACTTGAGTCGGCCCTTCAACAGTTCATTCAATGCAAGCTTGTTACATATCTGATCAAAATAGTACATGATTTTAAGTTCGACCATCTGAGTTAGAACTTGTAACAATATTTTCTTCAGTTCAGTGGCTCAACTAACCTCGCACATCTCGTGTTCAAAAGTAACTCCAGACTAGACTGTCAGTTGATGTCTTGATGAAAATGTCACTAGACTCACTACAGTGGCACATGCAGTTTTTTTTTATTGGCAGAGTGGGCACATGGGTAAAGAAATTCAACTTTCATGGGCAAAAGTTTAGTGCGGAAAAGGTCCCCCCTTTTTGAATCAATGTCATACTCTGAAATGTTCCACGTCCATTAAAGTCAGCAAGTCAAAGAATGAATCAATCAATGAAATACATATTTTCATTCACTTTTAGGTCCAGTTGCCTCATCACGGAATTTTAGCTTTGTATTTGCCTGTGAACTACAGTTATTTTTTAGCGCAGGGATTTCATATAAGTCTTGAAAATGAGTCCTCTCAGCAAATAGAGAATTAGCCTGGTACAAAAGTGACCAAAGCTCAAACCAAGAGCAAAGATCAACAGAGCCAAGCTTAAGCAGGTCATCTTGGCCCAGATTGAGTCCTAAATGTCCTATATGAAGATACTTCTCACAGCCAGTAAGCAAATGCTCAGATTTTAATCAGGTGGCAAATTTTTAGAAGCAGAAAAAGAAATAGAGGCAGAAATATGATTATCCAACAATGCCTGGGCAGGTAAACAGAAAAATTAAAAATTAAAAGAAATAAAACAAGGAAGAGACAAGGAAAAAGGCGTAGTTCCTCTTAACTGAAAATAAAAATTACTTGTTTTTGGGAACCAGAAAAACAAAGAGCTGCCAAATCATACCTACTAATCCCCACTGTTTGAAAGGTTTAAATTACGGCTGTCAAGCTAAGAAGAATTCCTGTCACCATTCCTACACCTGTCTTTTTTCGACCCATTTCAGATTCCTTGCCAATGACTCCCTCCGTCCCTATTTAGTGGTCCCTTTTGGGGATTCTAACTTATTTAGGGGACATGATCATTGTAGTTGTCATATTTTTACTCCCTCTTGTTACCCTTTAAGTTTTTTTAAAAACATCATCATTGTCTTCTCCTATTACTAGGAATTAAGTTGAAAAGTAAGGGGTAAAAGAGTAAACTGAACCACTAATGCCCATTACTTTTGAACAAGGACAAAAATTTTGGGACAACAAAAAGTGCTAAAATGGACCAAAATTTGGGGACGGAGGGAGTATGATCTAATTCTTAAGAGTTTCACCAAATGTCATCTGGACTAACAGGAGTAACTTTTGTTTTTTTAACATATTGGAATTACAAAGAAATAAAACTGCAAGGAGAAAGGGCAAACGACGGGGTCAAATAAAGATATAAATTAAGAGAGAACAAATATTTCCTAAAAGTCATGGACCATAACAACCTGGCTATGAACCCAAGTCATTAATTGGCAAGTCCAGGGCCTTGTTCGGAAAAGGTCTTGAAGACCCAAGTTCTCACTTTTCTGCATTGGGCCCCAGTGGACAGAGTCATCTTTTTCTTCTCTTCTCAATTTTTAGGAACTTTACTATAGTGCATAACTTGTGTAATATGGGTTCGTGGGGTCCACTTCAAAGACCCACACAAATGATCCAAGCCGTCCGTTAGTTCTAAAATTAATTTTTTGAGTCACTACTAAAAACTTAGCTCATTCGAAAAATTATAAGTGTATGATCCGTCATCTAATTGTGATTCACAATTTAGGATCTTGAATTTTGACAAAAGTTTGAAAGAAAGTTAGACAATTTGATCAAGTACTTAAAGTTATACAATTGATCTTTTTTTTTTTCTAGATGACTCAAAGAATAATTTCAGAATTAATGGACGGCTAGGATCATTTGTGTGGGTCTTTGAAGTGGACCCCACAAACTCTTCTTACACAAGGTATGCACCATAATAAAATTCCTTAAAATTAAGATGAGAGGAAAAAGACGACTCTGGCCACTGGGGCCCAATATAGAAAAGTGAGAACCTGGGGTCTTCAAAACCTTTCCGAACATGGTGCAGGGAGGGTGAGCTTTCTCACTAAGCAATGACCACTACGAACGAAATCTAAGACTCTCTTTTCCTTCCTTATCTACTAAAGACCTGTTTTGCCCATTAGCCTTAGTAATGGATAGAGCCCTCGTTAGCTTCAAAGTTACATTACATAGAGAGAGCAAGCTAGGATTAAACACATGCGTCCGTCGGAAGTTTCGCCTTCCCTTTGATCCTTGGTCGAAATGAGCATCTAAAGATTAGCAAAGCCCTTATGTTTAATCTCAAGCTTTATTGGCTGCCCCCCCTCTCCTTTCCCCTGGCGTTGAAGTCATCCAATGGATAACAGACAGATCTCCTGTTGATAGGCTTTCCTTCTGGACTCACCATCCATAGTTGGAAGATGAGTTAGGAGAAGCCCTTTAATCACCATGAAAAATGCATTTTTTTAGTACGAACGAGTGGGCCTATTCTTTCCTGCTCTTTCACCACCCTTTATTCATCATATTAAAGGGCTCATGATCAGCCTATTGGGGATACGAGATATCCAATGCCAGATAGCTTTCATCGGCGTTTATTTGACCATCAACCATAACAACCTGGCTATAAGCCCAAAAGTAATTAATTGGCAAGTCTAGGGACCATGCAAATTCACCTCACAAACCATGAGCATCAAAAGTCTCTACATTCTTTATTCATCCCTTTGATGAGAATGAACACAAACCAAGTACCCAAATCACAATTTATAGTTCCTCTAAAAATAAATGCTAAAATCCCGGCGTAGGCCATATCTCCAGCATTGGAGTAAGAGAGCTCTTTTCGACCCAAAATGCCTTCCAACACAATGGATGCAAAGTATGAAAGCAAAAACCATAAAGTTGTATCACACTCCCTTGGTAGGTTCAATCACGAAAGGTTTCCAATCCAAAGTTGCTATCTTGGCTCACAAAATGGGAATATTTCAAGCATCTATATGCAAACCCAACTAACTTCTAAATGATTAGACAATAGTAGACAATAGCATCTAATTGTTGCTTATGCTAGATTAGAGGAATAAGGTAGGATAAACAAAATAAACATATTTTTACCTGGAAAATCCAACATTATTGGCAAAATCGAAGTCATATGCATATGTGGCATAAGAATCGCAACAAATGATGTGTTGAACATTTTCAAACTGAGGATCTGGGAAGAAATGACCATACTGCAGAAAATGATGAAGTACCGTAAGCCATCTAAGACAACAAAACGAAGTTGCAAAGAACAAGAACTGATAACTTACAGAATGCCCAGTTTTGAATTCAGAGGACGTCCTCAGCCGTAGTACACAGTTGAAGGCATATGGACGACTCAACATACGATACCTGCAACAGTGTGTTTTCTTATGATCAGAGATGGATCCCATGAGCATTTAAATTCAACAAACATGTTTCTATATGTGACATAAGATGTTAACCATTCGTGTTTTGTTGCATATTGCAAATTTATGAAATACTAACTAGTCACAAAAAAACTAATTCACATAGTGAAAGCAGAATAACAACGAAAGACACTAAAAGCATTCACATTTGACAAATTTTTTGGATATTGCGTTTATTATTTTTTTCTGATGAAGCTTGGCTTGCAACCAAGTTGTACCGTATAATATAAGTAACAGTTGATGCAAAATACAATACGAACTAGCCGGTACTCCAGAGTCCTGACCACGGAAATTCAGGAATCAGGACATATACAGAAATTACAGAAGTGCAACTTTTAGACAGAGGGAACCATTTTTCAGGTTAATATACGACTTTAACGAAGATTTAGCATTTCATACTCACATGTCCTGAGGAAGTGTTGAATCATCAGTATTAGAATACAGAAACAAAGACCCGCCACTCTCAATGCTAAGAAACTTCAGGGATGCCAAATCTGTGTACTCATTTGTAATAGCAAATAAGTCCACACAAACACCTGATTGAACAGCGACAGCAGCCTGTGAAGGTATATATCAAAACTCACACGTCGAAAGCAAATACCAACAATATACTAGAAAGTAGTTCAAAACCAAGTACCAAATCTTTGTAAAAGGGTGTTTGCTCAGGAAGTAAAGCACGGTCAGCATCCTCTCCTTTACTAGCATATTGCTCACCGTACCGTCTAGTGTCTAGTTGACCAGCTCCGAAATCAGGAGGGCCAGATAAAAATGCAAAGACTCTGGCTGCACATATTTTCCACCGGGGAAAAAAAAAACATATGTCACGTCCTTCACAAGAACAAAAGTTGCCAATCGAAGTACAGAAATGTTTCGCCTAAAGGAAGTCCTACTAGTGAAATTGAGCAAATTGTAATGCTAATCCTTATCGTACCTAATGCAAATGTGCTTCCATATTCTGAACTTAGGTAATTGAACAAGGCATCCATTGCTACTCCAAAACCCCGCCCACCAAGCAAAACTCCATCTATTCCTTGACCTGCAGCTGTGGTCCTTTCCCATGAGTTTGTTGGTCTTAGTGTTTCAAGTGCAGATGCAATACGATCCTTACATGTGTCCACCTATAACGAAAATAAGTTAGAATGAACTTCCACCAAAGAATTAGTTGAAAAAAGAAACACCAAGAGCGAAACAACAAAGAAAGAATAAAAAAACACATCAATAGATTAATGAACAGGAAGGCGGGGGGAGGAGGATGGTGATATACATAGCCAGCACTCAGTAACATACCGGGGCCAAAAATGACAGCAAAGGCATGACATCTTCAAGCTCCATTGGTAAGGTGTCATCCACATCTGGGGGGATGAAGACATTCTTCACCACTGGAACAGGCCCTTGAACATCATACAACCCCATTTTGTGGCTAAATGTAGCAAGCCCAAACAGTGATCCAGGCCCAAGAGCTGTGATGAAAACAGGCAAGTTCAAGTTGACAGTAGAAAAAAGTAGTACACAATAATGTGAGCAACGAATGTCTAGTGGTAGAGACCATCAACCTTCCAGAGCCGCTAATAGAGCACTTTTTATAAGCTCCAAAAACTCTTCTGACGCTGCAAATAGATTCAAGGCTGAAAATTAGCCATCCAGAAATCCATTTCTTTCGAAATCATTATAACTTATTAGGTTGGATGAAACTGACAATGGAATATACAGAGTTGGATGTGAGTAGATTTTTTACAAGACCAAATAATGGTGTCTTCAAAGGCCATCATTAAATACAAAAAGCCTTCAAATAAGTTCTGTGGAAGCAAGTAATGATAAATACATTAATTAATCGCATAAAAGTTCTCCTAATCCAAGTAAGACAGGGACTCCAAAATAAGCAAAACAAGAAACATCAAGCAGAATATCCTTAGACGAAAAAGCTCTCCATGTAAGACCAAATAACAATATTTGCCCGTCAGTAATACTTGTCTACAAACAAGGTGCAAGCAGTGCAAGCTTATGAGTTCATTTTGATGGAAAGATACTAAGAACTGCAAGTGCTGCAACTGAGTCCACAAGTGTTTGTTAAAATAACTATACAGACATAATGATTGCCTCCACAAGGCGAAAATTCTTCTTCATAAACTATTTAGCACTGCTAAACTGGCAAAGCTTGCAAACCATACTGACACAATAACAAGAAACCACCAAAATAAACACAAAGGACTGGATCATATCTTACATGACAAATCAACAGCAGCAACATAAACTGGACGGGCCTGCATTGCTTCTTCTTCGTTTCCTTCAACTACAAACAAGCAAGAAACATAAGTTCACATGCAAGTTCAGGCTTATACATCCAAAGCTAATATGACAGCTAAAAACTTAGCTTTCTATCAGTTGATACGATAATGTATGAATAAGTAAAGACGGAAAAGAGGATGTGAGGGGAGAACTAAGGTCCCATTTGAATACAAGTTAGATTTCAGCTGATTGAACTATACAATTCAATGAGTAAAGGTCAGATTTAGATCTTATTCTTTTGTATATTGGTTTCAGTAGGGAGTTTCAACTTCCGAGCTATATCATGATGCATTTGAAAATAAATAGAGGTTATTTGAAATCCTTCCTCATAAAGATGGTAGTTAGACCAGGAACCCCATAGAATCCATATCTTCTATCTAGAATCTAACTTCGTTTCTAGTTTCACAATCACCTATAAATTAAATCTCTTCCATAATTATTCGAATTGAACACCAACTCATTCATTTGAAAACATCTACCAAAACCGACCCTAACTACTCCGCTTCTTCATGGTTGGAATTTCAAAGCCAGTTTAACAAGAAACTCGCATAGCATTTCTGGAAACCAATCCCAACCAATTCGCAAAACTATTCTCTTCTCCATTCTCCATGGATTTCAAATCAAGATAGAAACAACAGATTCCGAGCTTCTCAACACAACACTGCCATTAAGCCCTTAGTCACAGAATCCTTCCTAGAGCCATCCGCTCCCACTTTCAATCATCACTCTCCACTCAATCTCAATCCTTACTCTATCGAATTTTACTAGTTTGGAATGTTTTCGAAGGATGCTTCCACACTCGGCTGAAGTTCAAGACTCCTTTTCACTTTCTTTCCGAAACCAAAGTACAATACTCCCCAAAGGAGAACAAACGTCAATACACAATTATACGTACATTAAGAAAAAAAAAAACAAACGCTTATATATCTAAGTCACTACATAATTCGAGTGCGTATGTCTGGGCAGGAGCATTAGCGTGATCAGTGTGAAAGAGCCTAACTAGTATTAAAATTCGAGCTAGGGAGAATTGGGATCCCGAGTGCTTATTATGTGACCAGCATTTATATACACGTAATTGAAAAGATTTGGATTACTTGGCAACTCAAGATCTATGAAGGAAGAAGAGTTCTCGGGGCAAGACTGGGGGCGAGAATATCGAGAGACGTTCTCGGAGGAGAGGCCGTTGAGGGTCCCACACAGGGAGCAAGTCCAGGCCCACTGCTCCTGCTCGCAGTAGGTGTTGTAGTAGGCCCAGCAGTTCTCGCACCGCGGCAGGAGGTGGCCGTCGGATCCGTACATCGGAGGGTTTCCGTTCTCGTCCCTCGCCGCGAACGGCGACAGCGTCACCCCCCACGGCAGCCCCGACGACTCCAGCGCGTCGGAGTCGGCGGGGAAGCGACCCACCGTAGGCCTCACCGCCATTGGTGACGACGGGGATAGAGAGAGAAGAAGAAGGGGGCGTAACTGTAATAGAAATTGAGATTTTGGAGGTTTATTGTAATTTTTGGATGTCGGAGAAGGGAGTTTACGAAGGTGGGGGGAGTACAATAGTGGAGTCAACCTCCGGGCGTAATGTAGCTTTGGTCAGTACACGAGCTCCACATCAGGTGGGCCAATAGGTTTTTGACAGCTCACGTACATCCATTCGCAACCCTGACCCGCGAAATTTTTTTGGGTACTGAATGGTACCACGTGGCCATGCCGAGCACGATCTCGGCCGTCCAAAAGTGTTTTGAACGGTCGAGATTGATTTCCTCTCTCTCCTCTCACCCGACCACTCTCTCTCCTCTTTTTCTCTCTCCTCTTCCGGACCGTGGAATAGCATTTTAGACGGTTTAGATTGCCGAGCGGGTACCACGTAAGTAGTACCCACTCCGCATTGGGCATCGTCCCATTACTGTAAATAGGTCCCACTCGTTCCAGGTTGGGAATTGAAAATAGGTGTTTGGAAGCTTCATTCTTGTAGGGAATTGGATAAAAGAGGTGTTTGGAAGTTTCATTGTTGTAGCTTGCATTGTATGAATTTGCATTTTGAATGTTTGGTAGCTATTAAGCTTAATTTTTTATTTGATTTTAGCAAATGGGTTGCTAAAATCAACCAGACTTTAGCAAATGATTTCAACAAGTGCTAAAATCATGATATTTCAAATAAAAAAATTATGTGGTTCCGTATATCGTTTTTTTATTTTTTTCGCACCAAATTATTTGAAATACCATGATTTTAGCACCGGCTAAACTCATTTGCTAAAATCATGGTTGATTTTAGCAACCCACTTGCTAAAATCAAACAGAAAACTAATAAATTGTAAAAGGAGAGTACTATGGGTACAGAAATTATGATATAAAAAAATTACACAAATCGATTGGGTTGGGCCCACTTGGTTCCACAAGAATGATTGGAGCCTTTCGTATTGTTTCAAAATACTTGTTTACTTGTACCCCTCAAAAATCAATTCAATCGGACGGTAAATTGGGCCGAATGCCTAATTTAATAACGGGTGAATGATAGGTGTCAAATTGAAATGAGTCAAAAGAAAATATATCTCAAAATTGTTTCTCAAACCTTGCAACCAAACATGGTGTAAGTGCTTATGGGACATTGGGATGACATGACGTGTCTTTTTTGAAATTTTCCCTTACTAGTATCCAGGCGAAGTAAGGGAAAAAAACTATATGTACAAGTTGTAGTCAGTTAAAAGTGTTATTAGCAACTACATTTTTTTCTAAAAGTGTTATTCCAACAACGCTTTTAGGCATCTCCAGGATCCTAGCCAACTCTCCCGTTTGGGCATTTTGCCGAGTGACAGAGTTAGAAACGTGAGCTAGCAGCCTCGCCGTCATCCTCGCCAGTTCCTACTTTACTACAGTCTGGCGAGGTACTGTAACCTCGCCTGGCCTTCTCTCTCTCTCTCTCTCTCTCTCAGCTAATTGACGTCGAAGAACGTCGAGGAGGGGGTTGTAGCTCTCGTTACCGGGAAAAAAAACGAGTCGCTGAAAACTTGATCTTAAATTCGTTTTGAGACAAAAGGCTTATAGATCTCGTTGAGACGATTCCATTGGTCCAAGACTCGTCGTCGATGGAGTCCCGTACACCCGCACACATCGGTCAAAAGAGGTGCATGCAGGAGAGTGAGATGCACTCTCAGCGCGTGCTTTACATGCCCATGTGAGGAAGAAGGTGATGTTGTGTTTTTTTTTTTGGAGCCAAGTGGCTAGTATGTGGGTAGGTGTGGTATTTTTTGGCTAACTTTATCACTATATGACACTTTTTCTGGCCAAATGTGGCAAAAAAATTTATCTGATGGAGATGCTCTTAGAAAGCATTATTGACAAAAACACTTCTGAGTGTTTGGGAATAACGCTTTTAAAATTTATATTTTTCTTTGATCTAAACTGTTCAACTTGGAGGTATTGTTAAGAATATAAACCATGATGAAGATATTATGAATTGAACACTAATTGATACATAATCATAGTTGATTCGGGTGAATTTGTTTTTGTGATAATAGATTTAGCTGCATTAGATAATGTCCATTTTATCAAAGTGAAGCTCACATTATACGGACTGCAACGTGTAATTGGTTAATTATGAACTCATGTTGGTTTATTTTTGCGATCGGAACCGTTCTAACTTTTAAAGTTTGTCAAGAAGTTAAACACGTGTTGAAGATCGTATTAATCGAATACTGATTGGTAGATAATCGAAGATTATCGGAGTGAGGGAATTTGATTTTATGAAAGAAAAGGCTTGGCCATACTGGATCACACAACCCGAGCCGAAGCGGGTCGAACCTGTACACCATTGGATCTGTAATTAACAAAATCAAAAGAAATAATCCACCGGCGTCTTCGATTCCATCCCTCTACGCAGGAGAAAGCACTTTAAGATCCCAACCCATTCAAAGAAGTAATCAAACAAATTCTCTCTCTCATACCATTCTCTCTCCATTATACACATTCTTCCTTCCGGATTCAGCCCCCAAGATTTCGGTAAGAATTTCTGCTGACTGAAACTGAAATTCATGTTCTCTGTGCATTCTATTGGTGGTCAGTTGGTTCGTTTTAGGTTTTGTTTGCGAATCAGTAACGTTTATCTCTTGCGCACTTGAATTGCTTTGAGGTTTGTTGGAAGTGTTAGTCTATTTGATATCTTACACTCACCTAGAGTCTCGATGGTAATCCCATGTCCAATAGCGGAGGGCTGTATCGACTGACCCATAAGAGTTGATAACACCTGAGAAGTTTTGAACAAAAGACCTTAGGAGGGAGCAAACCCACGGTCCCAGGCCTTGTCCTTGGGATTTTCTTTGTATTCCATTGATTGCATTTTTGTTTTGTTCGTCTTTGGATGGAGCTAAGTTCTTCAGAACTCTCGTCCTTTTATTCTGCAATTTTGCGGGCATCTATTGGAGCTGTTTGTTTGACTTCGGCAATAAGGTTTCACAATGAAGTTGAACACCTGGTTTTGGGGTTCCACACAAACTTCCTTTTTCACTTGGTCATAGGATGGAGCAGTATGGAAAACTTATTGAGTTCTACGTTAACGTCGATCTTTATAATCGGTACATAAAGCTGGATTTGAACTGATGATGACCTTCGCATAGCGGAAGTAGGAAATCTACCCCAGGAAAAAAAGGGAAGTGAAATGGGGGAGTCATTGTTTCCCTCTTTTCATGTGTTGTTTATTTGTGTTTCGGTCTTTATTAGTTCACCAGAGTGAATGGACAATTCCCATGCAGGCCTTATAAACTCCAACTGTGAAGAGTTATACATGAATTTGTTTTTGGAATGTATGAGACTTGGGTGAAACATTTCTTTGTAGTTTCTATATTTTGGCTCTCAGACGAAGAAGTACCAAGATTCACACATAATCAGTTTCATTCTTTTAAAATTCTGCATGTGTAAGTATAAGTGGAGCGGAAAGTTGCCGGCAAACTTGGATCAAGGATAAGCTTCAATCAAGTATTTGGGGAAACTGTGATAGTTTGGTGCTGCAAGTATAGAAAGCTCTTGTAGTTGTCAATAAAGCTAGAATGGTTCAAGGAACAATTCTTATTCTAAACTCACTAGTCAGAATTGATCTTGGTCAATTTCCATTTTGGAATTAGGTAAACATGGCAATTGCCATTGTATGGTACTACGAGGACGTGACTTGTGGAAGGCTGGAAGCAGAAGTAAATGTTGGGAATTACCTTGAACCACAGAGATTTGAATGCTCGTATTCTGACTTTGGCATTGAATCTGAAGTAAAAATTCATTTTACTGCTGCGTGTATATTGTGGCTTGTCATGATGACGATGTTATTGTGTCTCCCCTTGAATCAAATATAAATAGAATGCTATAAGATTTGAACCCTCAAAAACCTTGGAGGATAGCTATGGGGATAGGGTTTAAGAACTTCAACGGGTTTGGATTCAGTGTACCAATTTTTTATTATATTAAATTGGTAATAATGACCATCCCTCAGTTTTACAGAGATTGACCATGCCATGTGATGAAGATTTGTGAAGCACATATAGGCAACAATTGTCTCACTTGGAAGGCTACCTTTATAAGCTAGTAACGTCAGAATGTATGTAGTTGGCTAGATGTAATGTTCATGGGGGTATTGTATTTCTTTACTTAGTGGTGATATTGCCTAATTGATTTTTCTGCACATTGAGCAGGTAATCACTAATTATTGAAGTTAATGTAACTCTTTGGTATGGCACTGTTATATGCAATGCTATTCTGTTATGGAAATATGTTGTATTTTATGGAGGGCTCTAAATTTTTTGTTACTAAGTCATCAGTTACTTTGTTACAGGTAAAGTAACCTCTTTACCTGCTAATCAACTCTAATGGCCATGAGGATTGCTGCAAGATATGTATCTCGTAGGCTTTCAAGCAGTGGTAAAATTTTCAGTGAGGAGGAAAAGGCTGCAGAAAATGTTTACATTAAGGTGGCCCAACTTTCCTTTACCATGCTCTCTCTTATTGTATCCCTTTCCTACATTTCTGCTTGAAGCATGTGCATTTCATTTTACCAGGGTGATGTTTTGGGGTTGGCTTGTGCTAATATTATTGTATATGACTTTTGTACTTCCAAGTGTTATCTCATGGGTAGAATTACTGGATTTGTGCTCAGTGTTCCATATTTGTTCCTTTCTGACATCAATTGTTTGGTATTGTGGACTAGTATAGTTTTTGTTTTTGTTTTTTTTTTTGTTTTTATCAGGTATCACTGTTGATGATTGGAATGATTTAGAAGCTTATTTTCCCCCTTCTAGGATGTTTTATAGAGGAAGCTTCCTGATCGCAGAGTATTTAATGAGGAATCTCTTAGATCTTGTTTGGTTGGGGTTTTGGTTTTGGTTTTGGGTTTTGGGTTTTGGGTGGAGACTGGAGAGTGAAATAGGGGTAATGATTGGAGAGAGATAGGGAGAGAAATGATTGGACAGAGATAGGGAGAGAAATGATTGGAAATATGGGTTAATGATTGGAAATAGGGATAATGATTGGAGGGAAGTAAGGGTAAAAAATTCAAATTTGGGTCTCAAGACCCAAACCAAACAAGGCCTTAAGGTGCTTCTATGTTAACGCAGCCATAGACATCGATTCTGAACATAAATTCTGATTTTGTCAAACCAAACCCGCCCTCCCACTACTGCTACCAAAAGAGGAGGAACCAAAACCCTGTGTAAGTGAGGTCTGCCAAAATAATGCCGGTTCTTATCCAAACATGCAGATTTCATTTTATATTGAGACCTGGTTTATTTTAGATAGGTGTGCAAAGTCATAACCAAACCGGCATGGGCAATGCTGTTGGAGAGAAAGAAACACGCATTTTTTACGACGTCATAGTTTGGAGTGCAAAAGCTCTAGAAGCGTTTCTTGTGGAGTTCTCATGTTCATTATCCAGAGGATTTTTTTGAAACCACTTTTAGGAGATTTTATTGGAACCGTATATTTCTTGTTGAGCTAGACATGGTATTGGATTACAAATCCCGTGGGATCTTATTCCGAGCATTTGTCTGGAATAATTTCTGCTGGATTGATGGCATAATACAGGATATACCCTCTCTTGGGCTTCTTTACATATAGTACTAATAGTCTCACAAGAGATTACTTCCCTTGTAGATAAATATTCCCTCATGTTTAGTTCACCAAATCAAAAGAAACCATAGAAGTTTTTACAAAGGTTCCCTTTGTCATCTTGTCAAAGTACACTTAACCCAGAAGGTAACAAAAAAGAGCAAAATCGAAGAAGTTGAGAATCTTTAGATAATTGGTTTTTGTTTGGATGCTTTAGCTTTAGGAGGTAACAAAAAACAAGATTGTCGTGACTCATAATGAGCACAGTGTGTCGGGTGTTCTAATCATCTTATATAGAATTGGACATTCCTTTACACGCTGTTTTTCGTTAAGTAAAGTGTGTCATTTTACAGAGTGCTTGGTCCCTAACATGTTGCCATTTGAAGGATAATTCTGATCTTTCATCTATAACAAATAGCCTACCTCCTTGCTTTTCATGCGTCTGGTGTTCATATGGTCAGGACACCACCTAAAATCTGTTTGTGCTGTTGCAGAAAATTGAGCAAGAGAAGCTGGAGAAGCTTGCCCGCAAGGTATGAGCATGCTACATACTTCCTTAGTTCCTTTCTACGACCATACTAGTACATATTTTCGCTTTCAGCTGTCGCATTGGTGGCGGGGAAGGTTATTATATTAAGCAATTGCAAAATGTTTGCACAACCTCACACATTTTCATATCTCCGTAAGGCACCCAGCAGTTTGATTGTATTGTTGACAATTCCTGACAATAATATGCCTTCATTAGCTGGTACCGTAATACTCATACCTGAATATGTTCCAAAGTTCTACCAATTGGTGCTTTTGTGCTTTGCCGTTAGATTTGTCACCTTATAAGCTGCTGTTACAAAATATTTCTGATTTAAGCAAGTCTTACGTTTGATGGAGTAGAAGTACAAACCTGTTCAGCTTTGAACATAGTTGTATTATGGGCTTGGTAGACTGATTCACCATTTTATAAGAACATGCTATAATCTAGTGATGTTGAATGCTACCATTGTTTCTTTCTACTCTATAACTTCCAACACATTTTGGAATTCAGTTCAAACATTTTGCAATCTCATTTCAGAAATTTCAGTACTCTCTTCAGTTGTCTACATTATGCTGAGTTCATTTACAGCTCGAGGAATGAACAATAGAAACCTAAGCTATGCGTATAGTCCTTTGAAGCTACAAAACTAAGCATAATGCAGATTCCTCAATGTTGTAGATTTCATTTACAGTCTTCAATTCCTGTCATCATTTTATCCATACAAGTATCTACCTCTGAATGCATACGGGAGATGGCTGCAAATCTTGCCATCTTTGTAGCATGCAATAAAGCCCTTCTACGTTTCTTTGGTCATGTTCCGGTGTGATTCAATGTACTTGTCGTAGAAACAATGAAATTTCAGACTTCCAATAATGTCATGTTTCAGTATCCCTGGACACGAATCTTTTCCTCATATTCTGCCTTTCTTTGCCATGTACAAAACGTGAGGTTTGTGTTTGTGCTCAAATGTTTCAGGGACCCAAGGCAGAAGAAAAACCTCCAACAAGCTCAGAAGGGACTCCATCCGATGTGAAGCCAAGTGCCCCAGCAGCGGCCTCATCAACATCTGGAGTATCGACGGACGAGTTCAGAAACTATGCAGTTGTAGCTGGAGTGGTTACCGGCCTCAGTGCTCTGGGATGGTGGTACTTCGGAACCAAGGAAAAGAAAACTGAAGAAGTGCATGACTAATGTTTCGTCTTCTCGGATATCAATTGGAGAAATACTTGCTTATAAACTTCTTGCTTCCTTATGGTAGCTTTCGAGAAGAGAGCACATACTTCTGCTTAAAGCTCTCGTGGTATTTCTTTAGAAACTCGGACATAACCTTTGCGATGTGGGTTAAGGTGGTTTTACACATCTGGCTGCTCAGACTCCCTCTAATAGCCTACGCGTAGAGAACAGCTTTTTTACTGCGAATTCATTGAATCGCGATTCTGTTTCTATCTTTTTACTTGAACAGCTTTTTTACTGCGAATTCATTGAATCGCGATTCTGTTTCTATCTTTTTACTTGAACAGCTTTTTTACTGCGAATTCATTGAATCGCGATTCTGTTTCTATCTTTTTACTTGGTGCAATAGAGAACTGTTTTAAGGGTTCACTCGTCCTCATGCGGCAGCCATCTTTTGGTTTGTGGAAGATGTATTCCTGCCATATTCGCGGAAACGAACAGCATTACATTGTACTGATTTTCTAATCTCTACTTTAGACCTACAAATTACATTTACTCATTTTATTGGTGGGGATCAGGTAAAGCATGATTGGCTCCAGAACAGGGTAAAAAAACATCGAATCCATCTGCTCTCACTTTTGGCTTACCCGCTCACACCCTATTTTGTGGGACCTCGGAGTCTCACACGAATGATTTTTTTTTTTTTTTGTCATTCGTTAATCCTAATCTACTCTATCCTAGGAGACTTGGGGAGGGGGATGAGTGTTTACGGGAATCAAACCCTGCCCATGTGCATGAGAGTATAAGAGAGACACCAACTGCACTCAACTCCACTTGCACACAAATGATTAGAAGTACTCAATTTGTTTAGAATATTTTAAGGGTCCGTGTGAAAAATTAGTTGGCTCGATTGATTCTTTCGAGTTTAAGTTCCTGAATTGAATGGATCAAAACTTTAACAAACTTATTGAGCCTTTACCCATATCTGATTGAGCTAATTTATTTCATGAATCCTTCAAAAATATTTTAAACAAATTGAGCAACTCCAAAATCATTCGTGTAAGACCCATGATAGGTTATACTCCCTCCGTCCCTTTTTAAATGTGTTACTTCGTAAATCCAACTTATTAAAGAAACATCATCATTACACCTTTCACATCAACTTTTTCCTCCAATTTACACTTTTCACATCAATTTTTACCTCTACTTTCCAAAATTAACCTCCACTTTTACCCATTAACTCTTTACCTACTAACTTTTCAAAAGGGCAAAATGATAATTGTACAAACTTTTACCCATTAACTTTTCAAACCACACATTTATTTAAGGACAACCCAAAATGGAAATGTCTACATTTAAAAAGGGACGGAGGGAGTACTTTATAGGTCTCACACAATCGGGTGTGAGCGGGAGGGGGAGGGGGTAAGAGTATACTTGTTGAAAAACATCCTAATACCAAAACAGACGCCCAAACTGGTTGTTTAGAAGGCTGCAGTTTAGTTAATCTTGCAAGAACTAGAAGTGGCAGATTTATCATCGAAAGAACAAGAAATGGCACAAATGCATTGGGGGGGCATAGATTAAGAACTTCGTGCACATGCTATAATCCATTATCGAGTTTCTTTATCTTCTTCGACACCGCGATTATTGCTCCGATCACTGCTACCGCCACCCCGGAAATTATAACTGCCGATTTCAGGGTTTGAATCCCGTCTCGTCGTCGTTTCTCTTTCTTTGCCGCTTCCTGAAGAATCCCAAACCAAACGCCAACAGTTCAAACTTAATTCGAACGACAACAAAGCAAATTCAACACAAAAATTCAGTGTAAATATCTTTAAATAGAGTACAGAGATTTGAGCGCTAAGAAATCAATCACCTCGAACTGCTTAGAAGAAGTATACGCAGGATCGACGTGGAAATCAGCATCTAGTTCCGGGTCCAACTCTCCCCCGGCCACGGTCGCAGCCGCCACGTCGTGAATCGCCGGAGCGGCATCTAACTCTTCTAGTGCTGCCATCCTTTTCACCGGAAAATAGAAGTGCCGTAAGTACTTCAATTGGAAGCTTTGATTTCACCTGTTTCTCGGGTTGCTTATGTATTTCAATTTTTTCGTTATTTCATTGAGGGGTGAGTCAATGTTTAACTTGACAAGTGGAGGACGGGTGTCATCTGTTCTTGGTACGTGTCACATGCACGCAGTTCCGACACTATCGGTGAAAAATTGTGAATGAAACCTACTCGGATAGTTCGTGTGAGACTCAAAAGTGGATTCCCGAACTGATCTGTACATTACATTTATCTCTGTACGCGTAGTAGCCTTCGGGCCCTCAAGAAATGTTCCAAAAAGAGGCTCCCAGATTGATAAGCCCATTTAAATAGTAAGTCCAAAAAAGGTTTGAGTTTCAGTGTTCCTGCATATAATTGAGGCTCACTTCAATCCTCCAAGCCCAAAAGCTAACTTGGTTGCATGATTGTTGTTTGGAGGGCGACGAATATCAACTGATTTGTAATTTAAGTTTTGATTTTTGATATAATTGAAATTAGATATGAAATTGTATATCTTTGATTTTTGGGATTGCGAATACTTTTTTAGTTGTTAATGAGTCTTCGTAATGTTCATCTTAAACTTATGAATTAATGATTTTTTGTTGTTTTATATATGTACAAATTATACAGGTCCCGTCTAGATGGTCGTTTTCAGGGACGGACGTAGGATTCAAGTGTGAGTTGGGTAAACACTGTAATAAAAACTTATTAGGGTGGCAAACCTATATAGTCGTAAACTTTTTTGAAAAATTTGCTAGTACTATATTCATAACAAAAATTTGAAACTTGGATAGGGCGGTTGCCCGAGCTAACCCTCCCTTACGTCCATTGTTGTTCGTTTCAGGACCCACGAACCTTAGAGCCCGCACTGCCACACACAGTGCAATGTGTGACTCCTTAGAGCCGAAATGTCCACCGCTGTAGACATTGGTGGCAGATGCCAAACAATGAAAGTGTTTTGGACAACAAGTGCACGGACATAAATTCAGAACCGTCTGATATGCGTGAATCCCACATGAATCGAGTAAGGTCCACGTACATCGAATGACTACAGATACTACAGTATGTTTTATGGCCGGAAACCACATTCATAGTTCAACTCTCGAAAGAGTTTTTGTGAATTTCAAATGAAAGACTTGATCATGTACTCAGTGTGAAACAAAAAATGAGGGGCTTAATTCTCAAATATTGTGATAGGAGTATCTTTGCATAAGCACCACACGCCTACAGAAAGTGGTACCACCAAGCTGTACTGTGATTGCTGGCTTTATATCCAATGCTACAGCCTACATGTAGGAATCAATATTACGGTCCATTAGAATTTAGAATCCCCTGTTGAAATTTGCTTATGTTGAAGATATATGCCTCTGCTTTCCGACCCATTTTCAAGTGATTGAGCTATACATGTGAGGTGGTCCAACATATGAATCAACTTCAGTACCCTTCTGTACATTTAAATTGTTTTGACTATTAGGCGGGCCTCACTCAGGGGAACGGGGGGCGTGCTGTCATCGTCCCGCAGGGCCGACCCCGGGGTAAGCCCCGCAAGCCCGCGGGCTTGGGCAACCCCCGAGCAGGGACAAAAAAAAAAAAAAAATTCTACCGGTGAAAGGATGAAGCAACCTGGTTTAGTGGTCCGCATACCGTCAGAATGCCCCAGTGTTCCGTGTTCGAGACTTGTTAGCTATTCCTTTTCTTTTGATTTGGCCATCTCTTGGTCCTTCTTTGTTCTCTCCATTTTCTTTCCTTTCCTTTTTTTTTTTTTGTTAATTCCATATTTTCCCCCACAAATCTACTACGCAAATGTACAAATACTCTCATAAATGTGTTGGACCACACAAATTGGCAGTGTTATGTGTGTGAACTCCCACAAATTTATGTGCAAATGTATGTGCATCTTGGGTGTGGTTCTAAATTTTTTTTTTCCTTTCCCAATCCACATTATTACGAAAATCACATTACTCAAATACTTGATTAAAAATTGCATTTAACAATTACAAATTTACAATAGTAATGTAAAAGTGATGTGTTTTTGCATTTCATTTAAAAAAATCCTCAATAGTGGAGAATTGAAAAAAATGAACGAACTAATACGATGTATTAGTTTTTTTTTCACATTAATCATAGTTAAAGTAACGGATAATTTCTTAGTTTCTTAAAAAAACAAACAAACTCTAACAGTTATATCTTTTTGCGTTCATCTTCTATAGTTGTATCCTTTAAATTTTGAATTTTTCTCACACATCATAAGATAAAAACTTATGTACGTTCGTACTACTTTGTCACGAGAGAGATTAAGTGGATTAAGTATAATGTCTATTAAAACTGTGTTTTTGGATATGTTCAAGTATGATAACACAATTGAATATTGTGATTTTTTTTTACGTTATTCAATCTAAAAACACAATATAACCTTGCTTCTTTTTTTTTTTAAATTACCATTGTATGTCTTTTTATTTTTACGACTTAATATTAAGTGGGCAACCAAACTAGGGATCGGGCTTGGGCAACCCCAACGTCGGGGCCGGCACTGTCGTCCCGTGCCCAAAGATATATTTTTTCTGGATTGTTCACTATGCTGAGTGTGACATGTAGAACAAAAAAGAAGAAGAAGAAGAAGAAGAAGAAGAAGAAGTCGATTGGTTAAAGGAAATTCAGTGAACGAACGACATTTTTTAGCAGTTATAAATGTTCGAAAAATTATACTCCACTATGGGAAAACGTGGTTTGTTCACCAAGTCACCAACATCCGATCGCCTTCAGTTTTAACGTGTTTGTTATACGTATCTATGTATACATGGGCTCGGGACTATCCCGTTTGGTGGATCATTCTTTTGTTGTATTCATATGAGAGGCCACAATTTATAAATAAATGCCTATAGAGCCAGTAAGGATTGATCGAGTAAATTTGGCAATGATAAAGGGGTAAAATTCCATTTTTAATAGATTCTGAAGATTTTTTCCAACATATGTGGAGTCAAATTAATATGTCAAAATTCATATTAAAATGACGACTATTCTGAATAGCAACTTTTTGAACCTCAGTTGGGTCAAGTGATCGACCTGATCAAGTCTCTCTTTTCTCCTCCACCGTTGGCTGTGTCCATTTAGTATTTGACTGTTGATAGTGAGAGTTTTCCTCAAGTCGAATGAATGAAGCACACACAAGGATCTTGGATGGATGCACTGTTGATAAGTGAGTTTTCCTCAAGTCTCTCCTTTTGTTTTCTTTTTTCCCCGACGGTCAAGGTGTTCGGATTAGTTTACTATGGGTGCACACTGTAACGACCCGGATTTTCGTAAATAAAAATTTCGTTTTATAAATTAATTATTAATTTTAATTTTCGGTTTATTGGAATATTTTTCTATTAAAATATTATTTTATTCTTTTAATTCGAATAAAGGAAATTCTAGCCATGTTTATGCGCGTACGAGACCGAGTAACACATCCGTTACACTACCGTAGCACCCGGGAACCGAACTTAATACCCGAAACCTACCCAACCACCGTCTTTACTTCACTCAACCAACTTCGGTACGTCATAGGTCTAGTCACCTCGCACCTTGGAACTTGGTGTTGACCAAGTTAGAGAGAGAGTTAGAGAGAGAGAAAAAGAGAGAGAGAGAGAGAGCCACGGGGGGGGGAGAGAGAGAGAGATGCCGAGAGAGAGAGAGAGAGAGAGAGAGAGAGAGAGAGAGCTCGGTAGAGAGAGAGAGAGTAGTGTGTGTGTGCATGAATTAGTACAATGCACATGCAAGGATTAAATGTTTGTTCACTTGCACAAGCAAGTGGAGGGTTAAGGGAAGTTTCCTAAACTAAGGTTTTGTACCCAATACTAGTTAGATTAAGCCTTGCTATTTTTGGAGTAACCTACACATACCCACACAATACATGCATTTGAGCTCAATCTACACAACTTAGACTTAGTTATGCTTAACTTGCACTCCAAGTTTCCTAGAAACATGCATCCATGTTTTAAGGAGGGAATATTCCCCCTACTTCTAGCTTGTTAGGGCTACCCCTTAGCCATTTAATAGTTTCACATGCCAATTGTTCATATTAGCTCCTAAAAACGCCCCGTAACAAAGGTGACCATGCGAAAACCTACACAACGGGAGGCATTATTTCCCCACCACCTTGTTCCCCACGTTGGAACCTTGTATGTGCCCATTTTGGTTCATCTAGCAAGAATAAACCTAGGACCTAGCCTAGATTCCTAGTCTAAACCTAGAGTGCCAAGTATGTACTTGACCATGTGCTAATTAAACACAACATTTACTCCTCCCTTGAAGAGTAGGTTTCGGCCCTAGTGTGTGTGTGTGTACCGAAAATTTTAGAGAGAAAGAGGGAGCTCTCCTTTGGCTATAAATAGCACACCTAGTGTTCATTTGGCCCACTTTTATACTTTCCTTCCTTGTTGTCTCTCCATTTCCAACCAAACCAACCAACTTCCACCACCTTGTAACCAACCTAATTTAGTTCTAATTAGCTACTTACTAAGTTAATTAGTGAGTAAGCTAGATAGATTAAGTGATTTCTACACCAAAGGATAGCATTTCGGCTTCCGGTTTACACCCGGTAAATCAAGGTAGTTTACTAAACTACTCTTCTAATTAGTTAATTCTAGTTCTATTAAGTTGTTCTAGTTAAGTTTCTAAGCATGATTTTAGAGTTTGATTTGGTTAAGTTATGCATGTATTAAATTACTAAGCATGTTTCTTAGTGATTAATAAGGAGGATTTCATGTAGGAAGATTAACAAGAATGTTAATGAGGTTCTAACTAGAGTAGTTCTTCATGAAATTAGAAGTGGATTAGTAATTAGAAAGTGATTAGAAGTGATTAGAAAAGATTAGAAGATGTGTATTTCACTAGACAAGGTTCTAGTATTATTATGTTAATATTTCTTGGAAGAATTAGTTGATCTTGGTTGATTAAACCATTGGTTGATGTTGAGATGATATTACTTAAATAAGTGGATTAACTTATTTTTATGAAGGAATTGTTCTTACTAGAAAGATGTGCTTATTATTTTATGGTAATTTTTGTAAGGAAGTTTGGAGTTTTTACTAAATAAATATGAAGAGAGGGTTTTTCATGAATGATTTCTAGAAATGTTTTTACTAATTGTTTGTGAGTATATTTCATGGCTATGATGAAAAGAAAGGAAGTAAATGGAGTTGATTACATTTTCTAGAGAGAAAATTGTGATTTTTCTAGATAGAGGAAAATATGTTTTATTTGGAGTTTATTAAAAAGAAAGTTTTTCTAGAAATATAAAGAGTATATTTTTAGAGAGATTAAATGTTTTTAGAGAATTCATAAATTAGTGGAGTTAATTTATGACAAGGAATTTCTAGAAAGGGAGTTTGTGTTTAATTATTTTTAGAAAGAGCAAGTTGATTTGTTTTATTTCTTTTGAGAGAAATAAAATAGTTTTGAAAGAGGACAAGGAAGAAATGAGACTTTTTGTTGAGAAATATATTTTATTTGAGAGAATTGGAAAATATTATTTTTGGAGAAAGTTAGTGCATTAAAATGTATAATTTTATGTGGGAAAAGTTAGTGCATTAAAATGCAAAGGCAGTGCCTGTGGTGGCACTGGGGGTTCGGAATACCACCCTGAAAAAGATGGGTGGTGGGACCACCCTAGCTCGTACGTATTTGGATATGGATCCCACCGCTGATTACTAACACTCACCCTAGCCTGATTATTCTGATAAGCTTCCTTGTATGCATAAAAAGCGGAGCAAATATAAACAGAATGCCCCCAACACTCACACATCTCACAGAATTCTTCCATTCTCACCTCGTTCACCCAGTTGTTTCCCTATTACTTTTTTTTTTTTTTTAATGAAGAAAGATAAAATTAAAACTAAAATTCAAAAGACACTAACGACCCGAATTTTCAACACCTCTTGCCTTCCCCGGCAACGGCGCCAAAAATGCTTGACCAAATCCTAGACCTAAATTAATGGGTTGCCCCAAGCGTAGGGCGAAGACCGGTGTAGCATAATACCCGGTTAGACCGGAATCGAATCCACAGAGAAGGTGGAAAGTGCTTACTAAAAACTCGTGTTGCTAATGTTTAACACGGCTCTTAGGTAGCCACCCTTTTGATTTGATTGGTGAATTAATTAACCTAAGAGAAAAACTGATTTTAATTAAATTATTTAAAAGAAAGTACGGTCGTAGGGTTCATAACACGGTGACCAGGTCCAGACAGTTTCGCTCCGTTCGGTGTTCTAAAAACGTTTGATTTTAGAGAGAAAAAGGTACCCCGAAAGATGCGAATCCTCGTGGTCGCCGTTTACCCATGTACAGCGAAGAACGAGTTTTGGTCCCCCGTTCCCCGCGTTACCTGGGCTCCGACAATGCCCGGATTCGTCCACGGAAGTTCTTTAATAACCTAAAATTGCTTGTCCGTTTATTAATTCTGAAAACAGGAGCGAGAACATACCCAGCCCTAGCCACGGCGTGTTAATCACCCCGCGACCATACCTATGGAACTACTCACTCATATTAAACAAAACAGATAAGAAAATTCTGGAATAAAACATGCTATTAAACTAGAATAAGAATTAAAACAAAGATTCGAGTCTCAGAACGCGGACAAACTCCCGCGAACTGAGATTAATGTAAAGAAGACAGAGAATTACCAAAGCGATGCGAGAATCAGCGAATAAAACTGTAAAACTTCAATGGAAAAGTAACCCGGAAAGTAGAATCTCCAAAGGAAAAGTCGGCTCCTAATTGGAAGAAAAACAAAGTAAAGTTGGAACCCTAATTCGGCCTCAAAACGAGGTATTTATAACCCTCGCAGTCAAAACACGTGGCAAAGTCAAACGGCCCATTTAAGGCCCTCGGTATCGATACAGGAGAAGTCCTGTATCGATACCCAGACGCTCTGTTCGCGTATGAAGCCCACGGTATCGATACAGAACAAAACCCTGTATCGATACTGACTCCTCTAAAATGCTTTTGGCTCGTTTGCTCGTCCTTCCTTGGGTCCCACCGGTTCCCAACATGCCCGATTGCCTTGTGTCCGCTTTGCGTGCTCTTTCGGCCTGTTTCCTACAAAACAAACACAACAATACCAAAACACAAGACAACACCGCATCAAGTGGAAAATGGAATAAATCGCGCCTCTAATGCGCTAATTCGCCCTACTTAGGCGCTTATATCTTGAGATATTGTGCGCCTATCACACCCCCCAACTTGAAGGTTGCTAGTCCCGAGCAACAGAAAGAATAAAAATAAATGAAATGATAGATCTTTTAAACCCCCGGGCGGCCCCGGTAGGACGAGTGAAGTCTCGTGAGGGTTTTCAGCAGTGATAACCCACAAAACACAAAAGACTCGGACATTTGAATGCAACTCAACCCAATCAATAGCTTCTCGAAGCACACAGTGACTGTCAGACAAGTCAAAGACAAGACATTTCATCCATGGACAAAGTTAAACAGGTGAACTTCGCAGCAAACTTAGCACAAAAATTAATCCTTTCTCCTACGATCGGATAGGGATTTATCACATAACATGCGTGTAAGTGAGAATCACCCATAGAAATTCACTAATCCCGAAAACAGTTCACACAATATC
Organism: Vaccinium myrtillus; assembly: GCA_016920895.1. Lineage (NCBI taxonomy): Eukaryota > Viridiplantae > Streptophyta > Magnoliopsida > Ericales > Ericaceae > Vaccinium > Vaccinium myrtillus. The sequence goes on along the minus strand of CM029275.1, from coordinate 12,069,180 downwards.
AATAGCCCGGTGTGTCTCTAAAACTCACCCCTTCCCCTATTGATTAATCTTTTTTTTTTTTCTTTTTTTTTTTTTTTTTTTTTACCATTTTTTTTCTTGTGGTCGTGCAATGCCTGGATCTGGCGGGCTTTCTAGTTGACCCATGTAACGAGCTTTAGGTCGGTCATCCCCAAGCCAGATGGCCTTAGGGTACCAGGTTTAAAGTGACCCCTCAGACTTAATTGCTCGAGTCAAAAAGGCTTTAGGGAGAGACCCAAACTAACCACCTTTAACCAATGCCTTCACAAGGTCTATCCATCTTGTAATGCGAACAATACGGTGGGAGCAAACCCCGATTGCCCGAATACTCAATGAACGCCCGGATAAGCAATACCAATTTAGCGCACAATGTAGGAAAGGAGTTCCAATTAGCCCGTGGGCGCAATCAACTAACACCGAACGATCAATAATATGTAAACCAAATTCAAGGCTAGTGAATGCTCAGAGTGGGACAGTGCGCGTGAAAAGCATGAACTCAAGTGATCAAACACTATCCAACTATAGATGATACGGCTAACTGAGTGCTTCCTAAACATCATGTTCACGAGCTTAAGTCTATTCATGAAATCGTATCGAGACTCCGACTCGCACAACAACCATTATAGCGCTAATTAGCAGTCATCAAGCAATAATAGTTACACCCAAACATCCAAATTTTTTTTTTTTTTTTTTTTTTCAAGACTCTAAATTTAAATAAGACAAGTGACCAAGTAATCCCTCCCCCCAACTTGAATAAAACAATGTCCTCATTGATTGCTCAAACACTAAAAGAGAAGGACATAAATAAAGAGAGAGGAAAGAGATCACCTCGAACTAGCGGACAACACCAGATAGAAGTAGGTGGAGAAACGACCCCCCAACTTGGGCAAATCAACCTGCATGTGTTAGTCTGCAAGACACTAAACAAAAGAAAAAGAAAAGAAGGAAAAGAAACGCTACTACAAACTCTGCAAAACATTGAAATCCACCACTTTCGTCACGTGAAAGGCACGGGTACTACTTTTCTCCCTAAATGTCTCACTTAAATTTGTGTAGAGAAGGTCATCATAACAATCCCGGGTAAGTCATGACTCAACAGGTTAAATCACTCAAGGTTTTTCCTTAAATAAATCAGAGCCAATCGTCTTTTATGACTATCCGAGACACGGCAATAAGATTGTTAGAAACCCAGATACACAAATTTAAGGCTAGAAATTAGGTGGCTATACCGGACCATTAAAAACTTTTTTTTTTTTTTTTTTTTTTGAAATAATTTTAATTTGGAGAGAGAGAGAGAGATCTTTGAAACGTGGAATTCGAAAATTAATCAAATCCACAAAGATGAATCCCATGAATGCACCACCCCACGCTAAGCTTTGCATTAAAAATTGAACTCGGCCAGACCACAAGAAAATATACTTCGAGTAAAGCAATTGCCGAGTTCATCTTAAAAATGGACGCATCTCTGAATGCTCCCATAAGACCAAATCAAGTTTCAGGCAGTTGACAAATTTTATAATAGACGGATGATAAACAAAATCAAACTTGTCAACACCGAGGAAGTCAACTTGTTGCACTTCCTTTAATATTGGTTGCCTAGAAAGGGAAGACTCAAAAGGAAAACATTCAATAAGAAGCTCGCTGCTTCCTTCCCACTTGATTGCCTCGTCTACAGCATAATCAGATGCATTCCAACTTGTTGCTCCTATGTGTTCTGTCCACATGTCTAACACTTCCCTCTCTTGCTCCACCCCGAGGGACGAGGGAACCTCTACCGCATAAGTATTATTACTCCGAAAACAAACATTTTTAAACAAGTCTGACAGTGGCTCTAAATCTAACTTAGGCGGTTGGACCAACAATGGCTCAGGGCCCGGGTCCCAAGCGACTCCGCACAAATCTCCCGTTGCTAACAAATCCATCAAACTACCAATCTCTGGAGAATCTAAGAATGACGCCTCTTCAGCGGTAAGAGCAACTTCCAGAGGATCTTTAAACAACACATTGTCGACATGCTCTTTAACGAGCGTGTCGACCAAACATACCGCAGACTCCTCTTCATTATCCGTTCTGCGAGTATCCTCATCGGAAACATCAACCCCTAACTTTGGTTCCACTAATAATTGAACTCCCTCCAAGTTCGGCTGTTCAACTAACTCAACCCCATCAGGGGAATTGTCCTCTAACATATCATCACAAGGAGGGGAAGACTCAAGGGAAACACGTTTGTCATGGCACTCGCCACCCCCTACAGACTCTGAAAAGTGTTCAGCGCACAAAGGCCGGTCAACTCCTCGATCTCTAGACTCACATGAGCGAAAAAGGAAAACGTAGGCGGCCCGAATCAACAGTGAAAAATACATTGGAGGGGATTCGTTTTTCTCCTTGGGCTTAAGTGGGGAACACTGGGCAGTGAGCCCCTCATTCCCTCTAAACTCGGAGAATTGTTGTAAGCCCAAGTCAACCTCCTCTACATCGTTAGATAAACCTACTTCCTCTTCCTTAAGAGTAAACTCCTCATTCCCTCCAAACTCGGAAGGTTCCTCCAAACGATCATCAACCCGTCCCTCAATGAGAAGTGGGTCGACTTCCTCTCTTCTATTGGCTTGAGGCGGAGAAGGAAATGTCTCCCACTCCTGTTGGATTTGTCCCACTGCCTCTGTGAGTTGAGTCAACTGGGACCTAAGGTTCTCAATTTCTTGGGTGGTTTCCGCGGTGAGGGTCATTTGCGATCGCACAATAGTTTGTACCGTCTCCTCAAACTCCTCATCATGAGGGGGATAAGTCAGCTCTGGGGGTGGGCCAGTAGAATAAGGATCAAACCCTTGCGGGTCTTGGAAAAGGGGGCCGAATTGGGGCATGTGGTCCTGGGTAGGTTCGAACGACTGTATTTCTTGCAAAGGCAAAGGCAGTGCCTGTGGTGGCACTGGGGGTTCGGAATACCACCCTGAAAAAGATGGGTGGTGGGACCACCCTAGCTGGTACGTATTTGGATATGGATCCCACCGCTGATTACTAACACTCACCCTAGCCTGATTATTCTGATAAGCTTCCTTGTATGCATAAAAAGCGGAGCAAATATAAACAGAATGCCCCCAACACTCACACATCTCACAGAATTCTTCCATTCTCACCTCGTTCACCCAGTTGTTTCCCTATTACTTTTTTTTTTTTATTTTAATGAAGAAAGATAAAATTAAAACTAAAATTCAAAAGACACTAACGACCCGAATTTTCAACACCTCTTGCCTTCCCCGGCAACGGCGCCAAAAATGCTTGACCAAATCCTAGACCTAAATTAATGGGTTGCCCCAAGCGTAGGGCGAAGACCGGTGTAGCATAATACCCGGTTAGACCGGAATCGAATCCACAGAGAAGGTGGAAAGTGCTTACTAAAAACTCGGGTTGCTAATGTTTAACACGGCTCTTAGGTAGCCACCCTTTTGATTTGATTGGTGAATTAATTAACCTAAGAGAAAAACTGATTTTAATTAAATTATTTAAAAGAAAGTACGGTCGTAGGGTTCATAACACGGTGACCAGGTCCAGACAGTTTCGCTCCGTTCGGTGTTCTAAAAACGTTTGATTTTAGAGAGAAAAAGGTACCCCAAAAGATGCGAATCCTCGTGGTCGCCGTTTACCCATGTACAGCGAAGAACGAGTTTTGGTCCCCCGTTCCCCGCGTTACCTGGGCTCCGACAATGCCCGGATTCGTCCACGGAAGTTCTTTAATAACCTAAAATTGCTTGTCCGTTTATTAATTCTGAAAACAGGAGCGAGAACATACCCAGCCCTGGCCACGGCGTGTTAATCACCCCGCGACCATACCTATGGAACTACTCACTCATATTAAACAAAACAGATAAGAAAATTCTGGAATAAAACATGCTATTAAACTAGAATAAGAATTAAAACAAAGATTCGAGTCTCAGAACGCGGACAAACTCCCGCGAACTGAGATTAATGTAAAGAAGACAGAGAATTACCAAAGCGATGCGAGAATCAGCGAATAAAACTGTAAAACTTCAATGGAAAAGTAACCCGGAAAGTAGAATCTCCAAAGGAAAAGTCGGCTCCTAATTGGAAGAAAAACAAAGTAAAGTTGGAACCCTAATTCGGCCTCAAAACGAGGTATTTATAACCCTCGCAGTCAAAACACGTGGCAAAGTCAAACGGCCCATTTAAGGCCCTCGGTATCGATACAGGAGAAGTCCTGTATCGATACCCAGACGCTCTGTTCGCGTATGAAGCCCACGGTATCGATACAGAACAAACCCTGTATCGATACCGACTCCTCTAAAATGCTTTTGGCTCGTTTGCTCGTCCTTCCTTGGGTCCCACCGGTTCCCAACATGCCCGATTGCCTTGTGTCCGCTTTGCGTGCTCTTTCGGCCTGTTTCCTACAAAACAAACACAACAATACCAAAACACAAGACAACACCGCATCAAGTGGAAAATTGAATAAATCGCGCCTCTAATGCGCTAATTCGCCCTACTTAGGCGCTTATATCTTGAGATATTGTGCGCCTATCAAGAATGAAAATGAGTTTTGAAATGAGAAATGAAATTTTTGAGAAATGAAATGAGATTTTCGGGAAATGAAATGAAATGAGATGAGATGAGATGATTTGTTGCCACCTCAAATTCGCGGAGAGAATTTGGAGGAATGGTTTTGATTGCGGTAGTGCAGCGAAAGCGCCACTTCCAGTTCGCGGAGAGAACTAGGATGTTGGGCTAAGCGTGCACAACACACGGTGAACGGACCTTGCAAACAGGCTGTTAAGTTCGGTGATGCAAGACGGCCGGGACTGTGTCGTGTGAGTCGCGGGGTGGTCGGACCGTGCAAACAGGCTGTTAAGTTCGGTGATGCATGATAACCGGAACCTCGAGCGAAAAGGTTGGTACCGTCAGCTGAAAGGAGGCTTAAGCGGACCAATAACTTTCGGAGTGATGGGAGATATATGAAATTTGAATAAGAATGCTGAAAGAGGCACCAATATGAGAATAATGATTGATTTTTGAGAAAACGGTTGATAAATGAGTTAAGTTTGAGAAACTGAACGAGAAATTATTTTGAGAAAATGACACGTGGCACAGTTTGAGAATTCTGTAGTGAGATATTGTTATCTGCACATGTTTACTCTGATCCGTATAGACACGCATGATTTATTGCATGGTTCACTGTTCACAAGTTTTATATACTGTTTATGAACTTATTGTTCTAGAATTGCTACTTAGAAGTTTAGCATAGTGAACTACTGGGCTTTGCTCACGGTGTTGCATTCGTGTAACCCTGACATAATACCATGATGTTGCCTGTGCGACTCGGACGTATTATGTCAGATTATCTAGATGGACAGGAACAATACTGTGGAGACCAGTCCTATGGAACAGGAAGTGCTGCCGGAGTGGGGAATGACCCGGCGCAGGGATAGACGAAGACCTAGAACCACCCCGGTTATTATTTATATAGTGTTTAAGGACATTATTATTTGTATTAAAGTTCAAGGTTGAACTTAATTATGGTTTGTAATAATAATTAACATGCCCAAATTTTGGGGGCGTTACACACAAGGTTCGGATTAGTCTGGTTTTCTAGAAAACCAATAACTGGACTATTCCAAACGGTTCTAAAAATTGAAAAATAAAACATAACCAATATATGTGTGGAACCTGACCAGAACCAAACTGCTAGACCGGTCAGATTTTGGTTCGGTTCCGGTTCCATTCAATTAACATGCAAACACTTTTTTAAAATACATAAACTCATAAAATAATTGAGAATTTAAAGCCAAACAACTCATAAAACAGTAATAGGAATTTTATTAAGATTCCAAACCCAATTGGAAGAGTACTGAATGTTGATTCGTTGAATACTCAACACTCTGAGGATCCTTTTGGGTTCCCTTAAATACTCAACACTCTGAGGATCCTTTTGGGTTCCCTTAAATACAAAAATATATTGAAGACTTTCTTAAATGAGATTTCTCCTCTAAATAGATAATCTTACTAGGAAAAAAAATTACATACCAAATCAAAATACATAATTAGACATTTGGGTGTATATTGACACACATATTAATACTAAACGGTCCGGTTCGGTTTTAACCATAACCAAACCAAGGAATTGCAGAACTAGACCAAATTGGACAGTTCAGTCTAGATCAGATCAGTTTAGCAGTAAGATCGGTTTTCTTGAATACCCCTACAACTTACGTGCATATCGACTAATCCCCTTCCAGGTCCTGTCAAAGACAAGGCGATCCACGCTAAGACTAGAGGATTCATGAGAAATTATTTTCATATGGCCTGACTCCAAGAGTCGAACCACGGTCCATTGCTCGGGGAACAAACCCACCAATCAATCGGATTGACCCTCGTTACTAATAAATGTGTGCCTTAATAAAAGAATCCATATAAGTAAAAAAAAAAACACATAAAAAAACACCTCACTCTTCCAGGCCCCATTGTGATATTCTGAACTGTTGATCTTGTTTAAATGAGTAAAATAAAAGATCCTGCAAAATTTCAGCTCAATTGGATATCGGTAAGTGCTTGATCCAAACAGTTTTAAAAACACTAGTTCTTGTCACAGTTTTCGCAAAACTGTTTGGATCAATCACTTACCATTATCCGATTGAGCTGAATTTTTGCAGGACCTCTTATTTTACTCATTTAAACAAGATCAACGGTTTAGAACGTCATAGTAGGGCCCGGAACAAAATTGTGTGTTTTTTTTATGTGTTTTTTAAGTATGAGGGGAACCGGCCCCTATATATATATATATATAGGGAATCCCGGATCCGAGCAAAACTGCAAAATTGTAAATACACAGTTTTTGCGAAAAACTGCTTGGATCAAGCTTTTCCGGGTATTTTTTTTTGAAGATTTCCCGCGTAGACCCTTGAAAACACATTTTAAACACATTGGACGGCTCGGATTTCCCAAAAACAATTTTTAAAAACATCAAAACACCAAAAAACCTCCCATCCGAGATCCTTGATTGGATAATTGCCTATATATATATATATCATTCTGCTCCATTGCCTTTACAAGAACCACGATGTATGGGACAAATGTAAAACTTTAGGTTCGACCCCAGTTAATAATATTCTTGTTCTTGTTTTCTTTTCCTTTTAGCTTTGGAAAGTGGGAACTTCCTATTCTCCATTACGCTCTAAAAGCAGGGATGGAACGAGAGGGGTGTCAGTAGGGGCGGTCGCTTTTGTAAGGAAATTATATAGAAATAAAAATTTTCTATGAATTATATAGGTTTGCCCCTACAAAGTATTTTAGAAGAAAAAAAAATCGCTCATGCGTAGTAAAATTCCTGGCTCCGTACCTGTCTAAAAGATCATAGAATACTGCTGGTGTTGTGTGCTGGAAAAGGATGTAATTAATCACCTGGAAAATTGATGGATTTTGTTTTTCATCACAAGCAAGCCAGAGTAATAGACGTCTCCGTACAAGAAAAATTCAGAAAGTTCAAAACATGTTAATATCGGCAAGAGTTTTGTGCACGGAATATGACTTCTTTTAGCGAGCACCATACTCACAAAAGTTGATGGATTATGGAAGCTACTATTACGATATATGATGAAATATTTGAACAATTGCATATTTACTTTTTACATGGTCGAAGGCACGACGCGTTGGCCGTGATGACAATATAAATTTTGTCCTGAGCTAAAAAACATGATTCGAACCATTTATATTGTAGAGCTCGACGCATTGAACACTAATGTAAAAAATCAAGTTATTGCTTTGGCGGTCAGCACTGGCGAAGCTAGGATCTTTCTCAAACTTTATATCCATCTCATAACCAATTGACAATGAGTAGAGAGGCCCAACATTATATTAAATGATCACCCATTCTTTCCCCAAGCAATGTGAGACAATATTTCTTAACATCACCCCTCACGTGCAGCAGCGTTTAAGGTCTGTCACGTGTGGCAACTTTTTGGGTCCTATCATCGTACAACCTTCTTTTTGGGTCCTATCATCGTGCAGTCTTTTTGTTAGTCTGTCATCGTGGGTGTGGATTTTTTTTCTCTTTTTTTAAATGTGGGGTGGAATGGGCTCCGTTCTGATACCATGTGGAAAATGGTAAACCCTAAGGTCTCGTTTGATTCGCGGACTAAAATAGGTGGGATTGATAGTCCTGGGATTAATAATCTGAGATTATTTCTCCTGGGACTAATTTAGTACTGAATCTCACTCAATCCTTTGTTTGGTTCGTGCAAGATTAACAACGGGACATCCCGTGTTTCAGTCAATCCCATGTTTGGTTCCCTAAACTAAATTTCGGGATTAATTTTAGGACTCTCAATCTCTCAAACCTTCAAGTTGATTGACACCCAAAAACCCATAAACCCAAAAGTCTCAGTTAGCCACAAGCCAAAAACCCTCACGTTTAGCTATAATTGATTTTACCTTCAGATCTATAGCTCAATTAAACTCACAATCGTAATGATAAAAACACTAACATCTAGAAGATAAGCAAGGAAGATAGGTAGGTAAAAATTTGACTAGAACAACCAATTCATCAGCTGAAAAAGATGAAAACTTTATCATGGGTAGTTTCGTTTACTGGAGGAATTGGCGAAGTCAAAGAGGTATACCAGTCCAGGTGAGGGCGCCACGTGTCTATAGGACTCCCATGGATGTCGAGCCAAGCTGTTGAGAGAGAGAGAGAGAGAGAGAGAGGAGAAGATGATGATTGATGAGTGGCATTTTTGCAATTAAGTGGTCTTAACCCTTCCGTGTGTTTTATCCGGGACTACACAGTCCCACACCCCCTAGGTATTAAACAATACCACACGTATTGGATTAAAATTGTGTTGGGATTGTTAATCCCATGCGATTTTTCGGGAACCAAACAAGGGACTACGCGGGATTGGATACAAATCAAGGTTCTGAATCTCGTACCGGACAGGGTACTGGTTTTGGTTTTCGGTGACGATGGAGTACCGGCACCGGGCGGGTGTACCGGTACCGTTTCGGATTTAGCGGTATTATCTATATATATCAAGCCCTTCCCGGTATTTTTTTTTGAAGATTTTCCGCGTGGACCTTGGAAAACACCTTCTGAACACATTGGACGGGTCGGATTTTGTTAAAACAATTTGCAACACAAAAAAACAATGTGTTCAGAATGTGTTTTCAGGTCCACGAAAATCTTCAAAAAAATACGGGAAGGGCTTGATCCATCATTTTCGCAAAAATTGTATATTTACAATTTTTGCGAAAAATGCATGGATCAAGCCCTTCCCGGTATTTTTTTTTGAAGATTTTCCGCGTGGACCTTGGAAAACACCTTCTGAACACATTGGACGGATCGGATCGTCAAAAAAAAGCTCGGATCATGGAGTCCCGGATCCCGGAGGAGAAGTGGATACTATATATATATATATATATATATGTTAAAATTGAAATTTTTTTCACATATCATCTAATTAATCATAAAATAACTTATTAATTAGACAAAAAAATTCATGAAATAGACTTTAAACTAACAAAAAAAAATGTTCAATTAGTCTGGTTTATATCAGGGATATAATAGAAAGTGATATGTATATGTAGGGTTAATAGCATAAATGTTATAAATGTTTAGGGCTAAATTGTAATAAAACCCCCCTTCTAATCTAACACTACTTTTTCGTTCAAAACAAGAAAACAACTGTTCATCTGATGAACGACAACTTTCGTTCAAAACAACTGTTCATCTTCTTCCCACCGCTCCGTCGTTCCAGTGGCTCGGCAATGCACCAATCGACTAACTCTGCGGCGGCACTCCTCTCTCTCTCTCTCTCTCTCTCTCTCTCTCTCTCTCTCTCGGTAGTCTTCTCTCTCGGTTCTCTCTTGGTACTCGGGCAGCAAAGGCAACCTCGTCGTTTTGGATCCGCAATTTTTCTGACGAAAATTGCCGTAAGAAATCTGCGGGCGGTATTGTCCGGATCGACCGAACCGACCGGAACCGGCTGGTATTGTCGGAATTGAATTGAGGACGGACGGAATCATAGGGTGATGTTACCGTTTTTATGCAAATCCGAAGACGTGCGTACGGCATCACGAAGATGCAGACGAGATCAACAACCTTGATACAAATAGTCCAATCCCAGGTACTTAATACCAAAATCAAACGAGGCCTAACTATATTCAAGATTTGAACAGAGAGAAGGAGAAGAAATCACTTCATTTCATTTCGTGTTGTTAAATTTCTTGAAGGGTTCCAACCTAAAACCAATTGACAATAGGTAGAGTAGCCTCTAGAATTTATTAACCAAGCTTGGGTGGTCTAGATAGACAATGTGGGACAAGTCTTTAACACTCCCCTCCACGTGGAGCCCGGATGCACGTGGAGGTGATAGACCAAGAGTCGAAGAAGCGACACAGTAGAAAGATGAGATTGACAAGACTCTCTCACGCGAGCTGGGGCCACCCAAGACCTAGCTCTGATACCATGTTAGATTTCTTGGAGGGTTCCAACCTAAGACCAATTGGCAATAGGTGGAGTAGCCTCTAGAATTTATTAACCAAGCTTGGGTGGCCTAGATAAGTAATGTGGGACAAGTCTTTAACACGTGTAATCTTTTCCATACCTTACTAAGCTAATGATGTCCAGTCCGTTTGTTTTTTGCAAAATATTCATCGTGACGAGCACTACAATATGAACGGTTCGGATTATGTTTTTAAGCACGAAACAAAGCCTGTGGAATACAACTTTTCTTGTGTCATGAGTGTTTGGTTTTTGTGAAGAAAAAACAAAAGGTATACGCATTCTGCATTCAATGTCATGACAACCAGCGAGTGTTTGTGGTTTTTGTAAATCAGCACGTCTTTTTCCCTGCATCTCCAACTTAGCTGGAATCCCCTTCCTCAATGTGATGACAACCAGAAAATTTTGGGTGCCTACCACCTGGCAGTACCCAACGTGCATCCTGACCATCCAAAAATGTGTTGGATGGTCTGGATTTCAAAAAGAGAGGGAAAGCGTTTGGGAGGAATTGGGCCGTCCAACACATTTTTAAACGGTCGGGATGCGTGGTGGGTACCGAGATGTGGTACCCATCCGCCGCCCAATCTTTTCTCCATGACAACTGCTCTCCTCAGTTCCCAACTGACGAGGGAATTAAAGGTCGAGTAAAGTTAACTTTAGCGTCTCTTCTTTCGGGCTTCGGCCAAGGCTTTACGGGTCTTTTTTGACTTTGTTGTAGGGAAAAGGACTGAAAGGGAGAATTGGCAAGTAGATTGATTGAGCTGCAGGGGCTTATTTTAATTCCGCTGGCACTAATGAATTGTTTTAAGAGGTAAAAAAGTTCGTTAATGATAAAGGGACAGACGGAAATGTACCGATGGGGGACCGACGGCGTCGCCGACGCCGGTGTGGGTCCCAAACGGACGATCCGAACCGTTCATCATTCTCAGAATCAAATTCCGAGTGGGCCTACGCGGGAATCGAGGCAATCGGACGGCTGTATGAGCTCGATCCAAAATCACTCCATTTCATTCAACCCACACCGGCGTCGGTGACGCCGTCGGTCCCCCATCGGTACATTTCCGTCTGTCCCAATAGAAGGGTTCAAAAAAGTTGGTACGGGAAGCAAAAACCTCGTCTACGCTCACGCTCGCAAGTGCCCACTAAGACTGAATTTTGCGATAAAGCAGATTTGAGTTTCGTCATCAGAACGAATATCCTCTTACCGCTCACCCTCATTGGATTTTGCGAGAAAGCAGATTTGAGTTTTGTCCTCTGACCAAGTACCCTCTTGCTGTTTTCCACTTACCAGTCCATTATTTGTTCCAGAATAACGGAAGCGGCGAGGTGTTGTGCACCCCTCGGCCATTGGATCGAGTTTTGAACAGTTCGGATGCGTTTTGATTTTTTACCAGTAAAAAAATTAAATTAAAAAAAAATTACCGAACGCATCCGAGCTATCCAAAACTCGATCCAACGGCCGAGGGGTGCACAACACCTCCCCCGAGTCCCAGAATAACATTGCCAAAGTCATTCTTTTAGCTCGCTAACAACCCCTTTGGCTGGAGGGATGAGAAAAGAAATGAAAGTGGTGTAGTTTCTCTTAATGATGAGAAAAGAAAAGAGAGGGGAAGAGTTTCCCCTGTGTTAACCAAACAAGCGTGAGAAACGGGTTTCTCTCCTTTCAATTCCGGTCATCTTCCTCATCTCCGGCGACCTCGAAACGGAGTTTTAAGTACAGATCCGGCTCCTCCTCGACGAGACGAAGACAACGGTGGAAGTTTGACGACGATCCAACGACGGGGTGGCCTGCACTTGCCGCCGGTGTCTTGTTTCTCACCAAATCTCGCCACTTTTGGTGAGAAACGGGAAGGGGAAAATGGGGGGTAAGGGACTCCGGTTTCTCACTATTTCTCCTCCTCTCCCACCGTTTTGTTCATCCAAACAAAGGAGAGAAAGGGTTTTCCTTTCTTCTCTTTTCTTTTCTCTCCAAATCTTACAATCGAAAGGAGCTGTAAAGGGTTAAAGAAGTCTAAAACTAGCAATGCTACTGTAACTACGTGTTTAGCCTAAACCCGTTATATTTTATGTTGCAAATCAAAATGGCTTGAATAATGTGACAAGTTTGACAATTGTCAACTTTGGTACCACGAATAGTATTCTCAAGATTTGGCATGGAGTTTAGCACGAGTGTGAAGATGGTTTCGATATTCTTGATGTCATATTTCGGCTTCGGCGTGAGATTTGGCTCAAAGGGTGGACTTTATATTACCATGCAGAAACAAAAATGAAAAAAAACAGCATTCCACTTACACTTGCAAGTAGCAATCCGATTACTCAAGAAGGGTGTGAAACTACCAAAAAGAAACAAGACTGAAAATTCTAAAAACACCAAATTCAGATCCACCCCAAATTCCATGCATTAATTAGAATTTAATTAGTAGTACCTAAAAATTTAATCTTCATCTGCCCATCATTTCCTCCACTTCTTCTTCTTCCTCTCCACCAATCCCATCTCTCTCATCATCATCTTCATCATCATCATCATCATATTCTTCTTCTTCTTCTTCATCCTCTTCATCTTCTCCATCCGCCTGAAAAAACTGCAACTTCAATCGTCCATCCTCTCTGCTAGCATGCAGAAACTCCTGATTCGGCACCCTTATTTCCTTCAAAACAAACCTCCCATTCTGCCTATAAGACTTAAACCACACCCATGGCTTTCCAGTCTCCCCAATACAAGAAATCGGCGGAGGAAACTCTCCCCCACTTTTCCTCGCCCTCCTCGTCACTTCACCCAACCCAACATTAATCTGATCATGTAAAAAATTCTCTCCTTTCTTTTCCCAAATGTCAGTTTTCACGTCGGATTTCAACTCCTCCACCACGTCGGATTTCAACTCCTCCACATCAGCAGAGCTTTCGAATCCGAGACCCTCCGTGCACAACTGCAGAGACTCTGGATTCATGGATGAGAAACTGTCAATGGGGTTGTGGAATTGTTTTCTCTTGGTGGGTGAGAAGTAATCTGGTGATGGGTTTTTATCGGCGGTGGTGGTGGGGGTGATTTGGTCATTCTTGGTGGTGGTTGAGGGAGGAAGATTGGGAGGAGAGGAGGGTGGGAAGGATTCTGCAGGGTTCTCTTTGAAATGCAATTCTCCAAAGATTTCTGTGAAGGATGATGAATCTTGTTCAATGGGTTTTGTGGGTTTGATCTGGTTCCAAGAGAGGGATTCCAAGAGTGTTGGGTTTTCTGGTAGGGGTTTCTTGAAGATTTGTTGGAGGCTTCCACAGGCAGCCATTTGTTAGAGAGGGAGAGAGAGAGATGCACTGAGACTGCTATTTAGTAGGGAAGCTGTTTCTGGGTTACCTTTTAGTTGGGAGTGGAACAAGGATGGGTGGTTAATATGGAGCTTGGTGTCCATTTGGTGGTTATAAATCCATACAGATTTTCTTTGTAATTTATACTGTATTTTTAAACAGCAACAGATTTTCTTTGTGTGGTACCCAAAAAAAAAAAAAAAGGATTTTTTTTTTGTATATATGAATATCTCGTATCTTCTAGCAATTTGCAAAGGAGAAAGTTATGGGCAGTGGCACGAATTTATGTGCAGAGATCTGAAACCGTCTCTGATTTATGTGAATCTAAAAAAATAACGAGGAGTCAACATGTACCAGAAAATTTTAACACATTTATGTCCGAATCTATGCATATAAATTCTCTTTTTAAAAGTTGATGTTAGTGAAAGTTATACTACTTATTCAGTCCAATCAAGTTTAAATGAGCAACTCGTAAAAGTGTTGCTTTAATTGCCAATTTCTTTGTTCAAAGAAATTGTTAAGGCTTTGATCGTTTTGATTAGCGAGTCAGACTCAGAGTTTGTTCCACAAACTCTATCTTTTTTAGTAATTTTTTTTTTTTTTGAATTGATGTATTGCAAGAGAATGACTTGTCTCGTACAGCGTAAAAAGACAGCAAAAGATAATTTGGAAAAAAAAGACAATTTTCTAGAACCACCCCTCAAATAACTTGATGCAAGGGTTACATCAAGACATGACGACAACATTATCATAATGTAATAGCAAGAGGTTTATTGAACTCACTATAAAGGCTGAATATCCTTCCAAGGCTCATAACTGAATCCCTTTTCCTTGAATTTGTAGTCAAATTGGGTAATAGGAGTATGATGCTTTACAGAAACCACTGATGTGATTGGTTAGAGGATATAAACCCTATAACCAACCATCTTTCTATATCTACAACATCCTTCCTTCCAAAACACTTCTCTACTAACAACACAAAAACACCAACATATCTTATCTTATCTTAGCTTATCACCATTTTCCTTCCCTGTTAGCTGTGATTTGGATATCTTACAGGCCTCAAGTGATGAATCATTCACCCAAAGATAGAATTCTCCAGCTTTTCGGTACTTCATGCATAATGAAAGACTACGCGTACCGGAAAAAATAATTAATATGGATGAAATCCAGACGCATTAAAAGTTTGAATAAACAAAAAAAGGAAGTTTTCCATTACTCTTAACAATCGCGAATATTTGCCATCAGTTTCTGCATTTGTCAATTCCTTAAACACCAGAATATTCCTATCTTCCTATCTGATCCTTCTAACATTGCCCAATCTCTGGTGGGAAAATGAGTGGCTGTCATTGCCCAATCTCAGCAGATTATAAAGTAATCAATGGATGCAGATTGCTCTGGTAGTAGATTGAAGTACCATGACCACAGGGCTCCACCCTAGATTTGTGGTGGATTTGTCTAGTCCCCAAGAGGTGTATATATGCCAGTAATGCAACAAGCACAAATATCTGTAACATGGTCCTCGTGCACTGGACTTTCCCTATTCTGTAATTGATTTTCCAGCTGAATCGTATTCTTATATATTTATTAGATTTAGTTTTCAGTATTTGTTTTCAAGTTTCCAGAAATGGAAACAATGAAAAGTATGAAAATACTCCCTTTTTTTTTTCCTTCTTTTTTTCCTAATCTTTCTGCAAAGCCTGTATCTGAAATTCAAGTCAAGAGTTTGATATCTTCCTGGAAAGCGAGTTTCTTAAAAAAGAATGGTGAAACCAATTCACCAAACTTGATTTTTTTCAGAAGGTTAACAGAAAAGAGAGAACAAAACTACTACTACATAAATCTTCTAGTACAACAAAATCAACAACAGAAAAGAAGAAAAGAAAAGGGAGACGACATTTCATACATGCTCAAATTGAGACCGAACACATGAAATCCACAACGTAGTCGTAGTTTCCAATAGCAAATCGTAATGTGTGATACCATAGAAATTGTCATACCTGATACCGCAGAAGGTTAAGAAAACCAACCAGCAACAAAGAAAGAACATACAATTCACAAGTCACGATCCTCCCATCACCTAGACATGGACCATTGTCGACCTTTTCTTCACCGCCAAGCTTCAATCCGTTCCGTTCTGGAATTTATACGGCTCAAATTGCTCAACTCCTTGCTCTTCTCCACGTGTCCCATCCCTGCTTGATGTAGCACCGGTTGTTGCTCAATTCCCAGACACTGCTTTCTCAGCTTCGAAACACTAGATTGGCCATTTTTTCCTCCAAGGCCTCTCTCTTCTTGTATTGTAGTGTTTAATCCATCATTAACCACTTCTGCATCTGTTTCAGTGTTGTACTCATCGGGACTACTACAACCTCCTTCATAGGATCCTTCAATATATGTTGAATCACTACTATGTGGCTCCCCTCCATCAGTCATGTTGTTATCAAGCTCAATTGAGTCTGAAGCGTTTTCACTGATGGGTTCTTCATAAATGAAGTGAGGGTCAGTCTCGTCATTTTCTAGCGCGGTCTCATCATTTTCTTGCTCAGTGACTTCCAGACGAGGAGGTTGGGAAGGGCTGTCATGACCATTTTCATCAGAAGGCTCCAAGAGAGGACCTGGAGCAGTTTCTATAACAGAATCCTCTCTTTCGTGTAGAATCTTCACAATAAGTGTCTTGAGGAAGTTCATCACTTGAACCGCATGCATTAACGCAGTCAATGGATCTGCCATCTAGAAGTACAAAAAGAACACAGAAGACTAATATAACAAACAGTTGGGTAGATGAGGGATCATGTCACCTGTAACAGATTTTCATAGTACATACAGTGCCCTCCCATCACAATCACCTCTTTTTATTTATTTTTTCTAGTTATTGTTTTTGAACCTATATCGACCTATGTACGGATGCGAGTATCGAGTGCGGGTGGGAGTCCAAGCGTCGGACCTTCCTAAACTTAAATCTTATGATATTGGGATGTGTCCCCTAATTGGGTGTGGGTTCAGGGACATGTTGTGTACACTTGTTTGTAGTATCTATTGCATAACTTTATTTGATTATGTATCATAAATTATATTTAAGATGTGTTTAAACAAGAAAAGGATAAGAAAAATATGTTTTCACTATTTCATGTCCATGTGAATGACTAGAATTATCATTTTTCTAGCAATTTGATTTTTTTTTTCCTGTAAATATCATGACAATAGAGGATCCGAGTGTCCAAAATGGATACACGTGTCGGACACATCGACACGGGTACTTCAGCCAAAATGAAGGATCCATGTAACATAGATAGCGACCCTTCAAAGTAATGGATAGCAATCTGAGAATGAACTCTTCTTCTACAATCTTTTGTTTTTCCATCTTAATAGTGAATAATACTTTCTCTATTCCTGTAGGTTTTCCAGAGAAAAAGTTGTCGGAATTGCAACCTTTACGAGAACCTCAGTTCCTTCCTATGGAGAACTAATTATGTAAAGGAGCCAAGATTTGGCAACTGAAGTCAAGTGGTTGGATGTCATGTATTGCTCTCTTAAGAAGTGCTTAAAACCATTTCAGCTCAATGAAAATCATTCAGAACACTATGGTCAATCAGACTGGTCAAATATTATTGACTTCTTGCTAATTATTCAGTACAAAAAAACGAGTGAACAAAGGTTACTCAATCTCACCTGAGTCATGTTCGGTGCAAAAATCATTGCAATATTGTGTGCATTCATCTTGTTTAAATGTTCCAGTTGAACAACATCACCCATCAGGTTGATCGCCCAATCCAGCAGAGCAGCTTCTGTCGGAGGTAGGAGCCTCACAAGTGCTGTACAATCTTCCTCAGACTGGCACTGCATTATTTGCTCAGGGGACAGAGAATCCAATACTCCAGCTGGGAGTTCTCTAAACCAAGCCTATGGATAACAGTGACCACAAGTCAATTCTAACTGACAAAGAAATCAAGCACTATCAAGCAGTACGCAGAAGGAAGTTCTTTGGGTAGCACTCATCAATTTTATTATTTTTTCTTTTCTGTTGTTGCATATGCGTGCGGACTTGTGGACATTAATTTTGGAATGCCTCATTCAAAAGTTTAACTTGAAGAATTGTTCCTGTTTTTAGCACCATAAGAAGTAATCCATGAGTTACTTCCATCTCGGCCAGAGTCCTAACTTCTACTACCAAGTAGATCACTATCATTGCAGGCTGTTGTTTGTGAGTTTGGACCTCTGAGGCTCTTGCTGGGGCAGCATGTCTTATATTGCACATCCAAATTGAGAAAATTAAAGACCATTACATAAAGGCCCTACATCTAGGAAACATGTAAGATTCTAAATCACAAGCATAGCAAATAAATGAAACAGAGAGCATATTATATGACACTGAAAAAGACCAATGAAGGTCCCATCGCAAAGTTTACCTTAATTCCATTACATAAAATTTAGATGATTAATATCCAACATTAATCTATTAATGCCATTCTTGTCAAAAACATTACCAGAACTGTGTCTGGCACTTCCTCAAGGGACCTAATTCAGAGACATAATTTCATAATTCCAACACTTCAATTAATTTGCAGATACTACTTCAGTCACTTCTCTTAGTAGTAGTAGCAATGTTAATCTTATTGAGAAAACAACTAACACGCCCCATATTTGCCTTGAAACATTTTGAAAACCAATGTAATATGCACATGACCAATAAAAAGTAAGTAGTCAGCATGCTTCTAATATGAGAAAAGTTGAACTGAAACCTTTTTTATTTAAAAGAAAGAACTGATTTAACTCTAGGCACTTTTTTTAAACTAAACCTGAATTAACATACATTTTCCAGCTAGCTCTTCTATTTGTTGTCAGAATCGTACGGTTCGCGATTCGATTTATGATTCATGCAAAAGACAAATATTGTACACATGCCACCAAGATGCATTGATGATTACAGTTGTTTCCCTTTCTATTCTTGACCAGGTCTTTACTACCTCTCTCTCACGCTCTCGCCCTCACTCTTGCGCTCTCTCTTGTTGGTTACATTTTTCTTTCGGGATTGCACATTTTCTAAGCTTGGGGATCCATGACTGGGTTTTGCGTTCGCTAAATAATGTATTATTACCATGTCTCGAAAGTGGTCACTAAAACTTATTCTAATGACAACAGCAGCCAACAAGTGAAAAAGAAAAACAGACAAACCAACACAAGACTCACATGCGTTATGCAATCACTAGTAGTAAGCAAATACAAATCAACTAAAAAAGGGACACCATACTCGATGATCAATAGAAGACCTATACTTAACAGAATCAATTTTCCATAATTTTACAGATTTTCCAACTGTATGTACCTATTTAGGTTGCTATGTTTCCCATGTCGAATATCAGACAATTGCACAAGTCAAATTCTATAGAAGAACCAAAATTAAAGTCATTCTGAG
This sequence comes from Vaccinium myrtillus, assembly GCA_016920895.1. Lineage (NCBI taxonomy): Eukaryota > Viridiplantae > Streptophyta > Magnoliopsida > Ericales > Ericaceae > Vaccinium > Vaccinium myrtillus. The sequence continues at coordinate 12,049,948 of CM029275.1, read as the reverse complement.
TAATCATAAATGGATGTTCATTTTCATATAACATTAAATGAGCATGAAACAAACAATAAGTATTTAGGAAAATGAAGTCAAGTAAATCATATTGCACAGGTAAACCTTGATAAGACCAGCTAAGCAGTGTACATCAATGCCTTGCGCAACGATTCCCCTATTCAATTGGTCCCTTACACTCTCCTCCTGGCTGTTTTCTCCATTTATTCTGAAAATGCCTTCTGCCTGTCATGTGAATTCAATAATTCAGGAACTCGTCAACAGTCTACATTAAAGAGTCCGCACAAATCATATCTTTGGTTCATCATGTACCTGTAGGCCACCTTGGGAATACAAACGTCTTTGCATTAGCAGAAGTATTGTTGGCACACTGTTCCCTCTGGCGTCATATGATAGCTGCATGGATTCTGTAGAAACTCCAAAAACAGTGGTACTACAAATGCAGATTGTAAGTCAAAAGGATGATAAAAAAAAAAAGGAGGCTGTGTAATGTATCTTGATTACTGCATAAGACCAAACAACTGCAGGTTTCACTAACCCACTTTCACGAGATTTGAATTCAATGTGCAGAAATACATGGATCAAAATACAGTGAAGGTAACATAGCACAACAAACATATTGTAATTGGTCACTGATGGTTAATCACTAATGGTTACTACGACAACTAAGCAGTGATAAGCTGATATCGAGCATAGAGTAAACAAATAGGAGATAATTTCAGATTGAATTTTCCTGATGTAATGTCTACAAGAAGGTTGGCACATGATTTCTGGTATGCATTTACTTGGAAACTATCAACTTTTGCTAGCATCCAAGTCAGAGTCATATATTGTTCTAAATGGGTGTTTAGGAGTGTCCTTTCTTTTGTGTTCAAGGCTTTGTAGCATATGCACGAATGCTCATTGCTGTAGTACGATTTTTTTAATGGGATAGAAGGGTTTTTTATTTGTTCAATACAAGAGTAGAACTCTTCTAAAACGTTTGGGTGTGGAACGCATTGCCAATAGCTGTTTCAGAGCTCAAAACTCGTGAAGTTCTATTTCTTCCACAATTTAGCAAGTATTCAAATAATCCAGCCACAAAACAGAACTGATGATAGAAAGGGGTTGTAGGAAAATTGACTTCAGTGTTAGAGCAGGAACCAAAGATTGAAATTGAAGCTAAGCCGGCCTTGGAACATCATATCCCGGTGTTTTACACAAAAGAATTGCAATTTATACAGTTCTAGTCTGTATCTCATTAGTTATCATTTTTCAAAACAGCAAGGCATACAGGAGTTATATGATATAGGTCTTCACAGTTCACAAGCACTGCTAGAAACTGACAATAAAGAGGAGGTTTAAGTATGATAACCAAGAAAAAGTTTATGATTTTGAGCTTTTACTGGTATGTTTTTTTTCCCTCTTATACACGAAGTTCAAAAATTCCTCTTGAACCAATCTTAAGTAACTTCCAATATGATAAAGTTGCACAAAGATCAGAAGCCACGAAGGTAAGATAATTTGCTACAGATTTTAGAGCAAAACAAATTGCGGACTTGATCTTAGCATCTAAGAAGCATGCTACGTGCCAGAACGCCTTACTGCTGACGATCTCGAAAAAAGGTTTCTTTCTCTGTTTCTTAATAATAACAGCACTATCAAGAATCAAGTATTTATGCAGTAACTAACATATACACAATAAGAATAACCATCCAATATATGGTTTTATGAACTCCTTTATCTTTCAATTGCAAAGACATGGAACCAGAAGCAAGGCACGGACAGGAATCCTTGGATGCCAATTAATCTAGATCTCAGTATTCCTTATTTTACTCACAATCAAATTGATAATGCAGCTGAATTTGCATTTGCAAAACAAAAACAAATGAGTCCCAAAGTAAATCAACAGGAATACATCAGTGTAATGTTTAAGGTCAAACTAGAACAAAATCCCATTGGCATTAATACTAGAAAGAATAACCCACAAACAAAAAACATCAGCAAATTACAAATTCATAAATGATGCTACCCAATAAATCATCGAAAACTAAAACCGATTAGAAATCCCCATATACAAGGCCAACAGCATTTCCCAGAAGTCAAGGGTGAACCAACAAATTAAATATGACACTATCAAAGAAAAAAAGCCCACCCAATTTATTAAGCATCAAGAAAATCAAACCCATTCTCCATTTCCCTACCAATAAGAATGAAAGACAACTACTCAAGGATTAAAAAATTCTGAAACCGATAAATATAAGTCTTTTCGGAATTTCCATCAAACAAGGCCAAAATCCAACGGCATTTCGCAGAAGTCGAGAAACAAAACCCAGAAAACAAGTAAACACCAAGAAAAATCGAACCAATTTTCCAAGTCCCAACAAATAAGAATGTAGATCAACAAGAAGGTCCAAGTCACTAGCAACAATAACGTAAATCAACAAAGTGAGAATTCACAAATTCAGTAACCGACAAAATAAACCAAGATATAATCTTTTCAGAATTTCCATCAAGCAGATTCAATATTCAATAGCATTTCCTAGAAGTCCAATAAAAATAAAAATAAACAGAGAACAAGTTAACATCAAGAAAAATGAAACCCATTTTCCAATTCCCAACAAACATGAATGTACAAACAACAAGGTCCAATGTAAGTCAGCTAAATCCCTACCAATAAGAATGTAAGTCAAACAATTAAGTAACCGACAAAATAAACCAAATATAAAATCTTTTCAGAATTTCCATCAAGCAAGGCCAATATTCAACAGCATCCCCCAGAAGTCAATTTACCAAAATAAAATAAAAAAATTTGAAAATCAATAGAAAGGTCCAAATCCAAAGTACCTGGCACTAGGGGCTCTCCTAGGCACTTCAGGCTCAAACTCAACAGGCAAACCCAAGAACCCATTGAACCTATCAAACGTGACATGCGCAACATGGCGCACATTAGTCGGCCACCCGATCTCCATCCCACAAAGCTCTTCCCTATCAGTCTTGCAAGCAGCAACCCAAAAGGATTTCCTAAAAAGGGTCACCAAAAGTGCCAAAAGGGACAATGAATCTCTGTCCTTGTCTTCTCTCTCCTTCGCCTCATCATCACCGGCTGTAACCCTAGAATCCCCCTCAAACAAGGCGTCATTGCGGTGGGGTGTGGAGGAAGGTGCGCACGATAAGGAGGAAGGAGAAGAAGAAGAAGGCGAAGAGGATGGGGAGGAGTGGAGGACCTCAGTCATGGCTATTGGGATTTGTTTTCTTGTGAAGTTCTTGATAGAAAATAGGTACTTGAGAGTTGTGTGGGATTTGGAACACTGAAATGTGGGTACGGAAATTGTTTGGTGGGAATGATTAAGAGGGAAAATTTTGGGGAAGATTTTGACCTGGGTTTGGGAGTTGAATTGAAGGAATGGTTGTGTGGGTGAGACGTGTGGATCATGAATCGATTGTATTTTAATAGTACTTATTTGTGTTTTCTGGGTTTTCTTGTTTTCTTGTATTCTTTTTGTCTGCACCGGATCTTGACCGGGATGTGGATTTGGATGGCGTAAAAATAAAAAATGGAAAAGACTAAGGATTTGGATGGCGTTTAAAAAATAAAAAATGGAAAAAACTAAGTACGCAGGGCGATGCGCACGGATCGCTCAATGGAACCCACTTCAGAGCCCCACACAAACAATTCAAGTTGTTTGTGTGGAACCCCAAATGAATCCCGTAATATAGGTAACCCTAAAAATAAAGTTAGAGAGAATATAGATAATTTATATTCACACTCCTTTTTTTTTTTGTCTTTCGATGAAATTGTAAAAATTTCACTAATAGACAAAAGAAAGGCGTGGATATCAATTTGGGCATGTGGAAATCACTCATCATAATAGTGGAGAAAAACTATTTAGTGCTCTGGTCATAGCAATGGACACATTATTAGGTATATTTGATGGTTGCTTTGGCTAAATAAATTATTTTTGGCTTTTTTTTGTCTTTATTCAAAAAAATATATATATGCATTTGTTAAGTATGTGTTGATTTTTTTTGTGGTTTATCGTCACGACGAGAGGAATTTAAAAAATATATAATTATGACCAAAATTTTAAAAAAGGTCACTAAAGACAAAAATAATGCAAATTTTTGGGGTTTATTGGATATATCTGTCTTTATTCACCAAAATTTATGTTTGGTTAAAAATTTATATTTTTTAAATTTCTTTTGTCGAAACGAACAAATAAAGCACAAAAAATTGACGCAAAAATAATAAATGCGAAAGATTTTTGAATAAAAACAAAAAAATAAACTACTTAATTTATTTAACCAAAACAACCCTGAGTCACGTACTTGAGTGTCTACACGCTCGTTTAGTCGTTTATCCAACTTCCGCTGTGATTTCAAATTAGACTTCGAGTGGCTGCTTGCTTTGTATTTAAATCAACATCACCATCGCCCATCAATTTTGATTTATAAATCAAGTTGTAAAAGTTTAGCATCACATGGCCATTCAATACAAACACAAAACCCTAATTAGTGCTCGTATCCTATTGAAGCTCGAATTGATTTTTGGAAAATAAACTTCACACCCCTTTTTACTATAAGTGCACTTTTTTTTTGTCTCTTAATGAAATTCAATGTGTTAAATTTGCAGTAAAAAAAAAATGCACTTATAAAAAAACAGAATGTGGAAATCACAGTCTAGATTCTTTACAGAGGTATTATATATGCTATACGAAGTATAAAGATGGATTTTTTTTTAAAAAAAAAGATAAACAATCTTGATCATTAAAAAAGAGGAACATTTGAAATTATCACTAATAATTTGGTGATCGCATTTGGTAACCACATTTTGAATATCATGTGATGCATCACTAAGGTATTGGTAGAATGTGCCTCGTTTGTCACATAGGGAAGCACATTCTATCAATATAATCGCAATAAATCACATGGTACCCAAAACATCGCCACAAGATATCGTCACCATGGCATTGTTCTTAAATTATAGTGGACGTGATACTAGAAAGTAGAAAGTTGGATTTCTGCTGTACCCAAAAAAACAAAAGAAGAGCAGAAAGTCAAATTTTGAGGAGCAAGACGAAATTTAGAGAGGCCCCATTGGCTAATGTTCTAAAAATAATGAACGGTTCGGATCACTCGTGTGGGACCCAAAAGTGGGTCCCCGAGAGCTATTTGTACATTTTCTGTACAAAATGGTCTGTACAGATTCGTTCAAAATGAAACGGCGTGATTTTGGTTCAAGCACTTCTAACCGTCCGATTGAGCTGAAATTTTGTGGAGCCCTTCGGGAAAATGTTCTAAACATAATGAACAGTTCGGATCACTCGTGTGGGACCCAAAAGTGAGTTCCCGAGAGCGATTTGTACATTTTCTGTACAAAATAGTTTGTACCCGTAGCAGGATCCTAGGATTACCGTCTTGTATTGGCCAAATACCTTCTCACCGCCCATTTGTTGTGCAACTCACATCATAAATTGTTTAGAGTCCATTCAAAATGTCTGGTGAAGATTATGGTTGGAGCATCAAAGCTGGATCACTTTAAATAACTGCAGCCAGAGGGGACCGATGAGGGCTTTAATATCTCCTCTCTTTCTTTTTTTGTAATCAAAAGCTTTAGGCTGAGTTTTTCGTTTGATTTTAGCAACTCAATTAATTTTAGCAAATGAATTCACCAGGAGCTAAAATTTGGGTTGATTTTAGGCTAAAATCAACCCAGATTTTAGTATCTGGTGAACTCATTTGCTAAAATCAGGGTTGATTTTAGCAACTGAATTGCTAAAATCATTTGAAAAACTCAGTCTAAATATCTTTGGCGAGCAAGTAGTTGACTTGTTCTGCTACTTTTTTTGGGGGGGTTAAAATTGTTCTGCTGCTTCAGGTGGACATTTTCTTCCACTATATTTTTTTCCCTCGACGGTCAGAGTGTTCGGGTCCGTTTATGTACACTTCGATTATTCTTTTATTTGTCTGGTCAAATGCATGTCATTCACGCCAGAACTAAAGAATTCATAGGAGATTTCTCTCTTACGACATAACCCGAGAGGTTGTCAAGTTTCCTGCTCAAAATGTCTAGATTTACAGTTTATCCCGAATGTCACTTGAGCTTTAAATATTTATGACAGAGGAGGACCCAGTGATCAATTAGCCCAAATGGAAGCCCAAAATCCTGGTGTGGTCTGATGCAGGAAGACATTGGGCTAAAATTGCCTAACTGGGCCGCCTAACGATGAGCCAGTTGACCTTTGCAGTGGCGGGAACGAAACCTAGAAAACGCGCCACGCAACAACAAACATCACTCCAAGAACGAGGAGAGGTTGGGTGTTTTCTTAGAGAGAGAGAGAGAGAGAGAGATGGCGGAGAAAGCAGCGGCGGTGGAGAAAGTGGTACCGGAGGCGGAGGAGCTACCGAAGGCTATCGTGCGCAGGGTGGTGAAGGAGAAGCTCTCCCAGCTGTCCAAGGACGGTGCAGACATTTCCGTCTTCAAAGAAGCTCTCATGGCTTTCTCCGAGAGCGCCCGTATCTTCATCCACTACCTATCCGCCATGTACGTACTGATTATACGTCTGTACTTACACATCTTTGCTGTATTTCAGTATTTCTGAAGAAATTTTCGAATTTGTTTGCAAAATTAATTAACGATTTCTCTTGAAATACTACGATTATTAGTCTGAAAATTCTAGGTTGTTTAAATTGCCTGCTTGTGTTAGATCATTTGATCGGTCACAACTGTGCACTCATTACCCAATTTCTTCAGTTTCAAGTTATGCATTCGATAGTTTGAACTTCTATTTGCTGTTAGGCTCTGAATTCGATTAGGAACATCTCTTAGGGCCCAGGAAAATGGGTCCTTATTATCATAAATATCAAGTGATACCCTCTTTTCACTATTCCCAATTGGCCAGGCAGACATTTTGCCTCTGGCCTATTTAACTAGCGAAACAAGGCGAATTAGTTGGCCAATGAAGAATGCCAACATCTTGAACTATGTAATATCATATTCAATTATAGCTAAAATAGACAGTAGGGTTGGTCCGGTTGGAGTATATACATAGAAAACACAAGAAAGACAGAAAAGCAACAGACATGTAAATGCTAAGGTGACATTCTTATTGAACCATGGATTAAGGCCCGTTTATCGGACGGATAAGGTTTTAGATGGTAAGGAAGAAGGGTGCATATGTTATGGGGGTGGATTAATTAAGGAGGGGGGCTTAGCTTATACTTGGTTTGAGTAGTAGTTGATATGAGTGGATAATGTGAAAATTACTTGATTACCCTCATTAGATCATTGGCCTGGGAATACAAAAAAGGTTTGAGGGGTAAATAGGTCTTTTTCCCCACCCGGATAAGCTAATCCTAGGGTGGGGGGTGGGATAAGGTAAGATCCTTGCGGCCTATTTGTTAGCAGGATTTTTTTTTTTTTTTTTGGGGGATATAATAAGATGATAAGATGTTGATATTATTGGAGGGGTATTATTTTAGAAGCGGAGATGAAAAGTTACTTGGTTTGTCCCAAATAAAAATATTTTAGAAGCGGATAATGTAAGATTGTGTAAAATACTCTTTTTGTCCCAAATAAAAATATCAAAAAAGTGTGGTGGGCCAGGCCTGCCTCTCTCTCATCCATGGCAGGTGTGGGGCGGCAAGGGTGGGCCCAGGCCAGTGGGTTAAATGGTAAATGGGAGGCCAGATAAGACTTAGAGGGAGGGGGGATCTAAATTTTATTCCTCTCCAAAGGGATATAGTAAAATTTATTCCTCCCCAAAGTGATATAGATATCCCGGGATATCTATATCCCCCCCTTATCCCTCCCTCCCTTATCCCTCCGCCAAACAGGCGCTAAGGGAAATTCCTCTTTTTCAAGAAAAGAAAATAAAGTGAAAAGTAAGACGGCCACACGCCCATCCCCATATTGATGGGTATGGAGTGTGAGTTACATTTATGCTTGAACTTGATATGAGTTATTATCGTGTATTTTGGCCTTACAAATCTTAAAGAAGAGACTTGTTTACACATCTTTGCTGTGTTTCTCTATTTCTGAAGAAATTTTCAAATTTGTCTGCAAAAAAAAGAAGAAGAAAAAAACGATATCTCCTGCAATACTAGGGTTGTTAGTCTAGGTTTTTTTAAATTGTCAGCTTGTGTTTGTTGCTTGTACACTCGTACTCCACAAGATTAGAGCATTTGATTTTTGATCGGTCAAAAGTATGCAATCATTATCCAACTAGTGTATGGAGCACACACAATCCGTGTGCTAGTGATTACAAAGGGTGCACCATTAATAATATTTGATATTGAAATAACGATTCAATTTTGTACTGACACGTTTTAAACAAAATTCAAAAAACAATTAACCGAGAAATTCATGGGTTTATTATACTTGATCTTTGTTTCCATTGGAGGTTGATACTACCTGTGATCGGTTAACGTGCAGATGGTGAGGCGAAAGAGTCTGAAACCAGAGAACGAAAGAAGGGAGAAGACAGTTTTGGTTTTGTTTAGAACTGACAAAATGTGGGAACGTGGGTAGTGTAAGTAGGAATCCTAATTTACTGTTTTAACCCTACAGTTATTTTAGGTGCTTTATGAAGTCCATGAATATTAGGATTTAACAATTTAGGAAAGTGAATATGTGAGTCAGCTTCAAAGAGGAGTCCACACCAAATGGTGCTCTCCCTTTATCTTAGAATAGATTTCTTCAGTTTCAAGTTATGCATTATGTCCTTACCAAAAAAAAAAAAGTTGTGCATTCGGTAGTTTGAACTTCTATTTGATGTTAGGCACTAAATTTGATCGGGAACATCTTTTAGGGGCCAGGAAAATGGGTCCTTATAATCATAAATACAAAGGGACACCCTCTTTTCACCATTCCCAATTGGCTAGGCAGGCATTTTGCCTATGGCCTATATGACTAGGGAAACTAGCCGGATCGGTTGGCCAATGAAGAATGCCAACATCGCGCACCATGTTAAAGTGGATTCAAGTATTGCTAAAATGGACAGTAGGGTTGGTCCAGTTGGAGTATATGCGTAGGGAACACAAGAAAGACAGAAAAGTAACAGAGATGTAAATGCTAAGATGACATTCTTATTGAACCGTGGATGAAGGGTAATTCCACCTCACCAAAAGAAAATAAAGTGAAAAGTAAAACGGCCACACGCCCGCCCCCATATTGATGGGTATGGAGTGTAAGTTACATTTATGTTTGAACTTAACATGAGTTATTATTGTGTATTTCAGCCTTGCGAATCTCGAAGAAGAGACTTGTTTACAAGATGATGGAAATGAGCTAATAAAAACAGTCCCGGCATTGGTCATATCGTTTTTTTGAATGATGTCAATGTGCAGGGCAAATGACATATGTAAGGAGTCTAAGAGGCAAACCATCAATGCAGAAGATGTATTTAAAGCACTTGAAGAAATGGAGTTCCCTGAGTTTGTTGGGCCATTAAAAGCTTCTCTTGAAGGTCTGTGAGTTTGAATTAATTTTGTTCTTTTTAGAAGTCCTTTGCTTAACTTCAAGTCCTTGGCTGTTTTGTTACAAGTATACACCTTGAGTCTAGAGATCTGTGTACAAATACAAAAATGTACGTATTTCATGAGACATGAGAGATCCTGGCCACTCTCTTTGGGATTATGTCTAATAGCCAGTAAACTTCTTTATTTTATCTATTGAAAGACTTTTTCTTTTCAAATTATCGAATTGTCCTAAATTATCAGAAATTACAGTTCAGTCTTGTGTAATAGCATGTTGATTGCATGGGAGGATCTCTTGTTATTCCTTTTCCTCTTTTCTACGAAGATCTAGTTGAGAGATTCTTGGACTTTGTAGCATCAATGTCAACCTTCAAGTGCTCTTATTACTAAAACTGATCTGATCACATTGCTGGTAATCTTAGAAAACATCCAATGGCCCAATAGCTGTTTGACCATTTGCCTTTGGGTTTAATGGCACAAGCAAGAGTCGCATATTGATGAATAGAGAATAGAAACCGACTCTATGCATGCTAGATTCCTTCTGCTTAAATTTGTCATTTTCCGAAATTTCATCCTGAGCCTAGGCCCTCATCCTGAAACCAAATTACCCTCCCCCTAACCTCTTAGCAAGAATTTTTGCAGATGCGATTGCGTAGAAGTTATGAGTTGATTAGCTTGAAATTAAAGTGTAGAAACTTTATATCCAACTCAAAAGTCAAAACCAATTGGCAATGAGTGGAGAGGTCCCAGATGTAAGTAAGTGATCTCCTATTCCATACCCAAGCAATGTGGGACAATTACTCTAACATGGAGAATAGGTTGACCAAAACCCTTCTGGCTAGTTTTGGGATTAGACAGGTTGTTGGATCGTGTTCACTCGGTTATGAATAATTGACTAGGATAAACAATTGTGGATATTCCTTGAATTATATTTCCTATGCTTCGTTGTGTCATCTTTCTTCACTTCGAGAAGTCAAGTTTTGCGGGCTTATGAGCATATGTTGCTTCAATCTTCCTTAATCAGCCCTGTGCTCTTTTTGTTTTTTCTATCCAACTGACTAGACAAAGCTGAACAAGAAGCAAAACAAAGAACACTAGCTATAACACAAAAGACATCAGTCAGTAAAAATCCTAGCAGGGACTCTCCTTTGACTGCAAGTAACATGTTTGAATCAGACTTCTTGATTTTCCTCCAAGAGACCATACAAGCCGTAACAACCTCCTCAATTTGATTGATCAAGCCTAACATCTCTCCTTTGATTCTTAAATAGCCTGAAATTCCTCTCCCTCCAAATCCAATACAGAGAAGCAGCCAAAGATAATCGATACACAAGAAGCACCAAAGGCTTACCTGCCATATGGGAACGAGCCCAAGATCTCTCCTCAGCAAGGCTAAGCACATTCCTTGCAACATTATTCTTATCCAAGAAATAGCCCCAAACTTGACAAGAGAATGGACAAGCAAAAAACAAGTGCTCATGGGACTCCTCTACGCCAATACAAAGACAACAGATCATATCCACCGGAAGGCCCCAATTTCTTAGACGATTCTTGGTAGATAATCTGCCCCAGAATATGAGCCACTCAATGAACGCCCATCTAGGTACATGGTGGGAGAACCAGACAATTTTCCCCCATGAAATAGCAGGCTGGATTTCCATCAAAGCATTCCACGCGAAAGTAGTGGAAAGAACACCATTCTTCGTAAGATTCCAGACCACTGAATCTGAATAGCGGCTGGAGTTTGAGCAATAATACTGCTGGAGTTTGAGCAATAATACTTCTAATTATCGGACACCTAGCCCTTGGCCACCTCCATCTGCCTTGATGAATAGTAATAGAACTGACTTTGGCCAGCATAGAAGTACCCCTAACTTGAACCAAAGCCTCCCCAAATCTCTTGAACAAAGGCCCAACAGGATGCCAGTTGTCTAATCACAAAAAAATAGAATCACCATTGCCCACTCTAGCAATAATCTATGCTGAACGCAGTCCCTTGACTTGAACAATATTTCGTTGCTTGTGTGTGCATTTCAACAAACTTCAATATATGTGATATTCCCTCCAATGAACTGTAAGAAGATGCAGTTTAATATGCAGAGGTAATCTCTATTCTGTAGAATATGTAAGTGTTAATAGTAAAGACTTGCTATATTGCTAATGTACGTGAATCTTGGATTTGTTTTAAGGGATTTTTGGAGGGGAAAAATAAGGAAGCTTATTTGGGTCATGTTTCCTCTTTGTTTGATGTGGATAATAGGGCGAGGAACATGAGATGTTTTGAAGGTGTGGAACAACCTTTGTTTAGGATCAAGAGTTTTTTGACTAGTAGTTTGTATAGTTGGGACAAAGGACCGAGGGAGAATGTTTTTTTTTTTTGCCCCCTGAAACGACAACAAGGGAGAATGTTATCCTTTCCTTGACCATTTCATAGATTGGTTTGAGCTTCCCCCTGAAACGACAACAAGGGAGAATGTTATCCTTTCCTTGACCATTTCATAGACTGGTTTGAGCATTTTCATACGAATAGTAGGGTTACTAGGGTATATGACATTTTTTAAACTATTTTTGTACATGGGCGGCATTTCCTTAATGCTTTGTTTCTATTTATTTACTTATCAAAAAAAAAAAATTGTGGAGGGAAAAGAAATGATACATGATTCTTTTGCATTACATAGGAAAAAAAACATTGAAGTGTAGAATCTTTTTCCTTTTCTTCCTTCACAAATGCCTCCACATATTCGAGACGAAATATAGCCTAAAAAGAACTTGTATACCAGGATACTGAGGCTTTTGCAGGTGCTTCACAAAGTATTTCACAACATGTCCATACTTGATTTTTCGCAGAGTTTAGGAAGAAGAATGCTGGAAAGAGGTCTGCATCAAAGGCGAAGGAAGCTAGTAAGAAGAAGAAGATAAAAGAGTCAGCTGGAGAAAATGGAGGTGAAGCTGCTCAAGAAGACGTGCAAGATGAGGGGGATGCAAATGGAAATGAAGATGAAAATGATGCTCCTGATAACAACTAAAGCAGCATTTCTACTGAGCAAAGATTCGTACAAGCCACTTTTGTAAAAAGGTGAGTCCAAATATAGCGTAGGCTCACCATGAGTCCCCTCGTGAGTGGATAGGCCTTGATCTGTATCAGGTAGATGTGCATATATCTTTATTTCAACTAACAAGATGGTGAACAAAAAATAGAGACGGAAAAACAGAAAAGAAGAGCTTAGGATGGTGTTTTTCGCTTAGCATCCCTGTGTTTTAATTTGGTCGCCTAACAGTTAGCTGCGGGACCAATTTTATTGTTTTTCTGGTTTTCGTGTTTTGGTATGCTATCATGGTCTAGGCCGAACGAGTCCATTGACGTTGAAATTAATTCGTTGTGCTCCAGCCATCCTTGTACTAAATACTGACAAATCTTATATTTGTACTTTTATTTAGCTAAAATTACCTCTACTTCTGAGTTTTATGAAGGACATTTTATTCTCAGAAACTATAAAATGTCAATTATTAACACAAAACAGAAGAAAAATCCCTTTAATTCACCCTTTCAAGAATGGTCGTCGCTAGACTGTGTTTGGTTAAAGAATTGTACTGAGATATTGAGGGAAAACCCAAAGGAAAGCGGAGAAATAACCAGCTCCACAAATTTATCTCCTTTCATAAATAAACCATCTGAATATCTGATTATGATATGAGTTTGTTGATTAGTCACCTTCCATATTAAAATTCTATATTATCCTCTTCGAAAAAGAAAGGGTAAATTAAGTAAAAGGAGTCTTTATAGTTATATTCCCAGGTGATGCAATGCAATCATCAACTGGATTTACCACAATGCAAATGACGGACTTATTTTGTCAGGGCGTAACTATGGAAAGAAAGAGAGAGGAGAGAGAATTTTAAAAAAATTGCTTCTTTTATTTGGTTGATAGTGGAAAGAGAGAGAGAGAAACATGAAAAAGTTGATATAAACAAATACTCCAAACAGACCCTAAAGCTTGGATATTCCGTAAAGTAAAAAGAAATATGACCGGGCTTTTTGGTTTTATACGGAAAGTACTACGTACAAAAGATAGGATTTATTTTTTTAATTTTTTTATTTTTTATGGAGGAACAGCCCCACAGTCAGACCACTAATGGATCCAATTGCATGACCCAAATCTCTGGGAGAAGTAGCGCAGCAACACACCGTCACGCCCCACAAATCATGGTACGTACTCACCGAACGGAGAATCAAACCCTAAATCTTGAGGACTACCCCAAAGCTTGACACTCGACCTAACCAACTAGGGCAACCCATGGGTGTGTTGAAATTAAAGATCTTGCTATCTTCGAAAAGATAGGATCTTGCAAAATAATTTATATTATACGTAAGTTTTTGTTTTTAATTTGGTTCGGAAACTAGCATGTACATTATTGCATCATGTACCGTGATCAAATAAACATGGTTTCTCCCAAAAAAAAAAAAATTAAAAAAATTCATAAACTATTTTCCCCATTTTGTAGATAGGATGGATTTTACTTTCTATTAGCCAGCCAATATGGCATCCATTTAATTTGAAACTTCGAGGAAGTGGAAGTGGAAGTTTAGTTGTTTGACAATTTGTGAATATTGGAAAAACTGTTTTGCGATTCTCGAATGCCATTTCTCTTAAAAGTCAATAAGATACAGAAATATTGGTATTGCTACCTTAAAAAAGTAAATTTCAAGAAAAAATTACAGGGGCAGACTTACAATGGGTCATGTGGAGTCACGTGCCCCCACTCGGTCCCATCGGGATTTTTTTTCTTCCCTCAGTTTCATTTGAAAAGGCATAGTGTCGTTTGTGCACATTTGGATCATTTATCAATGATCGAGTCGTTTGTATTGTAGAGATCATCAATTAATTTGTCACCGGAAACTTGATAAGAATACTTTACTTTTGCAAAAAAAATGGTTTAGAGTCTTTAGACGTTCTATTTTACTGAATCAAAGTGTTTGGATGAAATACTTGCCTTTGTCCGATCAACATAATTTTTTAGGTGGACACTACATTCAGCGAGCTCTGCCATATGAACTCTTTTTAATAGTGGTGGATATTAAAATATAATACAGTATAATTGCAGTTGACAAATAAATATATGCCCCACCATACAGAATTTCTGGGTCCGTCATTGAACGCATATGTTTTTATAGGTTTTATCTGATTTAAAAAAAAGAAAATAAGAACCATTCTCGAAATTGCTATGTGAAGGAACCGACCGCTATAATCAACTCGGGGTGAACCGCGTACGGAATTACGTTGTCAACTTCGCCTCTCTCTCTCTCTCTCTCTCTCTCAAATATTTCAAAATTCCGAACCGCCTCCCCAGCACATAACCCTCCTTCAGTCCTTAAAAACTCTTCAAGAAACAAACACATTTTACTTTCTTGCACTTTCTTGAATTTTCTTTCAGGACCCGACCCATGTCTTACCACTCCCAATCCTACGCCCCCTCCGCACCACCAGCTCCCGACCCTAACGGGTCGGGCTACCCCTACCCAGCACCCACGACGAACTACTACGGGCAGACCAGTTACGGGTCACATGGGTACTTGGATTTCCCGCCTGGTACTCACCCGGAAGTCATTCGGAGCTTCCAGATGGTGGACAGAGATCGGAGCGGGTTCATTGACGAGTCGGAGCTCCTGCTGGCTCTTTCTTCGGGTTACCAGAGGTTCAGCCTTGACACCATCCGGTTGCTCATGTTCTTATTTAAGAACCCCAACGATTTTCTCAGAATTGGTGAGATTTTGGCTTTTGGGTCTTGTTTTCTTTTTTCTGATTTTAATTTTTGTTCCTTTTTTTTTTTTTTGTCAAATGAAACAGAACTTGGTTTTGGCTACTCTGTTGATATATCAAAACGCAAAAATCTTTTTTTTTTCTTTTTTTTAATATAGTTTAAGTTGATTTGCTTTGGTCAAATTAGATTTTAGATGGACTACAACTCTACAACTGAGTTTCCACTAAGGTATTTTCGTTACTCTTGGATTACAAATTATTAAATTAAGAAGTGATTCTTCTCGCATGCATCCACCGATTTGACAACTTATAGTTTAAAAATACCGAAAATTTCGTAGTGGAAACTTAGTCTAAGTACTCTTCGCTTCGCTTCTGTTGTAGAGTCTATTTGGAGTTGTTTAGTTTCTTTGTTTTATTTAATGTGCTTTAGAAAATAAAAACAAGGAAAAAGATAGAATTTTGAAAATGATTTTCTTAATTATGGAACCCATTTGTTGTTCTTGACTTTTGAAAGCAAGTTTCCGTGTGTGTTTGTAGAAAATGAAAACGGCTAACGAAAGCAATCCCAAACAAATACTTGTTTTCCAAATAGAATCTACGACCATTTTCAACCTGGCTTTGGTCAAACGTGTCCTCCTTTCTAATAACGTGTCCTCCTTTCAAATACAGGGCCCAAAGAGTTCGCTGCATTATGGAGTTGTCTCGGTCAATGGCGGGTGAGTGGTTTTCATTCCTTCCTTTGTTGGTTCAAATAAGAACCAGGTAATATCGTTTCTTTGTCTAAAAAAATGAAAGCAAGCTGCATAAATGCATTTAAATTGGCCGTTGGGGGTGCTTGTTAACCGGTTGTGTTTCTTTAAGCTTATGAGATATGTAGCTTTCATAAGAATGGCGTACTCTTGGAACCATTTTAGTGAGACCTATCAAGCGGCAATGAATCAATGTAGGATCCTTTTGTCTCTGTCTAAATTCCGATGGTGTCAAATTGCCGGAGTCCAATGGTCCATGTCTGCACATTCCTTCCATAGTTATAGGATTTGTATTAATCCATGATTTCGATAGGCATTGCGATTTGTTTGAAAGGGGATAAAATAGAGTGTTTTCTAAATAAATAAATAAAACCATCAGAATCAATCACCCGTGAATCACGGAGGAATACTTGAGCGGGTGATGTCAAAATTGGTTGGGCTATTTGGAATGGAGGGAAAGTTTTCTTTTGGAGTGGTTGTTGGCTTAAGGGAGAATACTTGAGCTATTTTATGTGATAATATGAGAGTTTGGAAACAATGCGAGAATGGCAGCAAGCGTGCATTGCAGAGTACGTGAAGCATGGACTTGATCCATAAAAAGCCTCCTTTTAAACTTTATTCATTGCGAAATTCCAATTATAGCTCCTCAACTGCTACTTCAATTGAACGGTCGAAATCCGAATTCAACTACATGAAGTAAAAATGACAAGAGGGCTAAAGTACGAGAACTGGGACATTGGCTGGAGAAAAAGTCTTAAACTAGGATTATAGTGTTCATGAGGCAACTCTCCCATGTGCATTCTGCATATGCTACAATTCTTCCATCCTATTATTCCATGCTAGTTGGAGATCGGTCTTGCGTATTCTGCCGTATTCGGCTAACACAATCCTGGAATAGTGTATCCTTTGTAACATGGACACTTCTACATGGGTAGCTGTGTCACGTAAAACCCATTGCTTCCGAAACTTGTTGTAACACCTCAGGATATGACTTCAAACTTTGTCAGGCTCTTGTTACATGGTCTTAGTTCAACAGGTTTCACAATTTCGGACGTGAGCTGACAGTCTCACACTTCTTGGACTATGTAATTAGCGCCAAAATTATAGTAGGAGATATGGCCTAAAGAAGAAAAATGCACCAAACTCAACAACTGACACTACCTGATGGCGACAATGCCCACATGTGTCTCCCTTCCCGTAGGCATTCCTAAACTTCCTTTCTTTACTTCAAAACAAAATTTTAATCGTACGTGTGTCTCTAGTAAATGGATACTTGATATAGAAGATAAGATATAGATAATGCAATGTTGTGAAGGATTAGCTCAAAAAGAGAGAAGGAAGAAAAGGAAAAAGTGAGAGGTTAATTTGTACTATTTCTCTAATTTGTTCTTCTGATATATCAGCAGATAACTAGATACACAATACATTGTCCGCTGATGTTTATACCGCATTGCTTTATCCTTGATCAATTTCTCCACTTTTCACTGACATTAATTACATGATGTGCCAGATTGCACCTTATTGGGCAATGTGATAGCTCGTGTAAGGAAAACATACTATGACTGTGAGCAGGGTTCTAAATATCTGCAGTACTTATACCGTCATTTGTGGAAACTTTATATCCATCTTAAAACTAATTGGTAATGAGTGGAGAGGTCCAAACATATATTATGTGATCACCCATTCCACTCCTAAGCAATGTGGGACAATATTTCTTAACATCCCCCCTTACGTGCAACTGCGTTTGAGGTCTCTCACGTGTGGCTGCTTTTTTGGTTCTATTATCATGCAGCCTTTTTGTTGGTCCGTCATCGTGGATTGTGAAATTTTTTTTTTTAAATGTGGGGTGGAATGGGCCCCGCTCTGATACCAGGTGGAAACTTTATATCCATCTCATAACCAATTGGCAATGAGTGGAGAGGTCCCATAATATATTAAGTGATCACCTATTCCACTCTTAAGCAATGTGAGACAAAATTTCTTAACATCATTTACCTATGGATCGACCAATATGGTGATACAGGCTGATATATGGCTGTATTACCGGTACTGATACACATCCAAACAAAGCAATTTAGAGCCTTGGGTGTCAGTAAGTTATGTGTAACATAGTTCTCAGGCTTTCGAAACATCTTGCACTATAAAGCTCTATCAACAATTTTATTGGCTCATGTGAAGTTAATTTGTGCTTCTGATACCATAGGCCATTTTTGAGAGATTTGATAGAGATCGAAGTGGGAAAATTGATTCCATGGAACTAAGGGATGCTCTATACAGTCTTGGATATGCTCTCCCACCCTCTGTTCTTCAAGTTCTGATTTCAAGATATGACGACGGAAGTGGCCGGAGAGTTGAGCTGAATTTTGATAGTTTCGTACAGTAAGGCTTTTGACCCGTAAATACATTACTTCCGATACTTTTAGTACTTTTGATGTCCTTGTTTTCTGAACAACGTGTTTTCTTGGATGCACAGGTGTGGGATGATTGTGAAGGTGAGTAAAAAATTGCTGTAAATCCAGAATTCTTTCATTTGTCTCCAATGTGTCCACTGAAAATATACATTCAAATTGTATTTTGCCGGTTGGTATTCATTCATTTTGCGAGACTTATGGTGTGTTTGGAACTTGTGGAAAGTAAATGGGAGAGGAATTTTGGATAACGTAGCGATTTCTCTAGGTGGCTTTTAGTAGTACTCTTTTAAGAAAAAAAGTGAAGGAGAATTTCTTTATCTTGTATGGTTTTTATGTGAAGAAGAAAGAAAATATTGAGTTAACTTCAAACAACAAAATAGAAGAGGGAGAGAAGTAAAACGGAAGGGGGATCGAGCAGTTATAACTTCTGATGTGCTGAGCTTTTTCCTCTTCTCTCAAAATTAAGAATCAAACGCGTAAGGAACGAAAATTGCCTCCTTTCCTTACCAAACACCATAGTGCTTCAACCAGTTTTTCCTTTCCTTGTAATGAATTTGTATATAATCCGTCTAATACTGCCCTTGCATTTTCAGGGTTTGACTGAAAAATTCAAGGAGAAGGATCCCCGTTACACAGGTTCAGCAACGCTAACGTATGACACATTTATGGCTATGATCATCCCATTTCTTGTATCATAGGGAACGTGAAATCAATCTCATAGTTTTGTGATGGTTTGTTTTTGCTTTGTATTTGTGTGATTGAAGCAATATTTTCTATGTACAGAAGTATTTGTTTGTTTTTTTCTATGTACAGAACTATATGTTAGAAGGATATCGATGGAGAGAAATGCAGTCGTGTGTTTATTGAGCATTATGAATTCCTATTGAAACCTTGGATCTCTGGTGATGATTCAGAGGACTCTGCTGCTAAAATGTAGTAATAGGAAGCGGGGACGGTGTGCGCTGCACCGTGCAGCGTATATCACGGTTGCCCATCTCGGAAATCAATGGTCTGGATTCGATGAAGCTTTATTACTTGTAATAAAGCATTTTGACTGGTATGAAAACGTCTGCGAATCCGGACCATTGAAAATGCTTTTAGACGACTGGGATGCTGTGTTGTATGGTGCAACGCATTTAGTGCGCTGCAGGGTCTCCGGTCCTACCACTAGGTTTCTTTGGCCAATTCTGACCATAACACAACACTTTACTTTTTTGGTGTTCCTGAGAGAAAAAGTTCAGTTTGTAAACAGGTAGCCTGTGGTGGATGTTGGCTTCAATACTTTCTTCTCCAGTTCTAAATATATGAATACACAACCACGAAACAAAGCCCATATTTGAAAACCACTCTCATGTAAATATTTAGTTTGGGTCAAGGCCCAAAGGTGTAGGTGCAAACCCAAGGTGCAGAAATTACGTAGCTACCCTGTTATATAGGTCTGCTGCAAATGAACTGAGTCATTTGTGAATTGTTCGAGACTTGACTCGGTAAAGGCTCGTTCGGGTTCAATTCAGGTACTAAACAAACCAAACTTAAGCCTTTATTTTAGGCTCGTTTAATAATTGAGCCGAACCTGAATTTACAATATTGGGCTCGATTAGGTTCATGAACCTAGGGTATATATGTATATATCACAAGAATTATATAGATATAAACTTGATATGTATAAATTTTTACATGTACATAATGAAAAGTTTATGACATGACGTATAAATTTTTAAAAGTACTATAAGCTTAAATTTTAATATGTTTTTGCAATTTTATAATGTATGTACTTATTTATGTACAAAATAAAATTTTTATTTGAAGTTTAAACCTGTAAGAGCGCATAAATGTATGATATTTTTGACTCGTTAAGGCTCGTGTACAATTTCGACTTCGACTCAATCTACGCAAGACCGGCTTCAAATTTTCGTTAAGCTGATCAAGTTTGGATCGAGTTCACTTAAAAATAAACATGAACATTCTAAAACTTGACTCGGTTTGATTCGTTTGTAGTCCTACCGCGCCTACGCATAGTTTGCATCATGCAAATGGCACTTTGAACAATGATGAATTTGTGAGAGTAAACCTAGGCAGGAATAGCAGAAAGTACGTATATGAAGCAAACCAAAAATGTGTGCATATGGTGGGAAATTTGCAAAACTATGATGGCAGACAATGACCACCATACTGGCCGGTGACAACATCATAATTATTTAGATTATGATAACATAAGTGACGGAAATGTGAGATATGATAGAGCACCAACTTTAGAATGACCTGCTGAAAGTTGATTTTAAGATGATTTCGGTTTGTAATGATGAAGTGGGAATTGAAATGGTGAACTCATCAAGATTTAGGGTAAGTTTCTTGTTTGTTACAGTAAAAGTTCTGCTTTTAGCACCCTTAACTCTTATTTGCTAAAGACACAAAGAAGATTTTAGCAACTTGCTTTTAGGAAAAGGAGAAAAGGAGTACGTGAGAGAAAATTGGCTTTTAGCAATTTAGTTTTTAGCTAAGGGGAAATAAAAGTGATTTTAGCAACTAAGCTAAACTCAACTCTTGGGGCCACTAGGGATTATGCCCGGTCGTTACCTCCCGAGTCTCGAAATTAGTCGCGGTGCTGCAAGCTGGCTCGGACATCTGGTTATAAAAAAAAACTTTTATGGGAAAACTCATTTTAAAGGTAAAAATGTGAAGCCTATATATGGTTGAGAGGTTCACGTTGGCAACTTCACGGAGTTTCCCCTTTGCCAGCAAATTCTTGGAGCTCTTGGGATTTATGTCTGGTCGTTATTTCCAGGACCACGGAATTGATTGAGGTTCGTGCGAGTTATGCCTGATCGTTACTTTTAGGGCCTGAAATTAATCGAGATGCCGCAAGCTGGCGCAAACATCTAGTTATAAAAAAATAAAAATAAAGAAAATTTTCACGGGTTTTCGCATCTGGACCCAACCTCACCTTCTACAAGCAGAGTGGCCGATTAAGATTGGAGCAAAGCCACATATAGACTGGCCCCTAAGAGCATCTCCACCAGCCTCTCTACTTCTCCAGCGTGGTCATTTTTGCCAAGGAAACCCCCAAATCAACTCCCAACAACCTCTCTTCTTACCCAGCCATCCTAACATTTGCTCAGTGTCACGCCACAGGGGGGGTGTGGAACTGTAGCCTCGCTTCCCCTCTTGTTGATCACCCTTATTGCCGGTCATCGTTTCATCACAGATCAGGATTCAGAGCTTGATTTCAACCTTTATTCATCATCTTTGACGGTGTTTTGAGCGAATTCAACTCCAACGGTGTTCTCGGCGACGGCGTTCCAGGTGACGGTGACGGAGTGCATGTGATGACGACGGCGACAACGTTCATGGTGAAGGCGACTGGGTTTCAGGTGATTTCATCATTTTCATTCGTGTATGTCTTAAAAAATCTGGCCAAAATGACTAGGAAAATAGCTAAACTGTTGGAGATGCTCTAAGAGTTGATAAATGCCTGAAAATTTCAAATCTGAAAATTTAGGAGGAGAGAAACCCCTCAATTTCAGGCATTAAACTGTTGTAATAGAGTAGCTCATTGGCTAGCCGTTAGTTGTAGGGATCAGAAAATTGTTCATCCTCTGGGTTGTATCCCGCCCAGTCTAGAATCCGTTTTAGCCAATGATTTGTCATAGCTCTTCTTAATACAATTGACATTTTCAAAAAACAAAAAAAAAAAACTACCACATATATACTCGTCATAACTACTACCATTGCTTTTGGACTCTTGCTGCCATTTAAAAAATTGCCATATATAGTAAGATGAAATGGAACTCAGCAATAGTCACTTAAAAAGAGTTTAATTAGGTACTGGTTGATAGCTCCTTCTATTGACATAGGTAAATAAAATTCCAAAGTAACATACTTATCGATGCACCTCTAGATATTTTCATACACATATACATAATTCTAAACATTTTACCCACATTACTAAGAGTTAGGGTGAGTTTGAACTAACTTTTAGAAACTTATTGGTACGGTCTTTTGGTTGTTTTCTCTTAGTCACTATAATCATTATAAGATTTGGGTAAAATTTTTACATCATAATTTAATAAATATAGATCAAAATTGGAAAGAGAAAAACTCATATAAGATGGCAAAAAGCTCCCTCAAGCCCCAACACACTTTGTATGAATTGGGGGACTCTGTTGTCACTTGGGGTCGGTAGGGGGTGCCGATCCCGTCCGACCGTCCATTTCACGCATCAACGGCTCAGATCTTACCTTGCCTAAGTGTATCCACACCGTTCATTGTGCGATGCGATTTGCGCCATTGATGCACGAAACAGACAGCTTGAATGGGGGTTTGCAGGGCCTGCCGACCCAAGGGACATCAAGGGTTGGCAGGCTCTGCCAACCCCTATTCAAGCCGTTCGTTTCGTGCATCCCCTGGGTCCATTTTGTATATTCACATATATATTATACACGCAGATCTAAAACCGACCCAGATCCCGATCAAAGTAAGGGAAAAAAAATCACATTAATCGATACATCCTATATTCATATATAGATTATACATTTGCAGGTAGGGAGAGTATGCATCAATGGAGTTGCTGGCTTCCGTACTAGTATCCCACATGCATGGAGATTGAAAACAAAGCAAGATCTCACATGGTGCAAGGTGACTGAAAATTCCACCACCTTCTACCAACATCACAAATTCACAATCAACATATATGTTGGCCCCCCTGTAAAATCTTGATATCAGAATCATTCTTATTTGTTTGGACTTTTTGATTTGTATAGAAATGAATTAAAAGTTAAAACCAAAACAATAAATAAAGCGAAATGGATCAATATTCCCCGTTGTCAGAGCAATGAATCAGACATATTAAATGGGCCCCGCTAATAGAGGACACTGACTCGGACATTTGATTATAAATATAAAATAAAAAGGCCCAATAAAAGGCCCTGAAATTTCCACCACTTGAAGAGTTGATAATGCATCAAAACAAACAGACAAAAAGGTTTGAAGATAGAGAATCCCTAGCCAATTGCCACCCAAGGATTTGTCTGGAGTTCAATGGGGTCCGGACAGGCGGCGGGGTTCCTAGGGGCAGTGCCCCTAGGCGGGAGTTCGAGAGCAGCGCCCTCGAAACCTAAACGGTATACACAATTCACTGCTTAAGCGATCGCGGCAATTCATCTTCTGCCTCTGCCAAGTATACCAATCCTTGTACCAAGTTACTA
This sequence comes from Vaccinium myrtillus, assembly GCA_016920895.1. Taxonomy (NCBI): domain Eukaryota; kingdom Viridiplantae; phylum Streptophyta; class Magnoliopsida; order Ericales; family Ericaceae; genus Vaccinium; species Vaccinium myrtillus. The sequence continues at coordinate 12,026,369 of CM029275.1, read as the reverse complement.
CACTGGCCCTGAACTAAGGCTGAGTAATTAACCTTCCACTGGTTATATTACTGCAGGCAGAGCACATGCTAAGGCCGAACTAGCCCAACCACTGGCTGTTCTCAACCCAACACAAGGACTGCTATCACAAAGCAGAGATCCAGAGGACTGTGGCTAAGCAACGTCACTGCTTAAGCAGAGTAGGTTGCTCCAGAAGCCAAACAATCCACTGATCATAAGTTTCTGGCCAAGCAATGTCAAGGCTTAAGCCAAGTAAATTGCTCCAGAGGCCTATCAAACTTGATAGATCAAGGCCAGTTGCGCATAACTGCCTAATGCCGTGGCTTAATCAGTGAAGCTCAATCGCGCACGATTGACTTAGGCCGTAGCCTCTGATTTTTTTTGTATCTATTTCCCACACGTGTAATCTAATCAGATTACAATGATATCTCAGATTCCACCAATTCTGTCACAACTCTGATTCTGTTCTTGCAACTCAAAAGTCAGTAATAAAACAGAATTGTTTTCTGGAACTCGATTGCCAATCGATAAGAAAATCTTTGTTAAGCTTGTTGGAAAAAATACAGCGGCAATCCAGATTCCAAATAACAATTCAATCGATATATAATAAAACAGAATACAATGGAAATTTACAATAACCGAAATTGACAGAATATAGAAACAGAGATACAAACAATAGATTGAATGCCGAGTCGTGTGCAACCACACTCTCCTTAACAAAGATTCGCCGCCTACCGTGGGTGTTGTAGGATGAACCGACGTCTTCGTCCCAGGATACAACAGCTAGAACCACGGCCGACAGAACACCTCTATCGACTGCCTTGGCGAACGAAAGCTTACGCCTGCCTCTCTCTCTCTCAATAATACTTTCTGGAATATGATGTGCTACACGAATTTGTTGTATTGAACCAAAGGCAGAGCTATCCAATTTATAGCTGTTTGGAGGAGCTGAAAACATAAATACGGGAATGAATTCTGTCTTCAATACGGGAATGAATTCTGTAATGAATCTCCCAATGAATTCTGTAATTCATCCACCATATGTAACAGCCAACTAATGACGAATTTGAATGGGTAAAGATCTGCCATTCAATCTCCATCATGGGGAGGTTACGGGATGTTATTACCAGCAATTAACATCGAAATATTCAGCCATCAACGCGTGTAATAAACAGCTACGTGGGTCCTTTCGGTTGCCTCGAGAGACCCTCCGAACGCCCGGTTTCATTCACACCGAATTTCCGAGAAATTTCCAACAAACACATAGTGTGGTTGATCGTTATTTCCTCCTTTAAAGGAAAGGCCCCGAGTTAAGAGTCCACATGGAGAGGTGCTTGACTCTTTTTTGCAACCATTAGCTTTTTACTTAGCTTTTTGATTTTTTGAACTTTTTTAACATGAAAAGTAAAGAAACCCGAAAATCTACTTATGGAACGGAGCCCCCGAATATCCTGTTGCCTGACCAGAAAAATGGCCGCAGGCTTCCAAAATTTATAGATATTCAATTTTGACTCGTTAAGGCTCGTGTACAATTTCGACTTCGACTCAATCTACGCAAGACCGGCTCAAGCTTGGCTCATCAAATTTTCATTAAGCTCAAGTTCGGATCGAGTTCACTTAAAAATGAACATGAACATTCTAAAACTTGACTCGGTTCGATTCGTTTGTAGTCCTACCACGCCTACGCATAGTTTGCATCATGCAAATGGCACTTTGAACAATGATGAATTTGTGAGAGTAAACCTAGGCAGGAATAGCAGAAAGTACGTATATGAAGCAAACCAAAAATGTGTGCATATGGTGGGAAATTTGCAAAACTATGATGGTAGACAATGACCACCATACTGGCCGGTGACAACATCATAATTATTTAGATTATGATAACATAAGTGACGGAAATGTGAGATATGATAGAGCACCAACTTTAGAATGACCTGCTGAAAGTTGGTTTTAAGATGATTTCGGTTTGTAATGATGAAGTGGGAATTGAAATGGTGAACTCATCAAGATTTAGGGTAAGTTTCCTGTTTGTTACAGTAAAAGTTCTGCTTTTAGCACCCTTAACTCTTATTTGCTAAAGGCACAAAGAAGATTTTAGCAACTTGCTTTTAGGAAAAAGAGTACGTGAGAGAAAATTGGTTTTTAGCAATTTAGTTTTTAGCTAATGGGAAATAAAAGTGATTTTATCAACTAAGCTAAACTCAACTCTTGGGGCCACTAGGGATTATGCCCGGTCGTTACCTCCAGAGTCTCGAAATTAGTCGAGGTGCGTGCAAGCTGGCTCGAACAACCGATTATAAAAAAAAAAACTTTTATGGGAAAACTCATTTTAAAGGTAAAAATGTGAAGCCTATATATGGTTGGTTGAGAGGTTCACGTTGGCAACTTCACGGAGTTTTCCCTTTGCCAAGAAATTCTTGGAGCTATTGGGATTTATGCTCGGTTGTTATTTTTAGGACCACGGAATTGATTGAGGTGCGTGCGAGTTATGCCCAATCATTACTTCTAGGGCCTTGAAATTAATCGAGGTGCCACAAGCTGGCCCAAACATCTGTTAAAAAAAAAAAAAAAAAAGAAAATTTTCACGGGTTTTCGCATCTGGACCCAACCTCACCTTCTACAAGCAGATTGGCTGATTAAGATTGGAGCAAAGCCACATATAGACTGGCCCCCTAAGAGCATCTCCAGCAGCCTCTCTACTTCTCCAGCGTGATCATTTTTGCCAAGGAAACCCCAAATCAACACCCAACAACCTCTCTTCTTACCCAGCCATCCTAACATTTGCTCAGTGTCACGCCGGGGAACTGTAGCCTCGCTTCCCCTCTTGTCGATCACCCTTATTGCCGGTCATCGTTTCATCGCAGATCAGGATTTAGAGCTTGATTTCAACCTTTATTCATCATATTTGACGGCGTTTTGAGCGAATTCAACTCCAACGGTGTTCTCGACGACTTCAACGGCGACGGCATTCCAGGTGACGGTGACGGAGTGCATGTGATGACGATGACGACAACGTTCATGGTGAAGGCGACTGGGTTTCAGGCGATTTCATCATTTTCGTTCGTGTATGTCTTAAAAAATCTGGCCAAAATGACTAGGAAAATAGCTAAACTGTTGGAGATGCTCTAAGAGTTGATAAATGCCTGAAAGTTTCAAATCTGAAAATTTAGGACGAGAGAAACCCCTCAATTTCAGGCATTAAACTACCACATATAACCGCACAAGGTGAGGAAGAGAGTCCCCCTTCTCTCTAAAAGTTTAAACCCTAGCCTCTTAGTTTTCGCGGGGGGTTGGTTAGCGACCACCTCCTCCTCTCCATCCCCCTCTCTCTCTCTCCTCCCTAGCCTCACCTCTCCGGCTCCATTCTTTCCGATCTCGTCCGGCTTCCATCCTCCTCCTCCATTACCGTCACTTTTTTCCCGGTTTCGACCTCCATCTTCTTCTTCTTTGTTTGAGATCGAGATCTCTTTGTCCTGTGGCTTGAAGTTTGGCGCTCGTCTCGTCCTGGAGCTTCTCCGGCGAATAAGTCGCCGGAAATGGTGGCGGCGGCTACGGTGACACTCTGAGATAGGATGGTGCTTTTCCGTCCTGTTTTAGCCGGAACTTTTAGTTTTATTTTCAGTTTTATTTTTCTTTGTTTTGGTTTAGTTGTTTACCCCTTATTCAGGTGGTTTATTAGCCCCTTTTTGGGTGCTTGTTCTTCGATTTTATCTTGTGCTTAAGTGGTAGGGTTTGAGCTGTTTTCCCTCGGGATCTCTACTAGCGGATCGTGGACAGGTTCCTAGCCCTGTCTTGTTGTTGGTCTGCCTCGGGCAGGGGTGCCATTTGTCTAGATTTTGATAGTTTTGGTTCTCCCATGTTGTTTGTGATGAAATCTGTACTGCCCTCGGGCATTTTCCTTGAATGGAATTGACATGTTCAAAAAAAAAAAAAAACTACCACATATATACTCGTCATAACTACTACCATTTCCCCCGACCCGATCGAATCCGATCCGTTCCCCGATCCGAATGGATCGGCATTTTGGAGATCTGTTTGGAGACTGGGGCGGATTTGGGGATTTTTTTTAAAAAAATTCGGGGATTGGATCGGGGACGGGTAGCAGTGTATCCCCGCCCCGAATCCGATCCGATCCGTCCCCGAATCCCCGTTTTATATTTTATATATATAATATTTATTTAGGGTTTGAGTTAAGTTAACCCTAAAGTCTACTCCTCAATCTCACTCCTCACCTCAGCCGCCCTCCTCTAGTCCTCTGGCTCTCAGTCTCTCGACTCTCTCAAGTCTCAGATCTCATCACAACCGCCGACCGCCGCATCCACAGCCACCGTTCACTCGCCGGCCGCCGACTCACTAGGTTCTCTCTCTCTCTCTCTCTCTCTCTCTCAATCGAGTCTCGATCCCTCTCTCAATCCCTCTATCGAGTCTCCTCCCCCATTCTTTCAACTCTGCCAAAACAATCATCCCCCCAGCTTCGTGAATACCGCCAATGTCATTTTCCGATTCCGAAGGCTCCTCTCATGTTTTAGGGGATTTGATCTCTATGTCTCCGAATCTTACAATGTTATTATCCCAGAAGGGTTAGAATATTGTCCTTTTTGTATTCTAATATGGAATGAGACGGAAGATTTATATACAACTACAAAATTTCCAGTGATGAAAAAAATGTCCATTTTTTTGTAGTCCTGATGAAATGAGACAGATTGTTGGCACAATTACCAGATTGTCGTGGTAAATTTGACTTTAGCATCTGAATTGTGTAAATGTTTTTTGAGTTTGAAGGCTGGAAATCGTTATGTTGAGAATGCTTCAAATCAGACTGATGTGTATCAATGCATAAAAGGATTGGGTCGTTTTATCTTAATTATGTTTGTAATGTACATATGTTGATTTTTTTTTTTTTAAGTAAACTAGATGAAATGCTGAATTTTGGAATTCCCCGAATCCCCGGTTTGGATCTCCGTTCCCCGTTTGGGGCGGGGATGGAGGGGAAAAAATGATCTCCATTGGGGATCGGGGCGGGGACGGGGATGGGGGAGGGATTCGGGGACGGGGATAGTAGTCTCCGGCCCCGCCCCGTCCCCATTGCCAACCCTACAAGGGACATCAGGGGTCCGCAGGCCCTGCCAACCCCTTTTCAAGCTGTTCGTTTCGTGCATCCCCTGGGTCCATTTTGTATATTCACATATATATTATACACGCAGATCTAAAACCGACCCAAATCCCGATCAAAGTAAGGGAAAAAAAATCACATTAATCGATACATCCTATATTCATATATAGATTATACATTTGCAGGTAGGGAGAGTATGCATCAATGGAGTTGCTGGCTTCCGTACTAGTATCCCACATGCATGGAGATTGAAAACAGAGCAAGATCTCACATGGTGCAAGGTGACTGAAAATACCACCACCTTCTACCAACATCACAAATTCACAATCAACATATATGTTGGCCCCCTGTAAAATCTTGATATCAGAATCATTCTTATTTGTTTGGACTTTATGATTTGTATAGAAATGAATTAAAAGTTAAAACCAAAACAATAAATAAAGCGAAATGGATCAATATTCCCCGTTGTCAGAGCAATGAATCAGACATATTAAATGGGCCCCGCTAATAGAGGACACTGACTCGGACATTTGATTATAAATATAAAATAAAAAAGGCCCAATAAAAGGCCCTGAAATTTCCACCACTTGAAGAGTTGATAATGCATCAAAACAAATAGACAAAAAGGTTTGAAGATAGAGAATCCCTAGCCAATTGCCACCCAAGGATTTTTCTGGAGTTCAATGGGGTCCAATTAAAAGACCGTACGCAACACATAGTGTGTGGTTGATTCGTTATTTCCTCCTTTAAAGGAAAGGTCCCAAGTTAAGAGTCCACATGGAGAGGTGCTTGACACTTTTTTGCAACCATTAGCTTTTTACTTAGCTTTTTGATTTTTTTGAACTTTTTTAACATGAAAAGTAAAGAAACCCGAAAATCTACTTAATGGAACGGAGCCCCCGAATATCCTGTTGCCTGACCAAAAAAATGGCCACAGGCTTCCAAAATTTATAGACGTTCAATTTTGCCTTTTCATTGTGTTCGTTCCATGAAAAAATACCAATTGTCGAAAGAACTCAGAAGTCACAAGCCACACATCACATCATATCCATTATCCAGTAATTTGGGATAATGCACCACCCCGCCTTTTGTAGACAAGAAAAAGTGAAATTGGAACTAACAACAAAATAGAATATTTAGGTGCCGTTACGCTAACAGTCTCTCCTCACTTAAAAAACTCAAATAATTAGACAAACAATTTGAATTTTTCTACAGCTAAAAAACCAAAAAAACTATAAGAGAAATGGTGCCTTTGTTTAAGGCAGAGGAAGTAAATATTTGTAATCATTTATGAAATATGAAACAGGCCAATCATATATACATGCCCCTGTAAAAATCTGCACTAAACTATTATCCTCATATCAGATCAAAAAAAAAAAAAACCCATTATTCGACGAATTCTAAAGAATAATAATCTTATCGTACGGTTCAACCAGCCATTTTATTGTCCCTGCCTCCACAATCTTTACTATTTCAAACTTTAAAATAAATAAGAACATCTACTAAAAGAAAATGGCTTTTGGTATGCAACAACTATGTCTAATTGTTCGTCGAATTAATAATGGTCGAAAAGAAAAGACAATAAAAAAAATTCCCTGATCTGACTTTGGTGGGATGAAGATTAAGCATTACGCAACAGGAAATGATGATAAATGAAAGCCCTACCATCCCCTGCATAGAAACATAACTAAAGAATTAGTACCATATATGATTTGGTAGAAAACTTAAAAGTATGCCAAAGCAAAACAGCTGTGAACCCATCTAGGGTGAAGTCCTACTAGACATTTTAGTCCCCCGATGACGGGCCTCGACGATTTGAGACACGGAGGGGTATATTGGGTACAAACCTATTTTTCGGCCGAATTTGCACAAGAAGACGGACCGGGGTCCGCCGTTGTGGATGTATAAAAGCAAAGATTATTTTAGCTTGATCTAATTTTTCACCATTATTAATCATCTTTGACGGCGTTGATTTCAACCTTTATTCATCATCTTTGACGGCGTTTTGAGCAAATTCAACTCCAACGGTGTTCTCGGCGACGGCGTACTTCCAGGTGACGGTGACGGAGTGCATGTGATGACGACGGCGACAACGTTCATGGTGAAGGCGACTGGCTTTCAGGTGATTTCATCATTTTCATTCGTGTATGTCTTAAAAAATCTGGCCAAAATGACTAGGAAAATAGCTAAAATGTTGGAGATGCTCTAAGAGTTGATAAATGCCTGAAAGTTTCAAATCTGAAAATTTAGGAGGAGAGAAACCCCTCAATTTCAGGCATCAAACTACCACATATATACTCGTCATAACTACTACCATTGCTTTTGGACTCTTGCTGCCATTTAAAAAATTGCCATAGATACTAAGATGAAATGGAACTCAGCAATAGTCACTTAAAAAGAGTTTAATTAGGTACTGGTTGATAGCTCCTTCTATTGACATAGGTAAATAAAATTCCAAAGTAACATACTTATCGATGCACCTCTAGATATTTTCATACACATATACATAATTCTAAACATTTTACCCACATTACTGAGAGTTAGGTGAGTTTGAACTAACTTTTAGAAACTTATTGGTACGGTCTTTTGGTTGTTTTCTCTTAGTCACTATAATCATTATAAGATTTGGGTAAAATTTTCACATCATATTTTAATAAATATATATCAAAATTGGAAAGAGAAAAACTCATATAAGATGGCAAAAAGCTCCCTCAAGCCCCAACACACTTTGTATGAATTGGGGGACTCTGTTGTCACTTGGGGTCGGCAGGTGGTGCTGATCACGTCCGACCGTCCATTTCACGCATCAACGGCTCAGATCTTACCTTGCCTAAGTGTATCCGCACCGTTCATTGTGTGATGCGATCTGCGCCGTTGATGCACGAAACAGACGGCTTGAATGGGGTTTGCAGGGCCTGCCGACCCCAAGGGACATCAGGGGTCCGCAGGCCCTGCCAACCCCTTTTCAAGCCGTTCGTTTCGTGCATCCCCTGGGTCCATTTTGTAGAACCTGTACATGTGTAGAACCTGTCCAGATCAAAATTGCAAGACCGGACCGGTTTTGGTTCGGTTCCGGTTCTACCCGATTAGTGTTGGAACACTTTTTTCACAACACATTAACTCAAAAGATTTTTTTTTGAATGGCAACAAAAATTGTATTAACTTGAAATACACAAAGATTTATACAGAATGGGTACAGGGTTCTTGGTTCAAATATCAAGTGTAGATTTTTGGTTCAAATATCGAGTGTCGAGAGTATTGAGCTATTAAATTGAGGTTAAACTAATTTATCGAATTGAGGTTAAATTACGTCGCGTCGTGCCTTTAGGCACGGGCAATCCCTAGTATTCATATATAGATTATACATTTGCAGGTAGGGAGAGTATGTATCAATGGAGTTGCTGGCTTCCGTACTAGTATCCCACATGCATGGAGATTGGAAAACAGAGCATCTCACATGGTGCAAGGTGACTGAAAATACCACCACCTTCTACCAACATCACAAATTCACAATCAACATATATGTTGGCCCCCCTGTAAAATCTTGATATCAGAATCATTCTTATTTGTTTGAACTTTATGATTTGTATAGAAATGAATTAAAAGTTAAAACCAAAACAATAAATAAAGCGAAAGGGATCAATATTCCCCGTTGTCAGAGCAATGAATCAGACATATTAAATGGGCCCCGCTAATAGAGGACACTGACTCAGACATTTGATTATAAATATAAAAAAATAAAAAGGCCCAATAAAAGGCCATGAAATTTCCACCACTTGAAGAGTTGATAATGTATCAAAACAAATAGACAAAAAGGTTTGAAGATAGAGAATCCCTAGCCAATTGCCACCCAAGGATTTTTCTGGAGTTCAATGGGGTCCAATTAAAAGACCGTACGCAACATATAGTGTGGTTGATTCGTTATTTTCTCCTTTAAAGGAAAGGCCCCGAGTTAAGAGTCCACATGGAGAGGTGCTTGACTCTTTTTTGCAACCATTAGCTTTTTACTTAGCTTTTTGATTTTTTGAACTTTTTTAACATGAAAAGTAAAGAAACCCGAAAATCTACTTAATGGAACGGAGCCCCCGAATATCCTGTTGCCTGACCAAAAAAAATGGCCTCAGGCTTCCAAAATTTATAGACGTTCAATTTTGCCTTTTCATTGTGTTTGTTCCATGAAAATACCAATTGTCGAAAGAACTCAGAAGTCACAAGCCACACATCACATCATATCCATTATCCAGTAATTTGGGATAATGCACCACCCCGCCTTTTGTAGACAAGAAAAAGTGAAATTGGAAATAACAACAAAATAGAATATTTAGGTGCCGTTACGCTAACAGTCTCTCCTCACTTAAAAAACTCAAATAATTAGACAAACAATTTGAATTTTTCTACAGCTAAAAAACCAAAAAAACTATAAGAGAAATGGTGCCTTTGTTTAAGGCAGAGGAAGTAAATATTTGTAATCATTTATGAAATATGAAACAGGAGTTGATCAATACTATTTTCATTATACAAGCCAATCATATATACATGCCCCTGTAAAAATCTGCACTAAACTATTATCCTCATATCAGATCAAAAAAAAAAAAAACCCATTATTCGACGAATTCTAAAGAATAATAATCTTATCGTACGGTTCAACCAGCCATTTTATTGTCCCTGCCTCCACAATCTTTACTATTTCAAACTTTAAAATAAATAAGAACATCTACTAAAAGAAAATGGCTTTTGGTATGCAACAACTATGTCTAATTGTTCGTCGAATTAATAATGGTCGAAAAGAAAAGACAATAAAAAAAATTCCCTGATCTGACTTTGGTGGGATGAAGATTAAGCATTACGCAACAGGAAATGATGATAAATGAAAGCCCTACCATCAGTTGACTCCCTGCATAGAAACATAACTAAAGAATTAGTACCATATATGATTTGGTAGAAAACTTAAAAGTATGCCAAAGCAAAACAGCTGTGAACCCATCTAGGGTGAAGTCCTACTAGACATTTTAGTCCCCCGATGACGGGCCTCGACGATTTGAGACACGGAGGGGTATATTGGGTACAAACCTATTTTTCGGCCGAATTTGCACAAGAAGGCGGACCGGGGTCCGCCGTTGTGGATGTATGAAAGCAAAGATTATTTTAGCTTGATCTAATTTTTCCTCAATACATTTATTAGGATAAGTTGAGTGTACATTTAATTGAAGCAGGAAAAATTAGATCACCTACGAATCCCCTATTCCAATGTAGTTGGGACCAAAAGAATAGGCCACTTTTCAACAAGTGGGTATACCAGCAAATTAGGTTGTTTCACCAACTAGTGTTTAAAAAAATTGCGGTAGAGCTCGCAAGAAACTATGTCAAGCCCAAGAGTTAATCAGGTTTGTTATCCGCACAGTTTAGTTGGGTTAAATTCTTCAGGTAGGCCGTAAGAAAGTGAATTCTCAATTCTTAGTAGGGTTCAATTTTTAAGGTTAGGTCGTAAAAAAGTAATTTCTTGTGAATTCCCTATTCCCGGTGTTGGGAAGGCCTGACTGGAGAGGGAATTAATCGAGCTATTTCAGACTAACCGATGAAAAAAAAATTTTATGTCAAATCTTATGCGTAGTGGATTTATCTATCTGTCAATCTTATCATCTCTGGGCAATTGCTGATGTAAGAATCCTCCAAAAAGGAGAAACATGGGCTCTATGATGTTGAAAGGCACAAGAACTTTCTGGCTTGAGCATCAATTGACATTACACATTTAGAAGCAATTTTCATATGAGAAAAGGGGATTCTGCAGGCTAAATTTTCTGAAACAGAAAGGATCTTTTGTGGGAGAGACTTTGCTGAGAAACATCTTGATCTTTTCTTTTTCCAACTTTATGCTGGACTTTAAAGGCAAAGAACCTAACCCAAGCATAGCCCAGGATCATAAGTTGCTATTCTAATTTCGAAACAGAAGAAGATGAAGAAAAGACTTGCTTTTTGTACCGACGTGAGTTTATGTACATAACTATGTAAGCGTGAAATAGATCCGATCTCCTCGCTGACTTGCTAAACCTTAGTATAACCACGTGGCTCAAAAGGTATAACTACCAAGGGAAGACTACTAGACTAGGGAGGGCTTCATTGATAACCTCAATGGGTTGATTGAGTTGAGCTTGATGTCAAGTAAGATGTCGCATAATCAACTTCCATTGCTATAAAATACTCTTGGGGCCACCAAATATTTGTCTAAATTGTAAACTTTAGTTTCCTGATATTGATTGACAAACGCTTAGCTGACTCAGACACTAAATTATCAAAAAAAACAGAAGTGTGAAAATCATTAAGTTTTGACACAAAACCAACTGGGGACTCTACTAATTGATGTGAGATATGCCTGCCATGCTTCCCATCCCAATCATCATATGTATTTTTAATTTATTACTACCAATAAGATTGATGTGCTTTTTTTTTTTTACAATCTATGAATGCAATTATGTGCAATAAAAAATTCCTATGAAAATGAGTTAAGTTTGTATTTTTCTCCTTACAACCCAAAAACCTGATATTTTAATATAAAACATCATTTTCCGGAGTGACGCCATTATATGCCCTTTCGGGAAGAAATTAAATAAGATGAGACGAAGAAGAAGGCATCTTTATGGGACCAAAAGACAAAAAAATTCTCATAAGCTTTCAACTTTGACAAGTGAGAGTTTTGAAAAAAATAATCAAGAGGAGGAAGAAGAGGATGGCTGCCGAAAGATGATGGACTGGGATTGTTGGTTTTCCACCTGATAGAACCCAATATGGACTTTTGTGAAGGTGAAGACAACAAGAATTTTGTGTCAAAGTTAAGATTCAAATGCATTATTGAAAGTGGACACAAAAAAGGACGGCGACCCTTATCATATCTTCCAATAAATAAATTCAGGAATAGAAGAGTTCTTAGACCCGCATGTTATATCCCGTCTTTAACTGGCCATCTCACATCTGCATGTGAACAGTGGGATTGGTCTACCCAATTTGTCGGTTTAGTGGGCCGAATACCGAGTTACTAAAAAAATTGGAGTCATTGTAGGCTTGTAGCAGATACATGTTGGTTGCATAAGCTGGGATCATTCAACAGATACCACCTAAGAAGTACCATCAAGTTGAAAAGGCTCATGTAAATTTAAATCCTACAGTATTTCCTAAGCAAGGAATTGACATCTCCAAGGCTAATGAATGAATAGCCTCCACCAGATATTTTATTTTCCGCAAGGTGGGAACTCAGAACTGTAACGTGAAAAACTAGAATGGAACTCTTTAAGGGTTAATGGTTATGGCAGACTGCCACCATGCATAGACCAGTCACTATTTTGGCTGACGAAACAAAATGTCAAACTCATAGACTAATTTGTAAAAAAAAATTAAAATTAAAAGAAGAAGAAGAAAAGGAAATTGGATTTCTCACCTCTGTTATATCCCCTTGAGCTATAGGGAGAAAATATCAAAGAAACTCAAGATCTCCTCCTTTCTACCCCCCAATCAATTTTTGCCATCACGAATTCGCAGGTTCAAGCACATAACAAGATTGCTATGTTAAAAACCAGAAAAATCGAATAAGAGAACACCTGCAAAACAAAGAATTCACAAAGACAACGCGTTAGACGTATCGTTCTTCTTACTTAACTCACTGAATTGGTACATCACCTGTTCAATTAGTGAACACCACAAAGAGCATTTGTAATCAAGTATGGGATTGATTTTCTTACATTGATACTGGATGCTGAGTAGTTTAACTGCGGAAGATAACCTTCTTGTAATCCAAAACTGTAAACAGAGGTACCATTGGGATAATAAAGTCCATAATTCCTCTCTGAAGTCGGACCGGTCTTTAGATTCTCGTTAAAAAGCGCGAAGACATATACATCAATCGGCACAGTTGGATTCGCCGGAGTACCTTGCTTCTCCTGTATCCGACGCAACAAATTCCCATTATACAACGCTGCGTTCTCTACTGATGCTCCTGCCTGATTCGGATCCCCTTTCGAAGGCCAACCAGTCTCGGAAATCTTAATGGCAATATCAGCATGCCCCATTGCTTTCATGGCGAAATAAACAGCATCCATTTGAGCATATAACATGTTGTCATATGTCAAATTGGTATTCGCATCGACTGTTCCATTGTTAGGCTCAAAAAGGACATAATCTAGGGGAACCTGACCCGGGCTATCTGCGTATGCGAAAAATGGGTATGCGTTGATGAGAAAAGGCGAATTGAATTCGCTATGGAAACTGAGAATCGGCTGAATGTAGCTGGCAATAGATGGGTTAAAAGTCCCGGCGGAAGGAGGGAAGGAATTGGCTAGTATAGCTAGGGAATGGGCAGTTGTTACAAATACTTGTTGGTTTAGGCCAAGATTTTGAAGAGCAGTATTAACTGCTTGCATTGCTGGGAGAAGGTAAGACATGAGTTGGGTATCGCTGCCCGCTAAAACCTCGTTTCCTACGAGGATGCAACTGATTTTGGTCTGAGAAATATACGGTTGAACGTTCTGTTGAATCCAGCTTTGGGCATTGCTTGAGCTGGTCATATTTTGGAGATTTACATTTCTTATGCTGATGACGAATTCGACATTAGAATTGGCGAATGCGCTTAGTACGTTTGGATCGGCATCATAGAGTTTTACTCTGCTGATGTTTATGGAATTAAGGAGAGACAAAACTTGGTTGGGGGCAGGGAGATTGTTGGCTATCTGGCCATAGTTTATTCCAATCCCAAGGCTCAGGATTGGAACTATTGAATCTGGAAGCAGAATTGAAAATAGGAAAAAATGAGTTAGCCATTTCAAAGATTGCATTTCAAATTCAGAGGAGATCAGGAAGTCAAGAAAGTTAAAACTTGTCAAAAGTGAGTCAAGAAGATCAAAAGATGCAATAAATCTAAGAGAAGATCACAAAGTCATTGGTTTAACCCTTAAAAAAAACTCAAAAATTACAAAAGGGAAGAATGGAATGAGTAATATGACTGGAGAGCAAAGATGAATTGATGCCAATAAAATAAATCAAGACAACTTCTAGGATTTTCATACTAATAAAGGAATCGGATCCTCTCCTGTCCTGAATTTGGACGAGAGGAAACAGTCAAAAATCTGGACCGTCCATTGCTGCAATCAATGATTCGAATTTACTAAGAAACTCTTTCAGATTAAAGCAATGGACAGATTCACCGAGTTGTCAACTCTTCCAGATTGCAGCAATATATGGTTGAATTCACTGAGTTGTTCGGCTGCAATCTTAAAGAGTTTCTTAGTAAATCCGAACTATTGATTGCAGTAATGGACAGTCCAGCTTTTGGCTGTTTCCTCTCGCCTAAAAGTAGGATTGGAGAAGAACAGATTCCTAATAAAAAAAGGTGTGAGAGGGAGAGAGAGAGAGAGAGAGAGTAAAAATCAATGATTAAGAAGATAAATTATCACTGAGCAGAGATTAATAAATTGCATAAACGGCATTAACAATACAAAGATATGACACCCGGATCAATATTCACTAATTCAACAACCAGGTCTAATAATATGCACGTTAGATCATCAAAGAAACAGCTCATGAATTTCAATCAGATTCACAGAATACCCAGAAACTAAAACTCCCATCACTCTGTATAACTGAAATATCACTTTGTTGATCAAACGAAGAAAGATCACTTTCATTAGTCTCTGAAACTTAGATGATATCAGAGAAATAGACAAGAGAATCATATGTGCTATTTCAGACTTTCAGTAATTGCCAAATGCCAAGAATATGCTTCAAAAGATTACAGAAAATAGAAGAAAAACTCTGAATCCTTCGTATCTCAATCTTGGTGAACCAAGAAAACGAACAAAAACCCACTGAATTAAACACAAACAAACTACTTTTAAACCACCAATTCAATGCAGATTTCCGAAGAAACCCACAAAAGAACCTCACCTTGTCCTTTCGTTTTCCCTTATTACCATTCTAAGCAAGCAACCAAACAGAAGAAAGAGTAAAAAGAACACAACCAACGGCAATCCAGCATTGATAGAAGAAAGAATAGACTCGAGGAGAGAGAGAGAGAGAGAGAGAGAGAGAGAGAGAGAGAGAGAGAAGACTAACAAGATAGAGAGAGAAGCAAAACAAGCGCACAGAAATTGGCAGCCATTACTACTGGTGCTGCTGGTTCTGAGGTTCTCCTTCTTCTCAATCCGACGTCGCTTATAGGCCTCGGGAATCCCAACTTCTAAATACTACCCCAGAGTCTCGCCTTTTATGGACCTATATATAACGGGACTCAGCATAGCCTGTAGGCCGCATATCCCCGCGTCTATATACTACAAGCGTGTCTTCGTGTCTACGTGCATTTTTTTTACACATTCCACTCTTTTTATTCCACGTGTCAAATTATATTTTTACGTGCCCATAAATTGGGGCCATGTGTTTAACCGACTTTCTAAGGTGTCCCTACGGTTCTACCTTAGCAAGCCCCCTATAATTCTGGCCGACTTTACTATTTGGAGGTTTTTTTTTTTTTTTTTTTGGAATTTTCACACCCCTTTTATCTCCATACACTCTCTTTTTTGTCTTTATTCATTTGAAAATACCAAATTGTCATTCATATGAAAAAAGTGACTCATGATGTAAGGGTAATTTGATAATTTCAAATTGAATAAAGATAAATAATAAAAAAAAGTGTTTGAGGATAAAATGAAGGTGCGAAAATCTTTTTTTTTTCCCTTCATACATTGGAGATGGGGTATCGGGAAAATATTCTTATTAGGGAATGTCTCCAACTATTCTTTTTTTCAAATTTATTTTAGTTTTAAAAAATTATTCTTTATAGTAGTAAATAAAAGTAGGAGCAAATTTAGAAATAAGAGGCTGCATTAGATTTCACCAAGGAAAAGGGGTAAACAACAGTAACATTGCCATTAATGCCTTCACAATTGAATTCTTTCTTATTCTGATCAAATTTGAATCCAAAAGTTATTATTACCAACTTCAAAAATGATACATACACTCCCTGAGAGTCACTCTCAGCCACACCCCCTCTCACATGGGGTGTGGGGCCCAGATCTGGGGACCACACCCCATGTGAGAGAGGGTGTGGCTGGTAGTGGCTCCCAGAGAGTCTATAGGGGTTCTTTGGCTAAAAAAACCATTTTGGTTTATTTTTCGTCTTTATTCACAAAACTTTAAGTTTGACTAATAATTTTATACTTTTTAGATTTCTCTCGTAGAGAGGAGCCAAGAAACCACAACAAATCGACCGAAAACTAACAAATGCAAAAAAAATTTGAATAAGGACAAAACCAAAAAAACCAAAAAACCAGTTTTTTCAATTCACCCAAATGAGGCCTATGTATCGCCGTTCTACGAACTTGGTTTGGGTTTTGGATTTTGGATAATGGTTGGAGGGAAAAATGAGAGTAATGAATAAAAATAGGGGATAATGATTGGAGAGAGATAAAGAGAGAAATGAGAATAATAGTAATTAAAATAGAGGTAATAAGTAGAGAGAAATGAAAGTAATAATTGAGAAAACGGGACTCAAAACCCAATACGAACAAGGTCTATGAGTCTCATGATCCTCTTTACCAAGTTGAAGTTCCTGAAGATCAAGAATGTGAGAGAGTGGTTTTTTAAAGGAAAATTCTAAAATCAGACCACAGGACTGTCGTTAAAGTTTATAAAGAATATAAAAATATGTGAAAAATATATAAAAGCGTATTAAAAGTGTGAAAAGTACAATGAAATGTGAGCTGACAATAGAAAGAATATTTTTAAAAAGAAATTTTCTTAAAAAAAATGTCAGAATTAGACCAGGAAAAAACTACTCCAGGAGTAGAAATTACTCCAGGAATTTGAAATATTTTCTTACTGAGCTTTTTCTTACAAGAAACTTATTGTGGATATAAACTTTTATACCCTTTCTCATTACGGAATTGCCATTGTGGTGAAGATTGACAATAAAGAAAAGTGCACGTATTTCCTTGTAGAATATATTTACATGCAGGTGTAAGGCAAGGATTTGGGGTTGTTGCTGTGCAACCCATGCACAGCACGTGTTGTGCACCATATGGGTCGTTCGTTACTCGGATGGACGATTCAGATTTTATCTTACACACACGACAACGAACGGTTCGGATGCAAAGGGGCCGAGTTGAAATCTTGACTGTCCATCCAAGTAACAAACGGCTCGGATAATGTACAACACCTGCTGTGCATGGGCTACACAGCAACAACCCCATGTCTGTAATGCACTCTATAAATTAAACAGAAAATTGCACTAAAGGCCAAGTTTGGGGCTTTAAAGTGTGTTTAGTCTAGGGGTGAAAAAAAACCCGACAGGACCCAAACCGATTGAAAAACCGAAAAATTCGGTTCAGGGTTCGGTTGCGCCAGTCTAGCAAAAAAACCGAAAAAACCAAAATACATCTCGGTTCGGTTTCGGTTTCCCGGAAAAAAACCGAAAAAACCGAAACGAAAAAACCGAAACCACCCCTATTTGGACCGAAAACCATACAACTCTAATAAAATGAGATAATGGAATCCTATTTTATAAATAATTCCATGCAACTCTAATAAAATGCATACTTTAATTGTAAAAAGCAACACAACTTGTATTATAATAACTTAATAAGCATATAATACAAATCTCAACGCCGGACAGAAAAAAATCGAAAAAACCCGAAAAAATCGAATTACCCCGAACCGATCGGTCCATTATTTTTTCGGTCGGGATCGGTTCCCAGCAAAATCACTCTGAACCGATCGGTTCGGTCCCGAACACCCCAAAAACCGAACCAAATCGACCGATTTTCACCCCTAGTTTAGTCCAGCTTAACTTTTTTTAAGGCCTCCAATACATTGAAGTGAATTTTTTGAGAATACAAGGACAATACCAGACAAAAATACCCTTAATGATAAAAGAAAAATTACAGAAAAAAACCGGATACATCCCGTCACTTTTCATTTGCCGCTAACCGGACAAGACGACAACCCCTCAAATGATAGGTAACTGCTAACCGAAACCCTTCAAATTTTTGACCCACCTGTCCCACCCCTCACTTTCTCTCTCTCACACATGCATTGGTTGGGACAATTATTTTTCTCTCTCATAAATTTTCGGGTTGGGTTCAATTTTAAGATTCAATTTTAGGGAGTTTAGGCTCTTTAGAATAGGGTATAGTGGGTTTAGTCATTTTGGGTTTAGACACTTAGGGTGCACCTTCTAATTATAGGGTTTTAGTAGTTTAAGCACTTTCATAGGGTACCCTAGGGTTTTAGGAACTTTCATAGGGTACCCTAGGGTTTAGGTTTAGGTACTTTTATAAACTACCCTAGGGTTTAAGTTTACGGTGCACTTTCCAATTATAGAGTTTTAGTGGTTTAGACACTTTCATATGGTACCCTAGGGTTTTAGGCACTTTCATAGGGTACCCCAGAGTTTTGGTTTAGGCACTTTCATTAGGTTTGGGGGTTTAGGCACTTTCATAGGGTTTGGGGAGTTTAGGCACTTTCATGGGCTAGCGGGGGGCATTTTTGGAATGTGTAGGTGATTTGTTCTTTGGGCATTAAAGAATTAGGCCCCGCTCCGCTAAAAAAAAAATTTTATTTTAACTTAAAAACTATCTCATTCCACTCACAAAAAACCACTTAGTTTTTTTTTTGCAAAACTAAAAACCAAAAAAGCCAAAAAAACTAGTTAGGGAACTAGTTTTTTTGCAATACTAAACATACAAAAAACTAGTTTAATGGAACAAGTTAGTAGAACAGTTAGTTTTTTTGCAAAACTAAAAACCAAAAAACCAAAAAACTAATTAGTGGAACAAGTTAGTTTTTTTGCAAAACTAAAACATCCAAAAAATCCAAAAAACCAAGTTAGTGGAACACCCCTTTAGTTCGTGTTCTATTTCCATGATTTACTCCTATACTATGTCCTTGTGGAAGGAAGACTCTAAATTAAAAGCTCCACGCGGTACTTGATGGTTCCTCAATTCTCTTTTCTACTTTTCCTATTTTCTTATTCTTTTAGTGTCTATTAAAAAGTAAGAATAATTATCTCGAAGACAAATTTCAAATTAGAAAGATGAGAATTTACATATGGAAATTAAGATCACATTGGTGAATTTCTTAGGGAATTGATATTGGCACTCCCCATTCTGATATTGGCACTCCCCATTCTGATATTGGCACTCTTTTTTTTGTTTTTATTAGGTGAAGTTACTAAACCACCCTTGTATTTTGAAAGCAAGAGAAAAATGTAATTAAAAGTACAAGGGTGATTCAGTATCTCAATCTTTGATGAAACCAATATCAATTCTCATTTCTTAACAGGAAAAGTCAACCAGAAGATTACACAGGAAACATATGAAACGTGGAGGATATGGATTGATTTATGCAAGAAAATAAAATAGAAGAAAATTCTGAATCCTTCGTATCTCAATCTTTGATGAAACCAAGAAAATAAAAAACACACTCAATTACACACACAAAAAACTACTTTTAACCCACCAATTCAATGCAGATTAAAAAATCCATAAAAGAACATAACCAGGGATGGAGTCAAAAGGGTGCTAGTAAGCTCGTCCCTGCAAAATATTTTGAAAAAAAATTCATTCCTGCGTAGTGAAATTCTTGGCTCCCTTCCTGAATATAATCAATGTCAATCCAGCATTGATAGAAGAAAGAATAGACTCAAGGAGGGAGAGAGAGAGAGAGAGAGAGAGAGAGAGAGAGGACTAACAAGATAGAGAGAGAAGCAACACAAGCGCGGAGAGATTGGCAGCCATTACTGCTACTGCTGGTTCTCCTTCTTCTCAATCCGACGTCGCGTATAGCCCCCGGGAACCCAAACTTCTAAATAACAGCTACCGCGGATGTCTTTTATGGACCAATCATGCTACATGTACAACCATTTTGGCTTGAACCATTTCCAACCTCCTCGCATACATACGGGGCCTACACACAATTATGGGTGTAAACCCCACGTGTATGTGAATGAGTTATAAATGATTAGAGCTGAAATAATTGTACAAGTAACATTTTTGTTTATAGACCTATAATACACAAATGTCAAACAGAGGATAGCCTCTTATTAGGCCGCGTAACCCCACGGTCTATATAATACAAGCGTGTGTACTTACATTTTTCTTACATACAAATGTCAAACAGAGGATAGCCTCTTATTAGGCCGCGTAACCCCACGGTCTATATAATACAAGCGTGTGTACTTACATTTTTCTTACATACTTCCACTCTTTCTCTTCCACGTGTCAAGTAATATTATCCCGTGAGTACATGTCCTATAAGTTGGGCCATGTGCAGGGGCGGAGACAGACCTAAATGTCAGTGAGGTCAAATTGTTACAGTAGGATAATAGAACAAAAAAAAAAAAGCGAAATAGAAAGGAGTTAAATTAAGTAGATATTAGTTAATAACGTATGATTTCATTTACAATTGATTCCCCAAAAGATACAATGAAATGCCAAACAAAAAGTAGTTTAGATATACAGCCTATAACCGTGTCCACAACTGACCATAAAAAGCTACACTTGAATGCCAATAAAAAGTAGCTAAGCAGATATCGATTTAAAACCTATAACAGCATTTACAAGTGACCCGGCGATTTTTCATATTTTGAAATCGTAGCATAATGGCCTCATTTGTGATACTATTAAAAATATCCTTCTCAATATACACAATCAAGCTATCATGCAACCATTGATCACCCATTTGGTTACGAAGCCGATTCTTCACAATCTTCATGGCATGAACAATGTCTTGATATTTTCTTTGCAATGCCAAAGACAACTCATTTGTAATCCCCAAGATGGATTTCATCAAATGTAAATTGAATACAAACTCAAAAGATTGCATCGCATTCAATAAACGAAAGGCTTCTAATTTTTGTTCTGAATTGGATGCATCCTCCACTATTACATCAAGCACATCAATTGTAACTGGAAACATGTTTAGCAAGCTAAGCAAAGTGCCATAATGTGATCCCCAACGTGCAAGTTTTTTTTTTTTTTCAAAAGGGATGGGGGCAAGTTTTTTTTTGAAAGGGGAGGGGGCAAGTAGTAGGGCAAAAAATATCATATACAAGGGGCAAAACTACAAAATTCTAAAAAATATTATACCTATCCTATTAAAATTTGACACTTCAGTGGGGTCAAGTGACCCCGCTTGACCCCCTTTGGCTCCGCCCCTGGCCATGTGTTTAACCGACATACGGTCGCGACTTCCTAAGGTACCCCTACGGTTATACCTTAGCACGCTCCTATAATTCTGGCCGACTTTATTTTTGGAGGTTTTTTTTTCCTTTCATACTCCATTGGAGGTGGGGAGCCGAAAAAATAATCTTATTTTGGGAATGTCTCCAATTATTCCTTTTTTCAAATCTAATTTATTTTTAAAAAATTATTCCCATATAAATAATTAGGAGCAAATTTGAAAATGAGAGAAAGAGGACTGCATTAGAGTCACCGATACGAACACAATGAGTTCCACCCCCATGTGATTGTTGTGTTCAGATGTGTAGGAACTAGGAAGTCTAAAATCTTGAGGTGGTCCGCAATTGTAACGGTTATGACCCGCGAGGTGGTCCTGTGGTCATGACCCCTCGTGGGGGTCCCGCAGTCTCGGGTCCCATGGTGGCTCCCGTGGTTCGGCCCTTTGATCAGGACTCGCTCGTCCACGTGTCATATGTTTGTAGTTACATATATCGTTCTGGGTGGCACATGTTAGGAAATCGAAACACAAACAGTCGTGCGTAATGAAAAACGAGACACAAGATATACGTGCAAAACCTCAACTCGAGGAAAAACCACGGGAGCCACACCAGTCCACTATAAAATCGAAAACAAGAGTACAAGTCTTTTCGCAATCTCTCTGAGATTTGCGTTTTCTCTCGCCTATCTCTATTTTTCTCTAAAAACTGATAACCCTAATATTTAACAAACTGCTAAATAAATAGGTCGGACCCTATGCCTGAAATTACACCTCGAAGTCCAAAAATATCGTTTTCGCTGCAGTCCGGTGTGCTCCTAAGGTCACACTCTGGACTGCAGGACTTGGCCCGTGGGGGCGCTGCCTCCTATACCCCCGGGATAGACCACTGCTAAAGGTTGTCTGCACCCCAACAAGCCACATGTTTAGGCTGTCATATTCTTGCAGGATGTTGTGTCCGTGGTATTGTTGAATTACTTAATAGGTAAAGTCAATCAAAAGGTTACATAGGAAACATATGAAACGCAAAGCATGTGGATTTAAGCTATCTACCTATGAGTAATAACAAACTTTTAACAAAGCCTTTTTCTTTTCTTTTTTTCATGGAACTTTTAACTATGCTTGAATATATTTCATTCCTAAGAAGGTTCATAACCATTCGAATGGTAATTTTTTTCAAAATTAGTTGAATGAATCCTTTATTCAAATTTGGTAATATTTTCAATTGCATGTTAGAGAGTTTCCGCCAAAAAAATTTGATTTTCAAATACTGCATTGTAGTGGTCCGAACAATACAAAGTCCAGAAGGGTCAACCATGCAACAGCCCAATGGATCTCTCTAGTGAGGCTAGGCCGAACCGATGGGCCGAACCAAACCAAAAGCCAGACTCTTACCTCACATCATTCGTACCGTGTCAACATTCCGGTTGAACCAAGTTTTCCGATTGGAACGAGGCTTTGGATCGCTCCATAAGTCATCTAAACCGGATGATATGGTCCAGGTTGAATTAGTGGGTTCGGGCACTCCCAAAATCGGTATCAGCTGGTATGGTGCTTTAGACTAACAGATAGGCATTTTGACGTGAAACTGCTCTTCGCCCTATTCCTATCATCAGGTGTGACATCAACCAGGCGCTTATTGTGCGTGCTAGGCACTGCTAGGCACAAAGGTACTTGAAATGCAAGTCAGGAGTTCACTGTAAAAGGTACATCAATAAGCCCTAAGTACGTACTTTCCTGCACTTTCTATCGTCTTCCTCAACTTATTCAATCGTCGGAGTGCCTTCTTAGACAAACTACCGTCCGGTTAGGCGCTAACAAGTGCTACATGTGCAGGCTAGGTGCTAAGGCGAGACTCTCAGGTCGCTCTGTCTCAGGCATATCAGAAGGTTCAAGGTACATTCAACCTCAAGATCGCAGCCCCCACATGCATAATTCTTATTTTTTGATTTTAAAATATTTTTTAATTACACACCGGTGAGTTGAATATTTTCCAAAGTTTATTAAGGTTATTCTACAAAGATATTTTTGTAGAATAATCTACTGAAAATATCGGGAAAACTTCAAAAAAACCTCTAAACTTTCACCGCAATGCTTCATAGGCCTCCAAACTTAACGAAATTTCAATTAGACCTCCAAACTTCACACATTTTAATCAATTACACCCACGCCGTTACTTCCTGTCAATTTTCTAACGGAAAATGCTTACCAAGCGTGTTAGCCCTCGTTTTGGACGAAAATGCAATATTTAGTTGGTCATCTCCTGCCATTTTGACTCCCTCCTTCATTTTATCTCTATATATACCCACCCCCACACCAAATAACCCTAAAACCCGACTTCCCTTCTTCATTCTCTCTCTCCCATCTTAAAATCCACTTCCATCGTCTCTCTCTCACATCTGAAAAATGAGAAATACACGTGACATTGGCAACTTCATGGAAGACAATCTTGCAAAGTTTGTGGCAACCAGAGAGAGATGCACACCTCTGGTTGCAGAAAATGTAGGGCTTCTACCTCTTGGACACCTCTTGGACATTTGTTTCTTTTTTGTGGCGGTGTATGAAGTGAATGACCAATGTAATGACACTATTAGTTTATTTAATGAAGCTTTGTGTTTCCTAATTGTTGTATGTATGAGGAATTATTCTTCCTCCAAGCTTCAAAATTGCACTCTAAATAGAGCATGTAAGAATGGCCTTTGTTTGGGAAAATAAAACAGAGTGTAATCCATGTTCCATTAATTAAACAGAGCATGTAACCATGTAGTGCACTCTATTCTAAAAAATTGCACTATGTTCTAAAAATACCTTAATTGATTCTTCATGCAGTGTAAAGTATACGTACCATAGGTAGGAGGATCACACCCAGATTCTCGCATCATCCAACCCATTTTCGTCTTCCTCACGATCGATAAGGATTAAGAAAGCAGATTAATGTGATTCGTTTGAGGTGTTTATGAAAATATCATGTTTGGAGGAGTGGGAAAGAGGGTTTGTTGGGATCAAAATGAACAAACATGGTATTTTCCTCTATACATACGTATTCTCTTGCCACGTGTATCCATTTCCCTTCAAAACGAGCGGTAATTCCCTCCAAAGGCGCCAGGTAAGCATTTTCCGTTAGCAAATTGACGGAAAGTAACGGTGTGGGTGTAATTGATTAAAATGTGTGAAGTTTGGAGGTCTAATTGAAATTTCGTTAAGTTTGGAGGCCTATAAAGCATTGCGGTGAAAGTTCGGAGGTTTTTTTGAAGTTTTCCCGAAAATATCTTTGTTTGATCCGTCACTTGCTATGTTAATTGTAATATCTCCTTGTTCAATTAGTTGGTTCTACCCATTTATGGTAGGTATTAACGTATGCCAACCTATTCTACTTTCTAATCATAGATTGGAAATGTTATCTTTGTTGTTAATCAATTAGATTAGAAAATGTATAAGGAATGGTAAAAAAACAATTCTCTTTTATGTTCAAAATGTTTCTGTTTAGTATTGATTTGTAATACATGCAAAAAGTCTTATTTTATTATTCACATGATTCTACAAGAAATTATGTGCACCGTAAAAGTTTAATTAATCTTAAGAAGTCATTTTCTTTTAGGGAATTGATAATCGCACTCCAAAAATTGATGCAGACACTCCAAGCTACAATGATTTTCCAAAACCACCCTTTTGCAAGTTTCAATTTTACTTCAGGCACTCCTAAAGTTTTTTACTCTCAATTTTACTTCAGGTGCTCCTAAAATTTTTTACTCTTCTCCTCTACCTCCTCTGTTAACGGAAGAAGAAAAAATAGACGCCTACCCAAACCCTAACCTGTAATAAAAACTCTATTGTGAATTGGGTGTTGTAGATCGATGATTCAAGCTCGGAAGGTAGTTTTTTAGTTCTTTTCTTATGATTTTGTCGGGATTAAATTATGATTGGGTGGGTTTTGTGTGTTTTAAGAAGGGCGTGGTTCGGCTAAAAATTTTCGCCTAAAAAATTTCGCCATCATTCCTTCACAAATCCAGAAGAGAGGGGAACCAAACAGGGAAAAAACATCGATGCCCTTCAATACATCACCACCACTACCACTACTGGCATAAATGTTTCAGATCTGAAAGCTGGTTCAAGCTCGTGATTATTTTTATTTCTTTTTTGAGTAGATTCTCCACGTCGAAACTTACCTTGGTATTCTGATATCAGGTTTCCTTGTTCTAGCTGTAAATTTGTTATGTATATTTTTGAAGTTTTTCTAACCCAACTCTCTCTAACCTAACTTCTCTCATAAGCCCCTTTTTTTCTAGCCGCTGTTGGTCAGGGGGAGGTCGGGCGCCTCACGCCAGTCTCTTGAACACTGGCTCCCTCCCTTCCCCCTGTTTTTTTATTTTTTATTTTCTAAGCGTTTTGATTAATCTCTCTCCCCAATCCATCCAGCCACTGCGCCGATCGTTGATTTCTCCTGCTCCGATCTAACATGCAACAGTAGATTTGCATAGCTATGGACTATGATTGCGTTTGTCTTTACCATTTGGACTGCTCATGTTAATTTCTGGAAAACAATTACCATTTGGACTGCTAATGTTAATTGCTTCCGACTTTTTCCGTTTGGTTTTGGTTCAATATTCTGTTTGGAGTGCCTTAGTAAATGAGGAGATAATTTGGGGGTGGAATGCCTCTAGTAATTTTTATATTTTCAAAAGGATAGTTTTGTAACTTCATTATATTTTGGAGTGCCTGCATAAAAAAAGGGAGCCCCAAAATCAGCTCCCTTCTTTTATAATGAATAGTATTTCTCAAAGTTCAATAAAACAAAAATATCCTTTCGAAATACTCCCGACTAATTTTGGAGACTTGGCGATAATGACCTGACATAACCCCCATTGGCCTCAAGAGTTTGCTGGCAAAATCGAACCTAAGACCTTAGGTGAGAGTAAATCCCTAAGTCCCAAGACAAGACTATTTTGCTAAGCACTTGGGGTTTAAAATAAATGTTTACTTGATTAAATTTGCGTGGGCAAAAATAGACAACAATAGTTTAATTTACGAATGAGTTGACTTTTGATATCCGATTAAATTGATTTTTTTTCCAGTAACTAGCACACGTATTAAAACTCATAAAATCGACAACTCCAAGTTTCAAACTATCAAGAAACACAAGTCTTCGTTAGGGCCAAAAAATTATTCAGGCTTTCCACTGAGATACGTTCACGTGTTATCCAACTGAATATGTGTTCCACTAAGTTGGCTTTTTGCCATTTTAAATTTTTGAAGTTGGTATGTGAGAAGAATGACATGTCTCGTAAAGTATGAAAAGTTAAAAAGACCGATAACCCATTTAGTGGAACGGTAATTGCTGTGTACCCACTTCTTTTTCCCAACTGTTTGGGGCGTCTCGACTATCTTACGTGGATCTCGACTAATCTCCTCTCCAATTTGGTCAAAGACGTCTACTCGGGTACAAAGGAATTCACAAGAAATAACTCTTTCCGATGATCAATTGTGTGGAGAGTAAACCTGCAAACCAACCGGACCAACTCAAACCCTTGGGGGATGTTACGTATCCACATTGTTCTTTTTCTCTTTTGAGATAAGAAGATCTATAAATGGCCACATAACAGGTGTTTCCAAAAGACTGCGATGTCATACCAGGAACTGTAACCTTTTTGACATTATTGAAACAGCCCAGGAGGACTTCGGCCACAGCCGGGTCAGATTTCGGAACCCAGTCCCCACTGTCTAAATTCGGATAGAATACAGAAGACATTATGATCGATAATACTAGTAAATTAATTGACGATGAGTATGAAAGATGGGAAATTTAAAAAATAAGGAAAGTGGCCGGTGACACGAATATCAGTAAAAAGCACACGTGACTTGCACACCACCGCCTCCTCCCGCAATAGAAAGAGTTTCCACAACCTCAGCATGGCATCCCACGCCATGCTCCAGCTGCTGAAGAAACAGGTCGGTGTACTGGACGGCTCCGCGTCTGCCACATCATCTTTGGCCGGCTTGAGATCACTTTTCATTGTCGGATTATTTTTAAGAAAGATCGGGTAAGAAGGGATAAAATGGAGCCCGCAAAATAATAGATGGGATTATATAAATACTAATCATTTCTATTGTGTTTGGTTAATTTGGGTGGGTCACTTAGGGGTGCACACCGACCCGGTAGCCCGCCCAGCCCGCCCAACTCAGCCCGATTTTTTTAGGGCTTGAGATAAATATTCAGGCCCATAGGGCCGGGC
Organism: Vaccinium myrtillus; assembly: GCA_016920895.1. Classification (NCBI taxonomy): domain Eukaryota; kingdom Viridiplantae; phylum Streptophyta; class Magnoliopsida; order Ericales; family Ericaceae; genus Vaccinium; species Vaccinium myrtillus. The sequence goes on along the minus strand of CM029275.1, from coordinate 11,998,817 downwards.
TAGGTTGATATTTTAAGCCCGTTTACTAAATGGGCTGGGTTTGGGAAACTTCTCTGAAGCCCGGCCCGATTTAAATAATATTCTTATTTAAATACTATGTATAAAAATTGATGGATATCGGAGAGTTCTAACTTTTTGAATATTTTAATTGCACTTTAATTTGTAGGTATGTTTTTAAAAATTGATGGATATCGGTTGTGAATTATAATTGTGATCGTTATGATTGATTAATTTATGTTTATAATACTATGTTTTAGTAAGATAAATGGGCTTCTTGGACGGGTTTGGGAAATTAAAATTTTATTTGGGTTGGACAAATTAAATGAAGCCCGATTATAATTGGGCCGGGCTTGGGAATGCACTAGTGTCTCGTTATTATCTAGTATAAGTCCGGCCCGAACCCGGCCCAGCCCGGTGTATGTGCACCCCTAGGTGGGTGGGATAAAGAATGGAATAAGAATGATTTTTCAGTAAGTCAATGGAATTGGCTTGATAGTAGGGATGGCAACGGGTAGGGTATGGATCGGGGGACCCTATTCTACCCCCGATCTCCAATTGGGAATTTCATCCCCATCCCCACCTCCATACCCAAAAGGGATAATGAACAATCCACCATACCCGCCTCCCACTGGGGATCGGGTATATTTGGGTAAATCCATATCCAAACTTGTTGAACCAAAAAAAAAAGAAAGATAAGATCTAATTTATGTGTCCTATAATAACAAAAATAACAATTTACAACAAAATAGAATAGAAAAATACGAAGAAATAACAGTCTACCAAGATATATAAAATTTTAACTACCATCACTAAACTTTTTTTAACACTTAGCATATATAATTTTAATTCGGAACAATATAGACAAATTATACGTACATGCATACTTATATGTACACACAAACATATACATTTATATACTACTATATGTCCGCATATATACATACATTCATAAAAAAATATACGTATACAATAGGAAACGGGGGCGGGTACGGGTGTTCGGAGGTGGATATCACAAAATTATACCTGCCCCGTTTTCAACTGGGGATTCTTCAAGTTCTACCATACCCGCTCCTATTGAATGAAAAATCGAGTAATATCTGCCTCCAAATAATCGGGGGCGGGGCGGGTATCCATCAGGTTTGGGGGAATTGCCATCCCTACTTGATAGGAAGATGGCTTATTCAATAATTCGTGCACAAGGGTAATTAAGGAACTTTGGATGAACTACCTAGTGCGAATGGGTGTAAGCCTCGCTGCTTAGAAACACTTAATACTGAACACACTGAGAGAGACGAAAGCCCGGGTAACTCCAGTTGGTGAAGTGGCATTAAGCATCCCCAGTGATACGGAAAGAGAGGTCACGATGATATCATCTACGTCCGTACCGCTCCTCATGGGGTAGATCCCGCATCTAACCAAGTCTTTGACCATGAAACGGAAATAAGCCAATTTTAAAAATAAATCAATTTTGTGGAACATACTTTCGGAATCCTCTCCAAACTCGGCTACTACAGTTGTTTATTGTCTCCCATATTTTGTTAAAATTCTATCTTGAGCCGTAATTGTGATTGTTGACTTGTTATTATGTGTAAACTCGTGAGTTTTCGTATGTATAATCATCCCTTATTGATTAACCTTAATAAGGAGGATTAGGAGGGAGAGGAACCTTCCTGAAAAATCAACTACAATTTTTTTTTTTTTTTGTGATATGATAACACTACGCCAAATATGACTTTTACAACGGTTTTTTTAATAGCTTTTTTGGGTGTAGTGTGACCCCAAAAACCAACTTTCCAGAGCATTTCCTTCCCACATTTTGATCCTTCTGACTTTCATGCACCCAAAGCATTAGAAGATATAGAATGCACATTTTAGATTAGGCTTTCTTTTAGTGGGAGTATCTAAAAACCTTTTGAAGAGTTGGCGAAGATGGAGAAAGCCACTTTTTATTCTTATTCCTACGTCCACTCGACGTGTATATCATTGTTTTTGAGTCTTTTGACCTTCATTTTCTTGGCAATCCACATTTCACCTGATCTTGTCCTGGATTTGAAACATGTGTGCCTTTTCTTTTCAACGCACGCAGTTCTACCTTTCTTGAATTCGTCAACTTTTCATCAGACAAACACGGGATTTTACATTTAAGTAGACCAGCGTACGTGTAATATTGAGAGCTCTCTAGGCTTTTCCACGGCTTTAATCGGTTCCGCTAATAACAATGAAATTGATCCCTCAAAAATTATTAGACGAGTAGCATGTATGATGACCCGGACATCCCGAGTATCAGAAAAGAAAGAGAAGCAAAAGGTTTTTTGACTATGTAATCTGAAATATTTAGGTCAAACTAAAAGAAAAAAACGTGAAGTGGATGGGTCCCTTCAGTATATTAGTTTCTCATAGCATGCTCGATATCTTTGATGTCATGCGTGTGTATTTGACTTTGTGTGCGTTTTGCAGCCTTTCAAAATTTCAAACCCAATATTTTGATGTGTCACTGTCATAATACAGACCGTTTGGCTCAATGGCGAACTAAGGAATGAGCCGGAGGGGGACAAGTTATGAAAGAAATTTTGGTTCAGTAATTTTTTTCAAGATTAAATTATGTCATTCGAGTTTTTATGAGATGGTTTTGATAAAAATGAAAAATTAATTATCTCGAGTATTCTTGTTAAACTCATCATTCGACGAATGCAGTATCATTATCGCACAGTATCGTTTACCATAATTTAGTGTTTTCGAAATGAAAATTGTTCTAATTAACTTTACAATTATTTTCAAAGTTTTATAATTTCTTTTAAGAATAGTAATAAAAAAATGTATGCAAAAATATTACTCCAAAATTGAGGAGGCTAGTATGCACTCTGTTAATGCGGTTGAGCGTAGTAATAATTTCACATGTGTCCTTATAAGTTTTTTATGACAACCCAATCAAATTGTACCACTTGTCGCGCTGAGAGCCCTCTTCACGAAAAGTCATTCTGCAATAATATATAAGATTCTCGAAATAAAAATTGTTCTTACTTTACAATTATTTTCAAAGTTTTATAATTAATTTCTTTTAAGAATATATAATAAAAAAATATGCAAAATATTACTCCAAAATTGAGGAGGCTAGTATGGAGCCCTTTATAGCTCTGCTAATGCGGTTGAGCGTAGTACATAAATTCAAGTGATATGAACTTTTGTATGCACTCTGTGGGAAATTTGGTGTGCCCGTAACAAGGCGTGTTTTCATGGTGCAGCCCCTATGTTTGATTATTGTCTTGCTAACATTGCGAAAAATTTATCTATGTTGTTGTAGTCCAGGAAGGAGGCTAGTATGGAGCAGCTGTGTAGTAAGCATCTCAACGGGCAGTGTCTTGTTTTCTGCAAGGGTTCTGGGGAGGAAGCTGGGCTGGGAGGAAGGATTGTGGTGGATGGTGCGTGGAAACAAAAGTCCTACCGAGGCGTTGCAGCTTGGTGTAGGGATGGAGAGGTTTTCAATCAGAACAATGGGGGATACACGACGGTGCGTGCTGCGTCATCCACCCCTGTGGAAGGCCTCGCTGTTTTGCAAGCTCTCAGATGGGCGAAATCATGCGTCACAAGGGTATTGCAAATTTTGACGGATAACTTAGAAGTTGTTCATACTTTGTTGTGTAGGATGGAGGATGCTAATTTTCATATTAGAAACGTTGTGCTCGATATTATGGATGCTCTGTCTTTTTTTGATTATGTAAGTGTAACCAATGCCACCCGTCAAGGTGTGAGAGCAGCTCATAATCTTGGACAGAGTCGCCTTTGTAATCTTTCTGATTGATATAGATGTTATGTTTATGGTTTAAAAAAAAAAAAAAAACTCCCATATGATTGTATCAAATTTCAGTAAACGCGTATGAAAAGTAAATACAAAAATGGATCAGAAGATTTGCTAGAAAGTAAAGGAGACTGACATTGGGAAAAAACCACGATTGATTCACTTAAAAAGGAGTACCAAATGTCCAACACATCAGAGGCCATAATAACAACCAGCAACAGGCTTGAAACCCTATCAATTACACCCCTTGTATCAAATCACATGGGCTGTTATGATGGGTACTCAGTAAAGATCACTTTCCTTGTGAGTGTGAATGACACAATCCGAAGTAGGGTACGAAATGCAGGTGAGCGCGTAACCCTCCTCCATCTGCTTCTCGTCGAGGAAAGATCCGTCTGACTGGTCCACCGAACCTGATACTAATTTCCCTGCACAGGTGGAACAAGCACCTGCCCTGCAAGAATAAGGGAGCTCGATACCAGCATTTTCAGCCGAGTCTAATATGTAAGCGTCGTCGGGGGCTTCAAACTCGTGCTCTGCTCCCTCCGGAGTAACCAGCTTGATTTTGTATACCGCCATAATAGCAGATGGTCTACGACCAGAGGAAGATTTCAAGCCAAATGGGATGGAGACGCTTGGTACACATGGTAGAGAGGTCGTCAGGGTCTTAACAAGGGCATTATTGGTAATTTGCATCAGAGGTGCGACCATGGACATGCAGTGAGAGGGGAGTCTCACGGTTGACATGTTTACCTGGAAAGAAGAAGCAAGTTTCAGAGCAATTGTACAAGTGGAAAGGGATGCCATGTCACAAAGAAATATCATCAATACATGAACCAGAATAGAATCGATGCGCGACTTGAACAAATATTGATGATTTGATGTTTACAATAAAAATGGTGAACTCTAGAGATGAACTAAAAAAGTACGTCTTGGGTGTATATCCAACCTTAGGCATCCAAGGTAAAAGGTGGTTGTCCTTAGACCCTAACACAACCAAGAGTAACGTAGACAGTTTTTCTCGTCTTTGACTACTAAGCGAACGGTCAGATAAAATCCCGACAATCTACATGCATAGTCAGAAGGAACATAATGCATCACCAACTATTTTTAATTCTGCAGTACTGAAAGCGATTTGTGCCCCATTCAACCCCCTGTCCTTTGTACATTCTTGTAATCACCCCTGGTTAGACGTAGGCTGTCATTGGTAAAACAAGATTCCTATGCAAAGATTTGAATCCACATTTGTAATGGAAAGGAAGCCTCTATCAACAAAGAATGATGATGCAAATCAACAATGTAAGTTCCCTGATAATAACCGAAAAGTGGCTTTCTTCTCTTGCTCTTGACGTTTTGCTTCCTAGCCAACCGGGTGGGATATGAAATTATGAATACCACAATTACTATGTTGCCATGAAGAATCTACAAGAAAATGGAACTAAACCATCCATCTCTGCAGTCCTAAGGCATTAAATGTTTGGAGCACTATGAGAAGAAGCGAGCGAGTTGCTCTACGCTCTTCACTCGAGGCTCCTTGAGTCCATCTTGTACCAACCAATTCAACGATGTCTTATTTTTTTAAAACACCTAACATGCTTTGAATGTGCGGTGTTGATACGGGGTTGACGTTCCCTAAGTAACACAAACCATGTCAGAATAGCTTCCAATTCAACGATGTCTTATTTTTTTAAAACACCTAACATGCTTTGAATGTGCGGTGTTGATACAGGGTTGACGTTCCCTAAGTAACACAAACCATGTCGGAATAGCTTCTTCATATTTCTATTCAGCTACTGCAAATCAAATGGCAAAGAAGAACATTGATGTGCCAGAACATAAGAAATGATATTTCAAACCTGCCCTTTGCAATGGCTGAAAAACCCTATCCAAATCACGATTGACTTAAAATAACTTTCAAGCTTCTAGAAGAGCTCGTAATCAATCAAGAAATAAATACGAATAGTGTGTCGGGGGATTTTCAGATGTATTCAATCTTCTCTACTGGTTCCAATTCTCGACTTATGTTAGGACTCGGCCTAAGTCAGTTTTTAAGTCAATGTACTGTGGGAGAATGACATGTCTCGTAAAGCGCAATAAAGTCTGTTTTGAGTTTAAGCCAAGAATCGGAACAAGGTTAATGGAACCACAATAAGTATGTAGCCCTCCATAAGTTACAGGGAAATGGAACTAAAAAATCCAGTTCTGCAACAAGAAAGGCAATCGCTCTTGGAGCACTGTGAGAAGAAGCAAAGCGAGTTGGCTGTCTGCTCTTCAATCTAGGCTCCAGGGTGTTCCAACTGTCTGACACTCCCTTTTAATTGTCATGACTAAAGATTCTGAAGGCCTAAAAAAGGTCTTTTGATGCATTTAAGCTCCTAAAAAACTTCACTTCTTATCGTCCCTTTCGAATTGGGTCCAAACAAAAACATAAGAAACCGCTGAAATGCAATCTTCTATCAACTATCTTTTGCACGCTTGAAATTTTATACAAAACAAAACAAACCCACAAAAGATCATGTAGTATTCAGAATTTCAGCTCGATCTGGATATTAATCTACTCAATCATGAACAGTGACATGACCAAAATCACATCTTTACAGCCAAACATGAAACACAACAGAAAACAGTGAGAGTTTATCACAACCATAACAGATCGCAGAAGAGCACGTAACAGAGATATTCAAGAGTAACTTACAGAGATAAAGCGTTCCAAGAGAAGTGTTTGTGGATCTTTTTTCAATCACAGGGCGGAGATTTCTAAGGAGCTGGGCTCCGAGTGCTTATTTATGGAGAGACAGAGAGTCAGAGAGAGAGAGAGAGAGAGAGACGGCCTTTAGTATACTTCGAGAGTCGACGACTTGACAAAAGGCTGCCCTAATTTGCACCCCATTTTTATTTATTTTTAAACTCGGTACCCAAATTGAACGTTAGAGTATTCGGAAATGTTAGTATACGTGAGTGTATTCCGAAAATTACTCCGCAAGTAAAATCACTTGTTCAGAGATACCCAGGGCCGGCCCAGGCCCAAGGCCCACAAGGCCTGGGCCTAGGGCACCCCAAAAATGACCACTTTTTGGGGCACCCTACCATTTTATACCAATGGACTTGACTAGAACACTTTTTGGACCAAAATAAAGGGAAAAAATCCATTAGAAGTGACAAAAGAGCCCAACATTGTGGCCCAATATTTAAAAAAGGCCCAAAAACTATTGTGGCCCAAAATTTAAAAAAGGCCCAACGCTAAAACTGATTTAAAAGAAAATCATTTTCTGCTTGTTACAGTTTTTATTTCTGGTTTTGTAAAAAATCAAGACAGTTCTAAACGAAATGATTAAGTTTAGTTTATTATTTGCTTAAAGAAAAAGTAATTAGGTAGTAATTTTCTAATCTTCTTGTTAGAGTTTCGAGTAGGTTTGTATTTGAGATTTCTAAATTGACACAAGTTCTTGAGTTTTCCCAAATAACCAAAAAGTTGATCAAATTTCATTGTTTTTCCAACTAATAAAGTCATAATATTAATTCCAACAGATCAAATTTCTTACTTATTATAAGTAGTTAAATGAGCCATTTTGACCCAAATTTTTTAGAGGAAACTTGAAAAACAACAAATTTGGGTAAAACTAGGGTTTGGCATTTGCATGGCAAAGGAGTTTTGACCCAAATTTTGTTTCAAAAAAGGCACAAGATCTCTAGATGCTCTACATCGTTGTTAAATTTAGCTTGTATTAATATCTTTTTAACGGGGATATTGTAGTAACAAAAACGTAGAAAGTTTGGTTGAGGAACACGAAAATTTTTAGGGCACAATTTTTTTAATTAGGTCTAGGGCACCCAAATACCTTGGGCCGGCCCTGGAGATACCGAGCAATGTTGTAGAGTATTTTACCTTTTTGCCCAATTGCTTTGTACCCGTCTCCTCTTTCCAACCAGTGGTGGAACTAGAATTTTCTCTCACGTTGAGTGGCCCGCGCAGATGGAATATAGTTTTTGGATGCAAATTATAGTGTGCGGCATAAACAACACCAATTTTTTTTTTTTGATAACTGGGTGGTCTAAGCCAGCTTGCATGCACCTCGACTAATCACAGGATCTATGTACGCCCCACCATACACATAAAACGGGCAAAGCTAATACTATATGAGAACTATGAGATCTTGTGCAGGTGGCTCCAAGAAATTAAAAAAAAAAAAAAAGAGTTGAACAGCCAACTCCAAAATTTAGATGCAAAATTATACTTTGACACTGATTTTGTTTTTTCGCTCTCCCAACGTTGACCATCTCACCGTCTTCCACATCAATTATTGGCTCTTTGCTACTTAAATAGTATTAACGTATATACAAAGAGAGTTTCTTTTACATTTACAAACATAGAGAGGAAAAGCTTCTTTCGCGACTTCTTTTCCTTAGGTAACGGCGATAACACAATTAATAAAAAAAAATTTGTTTATTGACCAAAAAAGCAATAGACGGGAAAGAGAATGAAATGGTGAATTTTTTCCTTTCCCCACCATCACCTACCCCATCTCAACAACCACAGCCGTCAGTCGACCTATCCTCCTCAAATCACTGTGTATGATGAAAAAGATGGCTCTCATAATGCACGTGATGGAGAAGATGGTGAAGAATTGGAAGTCCTCTCACGCAATTTGGTGGAGGATCCTTTTGTGCCCATTCACTTAATGTTTCTGAACAATTTATGGAGCGTTCAACACTATAATTTATGTTTCGAACACAATTCATTTGTCTGGCTTGTACATCTCCAAAAAAATTCATCTGTTCAGCCTCGTGACTCGAAAACAAATATCAATCGTTCAAAAGATTCTTGGTTCATCAGTCGAACAATCCATCTTTGTGCCAATATGTAGATTTTGCGATACAGCCAAACAGAATTGGGGGCATAGTCGCAGTTGTAACCTAATAGAATAAAGCTTAACTGGTTCTTAAAGTCTCAACTCACGCCTTGGTATCAAGGCTGCCGAGATGATATGATTCAATGGCAAAGTAACATCACTCCAGGCTGCCGAGATGATATGATTCAATACTACGTTGTGGTGCTAAGAAGGTTTGACTGTAGAGAAGATCATGGTCAAAACGAACACACTCCATGCGATTGGACGGTGCACATTATTAACAGCATGCCCAAGCAAAAAGTTTAGGACTTCGTGGAGCACATGGAGGGTAGAAAATGAAATACTACGATTGCATTTGTATCGCATCAAAAGAGATCATTCATCCAAACTAGTAAAACAAGCAACTAAAGGATTTATAGTTAAAACATCTCCTTGAAATAACATCCAAAACATTCTTAGGTTTATGAAATTCAAGAAAAAAGTGTATGTGAACGACTACCAAAAAGGGTGAATGGCTAAATCCTGGAAAATCTTTTTCAAGCATTTGACCACCAATAAATCCTTCACTAAAGAGCTCGAGCAAAGAAACTCTTTAAAAGATGCGAACCCTCTTCCCCATGGTACTCTTCAGGTACAAGCACCTCACCTGATTTCCAATCAACAATAAAACACTGTAAGCTAGTAATTGATAACTCAACAAAGTAAATGATTCTTTTTTTTTTTGGTTAATCAGAAACTTAACAAAGTAAATGATTCGAGAGAACCAAGACAAGACAGAACTACAACCCTTCTATGGAGTAAGCGTGTTGTGTCCACTTCCTAGGCATAAGGCTTTGCAAAAACACTAGTATTACCCACCGAAATCTTATAATGGAGCGGCTGAACATCTATTCTTAAGAAAAGCACTTTGCTGTGTGCTTGTTTTCTTGCTTTTTCGGTGGGGTGAGGGACCAGGTTCAAGGGCAAAGCTATATACGATTGTTAATAATCAATCATGGATTTGGAAGAAGACCACATTGGTCAACCCGATTGCCTCCCAAAGCTAATTATTCAATGCTAGAATAGTGAACCCAGTAAATCAAAGTAGGAAATGACAAACTAGGATGGACCTAGTTTGATGATTCATGATATAATACTCCATGCAGTCTTGACAAACTCCTAATTTAGGAGAGGCGGGAGAACAGACTCACATTTTGCCAGTTCTTCTTCAACAATGAAACTAGGAAATTGACACTCATTTGCACATTTTGAAACATCTGCTTTTCCTCCATACTGCAGTTCCCAACAGCAACTCCCATGCAGAGAACCTTCTTCAGTTGGAACTTCACAGTAGCTTTGGTCTCATTAACTTTAGACTCTAGGGATTCCTGGTGACTAACAAGGGTAGGAAACTTCCCTGCATTGGCATACGAATGGACATAGTTAGACACGATTACGATAAGGATCTGATCCATTCTATTCAAGCTACTAAGAAAATGTTACAACTATAAAAACACAAACAATGTGAGTCATGGGACAAATAGCTAAAGCTTGACATGGCGGGGTAGACAAAGAAAACAAAACCAGCATTACCAGTACAAAAAGGAACAACAAAACATGAATTAAACAACAGATCAATAAGAGTGTCCGTTCAAATCTGTGAGCATGTTGGATAAAACTACTTTGCCTTCCAGCAGTGAAAATTGATCATAAATACGTGAAGGCCCACACCCACTTGTTATCACCATAATTGTGTCTAAGTACCAAGGTTCTAAAACTCGCTAGGCGCTCCTAGGGCGGCCGGGCACCTTCTAGCTTCCAGGGCCGAGTACTCGGCGCCTAGTCGGGCAATTAATCGGGATAGTCGGGATAATCAGTCTAGTCGGGCTAGTCGGCGAGGGTCCTTTTAGCGCCTAGACGGCGAGTACTCGCCCTTCTAGACCTTCTTTTAGAACACTGCTAAGTACATTTGCCAGGCCATCATTAACCTTCAACAATTTTAGAACCTACAAATCTACCAAAAGAGAAAACACATAAAAAGCTGAGAATAAAATAAAAAAGTGCTAATAGTAGGGCAACAATTTTTTAAGTAACCAAAAACCGAAGAAACAAAGAGAAAAAGGTACAATAAATCTAAAATGGTTACAAACTAAACCTAAATAGTACATACAAAAAGCCAAGAACCACCAAGCTCAGCCCCATATACACAATTAACAGAAAGGGGCGTTGCTGTCAATTAACGAGATATCAATTAACGATTTTCCGTTCATCAAATACACTTGCCTGCTTTGTTGAGACCAGGGCCCAGTAGACGGGGAATCTGCTTAATGACAGCTTCCGAGGCTAAGAAGGCATGGTATTTCTTTGCGAGTTTCTTCACCAGTTTCTTGTTTTTGTTAAGTTTCTTCAGACCTTCCACATCCATATACTCCAAACCTATCTTCTCAGCCTGCAGTTTACAAAGTAAAGAATATAACCCCAAGACAAAAGACATTGACACTATGACTTAACTTTTATCAGAATCTATAATCTAAAGTAACAATTGTATTATTCCTTTAGCATAAGAGCGAAGCAAATGCTTGAATCTTCCTAGTTTCTCATAGCAATGCAAGTTCATCTGGCATAGAAGTCTAATGAGGCTCAAATGTGGAGCTTTCCACCCAGGACCGAGACGACACAAAGCTAGAAATTATCAGAGAATAAGAGGATCTCTCTTAGGAGATGACTTATCAAGCATCATGATTACAATGTACACACATCTTATGAACGTACATTATAAATGAAGAGGATACAACAAAACCTTACTTCAAATAGAAGTCTATTTAATGAACTGGAAAATGCAGAGAACGCCATTGTTCTGGAAAAAATTTCTATGCAGAATTGCAGATGCCTGATAACCGACCATACACATGATACATACCAGTGAACATGAAAACAAACGACATTAACCTAAACCAAACTCCATGGGAGGAAATGCAAAAAGCTTGAATAAAAAGGATATGAATTGTTATGGTTATGGCAAATGTTCTACCAAAAATATGTAATAACGAGCAATTTCTCGATATATGGAAGCCGTTACTTCAAGATATAAGAAATGCTCATTTAAGAAACTAAAAGCAGAAATAGAGTAAGGACAATACTAAATTACGGACTTAGTAGGATTACCTCTTCCACGTGCTGAGCATCACCAAGCATGCAAACTTTCATTCTGGGACGTGGAATGTGAGGCAACTTCACCGAACCACTGAAACGCTTATCTTTTTGGGGATCATAGTTCTTCAGCCCAATTTGGAGCTCAATTGTTTCAGTGAAATTGCGTTTCTTCTCCCTCGCGTCTTTAGCAATCTGAGTGATGGCTTCCCTCAAGGCATCACTCTGAAGCTTACTGTGCATAAAAAATATTCAACTGGTTAGAGAGGATGAAAGGCTATCTCACTGGTATTAACAATAGAGACAGCTGCATTTCGAACATAAAGGAATGGCATGCAAATAAACACCAATGCTTCGGATTGATAAATACAATGTACAAATTCACTAAGGATTGCAACAAGAGCCTATATCAATATGAAGCATAAAATCAAAACACGCTAATAATTGGAGAAGATATGACGAACACACCCACATCGTAATTCTAAATGGTCATAAACGAGAAGTAAAAAAAAAACTGCAAGGCAGTAGAGAGTGGCTGTTTCCTGCTGGGCAACCACTTTAATAGAAAAATCTATGAAGAGCTTCAAATCTCAGTGTCAATCATAAACGATGTATTACAAACAGAATCATAAAAATTACAATAAAAAATACCCATGGAAAATGTAGCAAAATGTCGACAACAAAAACATGCTCTACAGAGGTCACCATTAACAGAACCGAAGAAACACCACATAACACAAAATCAAAAACTTCACATACCTCATGGCTCGAACTTTGTCTCTTCTTCAGATTTATGACTGTCACCACAACAGAAAACACGACAAAAGAATCAAATTATTACAATAATAGTCGAAGAGGGTAACATTGTTCTTAGATACAAAACAAGCCTGCTAAATCACAGTGATCCACTGTGATTTCAGTGTTTGTGAAAACCTTGTTGAAGTTGTGAAGTCCACAGATTCGAACAACCGAAGAAAATGAGGTTTAGAGAGAGGGAGTACCTGAGAAGAAAATCGGAGACTAGGGTTTGTGAGAGGCGACAAGTTTTGTTGTGAGAGAGAGAGAGAGAGAGAGAGAGAGAGACTCTCAAAACCCTAGAAACGTGACGCACTGGGCCTCTTTTTGGGCCGGCTCATTCATAGCCTTTTGGGCTTCAGAGAAAATAAGGTATTGATGGGTGATGAGAGTTAAAAACAAAAAAACAAAAAACAAAGACATATGATCAAAAAAAAAAAAAGAGACATTAAATAATAATTTATTATTAAGTATTTTGCTCTTATTATATCATAACAATGAACAAATACAGATATACACAAAAGAATATGTAATAAAGATAATCGAAGTTGGATCGAATTTAAATGGAGCGGGAGAAGCGCACACACACACCCCCCAGTGGATCAAAGATTATCTGCTCGGATCAGGGCAGGGACGGGGAGTATCTAACTATCTACAGGACCTAAATTTTCAACGAGCTCTCCCTAAATAAGTAATTGTCATCCCTAAATAAGAGCTGGGGAAAACATTTTCTACTATAATCTTTAGGGTCTGTGTAGTACTTATGGAAAAGAAAGAAAGGAGAAAATACTCAATTCAAGTATCATGCTGAGTAAAGCTTTCCTTTCGGTTTTTCCCATTTTCCTGCTTATTTCTTTGCTTTTATTTTCTGTCACTTTCTCTAATTCCAAATACAGTGTTAGAATATGACACAAGTGACAGGACGCAGGTGTTCATCCCGCATATTACTCGATAGCAAGCTCACAAGTTACAACCCACGTTACATATGGAAGTGTAATTTGTTTAAAGTGGATTGCATGTTAAATATAAATTGCATCATAACAGGACTTCATTCTGAACGTGTCTCGTTTCAATTCCGAGAGCCAAAAGTTCAACCTTGTTCCAATTTCGAGTTTAAATTCAAAACCGACTTATTGCGCTTTATGAGACATGTCATTCACTCACAATACATCGACTTAAAAATTGATTTAAGCCAATTCCTGACTACTTTTTTTTATGGGTTTTCCAAATCAAGGACTAATTATTTAGTCCTCCGAATATTATTATGACCGTAAACCCAATAAATAAATATGACCATAGTTCAATTTGGACCATTTGGTGCTCTCTTGTTCTATTTTGTCTTCTAGACCTGTGGAACCATGGCAAGCATTAGTTAGATTCACCGCATAAAATAAGTTCTATTCTACATTTTTGTTACCATGAGCAATACCAAACATGCTTGCAATAAAAGATTTGAACGATACTTGGGTTGGGCTCATACGATTGTGGAAACACAAACTCTTTTAAATGAGTGTCAATCTGTGTTCAGACTATATAGATTTACAAAGAAATTTAACCACCAGTATGAAATCCGAAACACCATACATTAGCTTCTCGACGAAACCAAAAATCCTTAAAAAACTATTTTGAATTCTCTGTCAAGAAAAATAACTACTCTAAACATTTAGATCGAACCAACACGGATGAAACTCGCATTTCAATGTAGTACTATAAAGATTGATTGCTTACTCTGAGTAACTTGAGCCTAAGCTGCTCACAATACTCTTAATCTAGGCATGGATCTTTTAATAAGGCACATCAGGGTCAACATTCGGCTGGGCTCGTAGCCTGGCCCAACTTGCCTGAACTGCAGCCGTGGTGACTATTAATCCGACCAACCTAACTGAGCCTAAATGGAATTCAATCTTCAGTGAATGGCACATAGAATACTTGCAGAAGTAAGATAAAGACATCAAGAAACTGAAAATTGCTTGCCTTGAAACTTGAAACAAATTAATACCAAACTCGACAATCCACCAATCTATAAATGTTTTGAAAGATCATGGTCACATTGTTCACAGAGCAATAATTATTCAAAGATCAGTGCAAAATGTTTTGTCTTGACTCCAGGAAGGAGAAGAAATGACAGCTGAGTAATTTTATTCCGCTGGCCTCTGTCCCAAAACTGGAATGTCCTCATACCGCTTCTGCATTGTAAGAGTAAGCAAATCTTGGTCAGAGACATAAGCAGTTGAAAGAGGGTGTTGGAAAAGCAGCACACATCGTAATGAACGTTAAGAAATCTAACTATCGGCTGAAATGACAGGATTCACAAACAAGTGCATACAAATCATGAACATTTACATACTCCCTCATGAAGAATACTATCTGCATATGTATTATCTATGCATCAAAACAAAAGGAAGAAAAAGCTTTAGACGATAAAAGGTCTCTCTAATTTTGAGACGATAGGACCTAATAATAGGGGCTTCATAAAACCCTAAAAGCATGCAAAAAGCCTAAAATTGCTCAGATCCCCTTAGAAATGCGGATATGAACACTTAGCATGGATAGTTGATTTGACATAACACATAAGAAAAACAAAAGCAAGAGATGACATGATAAGGACATGCCATTAATTAATAAATTCTTTTTGCATTAACGAAAGCAGCATCCATTTATTTTCTACATTGCACAGACATTCAAAATTATACCATAATATTAGTAGAAAATCGTCTTTCACATTTAACATATTAGAGTATGATGAATTCTTATTGTTTCTTGACAAGCAATTGGGCAAAAATATTAGAACCTAAGAAGCTTTAATTGGGCCCTACGTATGGACGGTGGGATTGGTCTTCCAGGGTCTAGTCAAGGTGTGCATAAGGAGGCCCAGACACCTTGAACTATTAAAAAAAGTATCTATAATATCTATTAACAAGAATATATATTCTGAAAAAAGAAATAACATGTATTCTAGATTTTTTCCCCATAAAACATTGCAAATTTGAGATTAGACTTCCTAAAATAAGTAGGAGGTATTTGTGGGTACACATTGTTCAAATTCTATCATTTTTATCGCAGCGCTATTTTCTCTAACATGTAGTTACTGTAGTATGTTCATTCTTGTTCAAGGGACGGATATGGGTTTTCTCCAAGTCGCGAACACATATCCGGTTCTAACAAATGAAAGCAGTGGAGGAATAACATTAGACAAGTATCCAAAACGGGTTTGGGAGGAACCTACACGGATGGACACACTAACTTAGAAGTGTCAATCCCTCTTTGCGGAACCCTTATCCTCAAGATATGAACATAGAACAATATTCTTGCATGATATGTAAAATAGCTTTTCTATTGTTCAGTGTCAAACTTATTTTTGCTCTAGATCAAATAAGATGCACTGACGTATACTTCCACCGTAACTGTTCTCTACTGCAGTCTGACCGCTAATACTTTATGAACTTGATAGTTGGCTGAGATCAAATGGATAAAAATAAACTCAATATGAGCTACATCAATAGTAACAAAGCAGCACTTGGAGTTGCGTAACACATGGAAATAAACACGTCCATGGTCCCTCATTTGTGCCTAGCGAGTCAAGTGTTTGTTGTCATTACTAAACCATTAATATTGAGCCAATAATCAACCCACGAGAACACACTGAGATTTTTAACACTGAGATTTTTATGTCAGCGTGAAAAACGCTTCGACGCCTAGAAACCTTAAGCCAGTTGTTGTAAGCACTGCCTAAGCATTTCTAAAAGGTCTAATCATATTAAGCAAAGAGCAATCACCGAAACACAGCCTCATCGGATCAAAGAATTCACGTCTACATGCACGAAAAAAACCAGCGAAGAATTTAATCAAAGAAAGTCAGAAATACCCCAATATTGTTGTGCTCCCAGAGCTTATGCACTCCATAGTCCACCGCCTGCAGGTTATTTCAAAGAAATTAATAAGTTGCAAAATCGATTTCACAGTTTTCATGACAATTCCATAAAGATCAATGCTACACAACTTCAAATACAATATGTCCAGAGTTATTTGATGCACGTGGGTGGGTTTGTGTTCTAAAGTTGTGTTCCTAGACGTTTTGTTCAATCAAATGAGATCGTGCCGATCTGGTTATCAGATAGTAACAATTACCCTATCGGGACAAATCTCCTCAAATTTCCGACACGTACGATAGACATCTAGATCCATAACCTAAGCTAGCGAATAGAAAACTTATACCCTCAAACTACACTTTATCTACTCCACATGTTAAAAATAAAACAACAGGCGACAAGAGGAAGGCGGCGGAGAAGAGATCGGAAACCTAACCCGTTCTCCGGCGAAAGCGCCGGCGATGACGAAAGTCGCGTAGACGGAGGTCCGTCTCATCAGAACCTTGTAGAGGCCTTCGAGAACTCCCATTCTCTCTCTCTCTCTCTCTCTCTCTCCTCTGCTGATTCGAAGCCTTGAAGTTTTTGACGAAATGAACGACTGCAATCGCTTCAGGGCACGTATATTGTAGTATTCCTTTGCGTATTGAACCGAACCCAACCGGTCTATGTACTGCGGTTCTACCACCGGTTCAACCGCTGTAGGACGGAATGAACTTTGATTTTTTGAATCGGATCCAAATCCAATCCAATCCATTGATAGGCCTATGGTTCTATTCAACCGGTCCATTGACACTTGACAGGCCTAAGCGGTTCTATCACCGGTTGCCTAAGCGGTTCTATCACCGGTTCGGTTAAGTAGCCGTAACACGGTGACACGGTGACGAATGATTGCTTTTGCAATAGGATAGTGTTGAATATTTTTTTTTATTAACAAATAGTATTGGAAATGAAATGTTCTTTTTAAAAAAAATTAACTTACATTTGAAGTTCAAATCACTGAAACTACTTTAGTTATATGCTGGTTGAGAAAATGTACATAAAAGTAATTTCCACAAGCATATAGCAGTACCGGTGCGTGATAAATCAAAGTTTCCTCGATTTTGGATTATTCGTTTAATTATTTATTAAAGCTCAATTTGGTACCTAAGAAAAGAAAGGAAAGGGAGAGAAAAAATAACTAAACTAAATTATTTTAACTAAATTTTTTTCTCAACTGTCCTCAATCTTTCCTTTTTTTCCTCTCTTTTAGTATCAAACTAAAAAATAACGAGATTTTGAGCATTCCCGAATGTATTGCGGACTAGTATCAAATCCGAAAAACATAGTAATACACATTTCTAGGAAACAAAAGTGGAAGCTTTCCTCTGAAAAACAAATAGGAGGACTGCATTTATTTACTACGGAAACTCTCGGAGTTAGCAAACAAATTAAAAACCTAAAAAAACTGCATCTCTAACAGAAACGGGCGGAGCAGCGTCAATATCCCTGAGACATCAAGCTGGAAAGGAGAGGGAATTTATATATACGACAGAGAAGAACGTCAAGCTGCTGGGGGCTACCGGGAACGACCTTTCTTTCTTAGGAATTCGGGGATCTGCACTGAGTTGCCTTCAGTGAAAGATGGACGTCTGTTGCTGCTGTCACCATGTCCCTACAGACAAGAAGGACATTTAGCTTTATCAAAAACAAAAAAGGACATTTAGAGAGGAGGAATACATTTCCCAGCTTGAGACAATCAGGCCTGTTAAGTGTCCCTCGAATTTGACTCAAACCATACACTCTTTACACGGTATGCCAACGCGAAAACATTCAGCATTGTGAAGGAAAAAACACAAAGCTGTCCAAGAATGATGTTTAATGAATTGAATTTGGTCCATTTGAGATATCCAGAGATGACCGCATTTGAGGGTATTAACTTTTGTATGTAAATCATCTAACACCCTCACTGTGCAACCCCGTCTTACACATGGAGATGCAAATTTTCATAGACAGAGTGAAGCAGAATACAAAGGGGACAAGTAGAATGCAAACAGGAAACAAATGTAAATAGAGAGACTTGAATCCAAGACTTCTTGCAACCTGAGCTCTAATATCATGTTAAGTTACCAGTAGTTAGTAACTGGGCCGAGCCGAACAATGTATATCAAGCTATCTAACCCTCCCAACCCTCAAGATTTTGGCAGACAGCCAGGCCCTACAGAAATTAATGAGAGAGAGAGAGAGAGAGATAGAGAGATAGAGATAGAGATAGTACCCTTCGTTCAGATTCCTCTTGACGTTTAAATCCAGTGGCAATCAGTGTTATGCTGACCTGGTTGTAACGCATATCCAGTTATACTAGCCAAACACCAATTTAACATATATGTATATACATGCATACACAGAGAGAGGAGGACGGAGATAGAGTCACAACAAACTAATAAAGTGAATAATGCCATCAATCTGTATATCCTTCCATTTGGCAAATAAAGTGAAAAAGTCATTCGCTGTACTATTCTAAGTATTAACAAAATTTAAGACACAACTTGATGTAGCTATTACATTGCTAATTGTTCTAAAAGCTTAAGTTTCTTGAATAGTAGCCCCAACGATGTATATAATGCTATCCAACTCCCACCCTAGTGAGCAACCTGATTTTGTCCATGAAAATATCCATATCTATAGAAAAGCAGACGTGGAAAACAAATGTAAACGAGAAGACTTGAACCAAAGGCCTCCCCAACGTGAGATCTGATACCATATTAGGTCACCAAAATAACCAAAAGCTCAAGTTGTTAGAAAATGGGCCTAACACTTTATATAAACCTCTTATAACCAATCATCTATCCCAATATTTACAGTTCAAGAAAGGACTAACATTTAGGCACACTCCTGTATCTTGGTACCCAACCAAATTCATATAACTGTTTTTTTTTTAATATGTGCTTATACAAGGGTGGGAGGATACATCATGATGAATTACTGGTCAAAAAACTTCGGTCAAAAAGAAAGATGACAAAAATGCAAAGTTTAAAAAAATCAATAGCATTGTTGACTAATGATAATAGTTGATTTTTTTCCCTAATGAGGCTGACATGTGCCAAATGCATGCAATACCAATTTTTATTCTCTCATTCAAATAATTATAACCCTTGTTTCTAGGATTTATGCTGAATGTTGAGTGCTAGAAGTAGAAGGTGCTCAACAGATAAGGTTTTTCGTATAAAGTTTGCATTCCACCCTGTTAACACTTGTGTTCTAAGCATTCCCACTTACTTGGCCGCTTAATGATGGATCTATCACTGCTCCAAATATTAAGTTTGCATTTGGATCTACAAGGTCATATATAACCTCCGCTGCAGCATTTACCTGCAAAAGTGTGAAATGCAAATTAGAGGCTACGGTAAAAAGCTAAGAATTTTAGACGCTAAAGTGTGTCAAAATGTGCCAGAAAGCAAAAGCATGAGTATAAGAAACTAAAGTTTCCCTAAATATTTCTTAATGAAATAAATAAGTATTTGCAATAGCTAAAACCACTTCTTAGTTTATTCAGCTGTCGATCAAGCAGCTCTGTGGAACATATCAATGACTTTACTGCGGGGAAAAAAAAGAAAACGAGAGAGAGAAAAGACAACTTGTGCGGCTGTGCCCCCATCTCAACCGTGGTCACAAAGGAGAATTAGCGAATTTTCTGTGATCATTTACAGTTGACACAAGATCACCCTGCTTTGATTTCTCTCGTTTATATTTTCTTGCAAGCTGGGTGTTGCCTCTACGCACACTATTTTGTATCTCCTGTACTTAAGCATATGATTATTCAAATTTGTGAGACAACAAATCAACATATGAAAAACCAACCCCATAAAATTAAGAGCTTTTTTTTTTTTTTTTTTTCATTTCAGAGAATTCTCCCTATACTACATTAACATGGGGCTATTTTGAATTTTATCTCTCCTTACTAGGGCTCTATGGATTCGAACCATGTAAATCGGATCAAACTGATTATTATCAAAATGATCCGAACTGTTTTCAAAGTATTCGACAAGAGAACCCCTCTTTTGGCCCATAGTAACGTGCATGAGTTCCTAAGATTAAGTGAAAAACCTACCTCATACAGTGTAAGATCGCTTCCACCAGTTATGTTCCAGACTATCCCTGTAGCTCTTTCAATACCAATATCTAGTAAAGGTGATTGAATGGCATTCAGTGCAGCATCTCTTGCTCTGGTCTTTCCTGAAAAGGTACGAAGAAACAATTTATATTCAGACAGCATGTTAAAAGCTTAAACCATAAAACAGGATAGTTGAAATGTTTCGTTAAACTAATCACATTTTGAACTGAATCTAGCACGAACTACACAAGAATAACGAATACATGAAAAGAAATGGTCACACTAATAATTAGGCTGTTATAAGTTGACAAAACAACCATGGTAATCTCATTAGGAAGATAGAGGAAACAAAGCTGACAAAACCTCAGATTCGCATGAGTAATGACAACGAGGTCGAAGATAAAAAGACGATGATCAATCTTGCTTATACATACAGCAATACAATGCCTTCTATTAAGGTTATCACTAAGTAATAAGGATCTTGCCATACGCTGTCCCAAAAACAAAAAAAAAAAGCAACCGTAGGGACAGTTTTAGAACCTCATTATCTTCTTATATGAGAAAATGCAGTATCATTAACGCATGACAGAAGGGCCTTAAAATGATACACACAAAGTATGCGAAGACCCAAAATTACACTAAACCCCTTAGATATCCCAGAGAATTATGATACGTACACTCCGATTCCAGTGTTGGGTGCAAGTATGTGTCCGCACATCGCATTCATTTAACCTCCAACACAAGGACACAGAGACACACCAAAATATACAAATCCATTTAGTATATCTCTTTCATTTTTCCAGATAATGGCATTTATAAGGTGCCCTAGGGAAGTTTATTGAATTATAGGAGTTCCATGCCTAATTCCTGGTAAATTCAGATTACAGAACGTGCTTGCTAGGTAAATGTCCCATTAAACATGTCTAATGGGGATCCCACAATCTGAGTGTTTAGCGTAACAGGTACTTTAAGCACTTAGCAGAGTCTATAAACTTAAGTACAGACATAAAGTTCCCCAGAACTTCTACAAAAGAATCTATGAAAAAGAGATAAGCCCTCCCAAGCCACTGAAAAAGATAGAATAAAAACTCCACATTTATTTTAGATCACAAATGGAGCATGATTTACCCTCAAAAGATCTACAATTCTTCTTGCTCCGAATATATCAAAAAATGCAAGGGGGCACAACATCCAAGATTTTCTATGGCCTCTGCATGGGCAGCCTCTATGCCAAAAACCCATATAATATTTCACTGTGCATCATCCATGCAACACCAAAAAGAGCAAGAATAACATCGCAAAGCTAAGAAGCCACCAAAGGATTCAATAACAAGTCGATCGTTGAATCCCTAGAACCATGCATATGCAACAGCAAATCCACATAATGCCGCTTCCTAAAAGAACCAAAATAAGATAGCCAACTTCTGACGGTTCAAGGGGAAAATACACTCTCAGAGGAAGAACCTCATACATGAAAAGCATCCACCATTCCACCCCTCTGAAACCACCAAAGTCTTGTAACTAGACTTCACTTAAGTATTCCAGATTTTAATCTCATCCATATCAAAGCTTTCTCCCCTTTACCCGTATACGAAATGTGAATAGATGTGCAAGAATATCCAATTGCTTCCCCTGACTCCCATTCATTCAACTCCATTTCAAAAGCGATCACAAAAAATTGTGTGTCTTGTCTTCTTCCTTAAGATGATCACAATGGTGTCTCCCTTGTCGACCACTCTATTAGCAAGGGCAGGATAAGCCATCCCCAACTTCTCATCCTCACACCACAGGTGACTCCAACCTCCATGTTTCCATAACTCCCTGAGCATTCTATCTGGCTCGGATCCCCTTGCAAGCATACCATGACTCCATGAGACAAAGAACTCCAATGAAGACCACTCCGCAATAGGCCACAGGTGTTCCAAATTTCGAGTTCATTGCTCTTCTCAAAAACCTCTCAATGTCATAAGAAAATCTCCAAAATCATTTTCCCAAAATTGAGTGATTGAATATGGAGTGTCCCTGGTTACCACAACCACCATAGCTTAACGGCCTACAAGCTGTGCGACAATCGGCAGAAAGAAATTAACTTATCTCCCGAAGGAAATGCCATAAAAGTTTTTAGAGCCTTTTAGCAACTGAAGCCGGAACAGCATAAAGGCAAAAAGCAAGAAGGCAATTCTACCGCGGCAACAATTTCGGAACCATTTAATAATAGTCTACCAGACAGTCTGTCTTGAGAGAAAGTCCTAGACTCCTAGCAGTTACCCCAATTACGTAGCATGCAAAGGATTCCATAATACAATCCAAGATGGCACTAGTTCCTAATACCCAACCAAAATGAGCTTGACCTACCTAAGTCATTATTAATAACCCCGGACCACCTCAAACCAAAGGAGTAAATGTTGAACATGGCTTTGCCCAAATATTAACACTTCACTTTGTGCTTTACTTTCAATCCATTTTTTTCTTTTTCCATTCTTCAGATACATGAACATCTGATAAATAGAGAATAGGGTAAGGAAATGGAGATCTATTAAATTTACCAGTTGCAGTTCCTATCCCCATAAGAGAGGACCCCGCATTTTCCATGATAGCTCGCACATCTGCAAAATCAACATTAACCAAACCTGGGACCTGCAATTGAAGTAACCTACCACCAATTAAAACATTGACACACTTAAAAAGTTTTGGAGATGATAAACACAAAACATTTGATAAGGAAATCCAAATGTCGGAAAAAATCTATAGCCCAGGAAAGCGTATCATAACACAAAATAATTGTGAAGGGGGAGGCTCATTCGTTTTTCATATCATTTAAGCACATAAAACAGGGCAGCATCCTAGGAAAGCGTAATCAGATGATTCTAGCCCTCTAACTAATTAATTTCTTGACTCCATTCATTTAAGACAAAGGTAATCAAACGACTGTGATCGAATAACTTGAGGGAGCTGAAACGATAAGGCTTGTTCTTTCTTTAGTATGAGTAACTCCTTTGTTTCATAATGTTCAATCAGTAAAAGAAAAATATGATTCTTTTTCACCGATCTAAAGATAAAAATATTGCAAAATCAACCAAATAGATTCTTAAACGTTTCACGGTTGACAACCACTTTGGACATCCCAAAATGTAGTAGTTAGCAAGAAGAATGGGGATGGAGTATATAAGAACGCCTATTTACTTACATGTATATATTCCTTAAACGATATCACCATCCACTAAAAATAGAACGAGCAGATCTGCCTGAACAATTCCGAGGGAATGCAAATCCAACCAGAAATGTAAAACACAATTGATAATAATTGAGCCTGTGATGTGTAAAACGGTAACTTATACTTCAAATGTCTACGTCATAAAATTGTTGATACAGAATTCGCACCAACCTGCACAGCTAAGCACATAAACAAACATTTATGTTTCTTCAACCAAAATCTTTCTGCACAATCAAAAGTCAATTTGTCCTCGTTCATAGTACCAAAATATTTTCATGACCTTAAGCTCTTTGATTTTTCTACTGTTAGCAAATCCATCTGCGGCTGATTGCATGCATGCATGTACGTTGTGTTTTCAATCATCTAGATTGGAGATAAATCATAAAGTATCTTTGACAGCTGATGTCATCTAAATGTGACAAATGAATCTGGTCATAATTCATACCACGTTTAAGGAGGATTTTACCGCAAAGAAATAAAACTAGGACTGTAAAAGAACTATAGAGCAAAAGAGGTTTTACGTTTTCACCTGTGAGTTCAAAGCTACTAAACTGTTAATTTAAACTGAAGATATAGCCCTTGGACATGGTAGGATGCAGAATAAGGATTCATGCAGTCGATCCTAGTGAAACACATGCTCACTAGACACCGCCAGCAGGAGACTATCACTGATTACTGAAGCATTACGGAACTCTAGAACATCAAATCAGTTCAGTACTATAGATCCCTAACTGGAATTGCAAAATATCCCAACAACAGCAGTATATTAAAGTAAATTTTCAATAAAATTGGAACATTAAAAAGGAAGAATTATATATTTCTTTTGCATCTGAAAACTTATTAGGCTTCGGTATTGTGAACAAACAAATTTACAGACTGGACGAGAATCCGAAACCGAAAACAAAAGAGTTCAAACACTAGTATACTGTGTTCATGCAAGTTGTACCATTATTATATCAGAGATACCGCGAACACCTTGTCGCAGAATATCATCCGCCAAGTTAAATGCCTCAGTTACTGGAGTAGATTGCGTAACAGCAGTCAACAACTTGTCGTTTGGAATTACAATCAGTGTGTCAACATTGTCTCTAAGCACTGCAATTCCTTCCTGAGCTTGAATTGCACGTCTTCGTCCCTCAAAAGTAAATGGGGTCGTGACAATACCAACAGTTAAAATACCCATTGACTTGGCAATTCCAGCCATTACTGGAGCCGCACCTGTACCAGTTCCTCCTCCCATTCCAGCCTAAACATTCAATTTATTAATGAGATCACAGGGCAAAACTGAATAAAGGGGCCAGAGTATGAGAGTTCGTTAGCAGGATTCCAAAACATATGTATCACTTTGTAAAGTTAAATGACCAATAACGAGGGAGTGGGGTAAGAGGTCTTGGTGTGATTTGAAAACCATATATTGGATAGGTACTTTGCTAAGAAACTCATGATTAATAAACATCCAACAATGAGATTAATCTACCGTTACGAACACCATGTCAGCACCAGAAACTGCCTCCTCTATAGCTGCTTTGCTTTCATTCGCAGCACTAGTGCCAATTTCAGGATTCCCACCGGCACCAAGGCCCCTGGTTAGATCCCTACCGATTTGTAGCCGGTTTGCGGAGGAAACAGGCGACATTTTCATGGCTTGAACATCTGTGTTGACAATCCAGAATTCCACACCTTTCATAGAACTCTCAATCATTCTGTTGACAGCATTGGAGCCACCACCTCCAACGCCAACAACTTTGATCTTAGCTTCATTGTAGTTACTTGAAGTATTGGATTCTGTCAAGATTTCAGTACTACTGTCACCAAATCTCTCCTTCCTTAAACTCGTAGCTATATCATTTCCTTCACCCCTGAGAATTGAAACTTCGGGATGAAGATTCAGAAAAGGGTCTTTGCTACGAATTGGGCCAACTCTGTGAGAATTCGTCGTAAATTTAATGTTTGATAAAATAGAAATTTTATCGTGGCAAGCAGCTCTACTCCTACCACTTTCATTTACAAATCTCCTTCTCGGAATGGAAAATACTGCTGATGGATTTTGTGTATCAGAGGGCAAAAAGGAACAATGTATGCAAGTCACCATATCGATGAGGCAAAGCTGAATTCCCAAAATTTCTACTCAGCAAAGAATAACGAAACCAGAATGCCTTTTTTTTCTGCAGTGTAGTCACCAATCATTCTTCCCCTACCTGTTACACAAACCAAGAACCAGAGCCTTTCCAAAATTAATCAACAAACAACTAGAAATGGGGAAAAAAACCACACCCAATTCAAACTTAGTAATGGCGGTCAGGATGGGTAGCATGGGAACATATACCAGGGGTTATAAGCACAAAGTTGCAACACTCAGATTGAACCCATAAACTCTACATTAGTAGGCCAAGTTTCAACCACTGAATATGGCTCAAATAAGCAAATAGAAACAAGAAAAAACCAAAATTTCCCAATGGTGGTCAATGGGCTATCCGAAGTATTACGGAAATTTCTAACCCGATCTCGCTATATTCCAAGAGAAAGCTCCAAATCCGTATTATGATTACAGCAATGCCACCATAGGCAATTGAAATCAACGCAGATAAAAAAGTGCAGAGAAAATGACCACCAGAGAGAGAGAGAGAGAGAGAGAGAGAGAGAGAGAGAGAGAGAGAGAGAGAGAGAGAGAGAGATCATAATTAAACACATCGACAAAACCAAGGGACATACGTAACCAGACTAGAATGACATCAGAATATCAAATGACTAATCTAGAAGGAACACGTTTGGATAGAAAGAAGGGAAACCATAACTAAAATGTCCACAAATTACCAACGACAGTACCAATTGTGAACAAACTACATAAAATCACATCTGGGTACATTGCCAACTACAGTATCAAATGTGAACAAACTACATAAAATCACATCTGGGTCTTGAGTTCTTAACTAACATAAGAGTACCTGCGGAGCCGAAGAAACAAAGGGAACACTATCAGAGACCCTCCAAGCATCTCGTCAGCAGTAACTGAGGAAGAAGATAGGCCATTCAAAAGAGGGTCAAGAAGGGTTTATGTATGCCAACAGTTGTTGAAATGGGCTGTCAAGGAAAGTGATTTGCGAGATAAGTGAGTTTTCGGTTGGAAGGAAAAGAACACTGGAATGGAGAGAGGGTCCAAATGGGAAGTGTTTGGACAGGTGTTGCCTTATCAGTTTTGTGAATCAGGCGGAGCCAATTAGGGGTGAGCATGAACCGGATTGGTTCGGATTTGTAGTAGACCAAGAACCAAACCACTACTACGGATTATGAATTTGGCGAACCAAACCAACCCACAAAAGGCATCGAACCAAACCAATCCAAAACATTAAAATACGGATCGGATTCGGTTTCGAACCACGGTTTGCTTAAAATTGAGATATTATTTCCGTAAAATATTTAGAGTACTTACAATTTAGGTTTACTACGTTAGGTTTATATATAGAATACGAATAGGTCCTCATATATAGGAATTTAGGGTAGTTAATCATGGTAATGAAGGAAATCATGGGATAGGAATAGGCTATGACCGATTCATGTATAGAAATTTGAAAAAATTGAAATGTGCCGTGGATTCAAAATTAGAATGGAGAATTTCATCATCGAATTTATTTGCTATGACTAAACCACTATTGGTGTATTGGAATTAGGAGAATAAGTTGTGAATCTTAGGCAAAATAAAATCTTGTTAGAGAATGAATAATGAATAAATTAAATTAGGAAGTTAGTGGACTATAGCTTATAATAATAATAATTGGTTCGGATCGGATTGGAAACGGAACCATGAACGTAAATCCACAAACCAAACCATTGACTACGGATTCTAATTTTTTTAAACCAGGACCAAACCACGCTACTAAAAATCCGAACCAAACTAATCGGTTTGGATTGGTTTGGACTGGATTCACGGTTTGACGGGTTTTCTGCTCACCCCTAGAGCCAATACTCGAAGTCGGATGGGCGACAAAATTATAAAAGAAATCTTGGTTCGATATATTTTTTTTTAAGATTAAATTAAGTCATTCGACTTTTTCAAGCCGATTTTGTGAAATTGAAAAATTAATCATGAGAGTATTGTAATTATCATATGCTATCATTCACTATATAATTTAGAATTTTTGAAATAAAATTTGTTCTTATTATTTTCTAATTATTTTTGGAATTATATATAATTTTTTAAATAACTAACAAAAATATGCAAAATATACCCAAAAGTAGGAAATCGGAGGCCCGGCCCCGAAATAGCTCCCCCACTGCTGTGAATGGCGGGTTGCAATTTGTTTTGTTAGTCATTTCTGTTCTTTTCCTTTCCTTTTTTTTTTCCTTTTTGAAAGCATTTTCCTTTCATTACTTCTCTACTAATTTTGAAAAGAATTCTGAGTTAGACTCTTTTCTTTTCCTTTCCTTTTTTCCCCCCTTTTTGAAAGCATTTTCCTTTTATTACTACTCTAATAATTTTGAAAAGAATTCTGAGTTAGCAGAATAAAAAGTTGAAATTTGCATCTTAAGAAATCGTATAGATAAAAAAAAAAACCGTCTGATGGATCACATGATTTTACCATCGGAGTTTTAAATAAGAGATTTTTATCGCCTTATGTGGAAGTATATGATTTGAGAACAAAATCTCTCTTACGTTGCACAAGGATCATCTTTAGTAAGATAACTACGCAAAGTTTGAATTTCATCGCGAATCAATTTTCCCCTAACCAAAATATCATCTCCTTAAAAGTAACTAGATGCAATCGGTGACAAAATTTACATACCCACAACCTGTGCGAACTTTTAAAAGAAAAAATCAGCCCCATTGATAGTGTGGGTCTCTTATGTTTCAGAAAAGTGGGTTTTTTTTTATAATGAAAATATGATTTTGACAGCAGACATGAAACAAATACGAAAAGCAGGAAAGGAAAAATGGGGCTGGTATCCACATCATCTGATTCACAAAACCACTTCTTTTACCAGTTCAATGTATATGATCATCTTCAGTAATTCATCAATGATCTTATGGAAACTCATCTTGCAAAGGAAGAGCTATAGAGTCAAGAGTTTCCCATCAAGCTAGGTTTTACAGGATGAACAAAAACCAACATACGCATAAAAATAAAAATAAAAATAAAAATAAAAGAAAAAAGAAGAACATACCAAGAACCTAGTGGGATTAAGTAAACTCACTCTAATTCCATTTTGGGCATAATCCAAGATTAGGCCAACAACATAAATGAGTTTACTTCTAACAAGTATTTACAGGATAATATGGCAAATTAGCCCCAGCTACTTGCAGATTAACAATACATAAAGCTGAAAGTCGATAATAATTTTATTAAAACTACAAAGTACAGACTGCTAACATAAAAATGAATCTTGGCCTATGATCAACGAAAACAAACTGGTCAGCAGCAAAACTCTCTCTCTCTCTCTCTCTCTCTCTCACACACAGAAGTTTACAAGATGCTACAAACTTGCATTGTTTTTGTATCATGGACTTGTGCAGAAGCTTTCCTTTGAGAAAGCCAAAAGATAGGAAAACCGAGGAGATAAAGTCAGCTTCTTCAATTCATTACAACGCGCTTCAAACTTGGATTGTTTTTGTCTCATGGATATGTGCAGAAGCTTTCTTTTGAGAAAGCCAAAAGATTGGAAAACCGAGGAGATAAAGTCAGCTTCTTCACTTCATTACAATGCTATATTTTCCTTCGTTTTCATTTCCTGAACCCTTCTTTAAATCTTCCAAAAACAGCATTAGTTGATTGAACTTCAGAGCAATGTGTCCGAAGAAACCCAAAGAAAAAGTTATCCCCCGATAGGCACCAGCAACTTCATTCATTCTTGACAGAACGATATATGTGGTGAACAAACAGCATGGAAGCACGAAAACTGATTGTACCAAGCATCAGGAAAAATGCATAGCAAATGCAAGCATTGTACCCGAAAAAGAAGGATAGCTGCAAAAAACCCCTCATATTTGACTTGGCATAGAAGTAAATGGCATGGCCAAACATGAATATGGCAACGGAACCCCCACGCAAAATAGATCTGCATCGAAGAGATAAGTAATTGATAAGCCGATGCAAGGGACAAAAAAGAAGAAGAAATAAATGGATTCCCTTCATGGGTACTGCAGCTTCCAATTTTATATATTGGCATGATATTAGTTGGAAATGAGGTGTTAAAGACTCTTTCGCAAGATTTTGATTTTGACTTTTTTTTCCAAAAGAGATTGAAATGAATTAATAGTTCTCAAACATTCAGAACTTCATAGTATAGCAAAATCAAGCAGAACTAAGAAATGATACCAACACCAACTTATCTATGATGGCCTTGTAGCAGTCGTCTGGTGGTAAGTGATAATAAATTTGTTTGGTTTTCGCCGGATGGAATACCAAACATCCAGGACGCAATGCTATAAACTATTAACATCATGATTTTCAAAAGTGCCTTCTGTTAAAATGCTCTTTATGGTCAGAGGCTAGCTCCTTTTTCTTTTTTTTTTTTACGCACCTCGACTAATCCCATCCCCGGTCCAGTCAAAGGCGGGCCATTCACGCAAGGACTAGAGGATTCACAAAATTTACTTTCTTGCGGTCTAACCCCAAGAATCGATCCCGGTCAACTGTGTAGGGAACAAACCCAACACCAACTGCACTAACCCTTGGGGATTGAGGCTAGCTCCCTATCCGCCACATTCACAGGTCATGCTAACCTCAAATTACTTTTTTTGGGTTTTTGAGTTTCACAAAACAGAAATGGCGGCCTTTTCGAAAAACAATCACCGATGAAAATATTTTGATTACAACATATTGGTAACTAACATCATCGACATTCAGAGGTTAGAACTACCCCAGAAACATCAAGATCCTGTACAGAGAGTGGCAAGTAGCTGTTAACAAAAACACTAGCACTGATAGAGACACATACAAGGATACATGCAGATAATTGTATATGCATGCTGCGAGTGCTAAGCAGGAGAACATACCTCCACCACCATTCATGGTCTTCCACAGTCAGCTGAATGTACAGCAAACCAACACTTAACATAGCAACAAGTACGACGAGAATGATGAACGTTACAAACAGAATACTGGGAAGGGTGTAGATCTTGTAGCCCCACATGCTAGCATAAAAGTTGTGTAACTCAAGGACAATTGCACTGAAAGGTAAAAGACCCCCAACAATCATTTGACCAGGTGTTTTGCTGTACCAAGCTGACAGTGGAATGTCCCGTGGGAATCTCCTGGTTGCAGAAGGTGCTTGAAATTTGGATCTAAGTCGGTGCCCAATTACTCCACCAACAGCAAGCAAAGGAATGTTGACAACCACAAGTACCAAAACAATCACTACTATAGTGCCACATGGAAGTGCTGCCGTAGCTCCATAAGATATTGCAACAGTGTTAAGGACAGACACTGCTGCGAACAGTGGACCAAGGTAGAGAACCCCAGCTAGAAGAACACTTCTTTCCTGGAAACCTTAAAACAGTCATGATCAGTGATAAAGTAAACAAATTGAAGACCATGAAAGACTGTAAAGAAGAGTAATAGAGAATTTTAAGGTATACCCATCTGGCCTCAGCAAACTGATTATAAAAAGAAGCAGAACTGTATCCACAAATTGTAGATGTAAGTACATAAATCACCACAAGAGAAGTGCACAAAACTCCACGACTGTACGGATAGAGGACACCAAGAAATGCCAAAGACAATAATAAGAGAACCCTGAAAAAATGTGAAAAAGGGTTAGATAAAAGTAAAACAGGTCATTCTAAGAGTTTGGTCCTACAGAAATTCATTTGAACAGCACAAGCCACATAGTTCTGACTTGAGGAGTTCAAACCTATGTTACATGGATTTTGGGATGTGAATGTGGAACACCAATGCTCTAAATTGTGGAGCGTTATGAACAATTTTCCTAAATTTTGTGTTGCCCAAGCTCCGTTCCATAGATATTTGTAGTTTATTCAATTCCTTCCCAAGGAAAATGTTAAAGGACCGAAGAAGGAAAAACTATGGGGATCGCTTTGGCAAAACAATGAACATCATGTTTCTGAACGTGCACTTTCAAAAACGTAAACTGCTATTTAATAAATATCATTGTTTTGTGATGAAAGAGGTACAAATCCACTGCTCACAATGGTCCTTTGAAGTTCTTTATTTGGACTAATCCGAGAATATAACTACCACTCCTCACAAGGGACCATCACAGAATAGTAACTGAAAATGGGAAAACATGGGGAAGACGATATCTTCTGCTATCAACGCCATGGGCAACTCCCATAAAACATTATCCCCTAGGTCCATAGAGCTACCAGGATGCAGAGCATCCCTCTCTTCAAGCACCACAGTGAAAGATAGTGAAAACATTACCTTTGGCATCCCTCTAGACTCTAGAGTGCACATTAAGATCACTAGGACTGCTTTAATAAGGTTAGGCCATCAGCAGTGGCAAATAACAATTGCTAACACATCACATCACACATGGAACAATGACGACAATGTCCGAGGATTACATGAATGTACAGCTACCATAAGTACCAATGGAATTGACGTAAAATTCTTCAAAATAACTTACATGGTCAACAACTGGGTGCCAGTGCCCAGAATAGCACAAAGCAAGATCATCCGGGGAGGACACTTGAATACATCACTGTGAATGTATTTCCAACCAACCTCCTTATCTTCTTCTTCATCTCCATTAGTAAACCTGTGACACAGATTAAAGAACAGGCATGAAACATAGAACAACTTCAGATCCACTTTGTTTTTAATGTTAGTAGCAGTTGTAGACTTGTAGTAAAACCAAAAGCAGTAGTAACATAATAACAGTGCCTTACTTTTTCAAATCATTTTTGAGATGCCGCATAAAAAGGACCATAAGCAATCCCATTAGTAGCACAATGATCACCATTGAGTTGATGAATGAGAACCAATGGATTTGCCTATGTATCGGCAGTGATGAAGCCCTTGAGTATTTGTCCATTCTGTTCTCAAACAGAGTAGAGGTTTCATTCCAGATGACTGAATAAGTAAACCTGACGCTGGTCTCTGCATCTTCAGTAACATCTACCACATGATTTGGGTCACTAAAAGCACGCATTTCTACGACTTGGTTGCCATGATAAAATGCATTGAACTGCACATGTTTGAATAGATAGTACTTGGGACCCTTCCCATCAAGTGTCCAACTTTCCTCTTCAACTTTTCCTATGAAACCCCAGAAAGGAAGATCATCATAGTACATCTGGAAGTAGAACTCGTTAATGATAGCATTCCTGAACTTTGCAATTTCATCTCCTTTAATCGTCTTTTGGCACAAAAGCTCTGCAGTTTTGTCTTCCCTGAATTTCAAGTCATATAAGGCATTTGTTAAGCGATCACCACTTAAAACCTCCCCAAGCGATTCCTTCTTTTTTACCAAGTAATCTGCAAATAAAAGGACAAGTCACTTCGAATTGAGATTAGCACACAGAAATGAGGAAGAATACTGCATCTGAAGTGGCAGCCATATTATTCAGTGCCATATAAATACCGCAGCTGTACAAAGGGCATCAAGAATATAAAGCCAATGTCAAGTGTACGTTCTTGATAGTTAATGCAAACCAAACATCAGTTTATATCATAACACTCAAGTCTAATTCTTCTTCCAATAACGATTCAGTAATAAAAAATGGTCCCTGTGAGCTCCTAACCTGGGTGGCAGAAAGGCAA
This sequence comes from Vaccinium myrtillus, assembly GCA_016920895.1. Taxonomy (NCBI): domain Eukaryota; kingdom Viridiplantae; phylum Streptophyta; class Magnoliopsida; order Ericales; family Ericaceae; genus Vaccinium; species Vaccinium myrtillus. The sequence continues at coordinate 11,965,355 of CM029275.1, read as the reverse complement.
GTCAAAGTATTCGTAGGTTTCACTGCAAGAGAATGACACTAAAACAACATTAGGATTGAAAAACAATAACGCCTAATTAAACGTAACATCTTAGACAAAATATGAACAATAATTTTCACAATGGCATACACAAAAGTCAAGAGAAAATGACTTTTTTGGACATATGATGCCTATTCTCCCAAGCTTAAGGAGATTTAAATGGATTCGCAGCGCGAAAAACAAAGATTGTTTCTCATTATTATCATGGTGCTAAAGAGAGTTTTTCCACCAATAGCTAAAGAATAGAAACATCAAAGAAATGTTAAATGTTGGTGTTGAGTTCTATCCATAACATTATAAAAAAATTTCCTCTGATGTCACTATCTAGGGAAATACACTTCTCTGTACAATCGACTAACATGCCGTCTCGGCCTATCTCAACCTATATGCTCTTAGCCATCCTTTATCTTTTTGAACTTTCCATTTCAACAATCTCTTTCCATTATTTGATGCACCTATGAAACCATCAAATCCACAACTTTCCCGTATTTATCATCATTAAGAGGGACATTTATCTTCTTGCAAATCCACTCGTTCAATATTGTTATCTTCTTATATAGACATTCATCCAACTCAGTAAAAAACTAAGTTGCAGAGTTGTACAAGTTTGATATTGAAGACTCCATGTCCTAGAATAAGAAGCACGGTTGTCCTTAACCCATCACCAAATTTCCTATACATAAAGGAACCTCAACAAGAAGTCTTCATAGATGCCCTAAATTAGTTGCACGAAGCGGGGACTGAGACGGTGGAGTGGAGGATCATAGAAGCTCCTCCTTTGGGAACGCGGGGGGAAGCGTTTAGAAGTAAATGGTAAAGATAGAAGTTTATTAATTTAGTCTTACATAGAGCACAACCTCTGTAAAACCCACCCAAGTAATCAAATTACCAACTCAGAAGCTCCTTGTTTAGGTGATCCCTGCAACTAAGAACTGAAGTCAAATGCAAATCTTTTCTCCCCAACTATAAGTAAATCTTACGTTTAGACTACGTACTTGAGTAGATTTGAGTTTTACAACCCATCAAAAGAGCCAAAAGATGGGCAAAGGTTGATGACTTTACAATTGGGCAAGGATGTCGACAGAAGGTGGGCATGGTTAGTCACTTAGTCTTTGGTTTGATGAAACCTACATATCGTGGTCACTATAAAGCATGAGGAGGTAACATTTTACGCACAACCCAATTGAGTTCAATAAATTATTAATTATTAAAACATGAAAATTATTTAGTTTCTTCGCAGAAAGTGTTGATCCAAAGATTTTTTCTCCTGGATATTTGTTTCAAGTCACCAGTATCTATCAAAATAAATAAAAAGTTGTTCAATATGAAGCTCGTCGTCAACAGAGAATCCATTTTGTGGCAAACAAATTAGATTCAAGTTCGATGAATGGACAGTGTAACAGATGCATGAGATTCAAACTATTAACCTTTTTCCCCAGCCAAAAAATAGGGCAGCAAAAGTATCTTTTCACTGAAATTACATTGTCATTTCCATAATACCAGACAAAACAGAGAGTGTGGTCAATGTGACCTCAACAACTACCAGAACACAAACTTTACCCAGAGTTCTAATGCATCAACAATCAAAACACGAGGTTTTGAGTTACAGAGGTTCTGAGTTCTACTCCCACTCGAAAAGCATTGACCTTTCCCCATGCCTATGGCTTGTGGACAGCTGCAGTTACACGGGTTTACCTGAAAATGGATCCAAAGTGGTCCTGACCTGTAGGGGTTACTCTTAAAGGAAAACCTCAAGATAACATAGATGGGGTGCCATCAATTTTTCTACTACTGCTAGTTGAATCTCAATGAGAGGCTAAAAATACAACTTTTCTCTCAGTCCACATATTACCTGTAATAACATCCACCATTCCTCCTCCAACTGGAGCTAGTCTCATGAGTTTGAAGTCAAGCTTATACTCTCCTTATGATCACAACCGAGTAATTGAAGTCAACTAAGTCTAACACCATCAACATTCTAATAATTCTCATAAATATATAGTACAACATACACTTTAAAAACAGATCTGCAAGATGAAACGACTGAATCAGAAATGGGTCTGAAGAGTAACCTGGGATTATTCAGGGGACCCACTTTGTTGACGAACAAGGGGACGTGATCGCCTACATTGTACCGATGATCACTCAGAGATGCAGTGGCAGAGGGGAGTGCGAAACCAACGGTTGCTATGATCAGTACCAAAAGGAGAACGATCCGAGAGGGTTGATTCATAGAGAAAAATCGAGAGAGAGAGAGAGAGAGAGAGTCTCTGAGTCAAGATTTGCATACGGAAATCAGAGGAGCTGGATTCTTACGGGGATGACCCAAACGATTCGTTCGTCTCAATTTCGGACCCAAAAGAATAACATTGCGGTCATAAGGCGGACAGCGGACGCATTGTTGAAGTTTGCGGCCATCTTATTTTATCCCAAACGATAAAATCGGGATAAAATCAAGATTTAATAAAATCAACACTTAATATTAATGAGGAAGAGGTTTGATAAAATTTACTTTGTTCATTACATAATTTAGCTTAGTTTTAGTTTTGTTTTGTAATTATTATCCTATTTTTCTCCCCAATTTTTATCCCTACATTCAATTATTACTTTTATTTCTCTCTCTCTCTCTCTCTCTCTCTCTCTCTCTCTCTCTCTCTCTCTCTCTCTCTCTCTCTCTCTCTCTCCATTCATTATTTCTCTTTCCACTTATTACCCCATCTAAACTAAACTAAGCTAAAATTACTAAACAAACAAGGTCGAGATTTTATCAAATTTAAAATCTTAGATTTTATCAAGCCTCTTCCTCATTTGATAAAATCATGTGTTGATTTTATTAAATCTTGATTTTATTATTTGGGAAACAAGGGCATACATTAGGCCCGCTCTGGCTTAATAATCTAGTATAATTTTTTTAATAAAAAAATTGTTTTGTTAGTATTTTGACATTATTAATTTGTTTTGAAGAGAGGAATCGGAAAAAAAATGAACCAAACTATTTTTTTAATAAAGACAAAAATAATCCATAAATTTTTTTGTTTTGGATTATTTTGTTTTCTGTGAATTTTTTTTAATATTTTGATCATATATATTTTTTACTTTTTAGATTCCTCTCATCAAGACGAACTAATAAAAAAAATTTTTGATGCAAAACTAAAAAATGAGAAATTTTTTTTTATACAAAGGTAAAAAATAGTACTACAGGATTATTAAGCCAACTCCATTTTATCACCCCTCCATAAAATGTTCATTTTATGAGATTTTCATAAAATGCACCTAAAATCTATAGGAGAACAAAGCCTAAGTTATTACTCAAATGAATTATATTCAAATTTTTAAGCAAACGATAACGCTATTCCTTCCTCTCAATGTTATGAATGTAATTAATAAATTTTTACCCAAAATAATACTTAATTAGGAGTTTTTCAAAAGGAAAATTCTACCGGTTGCCCATTGGGCGGACAACAAAAGTACTCTTACCGGTCAAAAAGCATTCTTACTGGTAAGAAAACACTTTTATCATCCGTCCAATGGGTGGATAATAGAAGGACTATTTTTAAAATGCTTCATATCAAATGAGGTTTTTTCACGAAGTTAACATTTAAAAAGTGAGGGCGGATATGCTATGCTAGCCCTTACTCAAATTTTGACTCAAATTTGAGTAAATGGTGCATTTGGTACGAGCCTCTCCAACTCTTTACTCATATTTTGAAAGAGTTTCGCCGTTGACCGAAGAGCCGAAAACACCACAACATCCCCATCACCACCAGACAACCACAAACACTACTAATGCAGAAAGTTCCATGACCACCGCCCGTCACCACCTGGCGCCGCCTAAAAATAGCCGCTAGAAATTTGGGTTTTGGTCTCCATTAATTTGGTTCAAAAAAAAAAACCAAAAAAACTCTCCATTTGGTATACATGAAACATAAAACTTCATAGAAGAAGAGATATTAGTCCAGAAATAGAAGAAGGAAGATATGAATTTGTACCGCAATTATATACTAGTATAATTTTTTTGTATAGGAGTATATAAAAAATATAGATATGAATTCGTACACACGAATATGTACTAGCCCATTGGTACTTCCGCCATCTCTTGATGGCACAGGGAAAAAAAGAAAACTACTTAGATTATTAATTTGGTCAAACTTTTGATTTCGTTTTGGTTTTGTGTGGTTGTTTCAAAAAATTCGAAAAACAGAAAAAAAGCCTCGACCTTTTGGATTCAATTCACATTTGTGTCTCAAATCCAAAATAAATACTATGTTCTTTTACTTCAAATCAAGTTAGGTGATGCGGGAGTTTTCTAGAGCTTGCATATGTAAGAGTTTGGTGTACTAGATACACCTTTATATTAATTTAGTTATGGCATGCAATAGAGACATTAGTCAGGCTTTTTATAATCTCACTTCCTTGTTCACTCCAGCTGATTTAACAATATGGTTTAAAGTCATGAATAAGTACTTTTAGACATGACCAAACATGTAGCGCCTCGGTGATGAGTAGTCGATTGCCTAATTTAGTCGTTAGACCACCGCGCGCGGCCAACTTTTATAACATTGATTGATTGTAAATTGTATCCCCACCTCTTCATTGGGAAAATTATGGGTCCATTACCTAAAACCTAAAACACACGCTTTCCTCGCCTCTCCATACCATATTAACATTTATATATACAAGTGATGATGGTCATGGATACCCATACCATATTAACCTAGGACTTCATTTCCATTCTGGGTAGTAACAAGCATCTATATTCTTATATATACAAGTGATGATGGTCATGGATATCCAATAGATCAGCCGTAGCGGCTATATCATTATCTCTATTTCTTCAGACGCTATCAGTAATAGGAATAGAATCAATCTAAGTAAGGCGCAAGCAATTTGGGACTTTAACAAGGCGATAGGTATTGGTTACAATGGTGATGATGGGGAAGTGATTAGTAAGATTGCTCAAATGGAGGAAAGCAATGAGGAGCGCTGCAAAGCTATGTTAGCTGAGGAGGGAAGGAATATGGATTAATGGGGTTTTCTTTTTTAGGTTAAGGTGGTGTTATTGGGTTTTGGGTGTTGGTTTTTGTGATTGTTGTGTTCCGTAATTGGGGTTCAGGTGTAGGCTGTCTTATTTGTTTGGTTGTCTTCTTGTCAGCCTTTCAATCTTTTGGGTCTCGAGAGGCATTTAGTTGTTTTTTTCTTGTCCCGTCTAATCTTGTATCTTTGATACTCCGTATTAGATTAATAAAATCTTTTTTGCCATGCGCAAAAAAAATGGATATCCAATAGTCTTAACTCTTACCCAGAGTGGAAGAATATGTCTGGGTCTAAAATGGGACAATCAGTAGTATTTAATAAGGGACTCTGTCCTTAAAAAAGTTGTAATGGAGTGTGGGAATAGCAAGGACCCCAATGAGAAGCAGGCAAAAAAAAAGAAGCAGCAGCTATGCTATTCACTCTGCCATGACCTATTCTAAACAGGCACAGTAGGAAATTTAAAATTCTATTGATGGAAAAGAATCTTTAAATGTGGCATTGGTTTAGGTTATGACAGGAATGGATATCGACCTACTAACAAAGGGGATAATAGCAAACAAATCCATCTATGAGACTTTGGATTAAAATACAATTTTGGGTTATGTTATTCCTGATTTTTCTAATGTTCTGGTAGAAATATAATCCATAGACTATATGGATAAGCAGGATTTTAAACGATGCACATCTCTTTCCAAAAGCATTGAGTTATCAAAGTAAACTCAATATATCCCTTTTGAGCTATAAAATGATCCAAAAAACTAACTTTCATCCTCTTTATTATTATTATTATTATTATTAGTATTATTATTATTTATTTTTATGAGCTTTCTACCCTTCTTTTGTGAAAGAAAAACCTGTCTTATCTCCTCCTATCGGCAGGAGAATTTATGCTCAATTTAAGGGTTAGGATCATCTCCGATCTAAGTTTTAGGAATTTGGGGGCCCTGCTGTGCAATAGGTGCATGGCCCCGTGCCATGCACCCATCCAGCCGTCTATTATGAAAATGCACGGCTTGGATCAAACCTAACTCCATGTGAGAGTCATTGCTTGGATTTGATCTGAGCTGTGCATTTTCGTAACGGACGGCAGGATGGGGTGCATGGCACGGTGCCATGCACCTAGTGCACAGCAGGGACCCCTTGTCCAACTTTTGGACCGGCTGAATTGTCTTAATCTTGACCGTACATCGCTGTAACTAATGATTCAGATTTCCTCAAAAACTTAATCTTGACCGTACATTGATGTAACTAATGATTCAGATTTGCTCAAAAACTTTTACCATTAATAGTTTTTGAACAAATCAATACCATTATTGCAGAAAATGGACGGTCTAGATTTGAACCGTCACATCTAGTCTAAGGGATCCTTTGGCAAAAAAACAAAAAACAGTTTTTTGGTTTCTTCGTTTTGTCTTTATTCAATTTTTTTTTTGACATTTTGTAGTTTTGCATCAAGTTTTTGTGGTTTATGGATTCGTTCAAAGGGTATAAAATTATGGTCGAAACTATTTTTTTTTTTAATAAAGCCAAAATTAAACCAATAAACTGGTTTATTTTGGTTTATTTTCTGCTTTATTAAAAAAAATATTACTTTGGACTATAATTTTATACTCTTTGGATTCGTCTCGTAAACCACGAAAACTTGACGCAAAACTAACAAATGCAAAAAAATTTGAATAAAAACAAAACGAAAAAACCAACTTTGCATTTTTTTTGTCAAAGGAGCCCTAAATTAAAGACAGGAGAGGATCCATTTCCTAAATTTAAATGTATTTCCTGTACTTGCAGCTCTGTGTAAAAGGAGCCAATTGGAAAGCACAAGCGGTTACGGAGAGAGAGAGAGTGGAGTAGGAGTGATTTCTTGTGGGTTCCTGCAAAAGGCCACACTTTTTCTTCAGGAAAAAGTACAAATTCCACTAATGGTCCCCATAATTTTGCAAGTATTTGAGTTTAGGCCTCATAAGTTTAATATGATCAGTTCAAACCGCTACTATTTCATTTTTTTTTCCGTGAAGTTGCACCCTTGTTCTTAGTGGCGGATACAGGATTCCTATCGTGGGGGGACCAAAAAATATATATTCATAAATTAGCATCAAAATATCATCCTTATATATTAATAAAACAATTTTGAGGGGATATTTCGTCATAATTTTTACAAACAAAAGCTAAAATATAGTAGAAAAATTGAGATAATTGGGGGGTGATCGGGGGCCCGAGCCTGCTCGTCCTCTATTAATATTTCACATGGAAATAATAGATCGACGTGGAGCACAAGTAGTGATACAAAAACTACCTATTTAAATATTTAATTCACCAGGATAAGTTTTCCCTGTAGGGTAGAGTCGTTCAATTTTTTGGCTACCGTCAAAAGTTCGGCCCATGTTGTCTTGTTGTTTGAAATAGTAAGGGAATGTGACAAATAGACGACACGGACGCAACTGAAAATATATTTCCTTTTTCCAAACAAAAATACTGAAAATGCCGGGGTCCGAATTAATGAAGTTGAAAATGTGGAAAAACCAACTACGGGGACCAATAGTGTCGTTACCTGAAACAGAAAATATGTTGTTATTCTAATTGTACTTCCGCATTTTCCGTCTTCAAAACCAAACAAAACCAGACGCCCTGTGACAGGATTTTCAAATGATTTTCAACTCTCCTATCAATTACTCTGCAGAAGCCGATCAAAGCAACCCAAACAGAATAATCAAATAGCTTTCTTCATCGAGAAGGAGAGAAGAAACGAGTTGGATGAGACCCCTGAAGGATTAAACGTTGCAATGCTCTTTTGAGAGAGAGAGAGAGAGAGGAAAAAAATAGTCCGGACGCTTTTGTGGTGGCTACTTGGACTATAAAGCTTTGATCTTTTCTTCCTCTTGTGTCTACCTCAGTTGGGTTTTGTTTCAGAAGGATTTCCTCTCCAAGAATCGCAACGAAAACCGAGGTTTCTTTTTCATTTCCTTTCCCATGTATCTATCATATTCCTCTTACATGGGAAATGATTTGCAATCCTTTGTATCTGCAGTTTCCTTCCGGAGAAGCATGAACATGGTTTGAAGGCTAGAACTTTGTATGGAGGGTCACAGAGTTGGACAGACTGGTTTGTCAGATTCAGGACCTTCAAATTCAAACCACCATAGTCCATATACAGTTTTTCATGCGATTAATCCTACCAGTGGCTTCATGTATTTTTCTCCATTGGAAATTTTTAATTTTAATTAATGGGTTTGAGTTTTCTGCTTGTTTCTGACATGGGTTCTGAACAATATTTCTGTCTCAGTAATCAAGGAGGATCTGCTTTTGATTTTGGAGAGCTAGAGGAAGCTATTGCACTGCAAGGGGTGAAGATCAATAATGATGAAGCTAAAGCGCGTAGGCTTCTCCTTTTCTCCTTTTTGTGACGTTTGGTTTGAAAATTTCCATAGAGGCAGCAGTGGGGAAGGCTTACTATTTCCAGTAGAGGAATCATTTTGGATGATGGAGTGAGTTGGCGTGGGGTTTCAATTAAGGAAACCTTTACTGACTCCATAACTGCAGTAAAAAAGAGAGAAATGAAAAAAAGGGAATTGGGTTTCCTGCCTTTATGAGTTTTGAAAAATGCTGCAAGTTTTATTTCCCTGATGTTGCTTTTCTGTGATTCTGTTGCAGCTTTATTTACCACACCCAGGTCTGCTGCAACTCTGGAAATGTTCCCTTCTTGGCCTATGAGATACCACGACACCCCAAGAGTTGTTTCCTCATTTCCATCCTTTCTTTGACCATTTCAATTTTTATTTTTCATCTTTTAGGGAATACCCAAATGAAAACTGATGTCTTTGGTAGTTTTGATGAAATTTTGGGTGTTGTGTAGATACCCATTTGCAAAAAATTGGTGGGTTTTTTTTCCTTATCTTTGACCATTTGTTCATAAACGAGCTGAAAAACAAACTTGAATATTCTGACTTGGGTTTGGTTGCATTTTTGGGTGACTAAAAATTCCAATTTGAATAACTTGGGGGTTCTTTTTGTTTGTCACAGGGCAGTTCACAATCAGGAAATAGTACTGACTCTCATTCAAGTAAGGCTGAGGCTCATCTTGACCCAGAATCTCCCATGAGTAGAAAAGATTCTTCAGATTATCAGGCTTTTGATCAGAAGCATCTTCTCCAACAGCAGCAGCAACAGCAACTTGAGATGACAAATGATGGCAATAGAGCAGGATCATCACAGGCTCAAATCACTCAACCAGCTACCAAACCCACCTCAGAAAAGGTTCCTCTCTCTCTCTCTCTCAGCTAGCTACAAAACTTTGAGAAGATCAGTCAAGGCAGGGTTTTTATGGTTTCCGGGGAGTAATATTTTGATTCCAGTCTGACATGAAAAAAGAAAGAAAGAATGTGAGAGAGATGGAGAGTTGTGCCCAACGGCCCCCCACATCCTATCCATAAGGAAAAAGAGAGAATCTTTACAACAGTTACCAGTGTTCTTTATCATCCTTTAATGCAAAAATTCCTCCTCTCCTGGCATTCCCCACTGTAGTTATCTTTTAGGCCTTAATCCATCTTGGGACTAGAAACTCAAATGGCAGGTAATGACATAGACTGAGGGACTAAAACCCTGTAATAATCATCAACTGCCTCAAAATCAGTAATCAATCAGCAATAGAAGAGAAGTTATGCTTGTCCAATGTCCAGACAAGTAGAGAAGTGTGCCTCTCCTTTCAGTCACTTTGAGATTTTTTTTTTCTTTAAAATTGTATTTTTTGATTGTGAGAATAATGAAGATTTTGGGTTAAAAGGGTTAGCCGGTGGATGAGTGTTGTGTCCAGATATCGCGGTCCTAGCATTTTTCGTCCCTTGTAAAACTAATATGAAAGTTTCGAATAAATGGGCGTTTCTAGCTTAAATCGATGAGATTTTGAGTTTGGCTTTTGGTGTTGCAGAGGAAGGGAGTTGGTTCGACATCCGGAAAAGGGCTTGATGCTAAGGTAATCAGACAAACATACCCATAATGTGGAGTTTTTACCATGTTTAATTCTAGCAAAAAATGAGTATGAATATAATCCTTGAATTTGTACGCTTAAAATTTGATGCTTAAGTTGGAAGTTTGTGCTATGATTACAGACATTGAGACGTTTGGCTCAAAACAGAGAAGCTGCAAGGAAAAGCAGACTTAGAAAAAAGGTATGGGTCATTTTCAGACCACGGGAAATAGAAATGTCTTTAATCCAGCAATTAGTAGCTTTAGAATTACAAATCTTACCCACCCAATTAATGGTTTTTTTTTTTGTTCCGGGCCAGCTTGCGTCCAGTTAATATAGTATTTGTTGTTGGCTATTTTAACTCAAACCCATACCGTAAATCATAATCCGTTTGTCATCTAGAGTACCCGATATGGCAAATAGAACTGTGTCCACCCCTAATTGTTTTTTCTTTGCAAGGGTTGATTGGGGCCTTCTAGGGTACTATTGGAGACCTAGTCAGCCTTATTATTCTCCTCGTTCATATTAGACTAGTAAGATTCGTCTGTTGATTTGGACCCTTCATTAAGGTTTTAATTAAACTCGAATCATGTAAATTATTCTTCGTAATATTGTGTGATTGCTTCATTTTTGGTCAACAATCTTCACTTAATCTCTCTTCCCAATTATATATGGAGCAGGCTTATGTGCAGCAACTGGAATCAAGCAGGATCAAACTCACCCAGTTGGAGCAAGACCTTCACCACGCTCGAGCTCAGGTTTTTGTGTATAATTATTTAGTGGTTCTCGGGCATGGCCACGTGTCCCTTCAGGACCTTTTACCACCACACCATTACGTGAGATCCATTACCTTCATATTATTATTAAACATCCTTCTTCTTGTCTGTTATTATTAGCAGGGATTGTTGTTGGGAGGTGCTGGTGGACCTGGTGGAAATATCAGTCCTGGTAAGATTTTTCTAATTTTCTATGTGGTTGAACAGTCAACTTTTTCACGTTTATTTATTTCACTATTGTAGTTTTATTTTACATGGACTTATAAAAAAAATCTACCAATAACTTGGACATACGCATTGATCGATACTCACACAACGGTGATACTCCGGATTTTGTGGCACTAAGTTCCATGTAGACTAAAATAGTAAACCTCGCCCTAATTTAAAAGTTGAAGTATGAAAAAAAAAATTGTGTATTCATTGAGAAAGTTTGTTAGTAAAAGATAACAAGAAGTTGTTGTTTTAGTAGCCAAATAAATTTCTATTTTCTTTGGAGAATTTTCATTTAGCGACCGATTATTTTTACTAGGTTTTGAAACCATTCCAGACAAAAAGTAAGCCTTTCACCAAGCAAATTAAGCACTCAAATGTCTCTGCCATTGTTCTGTCAAATTGTGGGACAAGATAAAAAGGTTGCCATTTGAACAAGAATTTTGGGAGACTAGTTTGTACCTCACATTTCAAACTTGTATTTTTGTGCTCTGAATTCTTTTGTTTGACAAAAATGAATGATGGATTTGACTTGATCAATCTTGACTCTGACTCTGACTTCATCTTCATTTTATGTTTCTGGTTGTTGATTAAGAAATTCAGAAGAACTTTTAACCAATTGATACTGTACCATTTTGCCCACCAAAATTAGTCTCCATACCTCACAAATCTCAAATCACGTGGCTATTTATTTTGAATTTGCCAAGATGATGAACGCATTTATTCTCATGAGACAAAGACTAGAGGTTTTAGGATTCCAACTTGTCAAAAATGGTTCTCAACTTAATGCAACTGTCAAAAGCATACTTTTCCGGGTGGTTGTCGTCGTTCTTCATTTGTATTATTGGAGCAGGTGCTGCAATATTTGACATGGAATACGCGAGATGGTTAGAAGATGATCTCAGGCACATGTCGGAGCTCCGGACAGGGTTGCAAGCGCATTTACCAGACCACGATCTTAGGAAAATAGTAGATGGGTATGTTGGCCATTACGATGAAATTTTTCACTTCAGGGGAGTTGCTGCCAAAACAGATGTCTTCCATCTCATAACCGGAATGTGGACTACTCCGGCTGAGCGCTGCTTCCTCTGGATGGGTGGTTTTCGGCCCTCCGAGCTAATCAAGGTTTTAACAAATCTAAGATTTTTTGCTTCTATATAAGCATGCATGTCACTTATAATGGTTATCATTTTACCGTGAAGTTCAAATGAAAATATGTACCATATGAAAACAAGAAAAGACCTTGAAACCTGAAAATGGAGAAAAATTTCAATGCAACTGTCACTTGTAGCACCCTCTCACATATCGTGGATTCCATGCATGTGTAGGTCCGTCCGACCCGATGTAACGAGAGACGTTACAAATGAACGCGTGCATTGAAAATTTTCTCTTGAAAATGGTCCTTTTCATGAGTTATGAAAGTTCACTTTAGCATTGACATGTTATATCAACCACCCCTAAATTATTGAAAAGGTTTTCAGACCAATACAGTCTAAATTTTCTTGACCAAACTACCCCTCCCCTGAAAAAATTCAAGTGATGACTCTCCACAACTTTCATACCAATTACAGTCTAAATTTTCTTGACCAAACTGCATTGGCAGATATTGTTCAACTCTTTTGACTTATTCTGGGATTCTTTTGATACTGAACATCAGATGTTGATAACCCAACTAGACCCATTAACAGAGCAACAAGTGATGGGGATTTACAGCCTCCAACATTCCTCACAACAGGCTGAGGAGGCCCTCTCCCAGGGCCTGGAACAGCTACAGCAGTCTCTTATCGACACCGTTTCTGGTGGTGGCTCTCTCAGTGATGGCATGCACCATATGGCTGTTGCCATGGGCAAGCTCACCAATCTCGAAGGCTTCGTTCGACAGGTAACAAAATCATCACTAAACCACTTAATAGTTATACTAGTAGTAAACAAATTCATCGATAAAAACCCTACAGGCTACAACGACAGGCCAAAATATGAGCCAAAAATTGCCCCGGGCCATTTCTTTGGCCAAAGTTGGCCGGAAAAATGGCCATTGACATTTTTTCTAGTGGCTGGGATTGAGTGTGATTCTATGACTAGGATGTGAGAGTGATCTAACGTTACAAATTAATTTGGCCAATAAATAGCATGGTACCATTGGAGAAATTTTGCCAAAATTTGGCAAAATCATACCGTAGCAAGCCAAAAAATAGGTTTGACTTCCACAAATTGGCTCCAACCACTAGAGATGCTCTAATATGTTGTTGCTATTGCCTTTTCGTCAAACTTCAAAAGATGATATTTTGTATTTTTCTGAGCATAAAAAATATTTAGTCCATGGATTTTCTGACAAAATCTTTGGTCAATAATTCTGTGGGAGTACACTCTGTGACTACGAAATCTAATCTATATTTTTTAATGCATATCTATTTGAACTAGTTTTTTGTCCATCCAATGCCGTTTGAACTAGTATTTTTGTCCATCCAATGCCGTTCAAAAGGTGCTTTGAATGTGATACGTTATTATAATAACTCTTTCATACCTATCAACATCATTATATAAGTATTTAGGAAATGCTTTTTTGAATTTATTGCTCAATAATTCGACCTGAGATCTAATTTTTTAATTATGACTAGAATGATAAAATAAACATATGGGAATAGTTCTTATACTCATGGATAAGACTAAGGCATAAGGGCTTTAAAATTTTGTGTGAGTCTATAACATATCTTTCCTTGCACAAGGCCCATCTCAACTTTTTTTTCCCTATAACTGGATGTCCGGGCCAACTTGCACACACCTCGACTAATTCCGGGGTTCTAGAGGTAACGACTGGGCAATACCCCTAGTGGGCCCAAAAGGCAAGGCGAATCGAATCTCAGACCTTAGGTGGAAGTAAACCCCTAAGTCCCAAGGCAAGACTACTTGACCAACCCCTTGGGAGTTGGGCCCCGTCTCCACTTGTATATGATGCCTGTGTTTTGATGTTTATCATATTTTGGTTATATTTCTTCTCCCTCTTTTGGTACATAGCCGCTGGTCCTTTTGTCCGGACATTAATTCGATGCTTGATAATTTTGGATCTTAGGCTGATAATTTAAGACAACAAACTCTTCATCAACTACGACGAATATTAACAGTCCGACAAGCTGCAAGATGTTTTTTGGTGATTAGCGAGTACTACGGCAGACTACGAGCCCTCAGTTCCCTTTGGGCGTCTCGGCCTCGAGAGTAAGATCTAAAACATGAATTAGTACACATTACTAGCTAGAATGATCTTTTGTCTCTTTTTTTTTTCCCACAATTGTTATTTTACCCTTTCTCATCTTTTTTTTAGGACTTTTATGGGTGATGATAATTCCTGCCAAACAACCACGGATTTGCATATGGTGCAATCTTCACAACACCACTTCTCCAACTTTTGATCAAGATCATAATAGGTGGGAAAAGATCTGATGATGATGATGAAGAATTTCCACAGCTTATTATGAGAGGATTTTTCTTTTGTATTCAGCTTCTTTTTCACTTAATTAAGCTATTTATTATCTTTATAGTAATTAAGTTATGTAGCCAGCCCTGTAGTTTGAAGTAAACAAAGAGGAAAAGAAAATTATGGAATGTGTAGGGATCTCTTGGAATGAAAATATGCAGATGTGATCTTGTTGTAATTAGTTCAAACTTGCATATATAATGAGAGAATTAAAGAGAAAGCGCGCCTAATTATATTTTGAATTACGTGCACTAGGTACCAATGAACTTTAGGGCATTCACAATGGGCTCTTTATATTTGGCTCCTAAAGTTGACACATAAGTGAAAGTGGGGTCCAATTTTGTTTGTTAAGGACTTGCTAATTTAGGAGTGTAAGAGCACTCTAATAGACTCTAAAATTGGCTCCTAAACTATGTCATAAGTCTATTTATGGACACAAAAATGTAAGGGGGTCCCCCATTCTCCCCTCCCTCTTCTCCTTCTCTCTTTCTCCCTTCTCTTCACTCCCAACTCCCTCCCTAAACTTAGCTAATGTGGTAAGAGTCATATTAAGGAATCATCCTTAAGAGCTTCTATGGGTAGCCCATTGAAGACCATAACTGAGCAATGAATTGCTAAATGTTAGGAGTCTCACCTACGAGCTTTTTTAAGAGCCCACTGTGGATGCCCTTATGTTAGGGATGGAAAAATGCCCCACCCCTAACCCGCCCCGCCCCGCCCTGATTAGGGCGGGTTTTTTTTTTT
Organism: Vaccinium myrtillus; assembly: GCA_016920895.1. Taxonomy (NCBI): domain Eukaryota; kingdom Viridiplantae; phylum Streptophyta; class Magnoliopsida; order Ericales; family Ericaceae; genus Vaccinium; species Vaccinium myrtillus. The sequence goes on along the minus strand of CM029275.1, from coordinate 11,950,120 downwards.
TATATCAAATTTTCGGGTACCGGGGCAGGTATGGGGGGAAATTAGAAAAACCCGGCCAGGTTCGGGTCGGGGTTGGGTATATATTACCCCCGCCCCGTTACCCGCCCCAAACTCGCCCCAAAATATATTTATATAAAATTATACTTTTAGTTTAATCTAATTATCATTATACTAAAGATATTATATTTTTATCCTAATTTTATTATCATTCTACTAAAGAAACTTTCATTCTTAGTTTAATATTTTAACCATTACACTAAAATATCACTTTATTTACATGTATTTACTTTTATTTTCCTTTTAGATTAACAAACTTTTAAAATTTCTAACGAAGCGGGGCGGGTAAACCCGTCCCCCGATCGGAGCGGGAACGGGGTACCCAAAAAATACCCGGTCAGGATCGGGTATGCCAAAAACCCGCCCTGCCCCGCCCCATTAGAAATTTCAACTCCCTATAGTTTAAAATAACACATGATAATTTGTATTGTATTTAACTTTTACCGATATTTTAGTTTTGTTAGGGGTGAGCAAAACAACCGTCGTCAAACTGTGAATCCAATCCAAACCAATTTAGATGAAGGGTTTGGTTCGTTTTCTTATAATGTGGTTTGGTTCCAGTTTTAAAAAAGGGTTTTGTTAAAATGTGCCTCATAGGCACATGATAAGGTTCATTAAATGAGTCTACTTATATCCACTTTTATAGAAAGTAGTAAAAGTAATAGATATATTTGGATTTCCCATGCAAAAAGTAGTAAAAGAATTTGTGTCTATTGTTTATAACTTAGATTTTCCATGCAAACAAAGGTTTAATTATACTCATTTAATGAACCTTCATGTGCCTGGGGGGCACATTTTAACAAACCCTTAAAAAAAATTCGAAACTGTGATAAAAGTTTTGGCTTGTAGATTTACATAGACGGTTCCAGTTCCAAACCGATCGGAACCGTATAATATATATATTTATTGAACAATGATAGGTACACACCCTCTCAACCACTCCCCACCACACTCTCTCTCACATTTGTGGTGGGGTCCACTGGGACCCACCGGGTGAGCCCCACCACACATGTGAGAGAGGGTGTGGTGGGGAGTGATTGAGGGGGTGTGTACCTATCATTTTTGATATTTATTATATGTGCAATTTGTTGAGATACACGGAATGAACATTTTTTCTTAGTCAATTAATTTTCTAATCTAATGTTTCATTCCACCTTGTATATTCATTAACTTCCAAGATTAAACTCCTTAATTTCTATATTTGATAACCTGTTCCTATGATTTCATACACTAAACCATAAACATGCACGGCTTGATTTTTTTTTTTTTTTGAACATGTCAAGTCAATTCATAAAAAACGCTATCCGGCAACGATTACATCAATAAATAGGAATGCACCAAAACTACTAACAATTGAAATAAGTACGGCTTGGTTAGGCTTTCAAGGGCCACCGACTTGTAGACACACCTGCCTAAGCAGACCCGACACCTTCGGGACGGGATGATGAATCCTATCAAGGTTAGCAGTAGAGAATCCAAAAGGAACGGATACCCAGCACAGACCAGAGAACATTGCAGCACATATGCAATCAATAACAAACTATCAAACAAAAGAACTAAAAAAAAAGTAAAAAAACTAATCTGAACTCAAACTGTTTCAACCGATTCCCCCAATGAGTCTCTCACAGAGTTGGAACGAGTTGCACCACCGAGTAGCAGACCATTTGCACCTTCGGAATAAGGACCAAGCTCCAAGGCCGGCCGCCTGCGGATCTGGAGCTTTATTGCGTCAGGGGGGCCAAAACCACCCGAGTTCAACCCATCGTCAGATCTACATCCAAGGTCCCGAGGCAGACGACAGAGAAAGGTACTGAGGTGGAGGTGAAGATGGAGAACGGAGTGGTGGAGAACGGTGGATGTTGGTGGCGGTTAAATGAAGATGGAGAAACGGTTGGGTTGATGGGGCTAGTGGGAAAGAAAACGGTGGAGGGGGTGGTCGTAGGTGAGGGGTGTCCATGGAGTCAAAATGGCGGGGGGTTGGGGCGAGAGGGCGGCAGTCCCACCCCCAAAAGCAGTGATCAAATCAAAGAGGGGAGGAAAGGGGAGAGATGGAAGGATAGATCTGGTGGTAGGGTTGGAAAATTTGGGACAGCGGCTGGGTGGGGTAAAAACCCTAGTGAGAGAAAAAGAAGGAGACCCCGCTCCTACAGATAACTGGATTAAAACGAGTTTTGTTAAAATAAAAAAGCCTCCCTAACATCAACAACTAAAAAAGAGTAGAATAACAATAATCATTGAAGAAATAGGACCACGTAATAGAGTACTAGATTCAAAAATTAGTTACCGAGCAAAAAGATTAGGAAATCACATATATTCACACATTATACGCATCCTTGAGCACGTGCAGTTGCCTAAAATAAAAAAGAAGCCCTCTTATTCTTTCTTTCTAGTCCATGACATTCCGTTATTTTACTCAACTTTCCACAAGATAATAAATTTAATTTTACAAAGATTTTATCACGCGTTTTTTTTTTAAACGGAAAACAACATAAATCAGTCATGCATTATATCTTGTATTCCGCAGGGTTTGTCAACTTGTGGCGATTCCGCTATGGATTTGGCTGTAAACTTTTAATTGCAATCGATCAACTCTCAATTTTACGGTGATGAAATGAGAAATATCACTGCAAATGGAGATCGATTTAGTCATGAGATTCTGTGGTTATTGATTCACTTATTACAATATAAAATTCTTACTAAACTATGCTTAGAGGATATAAACTACAAGGTCCCGTGCATCGCATAAATTATTTGCTTCTTACTGTATAACATGATTTTTTTCATTGCTCTTCTATTTTTTGACCAATTTGTACAATCCCTCGAGGGCGCTTCTCTCTCCCTCGCCAAACCCTAGCAATCTATTTCTTGCGGTAATTGGACTTGACTGTAAATTTTAAACTGAGATCAACTCTCACACATGACGACATAAGAGCATCCCCATTTGGCTACCTATATTAGCTTTTAAGTTAATATAGGGAACCAAACCCCCCAAAACCCCAAAAAATCAAGCTCTCTATTCCTCCTCCTCAAATTATTTTTGCTACAGTGCCTACTCAAATTTGAGTAGGCACTGTTCACACACTTTTTTTTTTTATTATTATTTCTTCCGGTTGCTTTTTCCCCGGTTGACGCGTCCAGAAGAGAGAGGGGGCGGGGAACAGGAGTTGGGGATTCTATTTGGTGTTTTTTGGGATAATTTCACCTGTGCGTTCTCTGGTTTGAGTTTGGAATTTCTCTCGTCAATCTCGGTTAGGTTTTGGTAAGTAGTTCATAACTCATTCCTGTATTGTCCTGTGTTATTATTGTACTGCTTGCTGGCATTTTTTAAGCCTCCAGGCCCTTGAATTTATTGAGATTGACATTTCTTAAAGTTTAGTGCATTGCATCAATTATTGATTCTTATTTTCTTTTATTTTTTTGTCATTTTATTTTCACCCAATTTCTACAACCCCTGGAGGGCTTATTGCGCACGCGCGCTCTCTCTCTCTCTCTCTCTCTCTCTGCGCTGCACCCTAGTAATCTATTCTTGCGGCAATTCCACTGTGAACTACTCCCTTCGTCCCTTTTTAAATGATACCTTTGGAAAACATGTATTTTTGTAGCAGCTAAAAAATGCACTTCCGTAGCATGTTTTTAAATTTTTTTTTGCACCAAATTAAAATACTCAATCAGCACTTTAATTTGGTATAGAAAATTTTAAATATATATATATAAAGAAATACTCCCTCCGTCCCTTTTTAAGTGTTTAACTTTCCATTTTGGGCTGTCCCTAAATAAGTGTGTGGTTTGAAAAGTTAATGGGTAAAAGTTTGTACAATTATCATTTTGCCCTTTTGAAAAGTTAGTGGGTAAAGAGTTAATGAGTAAAAGTGGAGGATAATTTTGGAAAGTAGAGGTAAAAGTTGATGTGAATAGTGTAAAGTGGAGGAAAAAGTTGATGTGAAAAGTGTAATGATGACGTTTCTTTAATAAGTTGGATTTACGAAGCAACACATTTAAAAAGGGACGGAGGGAGTATGTTTTTTAGGGGTTTGAAATTACACGTATTCCGATAGAGATCACTTAAAAAGGGACAGATGGAGTAATTGACTGTGATATGAGGTTCACAGTGATGAAACGAGAGATATCAAATGCAAAAGGAAATCGATTTATTTATAAGATTCTATGGTTAATTGATTTTTTATTGTGAAAGAATACAAATCTGAATTACATCAAACTGGAAACATTCATAGGTGGTGAGATTCGAAACAAAGTCAACAATCATTATAACACCAACTCAACTGATAACCCCATTAAGCGCAGAAATAACCCAACAAATACAAGTAGAAGAACACTGACACGCATGTGGAGAGATTCGAACTTCTAACATCTTAGTGAAATGCAGGAGTCCTGGCCAACAAAACTAACCATAGCTAGATAATTAAATAATCATCCTAGGTAGGCGTACCAAGTAAGTTTTCATCCCAGTTAATTTGAACGGTTATTTTTTCATCCGGATATTTAAATAAATTCAATTTTACCCCTATTTTTAAAAATATGTTTACTACATGTATAGCAAAAAAAATTTGGAACTAAAACTTAAAGTTGAAGGTCCTAGATGTGATTATAGGATATGGATATATACCAGTTTTCACCCCCACCTCTCTACGACTGCGTCACCATCAACCTTCTCCGACTCAGCACCATCTCCAAATAAGCCCCACAGAATCCCCTAGATTTTATCTTCAATTGTAACTACCAAAATCATCATATCCAATTATCACTACCCATCCCATCGTCCATCTATTGTAACGATCTTCCCTAGCTGACCTTCTAACTTTTAGTCTAAGGTCATCTCTAGTGCACTACATAAATGAGTACCCCAAAGTGTCCTACCAAGTTAACTAAGAAAAACTCAAAAAATGCTCTCTAGTGCACAAAAATTGACTCCCTAAAATCCTAGGTGGCACCCCTCACTCCCTAAAATGCCCCAGGTCACTACCTAAATTTGGAGAGAGAGAGAGAGAGAGAGAGATAATGAACATATATAGGTAGTCCATTAAAGTGCATTCCTCCTTAGCTAGCTAACTAAGTTCTTAGTACATAAAATAGGACCCCACATGTGCAAATATTTTTTAGGTAGTGCTCTAGAGATGCTCTAACCACGTGGTTCAAAAGGTTAACCTCAAATTAATAGTAGTTGGTAGCGTTTCATTATATTCTAGCAAATTTTTCTATATCTGCCCAATGTGGGACTTGCCCACGGTGTAAGACTTGGGCTATTAGAATCTCGTCACCTTGTGATGCAATGTCCTCGTTGCATTGACCCATTAATCTTTTCCCGGTGACTATGGTGTGTAACACTTAGCTCTGCACAACACTTTGCTCCTTCTCATGGATTCAAGAGGTGAATCGTGCAGATTCTAGAAGTGGCCCCCAACATATAGACGGGTGTTATGCTTTGACCTATTAACCTTTAGCCTAACGTCGTGGCTCAAAAGGTTAACCTCGAGTTATATAGTAGCTCAATGCGTGCTCTTATATATTGAACTTAAGTTCCCTTGCCCACTGATGTGGGACTTGGCTATCACAATTTATGCGGTGATAACTGTGATGAGGTAACTTTTTTTCCTGGATGGACGGCGGCGGTGATGGCGACGACGGATATATTTTTCGTATAAACATGTTAAGATTATGGATGTGATCAATGTTCAACATGATATATTCGCGATTTTGAATTTTCCTCTAATTTCCGTTTGAAATAGTCAATCAAATTCTCCTGATTAGGAAACTTCATTTATAAAAATTCTAATCATATCTCCCTTAATTAGAAAACTAAAATTACATATATTAATATGTATCATTATAAAAGGGTACCTACGGTATTTTACAAGTAAAAAGGATGAAAACATGACTATTCAAAATGACCAAGATAAAAAGTTACGGCGCCTCATGAAAAAGGATCAATAACTCTTTTAAATATTATATCTACGCATTATTCCTCAATTAACTGGGACTTAAAAAAAATCAATCATTAAAAAATGGGGGCCGTTAAGATTTTTCTGACATATAGATAAAATAGAGGACAACGACTTGGTCCTCTAATCTTCGATGCTTAGATTCGTTAATATATGACAAAATCATTAATTAAATTTCCCTTAATGTACGACTAATTGCCTCGACGCTTTTTATTCTATTTTTTTTTAACAATAAAAGAAGAAGCTCCTTAATCTTTGAACGCTACGAATACGAAGACTAAAAGGAAAGAGGATATCATGATATCACAACCGAAGACGAACTGATGCAGATCAGATTTTGGAAACCTAGCAGTTTATTAGTATTTATTTTATTGTTTCAATTTTAATATTTTGTTAGGAGATTACTAGTTTAGAGTTATTTAGTTTCTTAATTTAAGTTGATTCAATTTCCTATTTTATGTTTTCTTGTTTTACAAGAATTAGGGTTGCTAGCTAGTAGTTTATTTGCTTTTTTAGTTTTAGGGTTGCTAGCTAGTAGTTTATTTTCTTTTTAGTTTTAGGGTTGCTGCTAGTATAAATAATTGATGTACGCCTTAGGGCAAAAGGGAGTTTTTTTTGGAGTTTTTGAGTATTATTGAATGATAAAAGAGTCTAGAGAGCGTTTTCTCTAAACTTTCGTGTTTGTGTTTGATTGTTGCACGTCTTTTTCTGTAGTTCATAAGGCGCCCTGCATCAGTTGGTATCAGAGCTTCAAGTTCCAATCCTGACTATGGCCGGAGGACGTGCTGGAGGTCAAGGGGGACGAGGTGGTCGTACCGCTAGTTTGGAGGACATCTATGAAAGAGATGACGTAGCGTAGGAGGCGCGAACAGAGGCGCGGTTCCAACAACTAGAACGGCACTTGCTTGCAATAGTCAACTTAACCGCTCAAGTTGCTGCCCTAGCTGTTGGGGGGAATCCACCTCGCCATCGTCCGTATAATCGGCGGCCTCATGAGGAGGACGAAAATACGGAGGGTGAAGCGGCTAAAAACCCTTTTGTTGCGGGGGCATTCGGCGTCGGCAAGGCTGACGGCGGTGGCTACTATAAACAAAAAGGCAGAGGCCGGGAGATCACGGTTGAAAATCGTGATTTCCGACTAATGGAATCTGGTTTGAAGATCAACTTTCCTGAGTTCCGGGGAGGTGTGACACCAGAAAAAATCTTGGAGGTTAATGCAATGGATGATGCTACTCTTGTTGTTGGTGGCCTTTTACGCACAAAATTATTCCGGATCCGATTATGGATTGGAATAAAGCGCCAATTTTTTATGAAGAGCCGACGAAAGAAACTATTGTAAAAGAAGAAGTTGTCCAAGGGTCTGGAAAAATTGCCCAAGCAAAAACAATGGTTGAGATCGAACCTGTTGGTGTTAATGATAGCTTTTGGTGCAACGAAGGATTATCTTCTATTTTGGTTGACTACGATGGTGAGCATAAAACTTCTATACAAGGACAATTTTTGGATCCTTTTTGGGAATTTCTTGAAGATTTCGCAAGCACTAAATCACGGATTTCGTGCCTTACATTGGAAATTGCTTCATTATTTTCTGAAGAATCCTCAAAGTCTAGGTTCGAGAAAATTAATTTGAAGTACAAGACTGATGCGGACAAGGAAAGACGAATCAAATTCTTCCACACTACGAAAACTCGAGGACGAGTTTTTTTCAAGCCCGAGAGAATGATGCAGATCAGATTTTGGAAACCTAGCAGTTTATTAGTATTTATTTTATTGTTTCAATTTTAATATTTTGTTAGGAGATTACTAGTTTAGAGTTATTTAGTTTCTTAATTTAAGTTGATTCAATTTCCTATTTTATGTTTTCTTGTTTTACAAGAATTAGGGTTGCTAGCTAGTAGTTTATTTGCTTTTTTAGTTTTAGGGTTGCTAGCTAGTAGTTTATTTCCTTTTTAGTTTTAGGGTTGCTGCTAGTATAAATAATTGATGTACGCCTTAGGGCAAAAGGGAGTTTTTTTTGGAGTTTTTGAGTATTATTGAATGATAAAAGAGTCTAGAGAGCGTTTTCTCTAAACTTTCGTGTTTGTGTTTGATTGTTGCACGTCTTTTTCTGTAGTTCATAAGGCGCCCTGCATCACGAACACCCCAACGTGGTTGGCACATAAGTCTCAGACAATCACACGCCATCCAAACCACATTTTTAATTCGAATACAAAGCATATCGAAAAAGATTAGGCATATATATAAGTCATTATCAGCGTGCTTTTTTGTTATTGGGAATTTATTATTAGATGACGTAATTATCTTCCTCTATTATTTTCTACTTAATACGTCGATCTTTACAAAGTTGATGGGATTTATCGAAAAGTAATCCTTCCTTTTGGTCATCACTTTTTACGTGGAAAAAGTGCAATCATATGATCGTATATTTTTTTTTTTTCAAAAAATTTCGCATCACCCCGTCTAGTATGTATCATTAAATTATAATAACGGGATATTGCATGCATCAATTATGTGGGAGTCTGTAACAACTAAATCAGACACAATAGTTAATAATTTGAGAAATATTTTCATATTAAGGATAACGTAAAAAAAAAAAAAGGATATCTCATCAAATAAAAAGAAACATCAACCACTTACTCTCTCATCCTAACACGACAAACGTGGGATTTTCACATATTCATAGACCTCACATTTTTCAGAGTGAGACTTATTTGTTTTGTTGATTGTTGTCTATGGATGTAGCAGCCGAGCCACAAAATTCGTTTTCTCTTACATTCTTTTTTGTAAGTGGATACAATATATTTTTGGCCACTAGCTAACTATAGCTCACTATCCCTATGAATATGAAACATTAGTGTTGGCAATAAGGACACCCTTTCAACAGGCATCCCAGCGCGGGACGTGGTGTCCCTACCATACACACAGAGCCTGTGCAGATCGCCGGATCCCTGCTACGCACGGAGAGTTTTACACAATTCAGACAAAATTAATGAGTAGTTGTTTCTTTTCATAGAGTTGAATGTATATGTGTACTTCATAATTTTGACCACGTGAACTGGTATGACTCTCGAGAAGCAAACACGATAGTTTGGTTACAATTATGTCAAATGGGTGATCATGATCATCAAATTATTCAAATTGTTTCAAAAGGGTCTTTCACCTAATAGTTTGGTTACAATTATTCAATCACTAATTATGCTTTTTGTAAGAACTTGTTTGGCGTTTGACTAGCTTGATTGCAAAATCTCACCTGACCTTTAATTAATAGACCCAAATCCATTGCTAATTTGCTATAGGAGTAGCTTTCAATACCTAAAGAACAACAATTAGAAATTCATATGTTTGTACTTTAGCTCATAGTCAACGTCCTATTTGTCGATGTTGAAAAAAAAAATTGCCTATTTTTTTTTTAAATTCAGAAATGGAATGCCAATTTGTGGACAAGATAATTCCAGAAATGGACCAACCGGTCCAACCCGATACAGAAATCGATAGCACAGCAGTTAGAATTGAACCCAGACCATGTTCATTGGAAAGTTGATTAGACAATTTAATGCGACTCCTATTCAAGTAAAACCAGGTCTCATAGCTTCAGGCCGGTTCGCGAGCAACCTCGACCGCGAGCAACCTCGACTTATTCTAGCGTCCTAAAAAAATTAACGACCGTGCAAAATCTCTAGTTGCCCCCCGGCAGTGGCGGACACAGGGTTTCTTTTGCGGGGGACCAATCACATGTATTGATAAATTAACAACAAAATTATGATCATTATGTACCTTATTAATAACACAATTTTGAAGGGACCTTTCTTCATACTTTGTTACAAACAAAACCTATAATATAGTAAAAAAATTGAGATAATCGGGGGTTGTACAAAGACCTGGGCCTCCGCTTACGCCCCCTCAGGTCTACCCCTGCCACAGGTTTGGAATATTTGATATCCATGGAATTCGAGCATGCGGTTTAAAGTTTGGGCTAATGTGTTGCCTTTTTGGTTTTGGTGTTTGGGCTAATACCAGACAATCACGTTGAGGGTCCTTCATTCAAATATGGGCATGCAGCCCATTTGAGTGACCGGACAGGCTTATGTTCTGGATCAGCAACTCATACCAGAGTCACCAGGCCCTCTCCCCCCGGGCGAATATGAGCACATATTTTGATCACCAAGAAAGATTTGCACACAAAATTGGTTACCTACCCTAACACCAGCAGGGATTGTCTATACAATATGACATATATGAAAAGTAGTACAATAAGTCCATAACACAGATTTTCCGAAACATGGCGTGAACGTTGTCACAGCTGGCCGGCCGCCCCTCAAGTCCTAAACAGGTCCATCATCGGAAAGAACTACAGAAAGTACCGGCTATTCCTCACCTAATTAACTTTATTACTGGACAGAAGCATAAACAGGGAGCTAACTATGCTGATAAGTAAACAGATTTCGAATGTCCACGTTTTCGAAATTCTCAAAGGAAACAGTTTTATTGCCTTATTCTACTATGGAACGAATTTTGTTTACCAAGCTGAGCTTGAGGTCCTCCTCATTGTCTTGATCTTCTCTGCCGTTCTTTGTGCCTTTGTTAATGGTTTCCCTTTCATCACCTGTTTATGCATCAAGCAAATTCGAAGCGTTTTCACATATCATTTTAGCTATAAGTGAATCTATAGGAAGGAGAAAAATTCACATCGATCGATCAATTGTTTCATATTCTAGGCCTCTAAACGTAGAACACACATTTTAGGCCTCTAGTTGTAGAACGTACAAAAATTCAAATTGATCCGATAACTATAGGCACATTATACTACCATCACACGTGTCCATTTCGAATTGACAAAAGGTTAATGGTATATTTTGTATTTAAAATTGAACACGGGAAAAGCTTTTGCCAATGATTATCAGATCAATATGAGTTTTTCTACGAGCAAAGGGTCCTTTTCATAATCTCGGGACGAGAAACTTATGGTGATTGGGAAGCAAACAAAGATAAAACTATGCTGGTAACTAAACAGATTTGGAATGTCTACGCCTTCGAAATTCTCAAAGAAAACCATTTTATTGATCTAATCTTACCTCTGGCTTCCGTTTGTTCTCAGCTTCTGCCTGTTTCATATCAACAAATAAAGAACTAAGTTTCGTAAAATTTCAAATGAAAAAAATTCAACTACTAGGAAGAAGATCAAATAAAGGTTGAAGAAATAACTTGATTTACCATAATGACCTTGAGCCTTGCATTTTCTTCTCTCAATTGGTTTAGCTCTATTTCAAGTTCTGCTGTGTATGCCTGCGAAAAGAAAGAAACGAGTTTAATTACATGTTGCCATTGATAGCATCATATTAGTACAATATTACGCTACCACGCATGTTTTCTAAGGTTTTTTTTTAATTATGTTTCCTTTTTAGACTAGGTTATTATGTATGTTTTCTAGTTAGTCTAGATTACTTGGTATGCATGTTTCCCTAGTTCATTTCGGTTTCTAAGTTTTGTAACTTATGTAAAGGCTACATTATATATAAGAATGAAAGTTGAGTTCTTGGCAATTTTCTTTTCTAAGAGTCATTTATGAGGAACCTATGAAAATAAATATCTAAATTTCCTTTACAATAATGAGATGGTCATTAATTAACACGCTACAAACCTGTTTTCTGGCTCGAGACCGTGCTGCAGATTCTCTATTCTTTATCATCCTCCGTTGCCGTCGCTCCACCACGAGCTCAAATGAACCACTTGTTGTTCTTCTTTTGGTAAGTGGGTCCCCTCCCACACCATTGCATTTTCCATTTCCATCAACATTGTTGTTAGATGACTCTTCCACAAAGCTGCCAGTAGGTTTAAACACTTGGTACATAGGTGAGCCATTTCCTTGGAAATTGTTTCCATCATTTAGATGAGAGAATCCAAGACTGGTCATAGGCCCCGGCCCAATACCGGGATCCAAACCAGCGTCATCACTCAAAAAATTATCACAAGGGTTTTGGACACAGTCTACCATTTCTTGTTGAGGAGGAAGAGGTGTACAAGGTTCGTGAATCACTCCTACCTTTATCAAAAAATCTTCTAGGGTTATCTCCCCAAATGTTTGTTCGCGTTCGGAAAGGTCATTACTGAAGGTGTTAGGGTTTTGTGTTGGAGATTGAATTCTATTGATTTCGGCCCACACCTCTTCTACGGTTTTCTTGCAAATTGGGGTGGGGATGGCAAATGAGGCTTGTCGAGGGAGATGCATTGAAGTAGCTACATTGTCATCATAACTCGCTTCGTTCTGGATTGAATTTGAAGAGAATGGATTCCCTTCCTCATTCCACACACTATTGAGGAGTTCGTCCATGTTCATTGACCCAAAACTCTTTCCACTCTTAAATTGAAATTCGTCTAATGTTAGTGAAAAAATAGAGTTCTGATTGTTCGGTGACGAATTTGATTGGTTCTCTGTTGTTGTTTTTGAGGGATGTTGAGCCAATTCCGATATTAGGTCAATGCTTTCACCAGAATCTTCCATGATTTGACAGCTCATCACTAGCTAACAATTTTACAATTGGTAAAATCGTCGGATGTTCTTGTGTATATTGGAATGAAAGCTCAATGTAACCCTGTAATAAGAAGGCGAAATCGAGAATTCACTATAAACTAGTGACTATCCACCAAAATTGGTACAAATATGAAGGCAAAATAATTGATAAGCTTGTATGGAGGAGTGATACCAATGGCAAATAAGATGATTAATTACTCCCTCCGTCATTGTCCTCGTTATGCAAAACTATTTTTAATCATTATAAAGGTTAATTTGTAAAAAATTGCACACTTTTTACTTTTACTTTTACTTTTTCAAGAGGATGCAATATGGGAAAGAGGAAGTATAATTTATGAGGTACTTTAATGTGTGTGACCTAATAAATACTTAGCAAATGGCCCAAATGGATCAAGAGTAGTTTTGACGCACCTAAATAGCGAGTTGGTTGGGTTTGGGATGGTAAATAGCGAGTGCATTAGTACCTATGGATCAAAATTAACACCTTAGGGGTGTCGTAGCATGAATGCTCAATCTCAAGGGAGTTGGGTGACAGTTAAATTTTCATTGAGCTCGAGTTCGTTTAAAAACTAAATGAACGAATCTGAATATCCTAAAGCTCGGCTCGATTTGACTCATTTGCAGCCCTAACTAGTCTTAAATCAACTAATGAGAATCCAATCCAACTAAACTACCCCTAAAAAACAACCAAAATAGTTACATGGGGTAAATAACAATATTGTAATGGGGAAGAAAGAGTTCTTGGTGACTGTTTTTTCCCCTATCAATCCGTAGGAAATTGGGTTGAGATTCATTCATTTTTATCATGATAATTACAACTATACTATTGATATACTACCGATAGACCACTGTGTTGTCAATAATAATAGCAAAAATTTCTATGCATTTTTAACACTTTTCAAGGAATAAAAAATAGTGGTTTTCCCGTCATTTTCTTTACTCCCTCCGTCCATTTTTAAGTGTTTAACTTTCCATTTTGGACTGTCCCTATATAAGTGTGTGGTTTGAAAAGTTAATGGGTAAAAGTTTGTACAATTATCATTTTGCCCTTTTGAAAAGTTAGTGGATAAAGAGTTAATGGGTAAAAGTGGAGGATAATTTTGGAAAGTAGAGGTAAAAGTTGATGTGCATAGTGTAAAGTGGAAGAAAAAATTGATGTGAAATGTGTAATGATGACGTTTCTTTAATAAGTTGGATTTACGAAGCAACACATTTAAAAAGGGACGGAGGGAGTATCTTATTGAAAATCCATTTGGTTTGTTATTTGTTTTCCTACAACAAGGTTGGACTCATTGTGAAAACTTTATATCCAACTCAAAACTAATTGGCAATAAATGGAGAGGCTTTATCATATATTAAGTGATCACTCATTTTACTCCTAAGCAATGTGAGACAATATTTCTTATATCCCGCTCACGTGCAGCCGCATTTGAAATCTGTCACGTGTGACCACTTTTTGGGATCTATCATCGTGCAACCTTTTTTTTGCTGGTCTGTCATCATGGGGCATGGATTGTGATTTTTTTTAAAACTGTGGGGTGGAATGAGCCCTGCTCTGATTCCATGTGAAAACTTTATATCCAACTCAAAACCAATTGGCAATGAGTGAAGAGGTCCCAACATATATTAAGTGATCACTCATTCCACTCCTAAGCAATGTGGAACAATATTTCTTAACACTCATTACATCAAAATGTAAAAGCCGTAGCAATATTAACAACTTAATTAATCCCAAGAAAACTAACCGACCTATCGGTAGAAAACTAATTAATTTTAGCTTTTGGAAAGTTTGAGCTGAGCTCTTAATGGCTGCAAAAGAATGGGAGGTGAAAAGAAAATGCACCGATACAATGAGTCCAGCCGTCCAAAAGTGTTTTCAATGATTCGAATTCACATACGTTTTCTTACCGAAAGTGTTTTATTATTGGTAAGAAAATTTCTGCGAATCGATCCGGACCATTGACCATGGATTTACAAGATGGACAGTTGTGATGTAGGCTCCGCATCTCACCGATACAATGCATGCATTAATCAAGAAACAGAACAACAATACCAAAACAAAGAGTTGCAAAAACTACAAGAACAATATCTGAATTCAACTTACAGAAAACCAAACGATAATTTGATCGAATAATCATTCAATTGAGGTTCCAAACGTACCTGAAACTCATCAAACCCACCTTCAGAAAAACAGAGCAAAAGAAACAAACTCAGTGGTCTATGCCCAAATTCATCACAATGCTGCAGTTATTTGCCAGCTTGAGGAGTGAGAATCCATTTTTCTTCTCTCTCTCGCTCTCTCTCTTAGCTCAGGTAGAGGTCTAAAGAAGGTAGGAGAAGATACAGAGAACACTGTGGCAGAGCGTGTCTGTGTTTTTGTAACTGACTCTCAGTACTGCCAACTTTTTTTAAGGGTGCAACGACTTTTGGGGGTACCCCAGCTCTGTACCAGTTCAGTGACACGTTTGCAACACATGTTCAAATTCCTCTGCCACACTATTTAGTACGTTTCGATCCCTTCTTTGTGAGATTTTAGAGAATATTTCACCTGATTTGGCTAATTTAAAAAAACTAGTTTTTTGGTTTTTTTTTTGTTTTGTCCTTATTCAATTTTTTTTTTGCATTTGTTAGTTTTTGGTCGATTTTTTGTGATTTCTTGGCTTGTCTCGACGAGAGGAATCTAAAAAGTATAAAATTATTAGCTAAACTTAAAGTTTTGTGAATAAAGACGAAAAATAATCCTAAAGACGAAAAATAATCCAAAAAACTAGTTTTTTTTTTGTTTTTTTTCGGCTTTATTCAAGAAACTATTATTTTTTACCATAATTTTTTACTCTTTGAATTCGTCTCGACTAGATAAATCCAGAAACCACAAAATCTTGACGTAAAACTAACAAATGCAAAAAAAAATTGAATAAGGACAAAACGAAAAAAACCAAACAACCAATTTTTTTAATTTAATTTGGTGGCCCTCCCTTGTAAGTAATCCCCCCTCACCTTTAATGGCGCTCCAATTTGTGATTTGGGTACCTGCAGGTATCCTCTCTTTCTAGACGGTCTTTGTTTTTTTTTCCCGGTTAGAGGTGTCCAATCAGTTTATGTGATCCTTAATTAATCACCTGCTTCGGTCAAAGACAGACCATTTACGCCGTGACTAGATTGTGGTCTGATCTCATGGATCGAACCATGGTCAATTGTGTGGTAAAAAGTAAACCCACCAACCAACCGTACTGACCTTTGGATCTAAAGAAGGGGCTATAATATCACTTCAATCTGTGTTTATAATGTTGCACTCGATAACCACGAGACATGATTGTTTACGTTATAAAAATTAAGTTGATCGGACTCCAATATTAATATGACACGAGCATATTTGTCTAGCTGTTGATTTTTGTTGAGGAGAAAATGTGATCCAATCATATACCGTATTTACTTGGAACAAGTTCAATTGTGGTAAAATAGCCTCTCATTCCCATACAATAGCAAAATTTGCAAAACAAAACCTACCCTAATGGCTCACCATTTGTCCAGTCCAGCCATAATTGGATAAATGGCTATACCACCTGGCTGAGTTTTTCAAATGATTTTAGCAACCGAGTTGTTAAAATCAACCCTGATTTTAGCAAATGAATTCACAAGGTGCTAAAATCAGGGTTGGTTTTAGGGTTGGTTTTAGCAACTGAGTTACTAAAATCAATCGAAAAACTCATTATATCCATTTGTCCACCCGGAAATGGCTGGGCTATATTTGTCATCACCATAGCCAACCACCAAATCCTTTCCTCCCAATAGCCAACCACCAAAAAATAGATACATAGGGAATTATTGAGAAAATGGTATTGCGAATGGCAATGCATCCTCACCAAGATTGCCATTTGGCCAATTGGCGCACTATTCAATATTCATGGCTATTTCTTAAGAATGACTTGAGCTAAAAAGGCAAAACCACTGAACTTGTCCTTGCCAATCCATTTTTTTCAATCACCATCTGTACTGGGTTACAATTATTATTAGCATAAGAAGCCATTTGGTTCCCATTTCTTATTTGACTATTTGCTTATTTGTACAAACTGAAACTACAAATTACAAGGACAAGTAAATTTGTTTGGTTAAAAAAGTTTGCCAGTTGATTCCAAAAACAAGCAATTAATCAACTCTTTGTGCGCCAAATTTGTTCATTTCATATTTAATTATGGTAATTCATTTTGACAATTCACTTTTTTATAATTGCACTCTGCCATCTGTCTTTTAGTATTCAATATATGCATGGAAAAAACACTAAAAGCCAAATTATAGTGGAGTGCGGTCATAAAAAAGTGCAGTGTCAAAATCATTGCCTTTAATTTTAAGCAAATAACAAGGTAAACAAACAGACCCTAAAGCTTGTTCTTAATGTAGATTTTTACTGGTTCGGCTTAATTTTAGTAGTAGTTTTAAGAGGTTGTTTGGGAGGGATTCTGGACCCTGGTCCTGGACTCTAGATTGTGTTTCTGGATTGTGGAAGTGTTTAGCAGAGATTCTGAGACTGAATTATAGCAGAATGAATTCTCAAAACATAAAATCTCTAGTACCATGAACCATATGCTGACTCGTCCAGTCACTGGTCTGGAGATTAAATCTGCCCTTGACGAAATGGAGCCTTCTAAAGCCCCTGGTATTGATGGGATGACGCCACATTTCTTTCAAAGCTATTGGCTGACGGTGGGGGAAGATATTATAGTTGCGGTGAAAAGCTTTTTCTATTCATCACTTCTACTTCGCAGTCTCAACCAAACACTTATCACCCTCATCCCCAAAGTTAGTTGTCCCACGAAACCTAGCCAATTTCGACCAATTAGCCTCTGCAACGTCTCTTACAAGATTATTACCAAAATCCTAGCCAATCGCCTGAAGCTTATCCTCCCTGCAATAATTTCAGAAAATCAGACTGCTTTTGTTAATGGCCGACAAATTTCTGATAGCATTCTTATTGCTCATGAATTGATGCACTCGCTAAAAAATAGGCGTCATGGCAAGAAAGGTTGGGTTGCTTTAAAGCTGGATATGGCTAAGGCCTTTGATCGTATTGACTGGGCTTATTTGGAAGCGGTTCTTCGAAAATTTGGCTTCGCTGACCAATGGATTCGATGGGTAATGGCTTGCGTTACTACAGTCTCATTTGCTACCATTATTAATGGTGAGAAAGGCGAGATTTTCAGTCCCTCCAGGGGTATTCGTCAGGGATGCCCACTGTCCCCATACCTTTTTATTCTCTGTGCAGAGGGCTTTCATTATCTGATACAAAAGGCAATAGGGGAGTGTGCCCTTCATGGCATCAAGGTGGGCAGACACTGCCCATCCATCTCACATTTATTCTTTGCAGATGATTCAATTGTTTTTTGGGAAGCCACAGCCTCGGGGTGTCATGCCATTGAGGAAATCCTACGAAAATACGAAGATGCTTCTGGTCAAATGGTGAATAGAGAGAAATCCTCTCTATTTTTCAGCCCCAATACTCCGAATGATGTCAAAGAGGGTATATCAGGGTCTTTGCATATTCATAGTGAAACTCAAGGGGGTAAGTACTTGGGAATGCCATCTATCATTGGTAGGTCGAAAATTGAAATTTTTAAATATGTGTACGACCGGGTTATTTCAAAGATCAACAGTTGGGGAGACTCAATCTTGAACTTGGCAGGGAAAGAAGTGATGTTGAGATCAGTGCTTCTATCTATGCCCAACTTTGTCATGCAGTGCTTTCTTCTACCGAAACGTCTTTGTAAAAATATTTGTGGTGCTGTCCGTAAATTCTGGTGGGGTTCGAAGGAGGGCGAGAACAAAATTAATTGGGTGAGCTGGAATAAACTCTGTGACCGTAAAGCAAATGGTGGGCTTGGTTTTCGGGATATCCACGCTTTTAATCTTGCATTTCTTGCGAAACAAGAATGGAGACTTGTACAAGACCCACAATCCCTAGTTCAACGACTTTATAAAGGCTTGTACTTTCATGATAAGTCTTTTTGGGAGGCTTCTTGTCCTAGTTCATCTTCCTGGGCTTGGCGAAGTATTGTTGCTGGTAGAAGTGTGTTGGAAAAGGGGTGGCGTTGGAATGTTGGGAACGGCTCTTCAATCAATATTTGGAAGGATCCTTGGTTCCCTCGCGCTCTCTCATTCAGGATCCTTAGCTCACAGCCGCCACCAAATTCTCCTTTTCATCAAATTCGTCTCGTCTCCGAATTGATTGATGAGAATACTCACAACTGGAACTTCTCTCTCATCAAATCGCTGTTCTCAGAGTTGGACGAGGAAGCTATAATTTCGATCCCTATTGGGATTGGAGATACGGGCATTTGGCACTTTACTGATAGTGGTTCTTTCTCTGTGAAATCAACATATCATCTTGCTACTATGTGCAATGTTCCACGTTCCTCTCGTGAGCAAGGCGAATCTAGTTCAGGTACTCCATCAGATTCTTTCTGGAAATCTATTTGGTCCCTCTCTATTCCTAATAAGATTAAGATGTTTTTGTGGCGTTGCTCTCATAATGCAATCGCGGTTCTTGCAAACTTAAATCGTAAGAACATTGATGTAGCTCCATATTGTCCCAAATGCCGAAACAAGCAAGAAACTTTGGAGCATATGTTGTTTCAATGCAAGTTTTCGAAAGAAGTGTGGTACAGGTCCCCCTTTGCTTCTTCTATCTCTTCGTCCTGGAACACTCTCAAATTCTCTGATTGGTGGTTCTCTCTCTATCAGTATTCTACCCCGATTGCTGGCAACATTAATATGGCTGCACTTCTTGCATCTTTGTGTTGGTTTCTGTGGAAGGCACGAAATAAAATTCAGTTTGAAGGCCAAGGCTGGAATGGCCTCAAGATTTTAGAGAAGGCTCTTGCTATTTGCTCTGAATTCAAGGAAGCTTGTGATTCTTCAAAACGCTCACCCCCTATCACTCATACATCCACGTCTCCCCTTTTGTGGTCTTTGCCTTCTGTTGGTGTTGTTAAGATCAATGTTGATGGTGCGGTTTGCAAAAATAGTGGACTTGTGGGTCTTGGTATTGTAGCCCGTAACCACACGGGTCTTATTTTGGGGATGGAAGCAATTCCTTTTCCAGGACTACTCTCCCCCAGAGTTGTTGAAGCCTTGAGCTTTCGTGAAGCATTGGTGCTTGCTGCAAACAAAGGGCTGACAAATATTATTGTGGAAGGTGACTCACTTCAAATTGTTCAAGCTCTTTCTCAAGTAGGGAAATCGTTCTCTGATTGCAGCTCTATTCTCTTAGATTGTATAGAGCTTCTCCCATTATTTTCCTCTTGTGTCTTTAAGTATGTTAATCGTTCTTGCAATAGGGTAGCCCATTCGTTGGCTAAACGATCCCTATTAGGTGCTAGATTAGAGATTTGGGGGGGTCCTGTCCCCCATGAGTTTCCTAGTCTTGCCCTGGCTGATGTTAGGTTTTCGGACCTCTTTATTTCTTAATAATATTCTACAGCTTTCTTCCGGGAAATTTTTTTTTTCCCTCAAAACAAGCATGAGGGGAGCCACAATCTCAAAATTAGCTCCGAATTCTGATTTTAGGGTCTGAACTTTTGATGATCATTATAGCCTTAATATTTTTTTGCAAATTAAACTAATCCAACACTTGTTGCACTATCTTATATGAATATCCTTGTCAACTACTCCACACAAAACAAACCCTATTGGCTAATGTATTGAAGCTGCACTCATGGACTACTTTTTTGGCTAATGTACTGAAGCTAAGAAATTTTTGTTGTCATCGTACCAAGCTAAATTAGCTAAGTTGCTAAGTATTATATATATTTATAGTATGTATTACTCTAATTTTTTTTTTTTAATGGTTTCAAAGAAAATATGTTTATATAGGAAGTCATAATAGTAAGGGTATTCCCGATCAAAAAATAAAATAAAAATAGCAAGGGTATTCTGGTCAAATGTTCATCCATAAACCATTAATCTGATTATATACTTTCAAACACTTCACAATTGAGAACCCGGGGGGCCTGCTGTCCCTATGGGCGGCAGGGCTTGCCAACCCCATTTAGCACCATCCATTTTGACATTCAGTGGTCCAGATTAAAAATAAAATTCTTCCATGTAAGAGCATGTAAGAGAAGACTCTTACATGGAAGAGTTCTATTTTAATTTAGAACCATCCAAAACACTTTTAAACGGCATGGATTCGGGTTGGCAAGCCCTGCTAAACCCCAAAGGACAACAAAGCCCCGCCTTTGTGAATGATCTATTTGTTACATTTCTATCAAACACTTTTATTGATTTTGATTATGAGTTTCTTGTAATCCAGACTCTATGATCTAGAACCTCCAATCCACTAAAATAATCAATTCCAAACACCCACTAAGTTTTGGCTGTTGTTGAGAAACCCAAAAAGTGTTCAAGAAGAAGTCAAAAGTGAATGTGAACCGAAAAATGAGAAAAGATATACAAAAGCTAGAGAAATAACCTAGTCCACATCTTATGCTCTAGCACCGGAAAGATTCTCTTATTTTTTTGAGATTTAAGTGATCATGAAATTGCATTGATGCTTATCATGGGTAGCTTTCAAACGGGTATACCATTTTTTAGCAAACGAAACATATCATATATTGAAACAAGCCAAACATGTTACTTGGCTTAGAAGGCCCCCAACAGAAATACAATCGAAAAATAATAAAAAGTAAAAAATCATTAAAAACAAACAACAGTAGTAGTGAAAAACGAACGAGTCCATTCAAAAATGGGTTTTGTGTAGGCAGATCCGTACCAAGCTGATATACCGGTTTCTTCATAACCTCCGCCTCCGCCGATGTCACTATGCCACTGTGAAACCCGAGCACCATCACCTTCTATAGAGACTGTTGGAGACTGGAGCTCTAAATCCATCACAATTGGTGGTGTCACGCTTAAACCTCTAATTTCAAACCGTATTAAACATTTAGCTAATGTGGTACACATGCAATGGATGTGTATTTTCTCATTGTAGTTATCCATATTTCATGCCCCAATGACATTGTCCGTTTCCTATTCCAGAAAGTTGATCATCTCCAAATCTACTTTCAATTTTGTTGTCTAGTTAAAACAAAAAGGTAATATGCTACCCGTAAGGAAGGTCAGCATCCAGAAGGAATGTTGACTGAAGTCAAAGTTGACCTCCCAATCACATGCTCACAAGTTTTATTCAAGTTTGCGTGACACGTGGCAGGGTCGTGTGGGTCAACCCGTTTGAGTGTCACCAGGGTGGGACATCATTTGTGGGGGGCCAATCGCGCACCCCACTGAGGCCCAATGAGAAAATGTACATTGAGCCATGGGCCATCGGAACATGGAGAAGAGCACATAGATGCTACGATTAGCGCGGCCTAGAGATATATGGGTCAGAAGGCGATAAGCTAATCAGTTGTACATAGCCCTGACAATCGTCTGCTCCGATCTAAGGTAGGACCCAAGGGGCCCTCTGAGGCTTGGCTGCAGTACTAGCATGACCGAATAGGTTATGACCTTGCCCAAACGGGATTGGAAGGGGAACTAGTGGTTTAGTGGCTACAAGAGAAGAGAGGTTCACTGCGAAAGGATAGAGTAGTGTGCCCAAGCAACCGCGAGGGAGGGTAACCCTCACGATGGGTGACGTCACCTTTGCAATCAGGGTGTACGTAAGGGACACTTGTCCTCGTATTATTGGAAGGACATGGCGCCTGAGTACTGGCCTAAGGTGCCTATAAATATGAGACATTCCTTTCACAATTCTTAGAGGTGATTGATTTGACAGAGTGTGTCATTCCAGAGAGAGAAACTGGATAGTCAATGTCAATGATTTTGGAAGGAGAGAAACTGGATAGTCAATGATTTTGGAAGGAGAGAAACTAGATAGTCAATGATTTCAAAAAGAAAATTTCTAGCCTGCACAAGAGGCAATTGCATAGTTACAAAACTAGTGACGTTTTCTTCAAGGCTCATATATTTAACAAAAATGTGAAGACGAGTTATATTACAACAGTTGCATTTCTGTGTCCTTTTAATCTTTGTATGTCGGAGATTAATATATTCTCTTTCGCTGATCCAAAAACAATTGCATTTCTCTAGGAGAAGGGTTCGGGAAAGAGGGAGGAGGAAGAGGAGCAGAGAGAGAGAGAGTTGGTAACCCAAATAATACGTCAAGAAGCAACTGAAGGAGACAAACCAGAGCTGAAATTTGTGAAATCAAGTGAAAAAGGCCCATATTCATTTTGGAGTTGAACGAAATACTACTACTGAAAAATTCCATCTGAAATCCAACTTTGCTCTTTGGTCCAATGTCATCACTGAAGAATGGTTTCCATTGCAGCTAAAGCCATGAGAGCTGAGTCTCAACCACAGAAATGGAAACCATTTATTTGGTAAACAGAGTTACCACATTGGAACTTCCAATCCTTTCTATTTGAGTTCTAAACTGGGTATCCTGTATGCATCAAGGGGAATGCAAGTGCAACTCATGATTCACTAGATTTAGATAGTTATGTAAACCTTTAGCGTCGTTCAATCCGCAAGGTTCAACCCTAACCTATTTACCATTACCATCGAGACATGTTTGATTCGCCGTATTAGACAGGAGACTAGGCTACAAATCTCATGAACCCGCGTTTAGTTGGATGACCAAATCTGCAGAATATTGTAATACATTAAACCTGCGGATAGTGGCACCAATGGTCCCCTAGCTACTTGTCTGATGGAATTAGTCATTCTATGCAGTGTTCTAAAAATCGGTCAAGTCGGCCTACTAGTCAGCCCATAGTCACTAGTTGGAGGTTCCCCGACTTGATCGAAACCCGGCTAGTCCCCCGACTAGCCGGCCGCCTAGAGAGAAGTCGGCAATTAGTCCCCCAAAAGTCGCTAGTCGGCAGCCGACCGACCTGGGACCAACTAGCGTCTTTTAGAAACTAGGTTCTATGAACTGAGAAATTCTCTCACTATTAGTTTGTTCAATCAAACAGGGCCTAAATCCTCAAATGAAAGCTCAAACAATTTCACACTCAGTCTCCCACTAATAAAACAAAGAGAAGGGATACACTTCATTTACTTCTGTGCATGCAAGAATAAGTTGCTTGGTTTAGCTAATGTATTATCAACATATAAATAGACAAAGGCTTCGAACTCTAGAAACAACAAGGTTATTCACTTCGAAACTTTCCTCAATCAAAGGCAATGTTTTGTCATTCTATAAGGAGTTAAAATTGGCCAACGGGATCGCCAACCATACAGATGATAATCAAAGATATGAACAGTTATTAATCAGCTGAGTTTAGGTCTATATAATGGAGGGTCTTCTCCAAGCAAAAGAGACCTTAGAATGGCTTCACATACATCACTATCGTACACTAGCAAATGCCCACCATCAGGAACTTCATGGTACCTAATCCAGGGTAGCTTTCCGGAAACATATCTTTGTAATGGAAATGGCACAACCTTGTCTTCGTATCCTTGCCAGATGTGTACAAAGCTTTCATTTTTGGGGAATGGGTTGACTAATTCCAGTGGATCAAAGTCCCACTTGCCAAAAGCCACAATGAAGTCACGGCGAAGAGAGTCAAAAACACCTTCTTGTTGCAACATATTCTGTAATTGAAAGAAAATTTATCACCAACACTTATTATAAATTTGTATGTAGATGTGTATCTACTAGACCCACTGTCGCACTGACCTCAACTCTACTTGTTTTGCCCTTTTGACAATGCCATTGCTAAAAATTGGCATTCTGTAGTGCCATTTGACCATATGTTAACTCTGTTGGCTCAATCCTATTTTGGCACAATGACTCATTTTTTTATTTTGGAACGAAAGTGATGGAGATCAAGATCCAAAACGTTGGCAATGGCAAAGGATTTGCCGAACCAGTGGAGATGCAAACATAAAATTTTCCAAATCTTGATGCATCATTAGGCAGCTTTATTATCTTACTTCTACTCCTTTGTAGGAAGGTTTCCGAAAGTAGGTTGTCTGGAATTGTTCACTTTCTTCGTTATCGTTTCTCTTCTTTTTTACAAAATTAGCCCCGTTTCATTTTTTACAAAATTAGCGCCGTTCCATTTTTTACAAAAAACAGTTTTCCAAAATTGGGAAAGGCTATTTTGGTGTTTTCTGCAAGGCGCGTTACTTTTTAAAAAATCTACCCGCAAGAACTTTTGAAAACTGTTCACCAAACAAGTTCCGTGTTCCATCTTGGCATCTTCCATTATGCAGAAAGATACCAGAAGACAGAAAGATACGGAGCTTCCTTGTTCTACAAGCAGGTAAACAATGAAAGAGTTACCTTGCTGAGTAACTGATACCCTGGAGTATTCTTCAAGACGTCCAAGTCTTTTCTGCTGAAAAATCTTGGATTTTTATCAAGCACTGACTTTGAGCGGAACCTTTTTTGAGTCAACCACCAGCGTACTAGCCCAGGTGTATATCGTGCAGCCCGAAGTGCCCATTGCGTAAGACTTTTCCGGAAGTCATCCTTCGTTAGATCACGAGGAAGAGATGGCCAGTTGTAGTTTATCGTTGGAACTACCATAGCCACGCCTGCTAGCCTGTAAAATTTGGTTTTAAAGCAAAAGCAACAAATGTTCTAGGCAGGTGAGAAATGAATCTGGATATGCTGAATTGGGAATTTCAACTTTAGTGGTGAAGTTAGAGAAATTCTAGTCATCTGTCCAAAACTAAGGCACTGTTTGTCCTCTGGAATGGAAAGGTCATCTTATTCTTCCATTCGATTTGCTAAAAAAAATTACAGAAAGTTCACCACCAATGGAATCAAACAGCATAGATTATGATGAACGGCCATTCCATTGGGAGGTTAAGGAATGACCACTCCAATGTTTCAAAAATTGTTCCAGCAAACCAAAATCTATGTAAAACAGTAAAAGCTATAGAATGTGCCACTTTCCCTTCTCTGCCTCTTTTCATGAGAAAATTTCCTCCTTTTCATTGTGTGAAGGATAGCTGAGATTTCTCCAACTTCACCTGGGAAGTTACGACCCCCAATTCAGCAAATCGGGATTTTGAACGAACTAACAAGGAAAGATAAAAGCCTGTAGAGTGTGTTTTTGCCTGTGTGGTAATTGATTGAGGCAACTCCAGGTGGGATAATTTCCCAGTGATACTCCAATTACGTAGAACTTGGATCCTAACTCTAGCTTATCAGCAAGTTCTTGAATATCAGTTGCTTCGCTTTCCAAAGACCGCTTTGGATTTGGATCACTTTCTCCGTACCCAGCTCGATCAAATAACACAAGGTAAACGCCCAACTCGTCCATTACTTCCTGAAAACTAGATCAATGTAAGATTTCTTGCTATCTTATGCTACGTGGATTGGATAAGGTGAAACAGAAATTCTTAATGCCTGCTAATGCTATGATACTCATAGTTTAAAGTGGTGCTTCTATCAAACTAGCACGAGTAATTTGCAAATGAAAAACCACAATTCTAAAATCTATTGGCATATCTGCAGTCTGCTCATGCGTTTGGAAGTGTTTTCATGTGCCTTATGTAAATTTGTAATGTTTGAATCTTGCAGCATGCTTAAAAGGCTATGTTTGGATCAAGATTTTGTGGATCCATTAATCAACATATAGAAAACGACAGGATAACAAATCCATATATTCTTTCATCTTTTGTCTCAGAATTAATGATCCAAATTCCAAACACAAAGCCTTGTGAGCCAGACCTCTCGTAGGACAGCAATCAAAAGATGTGGTCCCAAGAGGTTGCAAGGTCGAATCCACCATTCCAAACATTTGTGCCATTAGAGGTTTGTCTGACCATTAACCTCAGAATCCAGGATTAAAGGCACGTAAAAGATGGTCTGGACACCCGTTTATAACTATTGAAAAAAAAAAACACTTCTCCAAGTCAATTAGAAAGAACCCAGAAAATCTGCTTGATATGTATATATGATAAGCTGAAGAAGAACAATGATCATGAATAAAGCTTATCAAACCTTCGAAAATCAAGATTCTACCCTCTTTTTATTTTTTTTGCAATTGTCAAGAAATGAGATCTCGTAACTTTCAACTTTCAGATCACAGATTCATTACGCAAGAAAATCATCCCAATCAGGTTTACCATCCTAATCCGAACAAATTTCCCTTACTCTCCACACATTTTTCATCTATTCTCCTAAATTTCCTCATCAAGACTCCAACCTTTATTTCCCAATTGAAAAAAAATCCTCCCAACAGATGCAATACCCGAATAAAAATTTCAGATTCAGTACAAAAAAAATCAATAAATCAAGAAATTGACAGAATAAGGGGGGGTTTCGATATACTTGGGGCGCGACGAAACTCATTTCTTTGGAGCTTCCAAACCCATGAACAATAATGACTCTGAATTTGGATTTGTTCTTGGGGACTCCTCTCTCTGTGTAAGCCAAATACCTTCCGTCACTCAGTCTGATCCTTAATTCAACGACACCCACGTCATCACCATCCGATGATGATGAAGATGATGCCTTCGAAGATGCTACTGAAGATGATGGTGGTAGTGGCGGTGATTCAGTACTTTCTGGGGGTGCAGGGGAAGGTTTTGTGGACTGGTATGCAATTCCGAGGCAACCCAATAACATCACAGCTGCTCTTCTGAAAACCATCTAAGATAGAGAGAGAAAGATGCAATAAATACCCATTTTGACGATAAAATAAAAGCGGTGGGAATTTGAGATTACCAGAGAAGAGATGCGTTTTCAGGAGAATTGTGATGAGTTTTTGGAAGAATTCTCTGCTCTATTGGCTGCGTCAGAAGAGCAGACGAGGGTCTCTCTCTCATTGGCTTTCGTTTCTGCCCCTTTTTTTGACCCATTATTTATTCAGAAACGATTTTTTCAACCCAATTTTTTATTTTATTAAGCATTTAAAAAAAATTCTTTGAAAATGCTTTGGGAATTGTATTGCGTGAATCTAAATTCTAACATATTAAAAATAATTTTAGTTCATGTAAAATACTCATCTCAAATGTCATGTTAGGGTGTTCCACTAACATAGTTTTTTTGGTTTTTTAATTTTTTTTTAGATCTTTGGCTTCAGAAAAAAAACTAACTTGTTCTACTAAACCTAGTTTAGTTTTTTTTATTTTAAAGTTAGTGGAATTGGTTGGTTCTTTGGGGGAGTTCTTGTTAGCGGGATAGAGTAACTTTTGGGTTAAAAACTAAACTGGCTTTTTTTTAGTGGAACACCCCCTAGTAGTAGGAGTATTTCAAATTACTATGTATGTATTAATTGAACATCTTATCTTATGATAAAGAAAGTTGTTGTCCATGGGTATTATTGTAAAAACTAATATGAGTTCAGCAATTTTAATTATCCAGGGTATTGTCGGGTGCGAAGGATGGAGCGAATTGGGGGGCTTGTAGTGAGTAAGCTCACTACGCCCCTGTAGTGAGCAACCATGGTCGTCCGTTCGATAATTAACGGTCCGAATTATATTATATAAAAGATAAGTGTCTTACATAAAGAATAATTGCATTTAATCGGGTCTTACATGTTATCGTCGCAGCACTAGCCCTTTCGTTGCTACTATTATTAATTACTTCATGGCCAAAAGTTTAATTTGTGAATTTATTGTCTTAATTAGCTGTCCCTTTCATCTCTGCAATGACTTAATTTAATGCACAAATGTTAAAATGGAATTTTGTGCTAACTTATACGAGGAAATGGTACAACTAAGGAATACCATAGGGACCATCAACTTAATTATAAAAACAGAATATTCGACATCATTAACTAATTTTTCTGTGATAAAGTCATTAATAAGTTGGGACCCCGGAAGCTTCCCTGTTGTTCCGGCTAATTTTGGGAATACGTTTACGCGTCGTTTGCCGACAGGACATGGACGGCCGGATTTGATATCATGGACTCATACATCCAGGATTTAGCAGATGAAATATAAACCAGATTAGTTAAACCAAGTTCAAAAGTAAAGAAAATTTTAACAAGCTTCATGTAAAACAAGCATATTTAATTTGGTTATATTTTATTGGGCCTAGTTTAATTTGTATTGTTGAGCTATAGTATCAACTTACTGACAAATGTATGTGAATTTTCATTTATTTTTGACCTCATATGAATTAAATACCGACAATATTAGAGAAAAATCAAACTTTATGAACAAAAAATATAAAAAAATTTAATGCAATCTCTTGAGACCAAGGGGTTAGACAGATTCTAAAAGGGTTAGGTATCCTTATTGGTCTACAGCTCTATGGTAAGGGGGTGTTTGGGAGCCTACTTTTTAACTTTTGACTTTTGATTTTTGACTTTTTGGTTTTTTGGTTTTTTGGCTTTTGGTCAGAATGAGTTTTGGATGTGGGAGGAGTGTTTGGGAGAAATGTACAGAATGTGTTTTGGAAAGGGAAAATGAGAAGTAGAAATCAAAAAGGAGCTCCAAAGCTCTTTTTGCCTTTTGGCTTAGAATTTGCAAAATGAAGAATGAGTTATGAAAGAATGTGTTTTGGGGGTTGTCATCCAAACACCCCAAATGAGAAAAATAGAATGTGAAAAGTAGAAAAAGAGGGGGCCAAACACCCTCTAAATATAGCATGGTACTATTCTTCAGCACGCTACTTTTAAATTGTTTCCTGCACCACTTTCTCTCTCTCCCTCGGTCCCTCCCCCATCTCTTCTTACAAAATAATGATATTATAACGGGAAAAAGGTAAAATGGATAGAATTGTTAGAGTATTTATATAAATCAATTTTGCTACCAGCACCGAGTGGTAGCCCGACTTTCATCCCGACTTCCACGTGGAAAGTCACTTTATGCATTTTAAAGTATTATCTTCTCTCTCTCTCTCTCTCTCTCTCTCTCTCTCTCTCTCTCTCTCGTGACTTCTCCCTCTCCCTCCGTCCTTCTCCTCTCACTCCCTTACTTTTCTCTCTCTCCAACACTTTCTCACTTTTTATTTTTTTATAAATTAAAATCTTCATAACTTTTATTTTTGATATCCAATATTGAAAAAATATCTATATATTTAGAATCTATTCGACGACATCTATCAAACAAGACCAATATTGAATATGTAAAAAATCGACCGAAAACTAACAAATGCAAAAAAAAAAATTGAATAAGGACAAAACGAAAAAAAAAACCAATTTTTGGGTGAAGTGATTTGTGATTAAAAGCCACAAGTGCACTGCTTGGGGTGGAGTGATACCAGTAATATTTATGAGCTCAAATCAAATTAAATTCACAAGTTCAAAGTTAGGAGAAAAAAGAGCTATACATAAAAAATTATTTGTTCTCTACATAATTACATATTCAATATTGGTTTTGTTTGATAGATGTCGTCGAATAGATTCTAAATATATATATATATTTTTCAATATTGGATATGAAAAATAAAAGTTATGAAGATTTTAATTTATAAAAAATAAAAGTGAGAAAGTGTTGGGGAGAGAGAAAAGTAAGGGAGTGAGAGGAGAAGGACGGAGGGAGAGGGAGAAGTCACGAGAGAGAGAGAGAGAGAAGATTATACTTTAAAATGCATAAAGTGACTTTCCACGTGGAAGTCGGGATGAAAGTCGGGCTACCACTCGGTGCTGGTAGCAAAATTGGATATAAATGTGTTTAGGTAAAATAGAAATTGTGCACTGTTCACAAGCATTTTGGGAGAAGAGCTATTGCAGTTACTCTTATAGACGCCCATGCTTCCATTTTTGTACAAGACCTCTAATTAACTCTCCCTCCATTTATTTTTGACCTCATCTGAATTAAATACATATAATATTAGAGAAAAATCAAATTTTATGAAGAAAAAAAAAATTAATGCAGTTTTTTTGAAACCAGGGGTTATAGTATTAGCCGCCCATGCAAGAGACAGACGGTGAGAATATTTGCAAGTGTTTTTATGAGGAACATAATTGCAGAGAGGAGACAAAAAGAAATTGAAAAGCAAGTGTTTTTGAGGTCAGAAAAAGTGTACTATTTGTTACGCATCAATTGCAGTGCATGTGAAGTATGTCCCCTAAAGCTGGAAATTTTTCATGAATGTCCCCAATAGGAGAGAGAAACTGGAGAGAGGAAGAGAGAGAGGGTTTCGATCTCAGGCGTGCAATATACTTTTGGACGGCCCGAATACAATGTTCGGGTACCACGTGGGCTCGGCCACGTGGTACGCACTCGGTACCCAAAAAAATTTCCCCCAATAGACTCTTTAAAGTTTTACTTATACACGAAAGAATATAGTACTATTTTGTTACTATTTCCAATGACAATTTGGAGAAGTTTTGTGATGCTTCCCAAGCAAATACTATGATGTTTTGAATGTAAAAGAGCACAGATGTCGAAGCTTAATTGATGGATGAAATACCACCGATGGTGGTAACCTGGTGGGTAGGATGCCTCACATTTCCAAGGGAGACACGGTTTCAAGTCTTGCCAGTGACAAGGGATTGTGGGGTACACACTTATACCCATTTGTACCTAGGTGGTGCCGTGGTAACGGCCTATCCTCAAGGATAATTGATATGGCTCGAACCAGGCATTCCACTGGCGGGTCAGGAGCCCTTATGGTCACGCCCAAGGAGGGTTGCTATGCTGATTGCCCCTCCCACCCTTGCAGTTCAAAAAAAAAAAAAATTGATGGATGAAATAATAATTACAAATGTTTTGAGATTTGAAGGTTGTTGCAAACTCTAACATTGAGAGGGTGGAAAACAAAATTTGGAAGGTATGTATGACGGGGCTTGAGATATCTACCACCAGAGCACCCAAAAATTAAAAATTAAAAATTTGTCAACCTTTTACACTCCCCTTTCTATAATACCCGACTTAAGTTTTGTAAAGACGCGTTAAGTCAAGTTCCTCCACAGTAAAAACATACACTCTTAAGTCACATTGTTTCAGGATAAAACTTCGGGGAAAACTGTAATTTCTACTGTTACGTTGCAGAAGGGAAATTATATTGTCAAGAATTATCATAAGTCAGTAAACTATCTAAGTCGGTGGAAAAAACTGGCTTTAACTTACTGACTTTTAAGTGTTAAAGTCATTTTACCTTAAATCAGGTGTTGTGGAACCTGGAACGGGGCCATACAGGATAAATAAGTATTTCATTAAAGTATTGTAAACATAGCTTCAATGCCCCTGCTCCTCCTACTTGATTTAATTAAGGGTTTAATTAAACGACCAATAACTTTAATTTCGTGTTTGGCCCCCCAAATTAGGATGTTAAATTCTTGATTTGTATGGAATGTAGCACTAGGAGATTTGTCCTCAATTTTGTATATAAGGCTTCAGTGATTATTCTATTTTCTCCTACCACGTCGTTTTACCTCAGTCCTCAAATAAAATGAAACCAAAATTTTTGCCCCATATTTTTCATTTTATCAAAGAAGACCTTTCATTTCTAAAGATTTGGGGACAGAATAAGTAATCACAACTAGGGGTGTCCACGGATCGGATCTGGACGGATCGGATTCGGATCCGATCCGATCCGCTCCGAGCGAATTATGGTTTTTAAGATTCGGAACCGAACCGAACATTCACAGATCGGATCGGTCGGATTGGTTAGATTCGGAACCGAACCCAACATTCACAGATCGGATCGGGCGGATTTGACAGATTAAAGAAGGATTATTGAGCGGATCCGATCCGGATCCGGAACCGCCAAATAAGAAATTCTCGATCCGGAACCGAACCGAACATTCACGGATGGATCAACGGATGGTTCGGATCGGTTCGGATTGGTGGATCGGATGATCCGCTGGACAGCCCTAATCACAACGATGGAAACCGGGTTGAAGACTAAAATATTGTGATCTTTAAATAACATGCAGACTACGATATTCCCATTCACATTTCCCACTTTTTTAATTAAAGATAAAGAAATAAATTTACGCTTCCTTCGACACTTTGTTTTAACTGTAGTTTTATTTTTTTTAAATAAAGTTCTCGTCTTCTCTACAAAAATGGATTGACCCCTCACAAAATAAAATGTGGAGTGTGATTTTTGTAAAAGTAGCCTTGTTTAATTTTGAGCAAATTGCGACTGCACGTGAATTGGGTTTAATCCGCAAATTAGGACAAACCATCCCCGTCTTCTGCATAAATTAAGTGTTTCATGTTCTCACATTCCAAATTCCTAATTAACACATGATCATGCGGGATTCACGATTAAATACATGAACCCCGCGTAATTGAGTGATGGTTAAGGACCTCGAGGAGTCGCATGGTCACGTCGGAGAGCCACTGAATAATTATTGATATGATCAGCAAGACCAACTACATAACAGTGGGCTCTTGTTTGAGCAAAAGTGACTTAAAAATAGAATCACATAACCCATTGTTGTGAATGAACATGTGACCACCATCAGGGACTTCAAAGTAGTTGATCCAAGGCAGCTTCTTCGCAACGTATCGTTGAAGTTCAACCGGTACGAGATTGTCTTCATAGCCTTGCCACAATTGCACAGCACCCTCATTGTGTGGAAATGGATTTTCAAGTTCCATCGGATCGAATTCCCAGCTTCCAAAACCCACCATCAAGTCCTGTCCTTGCATAGGGACTCGTACGCTCCTTGTTGTCGTATCTTGTGCTGCCATTAAAAAATTATCACAAACTATCACAGCGCCCCCACCAGGGGTGTGGGGGACAGAGCCCGCTCAGGACTGCAAAGAGAGAGAGGCGAGAGAAAACGCAGATCTCAGAGAAATTGCGAAAAGACTTGTACTCTTATTTTCGATTTCATAGTAGACTGGTGTGGCTCCCGTGGTTTTTCCTCGCGTTGAGGTTTTCCACGTACATCTTGTGTCTCGTTTTTCTTTCCCGTTTTTCATTTCGCACGACTGTTTGTGTTCCAATTTCCTAACATTGGGAACGTGCAATCACTTGAAATCATCAATGCAACGCAAGGTTCATTTTTCTGATTGAGTTTTGATTACGATTTTGGGTGCTTATTTGAAGACTTTTTTGAGTACCATGGAAGGGAAGGAAATGAATGTTCATACGCAATCTTAAAGGTAAAAAACTTGCGAATTCAAAGTAAAGACTAACGCAAAATAATATGGATCTTGTATGGAAAAAGAGTGGTGCGTTTTCAACAAATTTATCAATACCAAAGACCCGGTGGAGGCCTTTTCTTTGACCTCTGCAATGCTGAAAGAAAAACTAGCATGCGGGTATAGGGTACAACCAATACCCGTCCGCGCATCCGAGCTGTCCAAACATGTTTTGGACAGCCCAAATTTGTTGAGATAAATTTGCGTCTAAAATTTACAAAAAGGCCATCCTTCAATCTAAGCCGTCCAAAACATGTTTGGACGACTCGGATGCGCCAACAGATACCACGTGGCGGTACACGTTCGGCATGCAAGTTTTTCTCCAATGCTTTATGTCTCTATTTTCTATTGAGTGGAGACCTTTTCCAAAATAGACATTTTGAAAATAAATAGAGACTTCTTTCTTGATTTCAGGGCGGCTCTCGGATCATATAGGTCAGCAATGGCGAAAACATAAAGGAGCATTTTTTTATTATACTTATATTGAATACAGAAAATAAAATCACACTTGATACAACTACATAATTCACTATTCCTGATGAAGAGTTTTCACTTATTAAAAAGCTGCACATTTGATTCATTCAGTATTTATTTTTCACTTTTAAAACGAAATAGCCTCTGTAGACTCAAAATGGTACGAGACTTGTCTGTTTGATAAATATCTACGTACTCTTAAACAAAGTGGCTTTTCAATTACGGTGGCCTAGTACTAATTGCCTAGTATATACTTACTACGCAAATAGTAGTAGCATCTTTTTTACATGGAATAAAAAATCAAATAATTAACGATTGTTTTTAACCCGGCCGGGGTGGTCATTTGAACCCCCGTAGCATAATGCTAGAGCCGCCCCTAAGAGTTTGGAGTCTTTACCATTTCTGGGCGAGTCGCGGATTTGGTGGCTTAATTCTGAAATAACAGTCAAAATTTCTTCAAGTCTCGACAAATATGTAGTAGGAGTAGTGAATATGTTTTGTCAGATGAATAACAAAACAAGTGCAAGTCTAAGACAGAGACAGGAAAACCATGGTACCTCGTTGGGATTAGGAGGCATTTTCTTTAGGACTTCAAAGTCTCTTTTGCTGAAAATTATGGGGTCTCTAGCCATGATTGAACACGAGGGGAACCATTTTTGAGTCATCCACCAATAAACCAGTCCAGGCGCGTAGTGAGCAACCCGGAGTTTCCACTGGTCCTTCTTAGGCTGCTTCTTGAACTCAGCTTCACACAATTCAGAAGGAAACGAAGGCCACCAGTAGTTAATGGCAGGAACTATCAGAGCCGCCCCGGCTAGCCTGCAGACAATGGTTTGAAAGCAAGTGCTTGAGTTTCGGTTTTGATGAAAGCATTGGTTCTGGTTAATGCAAGAGAAAGAAATGGTCAAATAGTAGCCTAAAAGATATGAAGAGTCCAATAACATGAGTTGTTAGAAATGATCAAATCCGTTGGTAGTGGCTACAAAAACATATCAAACCATTTGAAATTTTTTTGAGTTCTGCAAGTTTTGGAATGCTAAAATGGTTTAACATTTGTTTACGGTCAGAGCAACGAAACTACGAAAGAGTTAAAAGAAGAAGATAAAAACACACAAAATGCACCTATGATCGCTCAAGTACCGTTCTCCTTTGTCCATATCACTGTGATGTTGAACAAAGTTGAAGGAAAAACCAAGAAAATATGAATTTTGGGGATCAAAATGCATTTGACAAGCATATTTCAAAATGTTCATTTGAAAGCAGACCATCAAGACATACATTAAACTTTTTTGGACTAGATGGAAAAAATTGGAACTTTGGGAACAAAAAAAGTGATGCAAAATCATTCATGATGGACTGTAAGCATATTTTACCCCAAATGTAGAAAAGAGATGAGCTAACATGCCTGTGTGGTATGAATTTGAGGCAAGCCCAGGTGGGATGAGTTCCAAGGGAGACACCGAGCACATAAAATTTCTGTCCCAACTGAATCTGGTCAGCCAGTTCTTCAACATCGAATGCTTCACTCTTCACTGAGCGCTTCGGGTTTGGGTCACTGTCTCCATACCCAGCTCTGTCATAGGTAACAATGCATATCCCTAGCTCATCTATCAGTTCCTGCAGGAAAGGTGAACAACTGGTTATGCTCATTCATCTCTCTAATGCTCAATACATGTTCACTGCTTCCGCACAAAAAGTGATTATTTTGTGCATCGAAGGCCGGCTGTGTCTTCAAGGAAAATAATACTTCTCGAAATCGTGTAAAAGTTATAACTGTTGGAGGATTTTGTGAATGAAACCGGGGCACTCGGAGGGTCTCCCGGGGCAACCGAGACCACCCAACGGATTCAAACACGGGATGCTATTAACGCTGATTAATACGTTAGTTACACCCCTCCATGATGAGGTTTGATGGCATACTAATTCTCGTGGCAGTTTTTCCTCCTCAGAATCAATTGCAGCATTTGTGTGAGGAGTTTCAAATTCTGCAGAATTCATTTGGGGATATCAATTTCGTATTGAATGGGGAGGCTCCCCCATTAATCTCGTCATCAAGCCTCCAGCCCTTTTTCCAGCTATAAGAAGGGCAGCTTCGTTTTGGTTAACACATCAGAAATTCGAGCAACACTAGTACTCCCGAAATTGTGTTTTGAGAGAGAGAGGCAGACGCAAGTTCCAGTTCGCCAAGGCAGTCAACAGCGGTGTTCTGTTGGCCGTGGTCCAAGCCGTTTTATCCTGGGACGAAGACGCCGGTGCATTCTACAACACCCACGGTAGGCGGCGAATCTTTGTTAAGGAGACTGTGGTATCACAGGACTCGGCTCGTGTTTCCTAAACACTGTTTGTATCTCGATTTCGTTTCTGTAATTTTTCCAGTTTATGTAATGTTATTGTATTCTGTTCATGTATGATTTTATCAATGGAATTTGTTATTTGGAATTCGGGATTGCCACTGTAATTTTTCCAACAATAACTGGCTGCCAATTTGTCTCCCTCTTAGAAGAAAATAACACTACTTTTTCCCCCTCCATAGCGTTCGCCGTTCAGGTACAGTTCTGGGGCTTATTCCGCTTCAAATTTCCATTTTACTTGGCCCAAGTGAGTGTTTCTATGTCTAATTGCATGCTGTTATTTCATATTTGTGGGATGTTATTGCCAAAGATGAAAAATCACAGAAGCCAGAAAAGTGGAGATCAGAATGGAGTTACATACTTGAGAAAGTGGCAAGTGAACATCCTTGGAACTATCAAAACCATGGATAATGATTACTTTGTACTTGGCAGTTTCCTTTCGAATACCTCTCACTTTGTAAGCCAAATGCCTTCCATCACTGAGTTTGATCCTGGGTGAAGTCAATGGAGGGCCATTTTTCGAACCGCATAGTTTGGGAGGGGGAGGCTTAGTGGCCTGGAATGCCCATAACAAGACACCCACTCCTAACACCGCCACCGCCACCGCCTCCGTCAACATCCCTGAAAGAACAAAGGCATCAATGACATTAATTCCCCCTCTTTGCACTTCTCAGGGATCGAGTCCATTCCCCCTCCCCCATGTAATAGATTAGGAATGACGAATGACAAAAAAAAAAATCTCGTTATCGAGATAACCCTGAATGCTTCTTGGTATCGAGATATCGAAGAATCTTGTTTCTCAATTCCACACCTTAGAACAAATCAAGAAAGTAAGAAAATAACGAGAAATGTAGAAAGGCAATACAGGGTAACCTCAATGACTTGCTCTCAACCAGAAGAGGGGATTGAACTTCTTGATTCTTCAAGTTACATTTTCTTCATAGCTTTCCATTTTGACTATTAGCTGGTAGATGACTACTGTACTAACTGACTTTCCAATGAATGTAATAGCAACATGAGATATTCCTGCAAACCCTTAGCCTAACCACGTAGCTCAAAAGGTTAACATCAAGTTATACAATAGCTGGTGGCGTTTCATTATATTCCATCCATTTTTTCCACATCTGCCCAATGTGGGACTCAACTTATCATGATGGGTTCTCAGTTCTCAAAATCTCCCCACCTTGTGATGCAATGTCTCTGTTGCATTGGCCCATCAACCTTTCCCTCGGTGGCCATGGTGTAACATTTAGTTCGCATAGTACTTTGCTCCTAGCCTCCTACCATGGGATTCAAGAAGTTTTAGAAAATTGACTTAAATAGAAGAAACCCATGGGGAGTTGTTTCATTAAGATTTCCTATAATTTGACCTTGACAAATTATTCATTTTTCTAGCAGGAAAAGAATAAGGATTAGATTAGTCTCAAAAGCATGGAACTAAGGTGGATATGCAGCACAGTTGTACATGGACTCAGGTACAAAGCAGGAGCGAGTATCCGTCTAAGTGTCCGCTTCATCTAAATGCCACCAAAATATTCAAATTTCTTACTATAATTCTTTAATTTTCTAGGATAAATAGTGTTTACAAAGGGCCTTAGGGTAATTCATCCATAACATAGGAGTGGCACTCATAGTTCAAGTTAAATTCAACTAACAAAATAAGCTTGCTATGTGTACGTCCAACCAGTGGTGTAGCTAGAAATTTGAAATTTCATTCAACGGGGCAACATTAAACATGATCTAAGAAATTTTTTCCCCCCGTATTGGTGGTAAGGAACAATAATATACAAGAAATGAACTCAAAACATAAAATATACGAATATATATAATTGTTTATATACAAGTATAAATCGCAATAGGTATATGGTGAGAGTGAGGACAGTGAAGGCACAACAACAAACATGGGTTGGATAGAACCACCAGTCCACTGCATTTGCATCACATGAAATGCTGGAGACAGAGTCAAGCACTTAGGGTCCCAGTCCTAACCCACCTTCTTTGGTGCATTGTTGTTTGACAAGGACTCTCGGACTATTAACTCCAAGCCTGCAAACTCCAACCTCACAGATTTTACATAAACGTCAGATCATGTATTGTTGTAAACTGAAGGGCACATTTGACGTAGGATGTAAAAGGAAGAATTAGCGACTGTACCCCGATCAAAACGTACCCTTAGGTAGTAGGGAACATTGAATAATCTTTCGTGAGCAGAGCTATTAGAAGTCAGGCCTATTTCTTCTCCCGCCTTACAGTGGAATGGTCCGAGGCAAAAGCCCCAACTCTGGGCTTTTTCACTTCTGCTGTAATAATTTCCACAGCAATATATAGAGCTTGTTTGGGAGACAATTTTTTCTATTTTCACATTCTCATTTTTTCATTTTGGATGTTTGGGAGAAATTCTCATAACTCATTTTCTGAGAATGGGTTCTGTAAAATGCACAATCTAGAGCAGAAGTGAAAAATAGGTTGAGAGGAGTTTTTTGACTTCTCATTTTCACTTTTTCCATTTTGATTAACAAAAAGACCAACAGAATGTATTCTGAACATATCTCCCAAACACTACTCCTGTTTTAAAATGCATTCTACACATTTCTCCCAAACACTCATACCAAATCCAAAATACATTCTGACCATAATCCAAAAGGCCATAAAGTTAAAAATGAAAAGCTGAAAATAAGGCTCCCAAACACCATAGTGACCATCAATCTTCCTAATTTCAAAACAATCTAATAATGAACGGGAATTGGGTGGGATACCCACCCTGTTACCGATTTGATTTCTCAGTCATTCGCTGATTGTTCCAACTTATTGGCAATTAACTCGTTCCGTATACAATGGGAGAGTCCCCATTGTTGTTTCGTTTAACTTAGACCCAGCTAGCTACTTGCCACAAACTACAACAAAAGAAGTGTTGCACATCCTCGATGGATCAAGCAACACTAAAAGTAAAAAAATTGCTATTTCCTCAACATCAGATAATAAAGCTTCATTATTGTTTTCTGGGTGTAAACAATTATATTGGGCACGAGAAATAAACTCGTAGATTACCTTGTATCAACTGATACACACGTTAAACTGTCAACAAGAAAAAAAACTACATGTGGGATGTAAAACCAACTTATCTGATAACCCACTAAATAATAATGCCTTAAACAGATCTCTTGAAGCTTATGTAAGCAAAAGTTCTCTAAAAACTTCTTCACATATTTTGCGATTGAAGATCATCAAATGCCCAGCATCATGAACCTCGTGATAGTGGATCCAAGGAAGCTTCTGTGAAATGTAACGGTTAAACTGAAACGGAATAATCCTGTCGTCGTATCCTTGCCAAATGTGGACCAAACCCTCATTTTCAGGGAAAGGATTAGTCAAATTTGAGGGGTCAAATTCCCATTCTCCAAAACCAACCAAAAGGTCTCGATAGAGAGATTCATAGACGCCTTGTTGTCGTATCTTCTCCTGCAAAGAGCAAATTACTAAGCATCGTTACCTGAAAATTAGAAAGGAAAACAAACACATTTGTTGCCTACGATATGGAAAGTGTTTTTACTTGGTTAACTAAATAGGAGTAGCAATTAACATTCATGCCATGATATAGAAAACATGAAGGCTTATGTGAAACTACCCGGTCCCACAACGGAAATCTACTTGGTGATCTTGGGCATATAATGGACCACGTAAGATACTACTAGTACCTTGGGCTTAAGTATTTTGGGCAGTGTTCTAAAAGTCGGGA
Source organism: Vaccinium myrtillus (assembly GCA_016920895.1). Classification (NCBI taxonomy): domain Eukaryota; kingdom Viridiplantae; phylum Streptophyta; class Magnoliopsida; order Ericales; family Ericaceae; genus Vaccinium; species Vaccinium myrtillus. Next base: position 11,910,007 of record CM029275.1, on the reverse strand, counting down.
CTAGTCGGCGACTAGTCGGCGACTAAGTCGGGGTTGGGGGCTCTCCGAGTCGACTAGGGCCTAGTCGGTTGATTTAGTCGCCGGCCGGCTCAAGTCAACAAACACATTTGTTGCCTACTAGTACCTTGGGCTCAAGTCGGCGACTAGTCGGACAAGTCGGCGACTAGTCGGAAAAGTCGCGAATCGGAAAAAAATCGGACAAGTCGGCGACTAATCGGAAAAATTGGGGTAAAAAAACAGAATTTGCTAAATTTTTGGGTCAAACTCAAAACTGTGGATGATGTACAATACATTAAAAAACAGTTTTAATAATTTAATTGTCTCTCTATCTATCATTACGAGAGGCTAAGGTTTGTGGTTTGTGGTTTCCACTTATAGATTGTAGAATAAATCAATAAATTAACACACTGTATATTGTTGTTGTGGTTTGCCACTAAGGATTAATTATTCTTGTTGTGGTTTTAGTTACCACTAAGGCATTAAAAAGGTAAAAAACAGATTTTATATTTTTATTTGATGATTTGCTACTTATATTATTCTACTTACTCAAAACTTATGAAGGATGTAGGAGAATATATATTTTTTTAAAAAAATAAAAAATCTAGCCGACTAGTCCCCTAGTCGCTAGTCGGTAGCCATCCGACCTGGGAGCGACTAGCGACTTTTAGAACACTGATTTTGGGCCATCTATTGTGGCTTGTGGATCAAAATCAAGGTACTGAGCTGAGCCAGTGGTCTATGTGGGGCGTTATACTTTTGGACGAAGTCGCTTTCTTCCGACTTGGAAGTCTCATTGAACGTGTTGCCACTTTCCTCTAGGTTCTTTTAGGAAATTGTTCATTTGCCAAAAAAATTATTCAATATGCCATCCTTGCAGCAATCGGATATCACAGCCTTGATTCAACATAAAATGAAACTGAAAAATTTAAATCCCCATCAAGAATACACTTATCAATGCACTTAACCAGGATGATGTAGCTAAGGTCAATGACTGAATTACCTGCCCAACACTGGGGGTTTTTGATAATTCTTTCAACATATCCAAATCCGGATCGCAGAAAACGGCCATGTTCCCTGCCGTCATACTGAGAGAAGGAAACCACTTTTGAGTCATCCACCAGTTAAACAGCCAAGGGGCATAACGTGCTATAAGGAATGTCCACTGGTCCTGCCCAAGCAGCGTATTGAAGGCTTCTTTTGATATATTGGCAGGAACACCAGGCCACCAGTAGTTGACAAATGGAACTACTAAGGAAGCTCCTGACAACCTGGAAAGTAATACGCAAGGAGCGAAATCACAATAAAGCAATCAAACTAATAAAGGGAAAATAACTCGATCTTTATTGCCTGTGTGGGATGTATTTTAGGCAACTCCAAACCGGACATGCTCCCATGGAGACTCCAATCACGTAGAATTTAGAACCAATTTGTAATTTGTCGGCTAGTTCTTGAATATCGAATGCTTCACTTTTGATGGACCGTTTTGGATATGGATCACTCTCCCCATAGCCTGCTCGGTCGAAGAACAGGAAATATATACCTAGCTCCTCTATAAGTTCCTGAAAACATAACCCAAAATAAAACATGACAGTCTCATTCAAAGGGCATTACCATGTCCGGTCCTATGGCTGAAGAAAAATAAATATGGCCAGTTAGTACGAGTCTAGGAGGGGTAGATTAGACACTGACGTAACCTTTGGCATTAAAAGCAAAACAAAATGTTGTTATTTGGACAATGGGAACCTTGTATTCCAAAACGCACCATCACGAGATAGTCAGAGAATCTGTTGCTGAACTAAGCAATGGCCAGTAGCACCCATCGAGAAGTTCACAATGTGGAGACGTCATCAAGTATCCAGTACATCTTCCCCCAAGGATTGAGGAGATGGGCAGTCAATTCCAAGCTTTAACTTGATTTTAATATGCATATCTCGTTTTTTTTATCAAACTTAAAATTCCATTGAAACACATGTATCTTGCGTAAGTTTCTTGTTGTCACTGCTGCCTGGCATACTTCAACAGCTCAGGTGTTTGGATCCATGCTTAGTGTCATGCAAAGCTTTCTTCTCCATGCATAATATTGGAGCTCTATATTACAGGGTCTGTTCCATTTTATGCATACTACAAAAGTTTTATGCACAATTCATGGTAGATTAGAACTTAAAAAAGGTTTGGTGCGTGAATATTCTGACTAAACATACCGCAAATACAGATCCCATGTCTTAATTTGCGTATTGGGTGTCTGACATGGGTACTTTACCTATTTAGAAGAGTGCATATAACATTGATGGAGACCTACAAATCAAATATTTGTCTCAAATGCTAGTATGCTACGTCCCATCTGATGAACTTGACAAAATTCTCTCACTGTCATCTTGGTGCCGTCATAAAAAATAATGATATTTCAACAAGCTAACGTTTTGGCTCCGCAATGAGAACCGCACAGTTGTAAACACGGGAAGCCAAACCTTATCTATGTAGCAATAAATGAATACGCATGTAGAAAATCAAGAGAGATTTTAATACCTGAGAAACAGGTAAATCCAAGTCCTTGGAGCTATCATAGCCATGAATAACAACAATCTTGTACTGAGCCTCTTCCTTGGGAACACCTTTCTCTTTGTAGGCCAAATGCCTCCCATCACTAAGCTGTATTCTTGGTGATGTAACAGGAGGGCCACCTGGTGATCCACAAACTTTAGGAGTGGCCGGTTGTATTGCCAGATATGCGCAACCCAGAAGGCCCGCTGTTAGTGCCACAGCTACCTGAACAATCATTACTGGAAGGGGATAGAGAGAAAGAGAGGGAGAGATGCAAAAGATCATGCCACCATCAAAACACGGAAATAGTATTTCAAGGATTGAGCAGTAAAACTGGATGGGGCAAAAAAAAAAAAGAAATAGTAGTTGGAAATTGCCAAAGCTAGAACAAAGAAGCCTTCCGCACAGTATTTAGCAATGAAGATTTTGAAAAAAGAGGGAGACAAAAATGGCAGAAAGATGTCCTATATTTCAACAGCACTGCTACATACACAGAAAACACACCCAGAATTTGAAAATCAATGGCCCAGATTCACTCCAAGTGAATCTGGGCCGTTGATTTACACTTTCGGGGTCAATTGGGGGTTGTTTTTCCGGGTCTATAGCATTATTGATATTTCAACCATCAGAAGGCATCACAAGCTTGCAAGTCTGAATCCAGGACTTTCAGAGGTTGCTAAGAATAAGGCAATAAAGATGAGGTAGCAACATCAAGGTAAAATGAACCCCTTCGTTCAACGTCGTTTAGCACCTTTTACCAACTTCAAACTGCAAACATCAAGAATCACTCTCCCCATGTTTTCCCATGTTTTCTGTTTTATTACAATCTTGCCATAACCAATTGAATTAATATGGGAGACTGGAAACTATTTTTACCCAATTAAGGTTATATTAGTGTATTTCTGAGAAGATGTACATAATTGGGAATCAAACTACAACAATCTTCAAATCCATGTAACCAGAGTTGACTTCCAATGGTCGAATTGTAATCATAAGGTTCTCAAAAACACTATAATAAGATCAATTCAAGACATGCTCAAAGAAATAAAAGGTCAATCCAAGATGGCACAGAACTTCTATAAAAACTCCATCAATTGCTCAGAATAGGTAAATGAAAAACGAAAGAGTTGAAGAAACCCACTTGGAAACAGTCAAGAGGGAGCTGAATCGGCTGGAATTTCTGGAGTGATCCCTTTTGCTCAAATCTTCTTGTTCTGAGCCCTTAAATATTTTATTGTATCTATATGTACATTACAACTCACAAAGCATAAGCAATACTGATCTAAACTGGGATGTGAACCCTTACAGCTGAGAAAAAGCTCTCTCTCACCAAATCTCTACCAAATCTTACTATAAAATAGTGAGACTTAATGAGACAAAGGGAATAAGCAATCAAAAAATATCAATTTTGTACTCTGTTTTTTTTTTTTTTGGATTATTACCTCTAGGTCTAGAAAAGAGATGTCTAATTACCACTAAGGTAAGTCATTTTTTTTAATTACCACTAAGGTAATTCACTCTTTTTTGGAGTTTAGGTTTAGGGTGCACTTTCCTATTATAGGGTTTTAGTGGTTTAGGCACTTTCATAGAGTATCCTAGGATTTTAGGCACTTTCATAGGGTACCGTAGTCGTAGGGTACCCTAGTCATAAGAGTACCCTAGTCGTAGGGTACCCTAGTCATAGGGGTACCCTAGAGTTTAGGGGTTTAGGGTGCACTTTCCTATTATAGGGTTTGTTTAGACACTTTTATAGAGTACCCTAAGATTTTAGACACTTTCATAGGGTACCCTATGATTTAGGCATTTTTATACGGGTTGAGGAGTTGATGGAAATTTTTCAGAGTTGGGCTTGACCTGATGGTAATTATGGGATCCAAGGGTGACCTGATGGTAAATGTCCCCTTTTTTTTTTCTCCATTTCTTACTAAATCACTCAATTACAGTATTTGGTAAAAAAAAACTCTTAGCTTTCTGTCAGGTTACTCAATCCAAAAGAGCTGAAATAGATTCTACTCTCAGTACAAGACAACAGATCCCATCAAATCCATCAGTCGAATACTAGGAGTAATTGGGATGAGGCCCACGAAACCTGAATAAAGGACCACACATTGTCGTTGAGAGAATGGGACAGTACCTCCTCCTCATCAAAGAAGGAAAACAACGTGAAAGCTATCTGCCATTGCAGTAGTAGCAGATGGCACGGCAGGGATCACAAATTGTACAGGAGAAAAAACCCAAAAATCGAGTCGATGCACACCGAGCAACAAGGTTATGGCCGGTTTGATTGGTTCGGTTTCCTTTTATATCCGGTTTGCTGCTGTTAAAGATTCAACAAGTCAACAAGCACTGATTGACACAAAAATTCAAAAATCACCTGATGCAGAGCAAGTAGCGGCCCAATTCTATGATCAATTGGACCAGTAGAAGCTTAAGAGGCCCAAAAAACTTCTAATTGAAAATTGCCAATTTCGGCAATTTATCGACGAGCCCGGAATAGGCTCAAACTTGGTGGGCTAAAGCAGAATCGCGCTGCGATCAAGACTCACCACCCTAATTGTGACTGATGATGGATTTCGGCCAAATTCATTCGTTTAGGCCTTCAATTTAGTAATTTTGCTATTTTAGGTAATATTTAGATTACGAATTACTCTTAGCGTGTAATTCCGTTTTCGTTGTTTCCAGTTGGGAATTTCTTATTTTTCTTTCTAGTTTTCAATTTTGGAAATTTCCCCAATTTTCGGGATACTTTATTTTTTTGGTAAGTTTTTGCTAGGGTTTGCTAGTTTTTCCTATAAAAGGGCATGTAACCTTTATTATTATTCAGCTTTTAATCATATATAATTCAGAGTTATTTCTCTTTCTTCTTGTGGATTCAAGAACATCTCATGGATTCGAGAACCTATCTCGTTTGGAATAGTACGCTTACTATTCTCTTGTGAATTCCGCTGCGGCAAGTGGTATCAGAGCAAGATTGTTTCTGGCTCGATGGCACCTAACAAAGTTGATGACACAACCCGTGACGTTGCTCAGGGGCTTGCTGATCTAAGGGCGACGGTAGAAAAACAACGAACCCAGTTGACAGGGCTTCGTGAATTTCGTGACGAAACACGAACTCAGTTGACGGAAATTCAAGAAACGTTGCGACAGCTGCAGTTGACTCTTCGCCAAAACCAGAGACCAGCAGAGGTTGAAGAGAATCGCGCGGTGGGATTTGCCCAACGCCATCCTCTTAACCAGGATCGGGAACGCGCAGTGGGATTTGCCCAACGCCAACCCGATAACCGGATTGTAGTCGGGAGACGCCCGGCTAATCATGCAGACAGTGAAGAAGAATCAGAACCAGAAGGAGAAGCGATGAAAAACCATCCACAAGAACGACCACAACAATTGTGCGATGAATATCGTGTGAAGGTGGACCTTCCCACATTCAGCGGTAATCTTGAAATTGAAGAGTTCTTGGACTGGCTTTCGGAGGTTGAACGATTCCTTGACATGATGGGAATTCCAGACTCAAAGAGGGTCAAGGTGGTCGCTTACAAACTGAAAAGCGGCGCTGCAGTTTGGTAGGACCAGTTGCAGACGAAGCGATGAAGGCAAGGAAAGGAGTCTGTGCGAACATGGCGCAGGATGAAACAACTCATGATGGACAGATTCTTACCCCCTGATTATGAGCAACACCTTTTTCATGCCTATCAAAACTGCAAACAGGGGAACAAGTCTGTGTTTGATTACACGGCTGAATTTAATCGACTCGCTGATCGTAATAATCTATACGAGTTAGACGGACAGAAAGTAGCCAGGTATCTTAATGGATTGAAGCAGTAGATACGGGATCAGATTGGGTTGCAGACAGTGTGGGATGTGGATGAAGCCCACAGCCTAGCATTGAAGGCCGAGCGGCTGGAGCGTGATCACAAACCAGCATACTTAGGATACCGTCGTAACACAACAGAATCGTCCATTCCTCCTAAATCTAGGGGAAGTCGACGTTTCAACCGAAGGCTGCAGAGGGTGATGGAGCGAAATTTGGAGGTGGCAATCAGACAAGCAGTTCCAGCAGAACCGCGGCGAAGGCGCCGAATCCTTATGCCAAGCCCATGCCTGACAAGTGCTACAGGTGTCAAAAGCCTGGTCACCGTTCTAGTAATTGTCCAGATCGAAAGTTGGCCTTGGCAGAGGAAGGAGAAGAAGAAGCTGATGGAGCAGTGGGCGACTGGAATGAAGAGTATGAAGTTGACTATGCAGAGGAAGATGGGGATCGAGTAAACTGCGTGGTGCAACGGGTACTGTTTGCGCCAAAATCAAAAGATAACACTCAGCGTCACAACATCTTTCGGTCAAGCTGTTCAATCAACCAAAAGGTGTGTGACCTGATTGTAGATAACGACAATTGCGAGAATTTTGTGGCAAAAAGACTAGTGGACCATCTGAAGTTGTCGACGGAGCCCCATCCTTCACCTTACAGCATTGGGTGGATCAAGAAGGGCCCAACAGTAAAGGTAACCGAAGTCTGTAAAATTCCCCTTTCCATTGGAAAATTTTATAAGGCTGAGGTTGCTTGTGATGTTATTGAGATGGATGCTAGCCACGTACTGTTAGGAAGACCCTGGCAATTTGATGTGGATGTGGTATACAAGGGTCCTGACAACACCTACTCTTTTAATTGGGAGGCCCGTAAGGTTGTTATGGTTCCTTCTAATCAAAAGGTGTCTGCCAAGCCAAAAGTGCAACAACCATCATTTCTAACAGTTGCCAGTTCAGAAGCTGATTTTGTAACAGATTTTAAGGAGTCTAAACAGATTTATGCCATGGTGGTGAAAGCGTTGGTGTTAGAGCATAAGGGCGCGACTGCAGTTGCTGTGCCTAAGAAGATACAACCCTTGTTGGAAGAGTTTGAGGAGCTGGTTACAGATGACGTGTCAAACGAGCTTCCTCCAATGAGGGACATTCAACATCAGATTGACTTGGTGCCTGGGGCAAGTCTGCCCAATTTACCACACTACCGAACGATTCCAAAGGAGAATGAGATTCTAAGGGAGAAAGTAGAGGAGTTATTGCAAAAGGGTCACATACGGGAGAGCTTGAGTCCTTGTGGGGTTCCTGCCTTGTTGAGGCCGAAAAAAGATGGAAGTTGGCGTATGCGTGTGGACAGTCGTGTCATCAACAAGATCACCATTCGGTATAGGTTTCCAATACCTAGGCTGGATGATATGCTAGACATGCTGGATGGATCCAAGTGGGTTTCAAAGATTGATCTACGGAGTGGGTACCATCAGATTCGTATTCGGCCTGGAGATGAGTGGAAGACTGCGTTCAAAACCAAGGATGGCCTCTATGAATGGTTAGTTATGTCATTCGGCCTTTCTAATGCTCCAAGTACTTTCATGCGGGTGATGAACCAGGTGTTGAGACCTTTCACGGGACAGTTTGTCATCATTTATTTCGACGACATACTTATCTATAGCAAAACAGAGGATGAGCACGTGGGGCACGTGCGCCAAGTATTGATGGTGCTGCAAGAAAATAAGTTGTACATACAACTCAAGAAGTGCAGTTTCTTGACAGACAGCTTATTGTTCTTGGGCTATGTGGTGAGTGCTGCCGATATACACGTGGTCGAGGACAAAGTTCGCGCCATTCGTGATTGGCCAATTCCCAAAACAGTTACTGAGGTGCGGAGTTTCCATGGATTGGCCACTTTCTACAGACGATTCATTCGAAATTTTAGCACCATTGTGGCGCCAATCACCGAGTGCTTGAAGAAAGGGAAGTTCTTGTGGAGAGAAGCAGCGAACAACAGTTTCATGGTGATTAAGGATAAGTTGTGCACTGCTCCAGTTCTAGCTCTGCCTAGCTTCGAGAAGGTTTTTGAGGTTGAATGTGACGCTTAGGGATGGGCATGGGGACGGATCGGGGCCGGAGACTACTATCTCCACCCCCAATCCCCAAACCCCTTGCTCATATCCATCCCTATCCAATCTCCAACGGGGATTTATTTTTATCCTCCATCCCCGCTCCGAATGGGGAACGGGGATCCCCACGGGGATTTCGGGGATCCAATCATTTTCCCTAGAGTAACAAGTAAATAGTTATAGAAGCCCAATTACAAATCATTTTCCCATGGTTCAAAAAAAAAAAAATCATTTTCCCTAAAATCCAATCATTTTCCCAGGGCAACCCCTGGGCGTGTAAAACTTCATGTGTTTATAGAACAACATAAAGAGTGCAGAAAAGTAGAAATTATGAAGAGTTCTTATGTATATTCATGACATTAATTAAAATTGATTAAATGCAACATGGGTTGTCTAGTGGATAGCATACATAATTGTTTCAAAGGAAAAAAGACTACAACTCACTGTTGATATGCCCAGGAAACAGAATATGATAGCAACAAATTATAAGTATTCAAAGAACAACACTGACTACCTTCAAGTAGTCTCTGAACCAACAAAAACAGTCCCAGATCACCCAAAACAAGTGTCATAATTAAAATTGAACTAAATTTCAACAAGATAGCAACAACTAAGGTAGCATTAGGTAACGGCGTAACGGAAATTCCTAAATGGTGCCTGCACTTCACCCCAAGAATAACTCCACGCACTCGCATTTCTATTTATCTGTGATACAAAAAAGAAGTCAATCAACACGATAAAGAGGAAGATACCACAGAACATAAATTTTGGTGTAACCCCATATATTTGGAGAAAATTCAGTGAGACCCCAAGGTTTCATAATTCATGAATAGACCCCTATATTTCGGGGATTCGGGGACGGGGCAGATCGGGGACGGGGCGGAGCGGGGCGGGGACGGAGCGGGGAACGGATTCGGAGCGGATTCGGGGCGGGGACATGCCTATCTCCACCCCCTATCCAATCCCCAAACATTTTCAAAAAAATCCTCGTATCCTATCCAATCTCCAAACAGATCTCCATATTGCCGGTCCGTTCGGATCGGGGATCGGATCGGATTCGGACGGAGAGGATGAAATGGCCAACCCTAGTGACGCTAGTGGAGTTGGTATTGGGGCTGTTCTTTCCCAAGAAAAGCGACATGTAGCCTTCTTCAGCGAGAAGTTAAGTGAAGCAAGGCAGAGGTGGAGCACTTATGACCAAGAGTTCTATGCAGTGGTTCGTGCTCTCAAACATTGGGAGCATTATTGAATTCAAAGGGAGTTTGTGATGTACACCGACCATCAAGTGCTGAAGTTCATCAACAGTCAAAAGAAGTTGGACAGTATGCATGTGCGGTGGGCAACTTTTATTCAGAAATTTCCTTTTACCGTTCGGCACAAGTTTGGGGTGACAAATCGAGTGGCTGATGCATTGAGTCGTCGTGCCACATTGTTAGTGACTTTAACCCAAGAGATTGTGGGTTTTGAGTTCTTGAAGGAGCTGTATCCAGAGGATGAGGATTTCAAAGAGATTTGGGAAGTGTGCATTCAGAATCGACCTGTTAGTGACTTTCATGTTACTTGACTTTCATGTTACTGATGGGTATTTATTTCGAGGCAATCGTCTTTGTATACCAAGGTCTTCGTTGAGGGAGAGCTTAATCCGAGACCTTCATGGTGGAGGATTAAGTGGTCATTCAGGTCTGCGAGTCTCGTGAATGTGTGTTTGAGTTATCAATAAATCTATTAGCACAGATGATAGGTACAGATTAACCACATATGCTGACATGGCATAATACAAAGTTTCATTATATTAGGCACAAGAGAAATAAACTCGTAGATTGCGTTATATCAACTGATACACTCATTATAACTGTCTACAAAACTTATTTGATAACCCACTAAATACTGATGCCCGAAACAGATCTCTGGAGCTTATCCAAGCAAAAGTTCTCTAAACATGGCTTCACATATTTTGCGATTATAGATCATCAAATGCCCAGCATCACGAACCTCGTGATAGCGGATCCAGGGAAGCTTCTGTGAAATATAACGGTTTATCTGAGAGGGAATAATCTTATCATCATATCCTTGCCAAATGTGGACCGAACCTTCATTTTCAGGGAAAGGATTAGTCAAATTTGAGGGACCAAATTCCCATTTTCCATAACCAACCAAAATGTCTCGAAAGAGAGATTCATAGACGCCTTGTTGCCGTATCTTCTCCTGCAAAGACAAAATTACAAAGCCTCATCAGCTAAAAATTACGGGGATGGAAAAAAACAAACACATCTCTTGCCTACAATATGCAAGTGTTCTTAATTGGTTAACTACGTAGGAGTGGCGATAACATTCATGCCATGATTTAGAAAATGTAAAAGCTTATGTAAAGAGATTCTACGAGTTAGATTCTGCATATATCTTGAAGGTTTTCACCCTATATTTTTGGATGAACTCGCCTCCTTCCAACCTGTAACCCACTTTCTGCATAGGTTCTTTCACGAAATTGTTCTTTTGCCAAAAAATTATCTACGTGCCATCCTTGTAGCATTTGGATGTCACAGCATCTAAACGAGTTGAAAAATGTTACAATACCGGTTCCTATTTGAGTTTGTATGGTAATCACCCCATTGAATCACCTTGAAATCACAATAGTTCGCGTCAAAATTCATAGCATCAATCTTCCATTTGTAACTTCTCTACAATACTTCAGAACATTTGCACCTAAATTCACAACATCAGCCTTGAGTTCATAATGTAACAAATGTTATGAGCATTCATCTTGACGAAATGAATTCCATTGCAAAAGTTCTAATTCAAGGTGATTCAAGGGGCGTATACCGTATACTCCCAAATAGGAGTGTGTATTGTAACAACTACATAAAAATGAAATGGAAAAAGATAAAAGCCCTGTCAAAGATTCACTTATCAAAGCACCTCACCAGGATGATGTAACTAAGGTCAATGACTCTAACATTTACCAGAGAGAATTACCTGCCCAACACTGGGGGTTTTTGATAATTCTTTCAACATATCTAAATCCCGATCGCAAAAAATGGCCATGTTCCCTGCCATGATACTTAGAGAAGGAAACCACTTTTGATTCATCCACCAGTTAAACAGCCAAGGGGCATAATGTGCTATACGGAATGTCCACTGGTCTTGCCTAAGCAGCGTATTCAAGGCTTCTTTTGATATATTGGCAGGAACACCAGGCCACCAGTAGTGGACAAATGGAACTACCAAGGAAGCTCCTGACAACCTGAAAACCAATACGCAAGGGATAAAATCAAAATAATGCATTCAAAATAGTAGAGACCAGTGTAAAGATCTTGAAATTTTTATTGCCTGTGTGGAATGTATTTTAGGCAACTCCAAACCGCGTATGCTCCCATGGAGACTCCAATCACATAGAATTTAGGCCCAATTTGTAATTTGTCAGCTAGTTCTTGAATATCAAATGCTTCACTCTTGACGGACCGTTTTGGATATGGATCACTCTCCCCATAGCCTGCTCGATCGAAAAACAGAAAATATATACCTAGCTCCTCTATAAGTTCCTGAAAACATAACCCAAGGAGAGAACATAACAATCGCATTCAAAAGCCATTACCATGCCCTGCCCTAACCAAAGAAAAATAAATATGCCCAGTTAGTACCAATCCAGGAGGGGTAGATTAGATACTGACCTAACCTTTGGGACTAAAAGAAAAAACAAATTGTCGTTATTTGGACAACAGGCACCTTGTATTCCGATACTATTATCACAAGATAGTCAGAGCATTTGTTGCCGAGGAGATAACAATGTGAACACAATAAACATCAAGTATCACGGCCGGCACATCTTTCCCCAAGGATTGAAAAGACGGGCAGTCAATAACAAGCTCTAACTTAACTTTACTAAAAGTGTATTATTTTGTTTTGACTAAAAGTTCCAAATGTTTTTTTATCAAACTTAAATTCCATTGTAACACATTTATCTTGCATAAGTATCTTGTTGCCACTTTGCATACTTAACAGCTCAGGTGTTAGCATGTGTACTATCTATGTCAGTGTCGCGCAAGGCTTTCTTCCCCATGCATAATAATGGAGCTCTATATTACACGGTGAGTTTTATGCATAATTCACGGTCGATTAGAATTACAGAAAAGTTTTGGTCGAGGAATTCTGACTAAATATACCGCAAATACAGATCCCATATCTTTATTTGTGTATTGGGTGTTTGGCGCGGGTACTTTACCCATTTAGATGAGTGCATATTACAGTGATGGAGACCTACAAATCAGCCGTATATCTAAAATGCTACATCCCATTTGATGAGATTCACAAGATTCACTCATTGGCAAAACCATAAAAAATAAACAAGCTAATGTTTGGCTCATCAATGGAAGCGCACAGTTGTTAACACGGGAAGCCCATCCTTAACTTTGTAGCAACAAATAAAGTATGCGTGTAGAAAATCAAGAGAGAATTTCATACCTGAGAAACAGGTAAATCCAAGTCCTTGGAGCTATCATAGCCATGAACAACAATAATCTTGTACCGAGCCTCTTCCTTGGGAACACCTTTCTCTTTGTAGGCCAAATGCCTCCCATCACTAAGCTGTATTCTTGGTGATGTAACAGGAGGACCACCCGGTGATCCGCAAACTTTAGGAGGGGGCGGTTTTATTGCCAGATACACGTAACCCAGAAGGCCCGCTGTTAGTGCCACAGCTACCTGAACAATCATTGCTGGAAGCAGATAGAGAGGGAAAGAGGTATAAGATCATGCCACCATCAAAACATGGAAGTTGTATTTCAAGGATTGAGCAGTTAAACTGGATGGGGCAAAAGAAGAACAAGAAATAATTGGAAATTGCCAAAGCTGGAACAAAGAAGTCTTCTGCACAGTAATTAGCAATCAAGATCTTGAACAAAGAAATAGACAAAAATGGCAGAAAGATGTCCTAAATTCCAACCATCAGTAGGCATCACAAGCTTCATATCAGAAGCAAGTCTGAATCCAGAGCCTTCAAACTTTGCCAAGGATAAGGCTTACATAATAGGGAATCAAACTAGTACTAAACAGTCTTCAAATTCATGAAACCAGAGTTAAACTTCCTACCATAGAATTATAGTCAGAAGGTTCTCAAAAACACTCTAATAAGATCAATTCAAGACATGATAAAAGAAACAAAGAAGTCAATTCAAGACAGCATAGAACTTGGACAAAAATTACGTGAATTGCCCATATAGGAACTAAAATGTGTTGAAGAAACCCACTTGGAAACAGTTTAGTTGGAGCTGAATCGCCTGTATTTTCTGGTGTGTGATCCCTTTTGCTGAATAAGTATCTTCTTGGTCTGAGCCCTTACATAGAGTACAATCCTATCTATATATATGCATCACAGTTCATGAAGTATAAGGAACTCAGATCGAGAATTCTAAACTGGGATTTTGCAGCCCCTATGATTGAGTGACACGGTGAGAAAAGAAATGAAAAGAAAGCATCAGAATTTCTCTCTCAATCACTCATTTGGCCCCTTCATTTTCTCACTCTCTCATAAAAAAAAAAAGTAGTGAGATTTGGTCAGAAAAAACTCCCTTGGACTTATCTAATTATTTAAAGTGGATGTTAATTTTTAATCCTTACAATCCTTTTTATTTTTTGCATACATCGAAATATCTTACAGTCCTTTTGAAGCAACAAAATAAGCCCAGTTTTTCTTATCGACTTTTTTTATTTTCAATTTTTGTCAGAAAATTCAAAAGTCCGTAAAGTCTCGCATCACATAAAAAATCCTCAAAATTCAAAATTTTACAATAAGAAATAATCTTAGTATTTTTTTTCTAAAAACGCAAATTAATTGAGACGAGGCCCAGGAGACGTGAATAAAGAAAGAACCACACATTATGGTGGAGGGAAAGGGACAACCCCGCCGCCTCGTCAAATAAGGAAAACGTGAAATAGATGTGCCGTTTGTACAGAGGCACTAGAAGACAGCAGGGGTCGCACATCGTACCCGACAAAACGTGAAAGCGATGTGCCATTTGTACAGTGTTTTGTTTTTATCGGTTTTCTTCCTACCCGGTTAAATTTAACGGCCCAAACTCTCGCGGCACAGACACAGAGTTTCGACACAAAGAATCTCGCACAGTGACAGTCGTCGTGTTCGGATTACTGAATTTTTATTAGATTTACATTGAATTTGAAGTACTCCTTATTTGTTTGGACGAAAGAATTCTTAAAACTAAAAATAAAATAAAAAAAGGCTACAATACACATCTTTATTTGGTGTGCATCTTATGACCATTTATAAGAATTTTTACACACCTAAATCATGAAAAATGAAAAAAATTTGAAACAACTAGTAGTGTCATATGACCATTTTATAAGAATTTTTACACACCTAAATCATGAAAAATGGAAAAATTTTCACTTATTTGTTTTATATAATATTTGAATTGCATTCCTTCAAACAACTGATAGTCTCTAAAAATCTTGACGAAAAACAAAACACAAATTACGAAAAATAATAGTACCGTCGAAAATACCACACCAATAATATAAGAAGAACAAAGTCAAGCACTGATTAAAACAAAAATTCTAAAACCACATCCCTCATGAATCTCGTGATTCGTGAATGTGTGAGAGTGTTTGTGCATGTGTGCGGTGTAGATAAAATTTGCGCGCAAAAAATCTGTGCAAACACACAATTTGCACACCTAAATATATATACTACGAGTATACAATTTCACGTCTTTTGTGAATTATGTCCCACAAAACATGTGAGAGTTGTAAGGTTTTTTTTTTTTTTTTTTTTTTTGGTGCTTCGAGAAATTATAATTCGTGTGTGTGCATGGCAATATTGCTACTCATTGTCCCGTCTGATGGCTCCAAAAAGAATTCTATGGAAAATATAGCAAGATATATTGAAGTAATGGATTTACAAAAGAATTAACAGAAAAAGTTTGAAAATTTTATTTTTTCAGTAATGTCATTTATAAGAAACAAGCAAACTATAAAAAACCAATATAATGGAAATTAATGAAAGTATGAAGTTCCTAACATACTTCAATTGCTCGACCAATTTTTATATTTTTATATACGTTACTATTTCGGTTGGAATTTATCCCTCATTGGTTGATTATCACCTCGAAAATTTCTCTCACATTGGTTGATTATCACCTCGAAAACTTCTCTCACATTGGCTGATTATCACCTCGAAAACTAGTATATGAACTTCAGTTTCTTCACTTATTGCTAATTGGCTTTGAGTTAGATGCTTTAATTTTGTATCAGAGCTAGATTTTCAGAGATTTTCCCCCTTTGTTTGTGTCATAGTTGCACTTTGTTCATTGTGATTCGCACGTGCGGGGAGTATTGGAATTTGTCCCACACCGGTTGATTATCACCTCAAAAACTAGTATATGAGCTTGGGCGGCCTCTCCACTCATTATCAATTGGTTTTGAGTTAGATGCTTTAACGTGGTAGTTGTTAGGAGTCCGATCAGCCTAAGGTTCTTTCCGTGCGTGCGTAGACCTAATTTATTGGGGAGTGTCCATGGAGTCTGCCACATCATCTAGACCCAATATACGTTGGTTAAGCATTGTAAGTGGTGGGCCACCCAATTGTATATTAAGGTCCGCAACCCTTTTTTCTATTTATTCGATGTGGGACCTAATCCGTCGCACATGTTCCCAACAATCTCCCCTCATATCATCGGCCTAGCTCCCCCCCAATCCAATCCGGCCACTTGACTCCCCTTAATTTGTTATCCATCTCTCCAACACCGTGTTCGAACCCAGGCTTCTTTACCGCACCCACTCCATCGGGAGACACTATACTCTCTGAGAGCCACTTTGCTGTCGGTCACCTACCGCACGCAACATGAATTTTCTTGCTCCATTGAGAGTTACAATGGAATTTTTCACTCCTCCGAGAGTCTCTGTGGAAGCCCATGAGTCTGAACCGCCTGAGGTTCTTTCCGTGTACGCATAGACCCAATCTGTTGGGGAGTATTCACGAAGTCTGCTACATCATTTGGACCCAATATACATTGAAGGACACATATCTACTTGAAAGACTAAACCTCGTAAGTAGTGTTCCACCCAATTTTATATGAAGGTCCGACTCTTTTTTCTATTTATCCAATGCGGGACATAATCATTCACACGTGTTCCCAAAAAAATATAAAAAATACATATACTCGAGTTGAAATGCCACATGGCAACAGCCTAGGCACAGAATAAAACCCAGTTGGACACGTGGCATGCCAGCCAAACCTCTGAAACACATGTAGTAATTTAAGGAAGACAGATGAACTATGTTGGTTGCAAGTAAGTACGTACGTGGCCGTTTGAGTGAGTTTGTGATAAGTGTAAAAAGGACTTCATTCCTCAGTCTACCACCTTTTTTTACCTCTTCATGTTTTAGTATTTTTCAGGAGTGCTAAAAACCAGCTTTGGTTTTGCATGTGGTATTTGTGTGAGAGAGCAAGAAACAAATATTCCAGGCCTAGAAGATGAAGGTTTGTAATTCGGTCATCCAAAATTTAAGTATTATTAATTCCTGTATATATTGTTCTTTCTTTTACTTTGTAGAGTTTATATGTATACTGATGTTTCAGGGATGGTGGTATTGCTTAGGTATATATTTTGGAAATTCATAGGGGTAAAGTAAAACTCAGGCTGGCCTAGTCTTCTGGAATTTTAGGTTTAGGTTTTGCTCCCTCCTGGGTTTCAGGTTTAAAATTTTGCAAGTCCTATGAACTTAAAAACATCTTTAAGTGCCATCCACTTTTGTGGGCAGTCCACACGAGATTTTTTATGGACGGTGGGTGCGCGTAAGCAAGGCTAGACGCTCATTTTTAATCCATGAACTTAGGTTTCACATTCAAAATTTCTTCAAGCGTTATCATCTTAAAATTTCCTAAGTGCTATCCAGTTTTGTAGCCAGTCCATACGAGATTTTTGGTTTTTGGTGCGGTAGGTTGGTTTTTGGTGCGTGTAAGTTGTGCTGGTCACTCCAAGCGGGATCCGAAGTATCTGCCTTATTATGTAGAATTCCATCTGCTGTGGGTTATCAACCCACCCTTAGTACCGAAATGGGTTCTTTACAAGAAAGAATTACTTCTACTAAGAAAGGGTCCATAACTTCTATTCAAGCCGTTTATGTACCTGCAGACGATTCGAAGATGAGTTCTTCTTTCTTTTAAGGAGCCGTGTGAGATGAAAGTCTCATGCACGGTTTTGAATGAGAGAAAGAAGTGAGGAATCCTCTTTCCGACTCTGACTCTCCCACTCCATCTTTAGTTATAAAAAAGCTAAGATAAAAAGAAAGAAATTATGTTCATCCTCCTTATCTCCAGCTGCTGAGGAAAGAATTCTCAAGATTAAGAGTGCTTGTAAGTTCCTGCTAGTTTCAAAATCAAGAAAAAGGGAAACTTAACATGACAGGAGCACACAAAACAGGATGAGAAACAAGGAAACCATAAAAATCAACATAAACAGAGAAAAGAGCAGAGAAACCAAGTAAATCTCCAGTTTTGAGAAAATGTAGGTCGGGGCAGGGGGCCACTTGCACACCTTCCAATTATGGTATTTCTGTTTTCTTCATATTTTATTGGGGTATGAAGAACGGACCCCTCATATATTGGTAGTATATAAGTAAGTATACAAGGATGATATTAATGTCAAAAATTCTACCATTGAAACATGAAAATTAAGAACCCTTGTGTTCCATGAACAACTGCAAATTATGCAATGGAGGCACAGTTCTCCAAAAATACTCCTCAAAAACTGAATAATTTGTCCTTGAACATCGTCCTCTCCTCCAAGATTTCTTGGAGTTACATTCGCATCCTGTTATTTCTTTCTATATCTAATTGAGCTGCACTATGGCTAGTGGAATAGAAGGGAAGAAATTCGGGTTTACTCTCCCTGTAATAGATCGCCCTTTTAAGGATTTACATAAGCTCACCTCACTCATACTCCGTCTATTCTCTCGAATTTCAGCACAATCTTGATAGATACGGATGATAGGCATGATAAATACATACTCAATCCTGTGAAGTCAGTTTTCAGCACAATCTTGATAGATACGCATGATAAATACATACTCGAATCCTGTGATATCAGTTGGAAAAATTGATGACCAACAGGCACAATGACTAGGAAAATGTAGTGTAAATTTTAGTATTCACAGAAAATCGAACCTGGTTTGCAATAAGTAGAGGTTAAAAGATAAATATGGCATAAGAGAGTGAAATTATGTGACATGTTTTCTCTTTTCAAGAAGAAAGGTGCAAGAAGAGGCATACGTACTTTTAATGTCATTATCATGGAAACATGCATAGGTCCATGAAACAAGATCTCATGCTCACTCAACCGGCGACGAAGAGAGAATGGTGACAAGGAAGCAGAAGGCAAGCAGCAAGTCCCCTGAGGGAGAGGGATCCCCCAAGAAGCCGAAGTCCGAAAACGACTACGGAACGGGCGATGCAGATGCGGAGTTTGATAGATTCTGCAAAGTCATGAGGGAGAACCTCTCTGTTGATGAAATGCGCTTAATTCTTGAAATCAACGAGCAGAGTTCCTCCGGAACCAAGGATGATGTCACTCTCAGATGGTGAGTCATTCCAAATCGTGGGGGAAACCTGTGTTTGTTTAGTAATTTGTTGAAATACTGTTACTAGGAATCAAATTTTCAAGTTATGTTTGTTCGAATGTACATGTGCTGGGTTAAAATGCAAAGAGAGAGTGAGTGCGTACGCTCAGGGTAGCATAAATACTCTGTACTCCTGGGACTGTTACCCACGAAGCATTCCAGATAAATGAGTGACTCTTGATGTTGAAATATACTTAATTTTATGTATGAACAGCCTGGACATGTTATTTCATGGGGCACTAGACAAATGTCCGGTTTGCGGCGGCCCTTTGGAGTGGACTGGTAATAAATATGCCTGTAAAGGAGATTACAGTGAATGGTCAACTTGCACGTTCAGCACCAAGGACCCACCCAGGAGAGAGGAACCAATCGAAATTCCTGACTCGATTCAAAATCAGGCTGTTTCCGACGTAAGTCTCAATCCTTATTTCTGTACACATTTTTGCAGCAATCAAATATAATGAAGGTTGTTTGGCGTTCCTAACTCTGTCATCTTTGTCCATACATGTAGTTTATGAAGGATCGCAACCAGAAGAGAAAGCAACGGCGGAGGAGATCAGGAACCGCAGACAAACTTTTTGCAGGGATGACAATTGCTTTATCGGGTCGTCTTTCTCGAACACATGTATGTATACATCATACATATGTCCTTATATTGTTTGATTGTTCATGTGGAAAGGTGGAACAAGATTTTTGAAGTTTACACAGCTTGCACATTTTTGCAGCAATACTGGAAGTCTGAGATTGAGAAACGTGGAGGGAAAGTATCGAACTCTGTTAGTGGTAATTCCCGGATCTCTGATACTGTTTTGCTATTTCAAATGAACATTTTTTCGAGTTTGTTTTGGACTCCACTTTGCAGGAGTAACTTGTCTGGTAACAACCCCTGCCGAACGTGAACGTGGCGGCTCTATCAAAATTGCAGATGCATTGTAAGTCCTCAATTCTAAACAGTCATTTGTATAGAAGACTTGGGCACAAAGGCAATGAGAAATAATATGATTGCCAAAGAAATTAAGTTTGATGTATTACATACTTATCTTTGCTTTAGCTTATCTTTCCTGTCATTAATCCCTTCGAATCCACACTGAAAACAAAATGTGTAACCCGCTATTCTATAGCATATCATATATACCTTCAAAAAATGGCTTGAATCCCACTTCTCTATAAGAAAAATCACAAGTAGGGTGCACAACTATTTATGGTATTGTGTTTATTATTTAAGAGTTTAAGTTTTCTTCTAAGAATTAGCAACGGCTTTGTTTGGCGTAATGGCTTATGTTTCACAGGGAGAGGGGCATACCAATAGTAAGCGAGTCCTGGTTGATTGATAGCATAGAGAAGGGAGAGGCGCAGCCTCTGGAGTATTATGATATCTCTAGAGACCTTGTGGTGGAAGCGAGAGCAATTTTTGGAGACAATGAAGATACCGTTGAATCGGAGGCAGGCTATGCATTCTCTCTTCCCTATTTGGCATCAAACAGCTTGGTAAATTGATCCCGTATTCCTTTTCTCACCTTGCATAATTTCTGGTGGATGTGCAGGTCAAAGTATATGGGAAGAGAGGAGTCCACAAGGATTCTAAGTTACAGGAGGAAGGAGGCCAAATTTTTGAGAAAGATGAGATATTGTACAACTGTGCATTCTCTCTTTGTGATCTAGGACGAGAAGTGAATGAGTACGTAACTATATAGCCTTTTTTCTGGTTGGATTCGGTTATTAGTTGTCCAAGGATTTAATTAAACTTTTCCATGTGCCTGGTGCAGCTTTTGTGTGATGCAACTGATTGAGGTACCGGACGAGGGATTGCATCTGTACTACAAGAAAGGGAGAGCTGGCAGAGACACAACAAAAGCACAAGAAAGGCTTGAAGAAAAGGAAAATAATGTGGACGGTTCTGTCAAGGAGTTTGCTAAGCTGTTTGAGGAAATAACTGGAAATGAATTCGAGCCTTGGGAAAGAGAGAAGTTTCAGAAGAAACCACGCAAGTTTTACCCAGTCGACATGGTAATCTTTTTCTCTCTATTGCGCGCACACACACACACACTATGAGTTAGCTTATCGGAAATGTTGTGTGTGAGACTGTTTAGGATGACGGAATTGACGTTAGACAAGGAGGGCTTAGTTTTCGGCAGGTCGGGCCTGCCGCGGTACACTGTATACTAGATCCATATGTAACGAGTTTGATGGTGGTGTTGTGCAGTCAGGACACCTACAGGTTTTGTTTCCCCCCAAAACTCCTCAGCTATTTGGCCACCATATAGTCTTTCTGTTCTCTCTTTTATTAATCCCTTGTATTCGTCACAGGTATGCATTGATGGAAATGGCGTTAGACACCCCCGAACTCCCAATGGCGATGCTTACTGATGTTCATCTGAAGAGATGTAACTCTCTCTCTCTCTCTCTCTCGTGTGCGCACATGTGAGTTTGACTGAGATAGTGACACTATCTATGATCAGGTGAGGCGGTTCTGCTGCAATTCATAGAAACGATTAGAACAATGAAAGAGATGGGACGAAAGGCGAGGGCTGTATGGTCAGATTTCAGTATGAAATGGTTCACATTCCTTCAATCTACCAGGCCTTTCATTTTGCGTGACTATGAAGATCTCGCAGAACACGTATGATAGTAGGAAATGTTGATGCATTTAAGTACCACATCTTTTAAAGTAGACATATCTGTGGTCATTTGAGAGTTCTTATTATCGTGTAGGCTGCAGCAGTGCTTGAGAGTGTCAGAGACATGAATGTGGCTTCTCGTCTCATAGGGGACATGAGCGGTCCCACGCTCGATGACCCTTTGTTCGACAGATATCAGAAGCTTGGCTGTTTGATTTCTCCCATTGACAAGCGATCGGATGACTATAAGATGATTGTGGATTATCTAGAGAGAACCTACGAACCTGTCAAACTTGGAGACATTGTACTAACAATTGCATTTATAGGCCTTCTTCACTTTGCTATCAACTTTTATAGTCCAAAGCATAATGAATTCTATTTCCACATTTTATTGTGTCAGAGCTACGGAGTCTCTGTTGAGAACGTACTCGCTGTTGAGTCAAATGCTTGCCCTTCCTTTGATGAAATAAAGCAGCAGCCAAACAAAGTCCTCTTGTGGTGTGGTAAGAACTCTTCTTTCGGCATTTACTTTTCTGTAAGTCTGAGGAATTATCAGCATTTTTGTTGGATATGTTATCTGTCTGATATACGACTCCCATGTCAGGTACTCGGAGCTCAAACATGTTAAGGCACTTGCATAACGGATTTTTGCCAGCACTATGCTGGCTTCCTGTCCCAGGATACATGGTATTAATATAGCAATTGGTATTTTTAAGACTCTTTTAGGTTGAGTTTCGATATTGGAAATGTGGGAGGGAATTGCGGAAGGAGAATGGAAGGCAGAAGTGTTAAAAACATAGTATCAATCACATTTTTTTTCCTCTTTGATTTCTTCTATATATCCGAATAAACAAAAACAGCCTTACTTGAATATATTCTGTTCCATTTGTGTAAAAAATTTGGGTTTCTGCTTACAGTTTGGGAAGGCAATAGTTTGTTCGGATGCAGCTGCAGAAGCTGCTAGGTATGGGTTTACTGCAGTGGAGAGGCCAGAGGGTTTCTTGGTTTTGGCTATTGCCTCTCTGGGTGAGCATGTCACAGAGTTCAATCGAACACCTGAAGCAGAGGTATGCTAGTTCCATACTCCCCCGTCCCGTATTCTTGGTCCTCTACTATCTGCGACGACCCACAGAAGTCGAATGAAAATTTTGCAACTCTCCTGACAACTACAAATATAGTTGAAGGGCAAGGGTGGAGAAACTTTAAACACAAATTTCTTTCCTGAGGAAATGATATTTCCGCAATGTTTTTGGTTGAGAAGTTCAAAAAATGTATTTGTGGTTCGTTTGAGCAGGAAGCGAAAACTCTGGAAGAGAATAAGGTAGGTGTGAAGGGATTGGGGCGCAAGAAAACAGATGAATCAGAGCACTTCGTTTGGAGAGATGACATCAAAGTCCCTCATGGTAGGTTGGTCCCATCGGGGCACAAAGATAGCCCTCTCGAGTACAATGAGTATGCTGTCTATGATCCAAAGCAGGTATTATGACTTTGTAGTAGTTCTTGTTAAGGTTATGATGGAAAGAGATGGGTCAAGGACTCAAGGCTTTTCTCACCCTTTTCCCTTCACAGGTCAGTATCAAGTTTTTGGTGGCAGTTAAGTACGAAGAGCAGGACGTGGTATTTGAAGATGTAGAACCAGAGGCTGACGAGATATGAAGTATGATAAAGGGAAGAAAAGAGCAGAAGTAAGGATGTATGTACACGTTTTTTCACTGATTTTGCTTTCTCTAACATGAATGAGCTAGGAAGTTGGGGCTTGATAGTAGGATGTTCTAGATAGACAGCTGATGACTTTTGTGATAGTGTTATCATCAACATAGGATCGGTGAGGATCTTTTGTACATATATGAAATGTAAATGTACTTAGGTTAGGGGAGAGCTATGTAAATGCTAGTAGTAGTATTCTCCAACTCATGTTCTGGGACGTTTACTAAAGAACTATTTTGGAGGTGTTTAAAGGTGTAAACTGATGCCTGCTAATTCGTATTTGTTTTGGTTCCCACAATGGGGTTTCAGTCGCATTTTATTGGACGTGCAATGCAGCTCAGGCATAGAGTGATTGCATTTAGTTTCTTCAGATTGCACAGTGAGGTTTTGTTGCATCAGATGGCACATTCCGTTGGAAGGTGCCGCAAATTTTTCTGGTTCTGTTTTACCACCGGGCAGTGTAATTACATTACTAATACTGCATAGTACATTACATTACTAATACGGCATAGCTACTTGGGAAGGGCCTCAAGTTGGCTGATTTTAGACTTTATGGTTTATGGAGCTGGATCCATTGGTGTTTCAGATGATGCCTGCGAAATTTTTGCATCTTAAAATGGTGGTTTGGCCTTCTACTTGTTTGTTCACCCCTCTTCCGGGCTAGCTTGGTGGTCCATAGTTTCATGGCACCTAATGGTAATGCACCTTGCGCGTGGAGTAGCCCATGATGAGGCCCAAGGATTTAAGGGTGGGTTCTTATGGAAAAGCTACAAAGACCATAAGCACTCAAAAGCTTGTAATCAATGGGATATTGATTTCTGCAATTCTACCGGCATTGATTTCTAAAATTATGGACCTGTCAATGTTGTTCTATGACAACACACTAATTCATGAAAAATATTAGTTCATGGAAGAAGTTATATTCAAAGCGATTTAAACATGGGAGCTAGAATTTACAAGACAAATATGCCGGAGAAGAGGGAGAATGAAATACCTTTCTTCCCTGGTGACGTACAAAGCATGAATTGCCCAGTTTCTTGTACGGTGAAGCCAGTCAGTCAGCTTGAAGTTCCACATCTAAGAACTGTAAGGCATGACTTTATAGAGTTGTCAGCGTTACCCTGCTAGCAGAGCTTCAGTCCTCGATCTCTCTTTTTTCTTTTCTTTTTTTCCCTTCTTTCGATAGGTAAGCGAGGAATCATTTAAAAGGACCAAACGAGGCGCGGCTCGTGCACAGACTTTTTCCTCTCTCTCTGATGGTGTGTCATTCTATGATATAAAAATTGATATATGAATAAACGAAAACCACTAAACCCAACAAATATCAAATGACATACATTTCGCAAAATTTCAGCTAAAGAAAGATCACCCTCTCCAAGACTGAAACAGCATTCAATACCTTCGAAAGATCTACAGCTCCTCTCTCTCTCTCTAGATGCACCACATAATGCGAACCGCACCCCAAGCTTTGTTATTGCCTCTCCCAGGGTATCCACAGAGCTAACAATAAAAAAGAGCCATCAAAGAGCCTAGACAACTTGTCAGTTCGAGTGTGAAGAAGCTTCCTAAACTGTCAAAAGACTGAACTATATTTCAGTTGCCGAAAAGGAAATGCAAACACCTGCTATACTTGAGCAACAACTCCATATATTTCATGATCAGTCATACCATGAGTTGAAAGGAATGCAAGTCAAATACGACATCATGCCAAGAAACTTCTAGATTAGAACTCGCACGAGGAGTCAATACAGTGGAAAGGAACAGCTGGTAAGAAATTTCATAATCTTGCCGATAAAAAAAAATAACTATAATCTTGGCATTTTATGGAAGTTATACTACATATTAGTTTTAGCCGAACCAATAAGCAACAAAATCATACAAGAAAAGCCAGAAAAACATAAAAGCTAGAATATACAGAGGCTGAAGTACCTTCTTCCCTGGTTTGAGACACAGAGCCTGAATTGGCCAAATTCTTCAACAATGGGCCCAGTTATCTTTAGTCCCTCGTCTGAGATCTGTAGGGCGTCGCTGCATAGAATAATCACTGTGAATCTTTGATTGTGCTATTATACCTTCTTCCTTGCTGTTGATCAGCAGCAGCAAAAGACAGATGTGATTACTCTTATATACACTATCTTGTACAGCTATGTGAGACGGAAATACCTTCCAGAAGAAATTCAAGTTGTCTGTTGGTAACAGACAACGTTTGATAAGCAACTTCCCCTAGGTATGGCTTGCTTGCTTCAACTCATGGACAAAGACAAAACTTACTGACTGGAAGATTATGTCCGTTGCTGAATGGCAAATTTGGAAATTCAGGATATGAGGCAGTTCTATATGGGCGTAAAGCAAACTAAACATTCTACCAGTGAGAAAGTCGAAATTTATGTTTGGCAAGGATGCATAAATTCGTTGGAAAGCAACAGTCGAATGGTAAAAGCTTCTTTGGTTCCGTAAATCCCAATAGATTAAAGTTCATAAATACCTTCCCATCGATATGATACCTTGAATGAGTTAAGAGTGACTACAAATCACCCATTTATAATTGGAATGCATAGAAAGATCATTTCCAAGCATGTGACCAATCACAAATCTAAGTAGGCAAAAATGCCAAAAGGAACACGCAAACCTTGTACATGTGGAGTATACAAGAGCAAAAAGTATATGCATAACAAAAAACACTACACGCTCAGATATCTACAGGGATGTACAATTCTCCAAAAATTAACAAAAGAAACCCACTTAAAAGAAAGTCACTAGCTAAACCAAAAAAGCAAGAGAAAGGAGTCAAAGGACCATTTCAAGGCTGCAAATAGAACATGCATTTCTTTCAAAAGTCATTAAGCTCCTCTCTCTCTCTCTCTCTCTCTCTCTAGATGCATGTGCACCACATAGCGCAAATAGGAACCCAAGCTTGCAATTGCGCCTATCCAAGTTATCCATAGAGCTAAAAATATAAAAGAGCAATCAAGAGCCTAGACAACTTGTTAATTCGAGTGTGAAGCTTCCTAAACTGTCAAAACTCTATTTCAGTTGCTGGAAAGGAAATGCAAACACTTCGTATGATTTGAAAGGAATACAAGTCAAATATTACATCGTGCCAAGGAACTTCTGCATTAGAACTCGCAAGAAGAGTAAATCCAGTAGAACATTACAGCTGGTAAGAATCCCATAATCTTGGCCTTTAATGGAAAGTACATGTTAGTTTTAGCCGAACCAACAACAAATAAAAGCTTACAAGAATGCATTTCTACTATTTCAACTTTACATCGTGTAACAACCAAACCCCTTTTTTTCCATTACAGGGTCTTGACAATCAATAGTGTCAGTCACTTTCCTCATCTCATGGGAGACTTAAGGGAATGTGGTACAAAATGAACATCTAATTCTAAATTGGACAAACAAATTAACTAATGCCACAGAATCCAAAGGGCTTCATCATGGGAAATGTCATTGATAGATTACCACAGGGGGAAAGTTGAACTTGTCCGTGATGAAAGGTATTGCCTGCGGCCTATTCACTAAATCATGGTAAAGATCATATTCTGCTTCGTAATCATGCAAGTGCAACTCCGCCTTTTGATTTGTATGGTAATGATGCTTAGCTGAGTCCGATTTCCCATACCCAAAAACACTAACCTTGTCACAAATTCCCAAAGCAAGCATAACAGCTTGCATTCCCGAAGAGTAATGGAAAAAGGTCTCATCGTGGGCAGATCCCCATCCTTCCAATGGCTTCTTCTCCTTCTCCACAAACTGCTTCAACGAATAATACTTGACAATCCGAGTACACAACAAATCAAACCTCGGATCAGTAACCACCAAAGGGGCTTTGTGAGATGAGTTACATAGAGCGTAATCAAAGAAATGGATGGGTTGGCAAATGTACATAACAATGGGAACAGTTACGCCATATGGATGGCAAAAACAGCCATCTCTTCGAGCACACAAATGAAGTACATTGCTGTTTATGAACGAGAAAGTTGTTTTTGAACCCACATGGCGCTCGAAGCCACTGGTCCTAGCGTTGTTCAACCGAATCACCGCTTCGTGACTATCAATCAATTCACCATTCTCGCTCTCTAACAAAATCCCACTATTCCCCACTACAGCACAAGAAGTATACTTTCTCTCAGTAACCCTAACGAGATTCACCAAATCCGACATGATATCGGGCTGAAACCGCTTGTTCCGCCACCACCCCTGCAAATTCTTCCTAACATCCAGCCACAGCCGATAAAACTGTGGCGACCGGACGTTTACAGGAAGCCCCCTGAGCGACCTAGGTTGAACATCGTGAATCCTAACCCTCCCAGAGGACAAATAAGTCCTTTTCCGCCCGTTACTGGGAAAACTCCCCTCCATCATCTGCTCGGTTTCCTGCTTCCAATGCACCTCCCCCAAATCCACCGCCGCAAGTTTCAGCAGCGTCTCGTTAAACACCACGGCCTCCTCCTTCGCAGGCCTCCATGACAAACCCACGTCATTTTGGAGCTGAAACGAGTTGAACCCGCGTCGAATCGCGACACGGCAGCTCAGAATAGCCGCCACCACAATGAGGAGCAACATCCCAAACAGTGGCCTCACTCTCCGCTTCATCAGAGGCTTTAGAGCTGAGTACCCTCTAGTTAACAGATTAAAAAACTACGCCGTCGCTAGATTTGGGGGCAAACAGGCGTGGATGTGGATACTACAGGAGCTGAGGTTTCATCCTTCTTCTTCATTAGCTTGATTTGGAATAAAACACATACACATACACACAAGATGCCAATGTATGTATACACATGTAATATGTCTGCGAGTGTGTGTGCGGAAAAAGTAAACCCTAGGTTGAATGGCGGAGAGTGAAGATCTGGGAGGATTGATGAACTACATCACGAGCGAATCTATGTCAAAGATCGAGGTATATAGAGATATAGTTGAAGCAGATACAAGTAATTGTGTGAATAATTTTGTGAATTATTCGCCAGGGTTTATGTGGGGGAGTGAGAGAGAGAGAGAGAGAGAGAGAGATGAGGTTGGACTTACAGGAGAGGAATCTGGAGTCGTTGTCGTTGGAAGAAGGAGACTGGAAAGTCAGAGAGAGAGAGAGAGAGGAGTGTGTGGGTGGGGAAGTGAATCGGAGTGAGGCTTGCTGGTTACTTTTTGGAATAAAAGGGGGGATTCCAAAAATAAAATATTCCTTCAACAGCCAACAACTTTAAACCAACCACCCAGGTATTGTTTTAGCAGATCCCACGCCTTGTTTTTATTAAATGCGAGTCTCTTGGAGCAGCCTTACCAGATTCATCTTATCAAAAGAAGTGTGCTTTACTTACTTTCAATACTTTGTACGGGTGTTTCACTAACAAAAAATTATTTTTTTCAAAAATTGAAATAGGTCATTATCTCACAATACATCACATAAAAAATCGTGAAAAGTCAATTTTTTCAAAAAAACCACCTTAGTGGAACACCCTCTTGAAGAATAATTAGCATTAGCGAACTCTCAATTTAGTCCTCAATCTAGATATTTAACCAATTCCACTAACATAAAACTGTTTTTTTCAAAAACCGAGACAGATCATTCTCTCACAATACATCACATAAAAAACCGTGAAAGACCAGTTTTTTCAAAAAACTACCTTAGTGGAACACCCCCTAGCGTTTAAAATGTGTGTTAAAATAGTCCTCGGCACTAACGCATTTACTTGTTCCCATCAAAACGAGGGGAATTCTGGGAATTCACTATCTAGAGCGCTTTTACTTCAATTTTCTTTTTTTAAGGTTTGAAAGTTATTTTTTACTTTTTAGATTTCTCTTGTCGAGACGAATCTGTAATCTATAAAAAAAAATTTAAGGCAAAACTCACTGTAATTTTTTTTAATAAAGACAAAAATATAATCCAAGTAGAAACAATTGCGAAAAAAAATGCAATCATGTAGTAATTTAGTTCGTATGCATAGCAGTAGACTTTTTTCATGATGCGCATAACAAAACTATACTAGTAGTATCTAAGATTCCAATAGACATTTTTTCATTATCAGATTCTATTAGGCTGTGATCCAATAAGAAACAGATTTTTTTTTATCTGAATCGTTCTTTTTTATTACAACGATTTATGTACCAATCTTATACTCTCTGAAAACATGTTTGTGCCTCCCAATCCTCCAAACCTCAAATCTGTAATTTTCTAGATTTTTTTTTATCTTGATGTCAATGAAGACACGTGCTCAGTTATCACCCATATTTTGGTTTCCAAATTTGCGATGTTTGGCCTATCCGATCAGTCTAGGTAACTAATCTATGGGTTTTCCAGCGGTAGCGGTGGTAGCATTTGGTCGGTCGAAGGTAAGTGGGTTCGATGCCAATGTGATTCCTCCAACTTGTTTGGGCTTGTTTTTTATGTGCTTTATTGTCTATTTGGCTTTGTTGGCATTGGGTGTATTTTCATTGTTGTATCAGGGCATTTCAGGCCCATAGGTGTTTGGGCTCTACCCATTGGGTGTTCCAACTTTTGGTTGGATTTTCTCCTTCTCGATGTTTCCGTTGTCGAGTTTTTAATAAAATTTTGTTGCCGATAAAAAAAAAAAAACTTTCTTCAGTCATATCCATGAATGGATCAATAGTATCCAACATCACAGTTGTTAATATTATGCTGATCTTAATTTTGTTGTTTTTGTTCGGGCCTCGTAGGTCCTTTATTGTGTTTTCAGGACCGGTGAGTCCTTGTATTGTTTGATTTATGAATATGTATTTCGTTTCCTTAAAAAAAGGGGTAATCCCGAAATAAGTCCATACACCAAAACGAGGCAGTCTAGCTCATGAAAGGGATTAGACACATGCACATCCTTAAATAAAATACATAATGGGCCATTACTTACGAGTCCTGCTAGATGTACACCATTTTGGTGTACACCACCTTTGTAGAATCCATTTCGGGTTCCACACGAATAATCGGATCCGCTCAATATTCTTAAAACACTTTTTTTAGGGTCCTTGAAAAAAATCAACTGATTTTTAACGTCGGTAAGGCCTCGATCGATTCTGTGACCAATTTACTGACAGGAAACTGGGCGCAGAATCGATCGAGGCCTTACCGATGTTAAAATCATTTATTTTTTATATGGGCTCTTAAAAAAGCGTTTTAAGAATATTGAGCGGCTCCGATTATTCGTACGGGACCCGAAATGAGTTCCACAAAGGTGGTGTACAATTAGTCTACACCAAAATGGTGTACCCATAGGTTTTTCCATTAAAAATAGAAAACCCTACCCCGGTAAACCTAAATTTCAACCACATCTTTTGGGTCAACTTGTGTAATCTTCTCTATAAACCATCCATTCACGAAATTAGAAAAAAAGTTGAAGTTAGGATTTTACTTTGCTTCCATTTAAAGGTTTCTGTTATTGGCAATCCACTGCACCGTCAATAAATGAAGGAAAATGATAAAAGTATTTATCTTTCAAGATATTTTCACACACTTTTATACATTTTTTACACGTTTTAAACTTGAACATTTTCTTTTATCTATAATTACTTTGTTCGTTAACCCGTAAACCCTGTTTAAGCTTTTCTTTTCTTTTTCTTTCATATATATGCGCGAAAGCGATACTCTCTCAATTCCCTACGCGTTTGACTTCTTTATTGGAGTACTATCTTGTGATAATTTTATTCAAAATTAATTAGTAGCTTGTAGTTTATAAGTTGTACTCCTATTTAGCTTAAAAACCGCAAACTATATTAAATATAAAAACTTAAGTGACCAGACAATATATATGTAAGCTACCGGTTGCGGACGCAAGAGGTGGATGAAATCACATGTATTCATAAATTAAACAATAACATATTATCTTTATATACTTTTCATTATCGAGATGGACGATCAGACGAGACTCGAGACTCACTACAATCTTGTAGTGAGTTCCTCGCTTTAGGGACCCGGTACCCGCAACGCCTCATCACAACTGTCCAAAAATGTTTGGGACGGTCCGGATTTTAAATAAATTCTTACCAGTAAGAGTTGATACTAATAAGAGCAGTGACGGAGTTAGGATTCGAAGTTGGAGGGGGCCGAATATTAAAAAATCTTGGTTCAATAATTTTTCCAAGACTAAATCCAGTCTTTCGAGTTTTTATGGGACGGTTTTGATAAATTGAAAAATTAATCCCGAATATTGTTGTTATCATATCATTCGACGAACATAGTATCATTATTACATGGTATCACTTACCATAATTTAGTGTTATCGAAATATGCAAAAATACTCTGAAATAGAAAACCGGGAGGGCCGGGGCCAACCCCAACCCCTACATACTTCCGCCTCTGGCCTCTGGGTAAGAGTTTATTAAAAATTCTAGACTGTCCAAGGCCAAGATGCCCGACGAATACCGTCACGTGGTACTTATCCGGCACCTAAGTTTTTCTCCTTGAATGGTATGATCCCTCCATCACACAAAAATCCACAGACGTAAGTGAAGATGCAACTTTACCTACTTATTCCCTGATAGCGCACTAACAAGTCAACTGACGAGGCCCTTCGGCCTGATAGAATGTTGGACTTGGCCGATTAGCCTCCGCCAAAGACATTGAATTGTGATCGATTCAATCCCACCAGAGGGAGGTAGTAGTGTTTAAGGAAGGAATTCAAGGCCTACTTTGGCAAAAAAACTTAAACCAGATTATTGGTTTTTTGGTTTTTTCTCAAATAATTCAAAAAACCGGTTTGGCTAATAATCCAGATTATAACATTTTGACTAATGCCCATTTCTTTTGGGAGATAAAGACGGCATCTTAGAAGTAAGAGCCCATTAATTTATTTACCTGATCTAAGATAGTCCTTTTACCTTTTTTCCACCAACTGTTCAGAGTTGAGGTCACAAAATTTCAGCTCAATCGAACGGTTGAAAGTGCTCGAACCAAAGTCTCACCGTTTGATAAAAATGTTTTAAGAACAATGAACGGTTCGGATCACTCGTGTGAGACCAAAAAGTGGGTCCCCGAATGCGATCGGTACATTTTCGGTCCCTTTTTTTCTGTATCCGTATCTTTATCCTCTTACTATATGTTGATGGGAATGACAGCAAAGCACCACCATATTAAGCAACCTACTCTTTGAATATTCACTTGGCATGTATGCTAACATCACAAATTTCGATTAAAATAAAGCGCAATGGGGGACTTTGCTGTTCGGAGGGACGTCAAGTCCTGCCAATCTCATTAACCTTTACTGGTAAGAGTTTATTTTTGAATTTGAATCATTAATTGCAGAGATAGAAGACTTGGTTGCAACTAGGGTTGCAAACGAACCGAGCTGCTCGCAAGTAGCTCGTAGCTCAACTCATTAAGTAATCGAGCCTAGCTCGAACTAGATTTCTAGGCTCGTTTAAGGAGGCTCGTTAAGTAAATTACCCTGGCTTGGCTCGTTTATGATCAAGCCGAGCTCGAGCTTGATTTTTGGGCTCGTTTACTTAACGAGCCGAGCTCGAACACAACAAAGCTCGGCTCCGCTTGGCTCGTTTGCACCCCTGGCTGCAACGCTAGAAGATTGGCAGAGCCTGCCGTCCCTCAAAGACAACAGAATCTCCAGGTCTGAATAAAGCTATTCAAACGGACGCTCAATAACTTTCTATGGTCTCTCCATTCATTTCCATTTTCATGTACTTAAAAGAGTCCAGAGGGCTAATCAACAGAAAGAAAAATGACAAGTATAACAGAGTATACAAAAATCCCTTTTCACATCATCTGTTGTTTCATCTATCTATTTTAGACATGGACAAACAAATTAACAAATTGACTAACAACTTGTGCGAAATGTCATTGATAGATTACCACAGGAGGAAACTTGAACTTGTCCGAGATGAACGGTATTTCCTGCGGTCTATCGATTAAATCATGGTAAAGATCGTACTCTGCTTCATAATCGTGCAAACCCAGCTCAGCCTTTTGATTCGTGTGGTAATGATGCTTAGCCGAAGCCGATTTTCCGTACCCGAAAACACTAACCTTGTCGCAAATTCCCACGGCAAGCATAACAGCTTGCATCCCGGAAGAGTAATGGAAGAACACGTCGCGCCCGGGTCCCCATTCCTCCAACGGCTTCTTCACCTGCTTCACGAACCGCTTCAACGAATAAAACTTAACAAGACGAGTGCACAACAGATCGAACCGCGCGTCTGTGATCACCAGAGGGGCTCCGTGAGTCGAATTGCATATAGAGTAATCCAAGAAATGGATGGGTTGGCAAATGTACATAACCACCGGAACATCTGCGGCCGCGCCGTATGTGCGGCAAACGCACCCATCTCTTCCAGCACACGAGTGGAACATGTTGCTGTTGATGAACGATAGCGTTGTTTTCGAACCCACATGGCGCTCGTAGCCACTGGTTCTGGCGTTGTTCAACCGAATCACCATCTCATGGCTATCAATTAGTTCGCCGTTTTCGCTCTGTAACAAAATCCCGCTGTTCCCCACCACGGCACAAGACGAATACCTTTTTGTCTCTGTATTCTCTCCAACGTTGTTGTGTTGATCGATCGGAACCCGGACCAGATTGACCATATCGGACATGATATCCGGCTCGAACCGCATGTTCCGCCACCAACCTTGTAAATTCTTCCTGAACTTCAACCACAGCGGGTAAAACAGCGGGGACTGGATGTTTACTGGAATGCCCTTCAACGACCTCAATCGAATGTCTCGGAGAGTAGCAATCCTTCCGGGGGACAGAAACGTATTTTTCCGGCCCTGATTCACGAAATTCCCTTCCATCAGCTGCTCGATTTCCTGCTTCCACTCGGCTTCCCCCAAATCAACCGCCGCGAGTCTCAGCATCGTCTCGTTCAACGTCGCCTCGGAGATATCGTATATATTAACGCGTTGGAACTGAAACGAGTTAAGACATCCGCGAATCGCCACTCGGCAGCTCAGTGTGGCCGCCAACACAACGAGCAGCAACATGCCGAACAACGGCTTCACTCTCTGCTTCATTAATTACAGCTGAATATAAATTCAACAACTAATCGATAAAACTGCGCTGTCTCTCTCGGGAGCAGCAGGGCAGTCAAAGAATGAACCGAACCAAATGATTGTTCTAAAATGGCTATTCTTTGGTGGAACAACAACGCCTATGATGCGAGGAATAATAGACTTGCATCACGATATCGGGTAAATGGATGTGGATGTGGACATGGATATTACAGGTATGGTTACTAGAGAAGTAGTTTGATCGTTCTTCTTCATTAGCTTGATGCGGATAAATACAAAAAAAGTAGTCAATGAATGTATACATTTGTGTATGAAATCGTAAACCCTAGGTTTATATGCCGGCGAGGGCAGATCTGGGGGGCCAAATGGGAGGTGGGATTTATGAACGAAATCATGAAAATGACGGTTTCCCAGATCGAGTTGTATAGTTTATGAAGATAGGTGATTTTATCAGTACTTTTGTCCATATTCAATTCTTTAGCTACTGAAGTAGCTTTTTTAACTGGGGGAGAGAGATATGAGGCTGGGCTTATTACAGGAACAGGAGAGAGAGAAGAGGAGACGTTGAAAGGAAGAAATTTGAACGAGGCTACAGACTCAGTCACATAATGCGTATTTTTCAATAACATTTTGCGAGAACAAGAATTAAAAACGAGAGTGTAGAGAGAAAAACATGAGAGAAGAATGAGATGAATTATTTCACTTATGTTAGAGGAACGCCGGGTGCTTGTTGTCCCAGGGATCGGCAGACCCTGCCAACCCCGTCCAAGCCGTCCAAACGTATTTTGGACGGCTCAGATTTTATGGTGGATAATTGTTGTATTAAATACCCAAAAAGCTAAAACACGACTATCATTTCATTTATGTTAGAGGAACGTCGGGCGCCTGCTGTCGCCGGGGGTCGGCAGGCCCTGCTAATCTCCATCTGAGCCGTTTAAACGTGTTTTTGGACGGCCCAGATTTGATGATAGGTACCGAAGGGTGTTTTGGGTATCCAACACAATAATTACTCATTATCAAATCTGAACCATCTAAAATATAGTATTTGGATGGCTCGGATGGGGTTGACAGGCCCGGGGTTCATGTTAGAGAGAGGAGAGAGAGAGGGAATGGGGGAAGAGGAAGTGAACTGGACCAACTGGTCACTTTTCGAATGAGAATATGGAAATCTGTGAGAATTTTCCTGGTCTTTGCTTTTGGGGGTTAACGAGGCATATACAGTTCAAATCTGGCATAGAAGACACTACTTCCAATAGTTTAAAATAGGAATTGGGTTTAAAATTGGAACTTTGATCTTTTAGTTTATTACTATGTTATGTTCCTTTTCTACCAAAATAGAAAATAAAATAAATAGGAATTGAATCGTCCCGGCCGGCTCGAACAGTTTTATACAGTGAAATCATCCGGTATAGACTTTTTCTTAGTCTTTTTTAAAAAATTTAGATACGTTAGAGAAATTGGACCATCTTCTCCGATTGACTTGCTGGCCTTTTTGGGCCCAATTTGATGGTCGTTTTTTTTTAATTTTAAACTTCATCAAGAATAACAGACACCCCAAAAACCATGTTCATCAAAAATCGTTTTTTGCTATATGTTTTCGAGACATATTTATGATGTAACCAAATGAGAAAAAAAAAGTTTGAACCCTGAACCAATATCTATTTTTTGACAACATAATTATGTTTTGAAACTTGTCAAAAAAAAAAAAGTTATACTCCGTATTTCGAAAACATAGCAAATGATATCCGATCAATGCTATATTTTGTGTGGTTGATGTTCTCGATGAGGTCAAAAAGTGAATGATTCCAATCATCGAAATAAGCTCACGAAAAGCCGAGAAATGAATCAAACAAGACGTCCAGGCACTAGAGATAATTTAACTTCTTGTCTTTATGTTCAGAATCCTTTACTTTTTGAGATATTGCAAGAACACAAATTATACTTAACATATGTCAATCAAAAATTGTTTGCTGTATATGTTTTCGAAACTTATTTATGTTGTAAACAAATGAGGAAAAAAAGTTTGAACACTGAACCAATATCTATTTTTCGACAACATAGTTATGTTCTGAAACTTGTCAAAAAAAGTTATCCTTCGAAAACATAGCAATTTAAATCCGATCAATATGATATTTTGTGGGATAAAGATAAGGGTACAGAGCCCAGGGTACCGAAATTGCACAGATCGCACACAGGGACCCACTTTTGGGTCCCACACAAGTGATCCGAACCGTTCATTATTCTTAAAAACAATTTCCGAGGGCCCCCACAAAATTTCAGCTCAATCGGACGGTTAAAAGTGTGTAAACCGAAGTCCCACCGTTTCAATCAAAAAAAATTTGATTGAAACGGTGGGACTTTGATTCACGCACTTTTAACCGTCCGATTGAGCTGAAATTTTGTGGGGCCCCTCGGAAAAATGTTTTAAGAATAGTGAACGGTTCGGATCTCTCGTGTGGGACCCAAAAATGGGTCCCCGTGTGTGCTCGGTACATTTTCTGGACAAAACAGTCGGTACCCCTAGCAGGGTCCTATTTTGTGTGGTTGATGTTTTCGACGAGGTTAAAAAGTGAATGATTCCAATCATCAAAATGAACTCAGAAAAAGCTTAGAAATGAGTCAAACAGGACGATTCAGGCACCAGAGATAATCTAACTCCTTTGTCTTTGTGTTCAGAATCATTTACTTTTGATAGATTGCAAGAACATAAATTATACACTACTTAACATATGTCAACCAAATATCACAAATACGGTATTTCAATGTTCTTATTTCAATATAAATGAGTTCAGCATAAATGCAAACCGTTCCATTCACTTTTGGTTTTTAGTTTTTTTAGTTTGTGTGTATCGTCTCGAAAAGCATGAAATTAAGTATATGTAAGGAGAATAATCAATATCGAAAAACTTTAAAAAGTCATAGAAACTCAAAAAGACCAAAAATCCCCAAAGTGGAACGGCGCGTTAGTTACTGTTATTCAATTGCAATAATCTTCATCTATACAATTGATGTTTCTTGACAACTAATAAACTAGAAAACAATTCCGATCATCAAAACGAGCCTAAAAAATTAAAAAAATCTCATGAAATACATAAACTGGACGGCACAATTCCTTGAAAGGTATTTTCTAACGAGGGTCAGGATCCAGTCAGGACTCCCTGACTTTGTTAAAATCCGGACCTCCCCTCTCCCGGCCATTTCCCGGCGAAATGGTCGGGATCCAAACCGTTGGATGTGTTTAAAATGTGTTTTCAAGGGCCTACGCAAAGATTCGGCAAAAAAAATGACCGGAAAGGGCTTCATCCGAGCAGTTTTTCATACAAACCGTAGGATATATATTTCATGAAAAAGTGCTCGGATGAAGCCCTTCCGGGTCATTTTTTTTGCCGAATCTTCGCGTAGACCCTTGAAAACACATTTTAAACACATCTAACGGCTCGGATCCCGACCATTTGGCCGGGAGAGGGGAGGTCCGTATTTTAACAAAGTCAGGGAGTCCTGACTTGATCCTCTCTGTTTCTAACGATTGAATTCCTTCAAAATAGATAGCGGTGCAGATGTATTTGCAATTGATTTACTAAAGAACAGTCTACCCCAGTAAACCTAAATTTCAACAGCATTTTCTGGGTCAACTGGAGTAATCTATACTCTATAAAACCCCTATTTCAAGAACATACTAGTTGGAGTACCTATATTTTAATTACACTTTGTTCATTAACCTGTAAGCCTATTTTTTTTAAGAGGCAAGACACCCTCCTATGCAAACGCATGGACGATTCTCTTTGACAGTAATTTGTCCTTGGGACCACTTCACGTCTTGCAAATGCGTGAAAAAAGCTGAGAGAAGGAATAAGAGATAAATTCGATTCATCGGGACACTCTTCATTATTAAAAAAAAAAAAGGCACCCTCTTCTACGTACGCCTTTGACTTGTTTATTGGATTACTAGCTTGTACTAATCATTTATCAAAATTGGTTATATAGTTTCTAGTTTTTGAGTTGTATTGTGCTAAAAACCCCAAAAGTTATAAAACAATTGGTAAATTTGTACCTAAGAACTGCATGCACACATTTTGAAGTCTTGATACACGGCCATTGGGTTTATAAAGATTAAACTTTGATAACTTATGGCTCGATACCCAAAAAAGGGTAAATTAAATATTAATCCTAAATCTGACACCCACTTAAGTTTTCATCCATGACATCATCACAGGTAATGTTTTCATTATGTAATTACATAGAATGTATATTATTATACCCTTATTATTTGCTTTATTCGTATATATGAATATATGATATATGTAAAATCGAAACCTAGTGCATAATTTAAGGGATCCCTTGCTTATTTCAAGGAACTTGGTTTCGTATAATTGAAATTTCCTAGATAGAGAAGATGCTTACTCATATCCACGAATTTAAATTTATTCACCCTTTTTGAACCCAGAAGAGGGTGAATAAAGAGGGTGAACAAAACCCGTCATCTTATTGGTTGAAATGGTGTAGGTAATGATTGTTCCAAAAAGTATTTCATTTTCCAAATATACTCACTGATCTGAAATTTGAGTACTAGTTCTATTTAAACCCAAGGGCAATGATGATATTTTATCATATTTCTATTTATATTTTTGGAAAGTGGACATCCATTGACAATCAAAATGGAACGGATGGGGTACATATTTATAAGCTACACTTGAGCTATAGAAAAAACTATGGGTACACCAGTCATGCGCACCAAGTGCACGCTAAGCTAATGTGGTGGATGGAAAGAAACCTATTTTTTTGAGCAGGCCCCACAGTGAGTTTCTCCTCATTATTGGCTACATCAGTTTGGTGTGAATGAGTGGTGTACCCATAGCATTTCTCCTTGAACTATATACTATGTTAGAATGTTTGTTCCTAAGAACTGCATATAAGTAAGTGCGTTTTGGTTTGGCTTCTTGCCTTCCGTTGGGTTGATTCTCAGGTGGCGTTTGCTGGTGTGCTCGAGGTCCTTTAATCTTTGTATCTCTTTCAAAGATGATAAAATCTTTTTCGTTGATAAAAAAAAATCACAAATTTGGATAAATAAAAGCAGTCCAAAAGAAATAATCTCAATTCATTTCTTGTTTCATGTACTGAAGTGCCTGGAGGGCTCACAAAAGAAAGAAAAAAAATGTAAGTAAAACCAAGTATACAATTATCTTTTCACATCATCTGTTCTTTTCATCCTTTTTAAAACTGGACCGGACAACGAAATTAGTAACAAATTGCCAAAGAATTAATCCAAATGGCGTGAAATTAACGTCATTGATAGACTACCACGGGAGGAAACTTGAACTTGTCCGAGATGAACGGTATCACCCCCGGTCTATCGGCTAAATCATGGTAAAGATCGTACTCTGCCTCGTAATCATGGCAACGCAACTCGGCCTTTTGATTCGTATCGTAATGGTGCTTAGCCGATTCCGATTTCCCGAACCCAAAAACACTAACCTTGTCACAAATTCCCACAGCCAGCATGACAGCTTGCATACCGGACGAGTAATGGAAATAAACCGAGTCGTGAGCCGATTCCCATTCACCCACCCATTCATCCACCGGCTTCTCTTTCTCCACCGCCTTCGCGAACCACTTCAGCGAATAATACTTTACGATCCGAGCGCACAGCAAGTCAAACCGGGCATCCGTAACCACGAGAGGGGCTTTGTGCGTTGAATTACACATAGCGTAATCCAAGAAATGGATGGGTTGGCAAATGTACATAATCAGTGGAACGTCCTCGCCGTATGGGTGGCAGAAACAGCCGTCTCTTCCGGCACAGGCGTGCAGGATGTTGCTGTTGATGAACGAGAGCGTTGTTTTCGAACCCACATGGCGCTCGTAGCCACTGGTCCTGGCGTTGTTCAACCGAATCACCATCTCATGGCTATCAATTAGTTCGCCGTTTTCGCTCTGTAGCAAAATCCCGCTGCTCCCGACTACTGCGCAAGACGAATACCTTGTCCCAACACTCCCATTGTTTCGGTCGATCGGAACTTTAACTAGATTGACCAAATCGGACATGATGTCCGGCTCGTACCGCATGTTCCGCCACCAACCGTGCAAGTTTTTCCTGAACTCCAACCACAGCGGGTAAAACTCCGGCGACTGGAGGTTGACCGGAATGCTCTTGAACGACTGGGATTTGATGTCGCGAAGAAAGTACGTTCTGGAGGACAGAAACGTCATTTTCCGCCCCGGATTCCTGAAATTCCCCTCCATCAGCTGCTCGACTTCCAGCTTCCACTGCGCTTCCCCCAAGTCAACCACCGCCATCTTCAGCAGCGTCTCGTTCAACGCTGCCGATGACATCCCAGATACACTACTGCCGTTGCGTTGGAGCTGAAACGAGTTAAACGCGTCGCGAATCGCGACTCGGCTGATCAGAATTGCCGCCGCCGCAAGGAGCAGCAAGGGGCCGAACAACGGCTTCACTCCCTGCTTCATTGGAGCTGATAAGTATATATTCTCTTTAGCTAATCGATGAAACCGCGCGCGGTCGCTAATCGATGGATATTACGGGTATTGTTACTAGAGATGAAGTTTGATCGTTCTTGTTCATTAGTTTGATTTGGAATACACAAAAGTTGTCACTATAGGTATACATATATGATGAATTAAGGCCGGGACTTTGTGTGTGAAATTCGTAAACCCAAGGTTGAATGCCGGAGAGTGCAGATCTGAATGACATTGACGATATAGGCATAGGATTATATGATGGTATCCTTATTAGGGGGAGTGAGAAATGAGGAGAAGAGGGAGGAGCCGTCGAAAGAAAGAGACCGGAAGGAGGTTAGAGAATTGGTTGCGTAAAGCGCCGGCATGAGAGTGTGAAAACGTTTTTTCAATAACGTTTTGAATTAAAGTATACTAATTGGTGACAACAAGGATTAAAAACAATATATAGCTTAGAGTAAGGATTGAGAGCGTGAATAATGAGAGATAGAACCGGTTTGTCAATTAAGCCAATGAAGCAAGAGCTGAAAAGAAGTCTGAATCGAAAAGACCTGCAAGTGAACCAGAGATTGAATATGATTTGTAGATCAACTTGTAGGTCTTTTCGAGCCCACTTCTTTTTATCAGGTTTATTCATTTTTTAGAGCTCATCGAGAATATCAGCCATGATAAAAATCATATTCGCCGAATACCGTTTAACATGTTCGCTAAAAATCATGTTCACCAAATTCCGTTTAACATGTTTTCCTAACATCTTTATGTTGGGAAAAATGGAAAAATAATAATAATAATAATGCTTGAACGCTGAATTAGTGTGGCTTATATATGTTCTCAACCCAACGAGACCTACAAGTGAACGGTTCCGATTATGGAAGTGGGCTCGGGAAAGACTCACAAATGGGCTAGAGCGGACGTCTAGGGACTACAAAGGATCTAATTCCTTATTGAGTAGAATCGTTTATTTTTTAGAAATGGTGAGAAAGATTAAACCCACAAAATTAGTTGATGTGTGCATAAGCTAGTCCCGACACTTGAGTTATAAAAGAAATTAGATTACTTAATTTTCTTTCAATTCATTTGTTTCTTAACCATTTTTTTTCTTAACCGGTAAGCCCGTGTATCGTTTTGTTTTAGAAGCAAGACACCTTCCAAGGCATTGACTTCTTTATTGGAGTAATAGCTTCTTGTAATTGTTTATTCAATTAATTAGCTTCAGTTTTTGAGTTAATTGTATGTGCTAAAAAGTAAAAAGTAGTGTTAATGCCAAAACTATGGCTTTGTTCGGATCGAAACGCAAGAGTAATTTTTTGTTCTCAAAAAGAACCTTTGTGATCGGTTTTGGACTCAAAAAGTAGTATGCGGGTCCCATTTTGGCTGAATTTTGCAGAGAGAGAGAGAGAGAGAGAGAGAGAGAGAGAGAGAGAGAGCAGCAGCATAATTGGTTTTGCACTGGGGGGGCCCACTGCCCATTTTTCCACAGACTGCGTGGGTTTTGCACTGGGGGGGCCCACTGCCCATTTTCCCACAGACAGAGCTGCGTGGGTTTTGCACTGGCCCACTGCCAGACTTGGAAAAGTCAGAGCTGCGTGGGTTTTGCACTGGCCCACTGCCAGACTTGGAAAAGTCAAGTTTTAAAAATTGTTTGATGGGATTATTTTTGAAAAGTTTTGTAAAAGTAATCCGAACAAGGCCTATTTTTTATTGTGTCAGAATTCAAATGCATGAAATGCTTGTACTTCAGAAATGTGTAAAGTACAAGCTCTTTATGCATTGGAGTTTTGACACAATCAAAAACGGTTTTGAAATTTCACTATCTGTAAAAATGTAGGATTAGATCTCAGAGACCAAACTACATTCCAATATCCTAACTTTGCATCCTGTTTTATGACAGAAGAAGGGTCTTCAAAAAAACTCTCGCCGTCTTCTCTCTTTCTTTCCCTCCCTCCCTCTAGGATTTCACCACCCTAATGAAGCGGGGGAAGGAGAGCGCTTTGCCTTTGATGGGTGTTTTTCTTCCTTCTAAATTTCTTGCTTTGAATAACTCCTCCTGTCCAGTGATGGTCTTTTCTTTCGATCTCAGATATGAGAGTTTTTTTTTTGTATTTTTCTTCTTTTTCCTCAAAAATGACTCACGGTGGGATAATCAAACTTAACAACCTTTTAACCAATAACAAAATTTGAACATTTCAATAATCAAAATTAGCAACATTTATCTCAATAACAAAAAATAGTGGGTCATACTCACAAAAGTACCTCCATTTGCTTTTTGTTGTTTGAAACTCACTCTCCATAAAACAATTGTTTTATTAGTAGGTGAATCTCACTCTCCATTTCCGCAAGTAGCTGTGCATTTAACAATGTTAGTTACATTATGAATTTTAACGAATACTCTCCACTTTCACTTATTTTACTAGAATGTCATTCAATGTAGACTATTAGATTGATAAGAATAAAACTGAACGTTAGATTTGAATACTTGCCAACTCATTTTGATTATGTTATTGTGGAGCTTACGGTTGCTAACTTTAACCATGCAATAAATGGATAATTAAAAACTGCTGTGGTTAATTTTGGTTATTCAAAGTTGATTGGTGATACCTTAATCTCTATAAAAGCCTTCAGGTTACTCTTACAGCTACCTGGCTAGGTTTCAAATAGGTAACATTTGGAAATCCACTTTGTAAAAAGTACTTTTATGATATTTTTTTTTGTTTGCAATTTTGTAAACATGTTTTCCAGAAAACTTTTAGAAAGAATCATTCATAAGAAACCATAAAAAGATTGCTTTCACATTCTCAAAAAAAAACCTCTCATTTACAATTGTACTATATAATTAGGATTTCGGAATTTGGGGAGGTGAGAATAAGTTGGTCCAGACAATACGATCATAAAAAATAAAATAAAAAATACGTTGTGTATTTCTTAAGCAAAAAATACTTTGGAGGTGGATCATAATTAAGCTTATAATGTGTTAAAATACATCAAACAACAGGTCTTACTCCTTTCCTATTTTTCTCTTATCTGATGCAATACTTATTTACCAAAGCAAACAGGAAATTTGTTCTTTCAAATTTTATCTAAAAAATATTACGTCCCACGCAATATTGCGTGTGATGTTTGAGAATGAAAATAAAATATAGTAGTAAAAAAAATAAGGTCAAATTGTCTAGATCAGCAATTAATGATTTTGTCATATTTTATGAGTTAATTAATTTCACATTTGACATCTTATAAAGCTTAACAGAAACAGCCCATGCCATTAATTTTTCTCATCTAAATAGTATTTTAATGTTTTCCACTAATTGTTTTGGAGTAGAGGTCATCACTCCAATACCGGAGTAGTTATCCATGGTCTTGGGGCACCGTCACGTGGTGTCCCCATAACCTTATCCACGAGAAAAATTTGGGTGCTAATAAGGTAGGTACCACGTGGTATCCCTTGAACACATCCGAACCGTCCTTGCATTTGTTGGACGGCCCGGATGTGCTCAAGGGGTACAGCGTTGGATACACACTATTTGCACCCAAAATCTTCTCCTTAACCACCATATATTATAGAGTCCCACAGGAATGTGTGGTGGATAAGGGTGTTGAGGCACGACTAATGAATGATGCATGCCATCAAGCACCCCCTTAAAGAAGACACCTACATTTTGATTATTTTTTTGGGTGGAAGCATAAAAACTTCATTAAT
The DNA here is from genome assembly GCA_016920895.1 of Vaccinium myrtillus. Taxonomy (NCBI): domain Eukaryota; kingdom Viridiplantae; phylum Streptophyta; class Magnoliopsida; order Ericales; family Ericaceae; genus Vaccinium; species Vaccinium myrtillus. Next base: position 11,865,462 of record CM029275.1, on the reverse strand, counting down.
AGTAAAGAAAGTATAATTGTGCTATCGCCATAGATAAAGAACGCCGACTACGAACGAAGACCAAAACAAAAGCTTGAATACATTTTGATTATTGATTTGACATATGATGCGTATCCTGGTAATAACAAATCTATATAAAAAAAAGAAGAGTGGTTTTCAAATTGGGATAAATAGAGCAGTCGAAAAGAAAATTGCTATCTATTACATCAACTTATTTCCCTTTTCATATATTCATAGGATCTGCTATTATACATATATGGTGCCTTTAAACAATGTTTAGATCAGGCAGTGTAGAGGTTCAACTTTTAGGGAAAACCAAGAGTTGTAGCTCAAGCGGTCGTGAGTGGGTATTAGGTGTCTTGTGAGTATCAATTTCAAGATGATGGAACGATGTTGGCCTGCCGTAGTAATTTAACTATAATATTTTTTTGGAAAAACAAAAACAAAAAACAAAAAAAAAATTCAAGGGAAAGAAAAATAACAATTAAAGGGGAGATTACATTTGTCTTTTTATCTTTTTTTTTTTTATCAGCTTTATCTCCGTATCGTTGTTTCACCCTTTCTTCTTTTGCTGTAATAGAAGGAAAAAAAATGCATGTTGACTGCTATCTTGCCTAAAGTTTAAATTACTCTGAAAAAAAAGAAAGAAAGAAGAAAAACAGCTTTCAATTTGATCCCAAACCTAACTTACCACCACCATCTTATGCCTCCACACCAAGTGGGCACACCCTACAAAATATATCAGCCAAGATGTGTCTCTTGACATTGTCTGCGTAAATTACATATATGAGTGATCTTGGATATATGATAAATTAGGTGGGCAACTACGGCCTTGTTTGATAGCCCAGATTCAGCATTTAAAACTGAATGGATTAAGTAATAAGTAATTAAGTAGGTTTGATAACTACATTTTACATTACTTAAAAAATTAAGTGGCTCTTAAAATGTAAACTAAAATGTTGATAAAAAATTAAGTAGTTTTGAGTTACTTAATTTTTACTGAATTTACAACTACCACAAATACTCTTCCGCCGCTGCCACCACTCCTATCGCCACTCCACCACTCCGTCACTTCCACCGCCACCACACCACCATGACCACCACTCTGTCACTCTAACCACCACTGCCGCCACTATACCATCACCACTCCGCCACCACCACCATCGCCACCACCACCATGACCACCACTCTGTCACTCCGACCACCACTATACCATCACCACTCCGCCACCACCCCACCACCACCACTACCACTCACACCATTACTATGCCACTTCCACCACCGTCGCTGCCATTACACCACGACCACCACCACTATTCCGCCACTCCCACCACAACTATCACCACCACCATATATGACCACGAGTCCGCAACTTCCATCACCACTGTTGCCACTACACCATCACGACGCCACCACCACAACTATACCACCATCACAACCATCATAGCCGCTATACCACCATCTTGCCAATATTCTGTATACTTTTATTATTTTGATGAATGTTAATTTTTTTTTCATTCATGTATTCCAGTATGAATTTATGAAAGGCAAAGTAAAAAAATTGGTGAATTTAATACTTCAGCTCCTTGTATATATCAAACAACTTATTTAGTTCAGTACTTAAAATTCAGTACATATCAAATAACTTATTAACTTAATAAATTCAACATTCAGTACTTAATTTTCAACTTTCAGTTTTCAGTTTTATCAAACAGCCCCTACTTCTACCTTTGGTTTAAATAGTTTGGACCTCGCTATTACGCTCCAACAAATTACTGAAATAATGGTCTTTGTGAGCTACAGGTTGAGCAACAAATGGGATCATAAAAACTTGTACACGATTACATAGGCTCGGGACCTGCTGGCCACAAGAAAAAAAGCTTGTGAAATACTAGCTAAGTTTAGGAATTATGGAAAAAGCCCATGAAAATACCGTGATGACTCTAGCCCTTAACTTCACGTCCTTTGTTAAGATGGAGAATTTTGTAACACTCCATCCCACTTTGAAAGTCCAAGTGAGTAGTTTTGGGTATATATAAAGGGGCCGGTTCCAGGGACACATAAAAAAACACAAAAAAAGACACTCCATCTCATCCCTGGTTTCAATGGCTGAAATTAGAACTTAACAAAAACAAGTTATCTCTCCCAAAACATGTGCACACCCTAAAATAGGGAAAATTTCAAAAAAAACCCCAAACTTTGACCTGAATATAAAAAATACTCCCAAACTTTCAATTTTTTCAATCGTACCCCCAAACTTCACTTCTGTAATCAAAATTGCTCCCACCGTCAGGATCTGTTACCTAACTAACGGAAAATGCTGAGGTGGTGGTTAACGGACCCAAAAACCGTTAATAATTTGGTACAATTTCATAAAACCCCCCAAACTTTGAACCAAATATCAAAAAACCTCCCAAACTTTCAAAAAAAAAAATTAAAAGCTCCTTCTTCCTTCTCCCTCCTCCAATTCACAGGAAAACAGAGGGGGGAGAGAGAGATAGACCCGAGAGAGAGAGAGAGAGATCACGATCCACGGCTTAAACACCTCCATAACGTCCAGGTGGATCCCACCGGTGTCGTGAATCACGAAACGCGACCGCTCGCCGAACAATCTCACGTGGTAAGCTAATAGCTCGCGTATCCTCTGGGGGCTTAATTGTCCGTATAATGACGAGCCGCGGTAGAGGTAGTCTTACTTGGGGGAGAAGAGAAGCGATTCGGGTTTAGGGTTTCGGGTTTTTCGGTCAGGGCTGCAGTGGTGTCGGTGACGTTGGATTTAGTGTCGCCGCCGCCGTTGGTGGAGGCAAGGAGGAGGAGTTTACCGTCCAAGCCATCGTGGCCGACGCGGAGAGAATGTGCAGTAGACGCGGTCGTAGCCACAGTCGGGGAGGACTTTGTAGGCTGCGACAACGGCGGTGGGGGAGGAGGAGTTTTGTGGTCGCAACCACACCGTCGCGCTCATCAGGCGTCTCTCTCTCTCTCCCCTCTGTTTTTCTGTGAATTGGAGGAGGGAGAAGGAAGAAGGAGCTTTTAAAAAAAATGAAAGTTTGGGAGGTTTTTTGATATTTGGTTCAAAGTTTGGGAGTTTTTATGAAATTGTACCAAATTATTAACGGTTTTTGAGTCCGTTAACCTCCACCTCAGCATTTTCCGTTAGTTAGGTAACAGATCCTGACGGTGGGAGCAATTTTGATTACGGAAGTGAAGTTTGGGAGTACAATTGAAAAAATTGAAAGTTTGGGAGTATTTTTTATATTCAGGTCAAAGTTTGGGGGGTTTTTTGAAATTTTCCCCCCTAAAATAACTCATCTTCCCCAAAACATCCCAGATCTGATAGTGACCCGATTCTAGGGTTTATGGATTCGCGCAACCAACAATCGCAGACCCATTGTAGATCTTTACCCCGACGTGTAGCAATTGAGTAGACTTACTTGGTCTTGTTCCTGCGAAAGCCACTTAATTGCATATTTGCATGCATAGATAAATGATACATACAACATTCCAGAGATTCCATGAATCCCAATAGACCCAATCAAGTCCGTCCTTCTTCAATCCATTAGTCCCCTCTTTATACGCCCAAAAAGCACTGGTATTTAACTCTTTTTAAAGTTTCAGATTGCCGTCGAGGTTTGGACACCAAAAATTAGTAGTTCGAATTCCAGTTGGATTTGGGTTCAGAGTGTTTTATTTCCAGCTTCATGTACGTTTTTGGGCAATTTTGTTTCTTCAAAACATGGCGAGGCAAACACAGAGGGAGAGAAAGAGGGTCTCAGGAGATGACTCGCCGGAGTGGGGAAATGACTCGCCAGAGAGAAAACGTGAGATGGGGAGCGGAGAGGGAGAGGGAGAGATCAGGTGAGATGGGAAGTTAGGAGAGAGTGTGTACACTTTTAAGTTCTAATCTCAGCCATTGAAACCAAGGGTTGAGATATAGTGTCTTTTTTTGTGTTTTTTTATGTGTCTCCGGAACCGTCCCCATATATAAATATTTAAATATTTTCAATCATCTTCACAGACTCCAAGTTATTGAAAGCCCAAATCCTTTCATTTTGTTATTAGCCCATCAATTTCGGCCTGTGTTCTTTTTCTTTTAATGTATTTGAATTTACAGCATGCACAATTGCGAGTTAGGCCAGTCTTTGAGTGGACTTGTTGGTTTTTCACTACTGTTACTGATTTTTTTGCAATTTTTTCTTTACTTTTTTGCTGTTTTTTGTTTTATGTTGTATCTTTGGACTGATAGAGTCCTTTGTATATGCGTTTTACTTGGTTTTTATATCAATGGAATATCTGTTATGTTTCTGGTTAAGAAAAAAAATAAAAAAATACAAGTTAGGCCAGGACCACAGTAATGGAACCTAGTAGATGTTAAATTGATAAATGAAAAAATAATATGCTTATTCAATATTTTAATTGATCAAAAATGTTACAGTAACCACATTTGATGGTCATGTTTTAGGATATCACAAGAGTTGTTCGTCGTTCCGCATTAGTAAGAACCCTGACAGGCGAGGCTTATTCTACCAATGCACTAACGATAACTACCGTGATATACAAAACATGGTCACCAAATGCGGTCCCTGGATGATTTTACGTTTGGCTTTCTACTGTTGAAATTTATAACTGTTCGTTCCAGTAGTACGAGAAAAATTGTAAAAAGAGTCTTATAAATTGACCAGCAGAAGTAAGAGCATCTCCACTCTTGACTCAATTATTTATCCAAATTTGAGTAAAATTTTGAGTAAAAACTTGATTTGATATGGAACACTCCAATGGGCAAAAGCAAATGTAGGCATAAATTTGAGTAAGAGCATCTCCACTATTGACTCAATTTTACACTCAAACTCAAATTTGAGTAAAAATCAACAAAAACATCACTCCACTCCTTACTCAAACCCATTACCAAATTTGAGTTTACTCAAATTTTTCACCAAATTTGGTTTGAACCAAATCTTTACTCAAACTTTTAAGGCTATTTTTTCCTCTCAAATTTACAATTGTGCCATTAATGAAGCCTTTACTCAAATTTATGCCTACATTTGCTTTTGCCCATTGGAGTGTTTCATATCAAATCAAGTTTTTACTCAAAATTTTACTCAAATTTGGGTAAAAAATTGAGTCAAGAGTGGAGATGCTCTAAAGGCTTCATTAATGGCACAATAGTAAATTTGAGAGGTAAAAAATAGCCTAAAAAATTTGAGTAAAGATTTGGTTCAAACCAAATTTGGTGAAAATTTTGAGTTTAATGGGTTTGAGTAAGGAATGGAGTGATGTTTTTTTGTTGATTTTTACTCAAATTTGAGTTTGAGTGTAAAATTGAGTCAAGAGTGGAGATGCTCTAACAGAAATAATTTTTAGGCAAATAATAGTGGGATCTAAGGGTGCTGGAGATCACCTCCTGAAGAGCACTCTGGAGATCACATCCGGACCGTTCATCTCCGCAATGAACGGTCCGGATTGAAAAGAAACTCTTTCATGGAAGAGTCAACTCTTAAATGGAAGAGTTGATTTAAATCCAGACCGTTCAAAACACTTTTAGACGGTTCGGATGTAATCTCCGGGATGCTCTCCAGAAGGGTGATCTCAAACACCCCAAATCCGATAGTGGCCAACTCTTCAGAGAAAAAAGTATCGCTAAATTGGGCCCTCGTATTTAATGGATAAAAGATAGCCAATTGTGCAAGATAATTGCTTTCTTCATTGCCCAAATTCAATTCAGGTACCCATTTCAATACCAAATTTGGGAAAAAATTTCCCCCAAAAGGAAGCTATATCTATCTTTGACACAGGTTCATGTTTCAAAATCCAGGAGTTGAAGGAATAATATTTCCTTCTTTGTTAGCAGCTGTTGAATCACCACCAACAAGTCAGCTCAATACAAGTTCACAATTTCCTCAGTTCAGTAAGGACCCATTACTATGCAACACCAACAATGTATGCATTCCAAGAATCTTGTTGCTCAAAACTTGAGACCTCTTCATATTTCACATCCCGTCCTGAACCGAATCCCTTTATGCTTCTAATTTCTTCGGCATTTGGCATCTGTCGAACCCAAAAGTGAACAGAACGGAATCCCGCCTCTTCCAAGCAGTCTTTGATCTCTGGCAACGACCACCTGAGAGCACAAGCAACATGTTTTAATGCTTTTGGATATATAATGATTGATCACCATCCAAAACCCAGAGGAAACTGCTGTTACAGAGAAAGAGAATGCATCTTGATGAGAGAAGCAACAAACTTACAGCCTCCAGCTATATGAAAATGCGTGGCGAAGCTTTTTCTGCTGCTTTTGGAGATGAAAATGGAGGCTAATTCTTGTCTTGCGTTGAACTATGTCGAATCCAGCTTGTTCCCAAACATACTATAAGAAATTGAAAGCATAATAAAGTAAGAATTCAATCCTTTAGGAATAAACTCGAATTCAGAACTAGGAATAAAGATGTACGCATTTGAAGACACGAGAATTGGTTAGTGAATTTCGGTAGTTCTGGATTTAGGAGGCCCAAACGCAATATACCTTGCATGCAGCATGTAACTAATGACACTAAATGTTGGTGGAGTGCTTCAAAAACCTCGAGTTTAGAGTCTTTATGAGCAATAGGGCTGAATAAATACCCGAGAATATACGACCTTTTGTGTCTTGGTGCATGTTTACCGTGCTGGCACGAGATATAAAGATTTAACGTACTCCATTGCTTTAAGAAAGTACTAGTTGTAGCGTATTTCTCTAGTATAACCTGTCTAATAAAGGTGCCTATAGATAGTTTGGACTCGTCGCTGAGTCAGATCAAGAGCACCAAACGGTGGATTTATGCAAAAATATTAATGTCACGCTAAAGATGAAATGAGTAATTCATGTTTGTAACAATACTATCCAGACACCAAGATTGAGAAGAAAAAAAAAACTGCACCGGTAATTTTGACAAGTCAACAGATGAATCGTACTTATTCGGGAATCCATTATTTATGTATATATTTTGGCCCATTTTATTTCTGTCTTTGTATTTGGTGAGAAAGATGCTGTCCATTTTGGATCACCAACAAGAATGTGATATGACTTGAGTACTTAAAGGGACCAAAACAATGAAATATGTTTCCTCCCCTATAATAAGTTGATAAATGATGGTTCTTACTAGTAAATCACGAGCTCCCACGCAGTAATATCTAGGAAAGTAAGAGCTTACCGTGAAATTGGGAAACTTCCTCTGCAGCCTAAGCTCACACTCAGATGATGTGCCACCATATAAATCCATCACAAATATACCACCTTTTCTAGACAAGGCATTACGTGAATGCTTGAAATATGAAACCAGCTCTACTCGACTATGGAGACAGCAACAACTGTAGTTAAAAGCACAAATGATATCCCTTGCCGGTAATGGAAAATCCTTCATTAACCTACCATTAGGAAAACCTCCGGGGGTTTTTTGGACAGTAGAATCCAGACCAACAGTCTCTGAACCATCATCATCTTCATTATCAGTCAGTGTTACTTTTTCCAATAGGTATTGGTTCTCAAACTTGACTAATATAGCCTCGAGAGGAGTCAAGACATTGCCATGGAACAGATATATTCTCGAATAACCATCAGCCCCAATTTTGTTAAGGTTGTTTTCCATGCACCAATTAAGCGCCTCAAGGTCCAGATCTAAACCTATAGCAGTCCTCCTGGAATCAGTGTGGAGCCATTCTGTACTGTCAAGCACATACAACAAGTATAAGCACCTTGAATCGAGTGGTAGAGCATGCGTGCATAAGCAGACTCCACAACCATAAGCTGCACGTCCACTTTTGGACAATCTAGAGCCATCACAAGCAAACCAACCATGATTGGAGCTTGGCAAACAAGGAGTTACTGAAATAGCATTTCCACATAATTGTTCCTCTCCGTAAGTTTCAAATTCATGATTTTCAGGCTTTATCAATATGCTACCTAAGCAGACAGCATACACATAATCTAACCAAATTATGTGAGTCCACTTTTGAATGTAGTCCTGAAGTGGAAGGATTGTCGTGGTCATTTGAAATGCATGATGCGTGTTAAGAATTTGGTCAAACAGCTAACCGTCAATCTTGATCAACTATAACAACAGATTCAACGAAAAAGATGAGAACAAACCAAACCAAAACCCATTCTAAAGCACCAAACTAACTACATCCAGGTTGTCCTTGGATCAAGGTGTGGAGGGATTTACGAGGGAATCCTAGGTCATACAGAAATGAGAGAAATTCTTGACTTTAGTATCTTCTTATCTTTCCCTCGGCGACAATTCTAAGATTCAAACTCAGCCTTACATGTATTTCAATTAGTCTTTCTTTTTCTCTCAATACAATACAGTAAACCTTGATAATGGAAAGGAATACCCATGTATCGCAAAATAACTAGATAAACATAGCAACACAATATTAAACGAAACAAGGATATTATCCGACAAAAGGATCAAATGGGGCGTGATAACCCTCACCTAAGTAGAGCAGTGCCACAGAAATCCTCCTGGAGATGAAGGGGTAGCCTCCCACCCACGTACATCAGAAAGAACTTCTGCAGATAACTTATGTCTCCTTTTGGGGACTGAAACCAAGAAACATTGATCAAATAACCAGGAACAGAAAAACCCAATGTCACAATTCATACTCCTATAACAGCATGTCCAACCCAGACCCAAACCTCCACTTAAACTCAAATTCAAGAAGAAAAAATGGGTTAAATCAGACCTATACAAATTGAGTTCTACTCAAATCACCACTCCACTTTGTGGAAACCAAATTCAAAGTTACAGCTATACCTTCAATAAAATTCCACGCAAACCTATTACAACTTGGATTTTTCCCAAGTTCTTTTCAAATGAATCTTTTACTGCAACATTTAAAGATTACCGAACCAAAACCAATGCACAAAAAACGCATATTCTAGGATTTGGTTGTGGACAATAGACATAGCAACAAACGGGTCACCTGGACAGACTGTTGATACAGAGAAAACTTGGACAGTATATCATCACCCGTTGATGGGCTTTGGTCATTTTGGTCTTCACTTGGTCCCTCTTCTTCTTCTTCTTCTTCTTCTGACTGTTTTTCTTCATCAGAAAGAGTGAGCTTTGAAGCAGAAGAAGAAGGTGGGTATTGATCATTGCCGTCTTCTTCGGAGTTGAAGAAGTCTCCTCCTCCTCTACGAGAAGTCTTGTGTTGGTTATGGTGTCGTTGTTTCTTTCCTTGCTTTCCCATTACCTTCTCTGCCCTTTCTACCTCCGCCGCCTGTAACAGGGGAGTTGGATAACTTTGAAGTCATTTAACTACGCTAACGTCCTTTATTATTGGTTCCATCCCCAATCTTGACCCATTCTAAGGGCTCCTTTGGCAAAAAAGCACACAGTTGGTTTTTTCGTTTTGTCTTTATTCAAATTATTTTTTGCATTTGTTAGTTTTGTGTCAAGTTTTCGTGGTATAAAATTATGATCGAAACTAAATATTGGTTTAATTTTGGCTTTATTAAAAAAAAATAGTTTCGGCCATAATTTTATACTTTTTGGATTCGTCTCGTTAGGATGAAACCATAAATCACAGAAAATTGACGCAAAACTACAAAATATAAAAATAAAATTGAATAAAGACAAAACGAAAAACCCAAAAAACAGTTTTTTGCATTTTTGCCAAAGGAGACCTAAGACCAAAAGCCATAATTTGGATTAAAAAAAAAACAAAAATTAATTTCCAAATATACAAACTAGAGGATAACCCAAATCCTCCCCCATTTTTTTCCAATTCGAGAGAGAGATAGGACCTCGCCGATGGGACCTATGTTCGATTTGAGTTTCATCGGAGTTAGCCAACGTTGTCAAAGCTAACAAGATCTGCCTTTCATGTAAAAGTCAATTTTCTCTCACATCTTTGCTATAAACAAGTTGATAGTTTTAACAAATGAGAGTTCGGGTAGCAAACAAGAAACTCACCCATAAGAGAGAGTGTGTAATTGTCAAAATATACAAACTAGAGGATGCATGTGTGATTAAAGTTTCCCATTTGGAGTATGTTTCTTTGGGGAACCTTCCTTGGTGGCTTCCCCTAAAGGAAAGCATCCGTCCAATCCCCTTCACCAATTATTTTTTCCACCAAGTCCCTCTACTTTTCAAAGTTCACACCCACGCACCCACCAACGTATTCAACACGCGTACTCTCCAACCATCTACACAAAACCAATCGAATTCAACTCATCTTCATGAAATCCTGCAGACCCTTTTCCATGTCCGATCACCCATCCCACCTGAACCTCAATTTCTAGGGTTTCAGAACTACCGTAAACCCTAATCGATCTCTCATATTAATCGATTACACGTCTATGTGAGCGAAGATGTACAGTAATTTCAAAGAACAAGCGATCGAGTACGTCAAACAGGCGGTGCAAGAAGACAACGCGGGTAACTATGCAAAGGCCTTCCCTTTATACATGAACGCCCTCGAGTACTTCAAGACCCACTTGAAGTACGAGAAAAACCCCAAGATCAAGGAGGCCATCACACAGAAATTCACCGAGTACTTGCGCCGGGCCGAGGAGATCAGGGCGGTGCTGGAAAACGGTGGGGCCGGGCCTGGGGCCAACGGGGGCGATGCTGCTGTGGCTACGAGGCCGAAGACAAAGGGGAAGGATGGCGGTGGGGAGGGAGGGGAGGGGGAGGATCCGGAGCAGTCGAAGCTGCGGGCTGGGCTGAACTCGGCGATTATTCGGGAGAAGCCGAATGTGAAGTGGAATGATGTGGCGGGGCTGGAGAGTGCTAAGCAGGCGTTGCAGGAGGCGGTTATATTGCCGGTTAAATTCCCACAGTTTTTTGTTGGTTAGTGTTTTATGACCCAAGTTTTTTTTACTTTGGAACTGCTTTGGATTGTGGTTGTTACTGGTCATTAAGTTTATTGCTTATTGCAATTAGTTTGTTCTTTAGGAGATTTTCTTTCTTTTTATGTGAGGTAGTTTAGTTTGGAGTTAATTGAAGTGATTGAAGGACCCGAAAGATAAAATTATGGCACCTGATTGGAAATAGTCCAATTTCCAGTTACATGAGATGAGAGAGTAGTCTAAACTTGGTTCTTGTTAAATGACAGCCGATGTATACAACTACAAGCGTATGGATAATAATGATGATGCAGGCATTTGTGTTATAAAGTCACTTTATATGTGGTGTGGATGTGGATGTTCATTTTTTAGGATTTCGTGTTTCCTTCATGATACAAGACAATAACTTGGTTATTTAAATGATAGTCTCGAGGGATATATATATTAATGTATTCTTTTGTCGCCTTTGTATTTTTGGCTTTTTCTCGTGGTAGAGGGACCCGTAAACTTGGTGATGTATTTGCGTAAAACATTGGTATCGCTCTTTGATTGTGCTGCTTTCATTTGTCTTGGCTTGTTGAATAAATCACCTTGACTTCAAATTATGTTGTGCATTTGTGTTATTATGAATTTGCATCTTAAGCCTTTGTTTATGTGGTCGATAGATAAAAGTACCACCAAATCACCGAAAAAGCCACACGTACAGGAAGGGTACTTGTCACAAAAATTTGGAGTCAGAAAGGAGAGCTAAGCTATAGCTTCGTCTAGTTTTTCCTTGGACAAAAACAAATACGCATTTTGTGATCCAAATGGTAAAGAGTTGAATGTGAATTTGCTCATTTTGTGAGCTGGCAACTCCACCTTGTCAACACTACATCTATACCTCTCTCTTTAAATTGATCACAGAAAAGGCATACTTCCCATCAACCTTTGTCTAAGCGCTCAGCTTCACTATTGAAGAGACGAGCGAATCTAATGTTGGACGTGCCAGAGGTGAAAACACTTCCAAGAATAACATGCTACAAATTTGCTTGTATTAGGTAGGTTTGGCCCGATAAGAGGCGACAAAGAGTAATTTTCAGTTTTTAAATTTGGGGTCATTTCCATATTAAATGGGAAACTATCTATTAGAATGGCGATATATCTTAACAACACTCATTTTAAGCACATAGTTGTGGAAGCCCACATTGTGTTGATGACTGACTGTTGGACCATGTATAATGTTCTCTCCAATGAATTGTCTGCTGAACTTCTCCTTCTAGTTGCATTAAGTATTTTTGTGGTGTCGGTGAAATCTTGCCTTCTGGATTTTAGACCTGCCCTGGACCTGCAAACAGATCAAAGAGAGGAAAACAATTATTGTCCTTTGTATAGGTGTTAGGTGGTTTATTTTGGGGTGTCGTGTGGTATTTGTTTATTTGATGTCATTCTTGACTTTGCCCAAACTCATTTGAAGACGTGGCCATGTGGGATTTGCTCTTGCTCAACGACAACTAAGAAGCCTTTTGGTTCATAATCTCGAGATGAAAGTGTTTATGGTAGGATGTTGGAGCGATAGTTATGCATCTTATCTTATGGCTATTCAAAATTGTGTTGTGTTTGATAGTTGATACTTATATAAGAGTTAAAGTTTTTGGAGAATCTAGATTTGCTAGGTATGAGCAGTAGTGTGGATAGGGATCTTGTTTTAACTAGCAATTCAAGTTATAGCTGTTATTTTATGTGTATTCCCATGCCTATGATAGTCTTAATAGTCAATTGTCAAGATTTCTTGCGGTGTCCTGGATGCCTAGTAAACGTTGATATGTCTTTTAAAAAAGCCTAAGTTTATGTTTTTGAGAGAAATGTTAGAGAGTCAAGCTTCAGTTTCTTTCTCTGGGGATTGCAACGGAAGCCATTGGGGTGTCCCAAGGCCAACCACCTATTCATGTTTGTCTTAGTCATAATTTCCCTAAAAATTGCTACGTTTGGTGATTGGCTGGTAGTCCAAATTGCATGTTTTAGCCCACACTCATGCCATTGTGAAGCGAAGTCCCACATTGCCTAGGTACCAAAGTAGTATGAAATATATAACCGTGAGGGCACCCTCACTTTATGAGCTAGCTTTTGGGGTTGAGTTCTACCCAAGACCGTGTAACATGGTATCAGAGCTGGGTACCAGTGATGGGTAGGGTGCGTGTCTCTTGCCTGCACGCGGCAGGTGCTGCGGAGTGAGCACGTTGCGTGTGAGGGAGGGTGTGAAGCGAAGTCCCACATTGCCTAGGTACCAAAGTAATATGAAATATATAAGCGTGAGGGCAACCTCACTTCATGAGCTAGCTTTTGGGGTTGAGTTCTACCCAAGACCGTGTAACAACCGCATCTTTGAAAAGGCTACAGGGAACAAGGTTTTAAGTAGCGGTTGGGCATTAAGGGCATAAGGGACTGGGCAAATGGAATTTTTACTATCGGTTCTGTCTTCATATGTTATACTCATATTATGTATTGGAGCCTTGCTATGGGTACACCATTTGGTGCACACCAAATAAACACTGCGTTTTGTGGGACCCATTTCGGAATTCCACACAAAAGATCGGTGCCACTCAACTTATTCAAAATATGTTTTAATGGATTCCTGTAAAAATTCAGCTCAGTCGGATATCGGTAAGAGCTTGATCGATTATTCGCTCAATTTCTTTTTAGAAAATTGAGCAAAGAACTGATTAAGCCTCTACCGATATCCATTCGAGCTGATTTTTTTATAGGGATCCTTAAAAAATGTTTTAAACAAATTGAGCGGCTTCGATCATTTGTGTGAAACCCTGAGATGGACTCCACACAATGTGGTGTGCATTTGGTGTACCCATAGTTTTATTGTATTTGAGCCAAATCCATTGTTGCTTTGTCCGTTGTGATCCAATCTTACAATATTACTTTTTGCTTGTTCTCTTTTAGGCAAGAGGAGGCCATGGCGGGCTTTCCTTCTATATGGTCCACCTGGAACAGGGAAATCGTACTTGGCCAAAGCTGTTGCCACTGAAGCAGACTCTACTTTTTTCAGGTAATTATTGATGATCTATGATGCACGGATACTGACACGGACACGGACACGGGGACACGGCAATTCTAAAAAAATGGGGATACGGACACGGCGGGGGACACGACACGTGTATATTTATTTATATATATATATATATATATACAGTCCCGATCCCTTAAGGGATCCCTTAAATGGGATTCCGTGCGGACTTGGCCCTTTTTCAACTTTCCGGATCAAATTTTGACGATCCGAACCGCTCAATGTTTTTAAAATGCATTTTCCAGGGCCCACGCGGAAAATCTTCAAAAAAAAAAACCCGGAAGGGCTTGATCCACACAGTTTTCAGTAAAACTTTACATATGTACAGTTTTACCGAAAACTGTGTGGATCAAGCTCTTCCGGGTATTTTTTTTTGAAGATTTTCAGCGTGGACCCTTAAAAATGCATTTTAAAAACATTGAGCGGTTCGATCGTCAAAATTTGGCTCGGAAAGGTGAGGTCCGCACGGAATCCCATTTAAGGGATCCCTTATTAGATCATTGTGTATATATATATATATATATATATATATATATATATATATATATATATATATATATATATATATATATCGGGGCGGTTCCATGGACACAACATTTGACACAACAATAATCGGAGCTCCACGCTTACAATCGGACCGGTTCAAGTTGTTTAAAATATGTTTTTAAGATTACCTGTAAAAAATCAACTCATTTGGATATCGGTAAAGGCTTGATCTGTTCATTCGCATTTATCCTGTAAAATCTGACAGGAATCAACTAAATGAACCGATCAAGCCCGTACCGATATTCAAATGAGTTGATTTTTTTACAGTTAATCTTAAAAACATATTTTAAATAAATTCAACGGCTCCAATCATTCGTATGGGGTTTATAAAAAAAAATTGTGTCAAATGTTGTGTTATCCGTTGTGTTAACGGAACCGCCCTCTATGTATATATATATATATTAAAAAAAAAGAGAGACAACATAGACGAGAGAGAGAGAGAGAGAGAGAGAGAGAGAGAGAGAGAGAGAGAGAGAGAGACCTGAGTCGATTGTGCTTCCAGCAGTAGCAGCAATTTGATTAGGGACGTTCACAGTAACTTCAGTAGACTGATGTGGAGAAGAGGATGTATCTATATATGACCAAATTACACTTTTTTACCTCAAGTTATGATTAATTTCAAATTTACCCCAGAAAGTTTTAAAAAAATTCAATTTGACCCCTGCCGTGTCCCCATCCGTGTCCCCCTCCAAAAATGCAAAACAGCCGTGTCCCATGCCACGTGGCGTGTCCGGACACGTGTCCCGCGGTGTCCCCGTGTCCGGACACTGCGATACGGGGACCCCGAGAGGTGTCGGTGCTTCGTAGCTGATGATCTGTGGAATTTGAGTGGGCCTTCTTGAGATGTAATTATGTAAATCTTGTTACTAAGACAAAAGTCATTTGGGTTGCGCAAAAGTAATTGATCGGCCTTCTCGTTACTAAAGAGCTATTTTACATGGACTCTTTTACGAAGTTCGTGCTGGACACTTGACACATAGGTTTGGGCATATCCAACATAACTAGTTGGATGTGCACCCAACAAGAATATTTGAGTATTAGAGTTAACCTTGATATTGTGCATATGCCTCTCATTCTGAGCATAATCTCTAAATTGGTTTGTTAACACCATGTCACCCTATATGAGCGTGAGTTCTATTCAAGGAATATGAAATTAACCACGTGCTGGTGTCCTTGATCTTGATAATCAAATGATTCCGATTATCAAGATACATACTCTATCCGACACCCCCAACCGAGTCCATGTAATGTAGATTGGATGAAAAGTAATCTGGGTTGTAATTGAATTAAGAGCAATCCTACCAAAATTGATCCAAACTTAAGAAGCATCTCCTCGTTGAGGACATCTTTATTAATACTGTTTCAACCTTAAAGAGGATCCACATACAGTTGTAACAAAAATGGAATTAGATCTATGTGTATGTGATAGCAGTGCAAATTTGGTCAGTTAATCTAACATGTGATCAGCCCAAATTTATGGCATTTGCTGTAGACTATTCAGCTTTGCTGAAAGATTGTAGATAAACAAAAGACGGTGACTTGTTTATTTTGTCCCAACTTCCATCATTCTGACTGTCTTGTATATTTTCATGAAAGTGTGGTTTGTATTCCTTTTTGTATTTTTTGTATCATGTTCATGGACTCAGGCCAGCAAGTTGGCAAGTGCCAACTGCCTTTTTTGTGCAGTATATCTTCTTCAGACTTGGTTTCAAAGTGGATGGGTGAAAGTGAAAAGCTTGTTTCAAATCTTTTCCAAATGGCTCGTGACAGTGCACCTTCTATTATCTTCATTGATGAAATCGATTCCTTATGTGGTACGCGTGGAGAAGGCAATGAGAGTGAAGCTTCCAGACGAATCAAAACAGAAGTTTTGGTGCAGATGCAGGTATTTTTCATGGACTGTGAAGCGGTGAAATATAAGTTTTTGGATTTACAACTTAAAATATGTAGATGTAGTCAAGCTTCTTTTTTTTTTTTTTTGTTGTGCCATCTATGATGTATTTAGAATAGTTGAAAGCATCCAACTCAAAACCAATTGGCAATGAGTAGAAAGGCCGCCCAGGCTCATATACTAGACTTGGAGGTTATAATTAACCAATGTGGGATAAATTCCAACACTCCCCTGCACGTGCGACCCCTAACTCGCACGTGGAGAGGTCAACAAAGGATCCGGAACATACGGATCACAACGAAACAAAGTGCAACTATGGCACAAACAAAGGGGAAAAGCCTCCAAAAACCTAGCCCCATGTTAAAGCATCCAACTCAAAACCAATTGGCAATGAGTAGAAAGGCCGCCCAGGCTCACATACTAGACTCGGAGGTTATAATTAACCAATGTGGGATAAATTCCAACAGTAACCTTAATTGAACCAGACCAAACTATGCTTTGTGACTTAATAAATTGGGGCTAGGTACAAGCCTAGATATATCCTTTTGTCCCAGTACGTCTGTCGAAGAATATATATGTTCAGTTACATTGATGGATTTTTTGTCCTCTTTTACTGCATCACATATCGATTTAGGTCTTTTCTTCTGCTAGCACCGCTTTGTGAAATTCACTTGGAAGGATAAGTCATAAGACACAACTATTAATGCTTGATGGTAGAATAGAACCATATACCCAAGCACTTTTTTGGGTAAGCAATGATAGTCATGCACTTTTTTGCGCTTTGCACATGCATATATTGTATGTATGTATATCAGCCAATTTATATGCCACTGCATTTTTGGCTAAAGGCTTGCTTGGACTTGGGGTATGTAAACATCCCTCATTTTATTAAACTACTAGAAGAACTGACAACTCTTATAACATTAAGTCTTGTTGATTGCTAGTCTGCTCGATAATGCGTGCATTGTTTTGTATATTGCGTTTATAAATAGGGTCCCCATTGATGTAAAACAAACTCAGTCTTGAATCGCTAGTACTCCATGGGGAGATCTCTCTCTCAGCCAACTTATATGCCATCTCGTGTTTGGCTAAAGGCTTGCTTGGACTCGTGTATGTAAACATCCTTCTTTTTACTAAGACTACAAGAAATGACAACTAAATTTTCAGTTAAGTATTTCCCACGATTGTTACTTGCTAGATAATGTACACCTTTCTCTTCTCACTGCGTCGTGATAGTGATACAAGCCATTTCTTTCATCCTTAGCTATCTGCCTTTGTTGTTATCAGTTTGGTGGTTCTTGTATCTTTTTCTTTTTTGGGTAACGCTGTACCTATTCTAAACAAAGAATGTTTTAGGGCGTGGGGCACAATGATGATAAAGTTCTCGTTCTAGCAGCGACAAATACTCCCTATGCTCTGGATCAGGTTAGGCAGCACCTGAAAATTGTTGTTTAGTGATTTTTTCTGTATGACAGCTAAGGTTTATCCCAAGTGATGATTTGGCTAACAGATGATTATTACAGGCCATCCGGCGTCGGTTCGATAAGCGCATATATATTCCCCTTCCAGACTTGAAGGCACGGCAACATATGTTCAAAGTAGTGACCTTGTTTCTCATCTCCTTTCATTAAACTACAGAAGTTTTGGCGAAAAGAATTGTGACTTGGTTTTCTTGTGCAGGTGCATTTAGGTGATACCCCTCACAATTTGACTGAAAGTGACTTTGCAAGTTTGGCTCATAAGACCGAAGGTTTTTCTGGTTCAGATATTGCTGTGTGTGTAAGTGCAGGGTCTAATGATATTTCATGAGTAGTGTCTTTTATCTCCAGGATTAGTTAGATTTGCTTTGCCATCTCTCTCTTGCATGTGTTTGGGTGCATGTTTTATTTTGGTTTTTTTTACCTTTCTAGGTTAAGGATGTCCTCTTTGAACCTGTACGGAAAACCCAAGATGCCATGTTTTTTGTAAAGACTCCTGATGATCTGTGGATGCCGTGTGAACAAAAGCGACCTGGGGCTGTGCAGACAACTATGCAGGACCTTGCTGCAGAAGGACTTGCTTCAAAGGTACTCCTATATGCTTTAGATAAAACTGGAAATTGGTGTTTATGCAGTCCTCCCTTCTGATTGTTTTGTTTTTTGCTTTTGTTTTCTGTTGGTGCAATCTAATCTTGTGAGGTTTATTTACTCACTTTAAGTAAGACTTATCAACTTTTAAGGTTCTAAAACTCGCTTGCCCTCCCAGGGTGGCCGGGCACCTTCTAACACTCACTAGGCTAGTCGGGGTAGTCTGCGAGGGGCCTTCTAGCACCTAGGTGGCGAGTACTTGGCCTTCCAGACGTTCTTTTCGAACACTGTCAACTTGGTATGACTCGTATTGAAAGTTGTTTGGAACATGTATATGTTTAGGTTTTGGATTAGTAGTTGGCAAAGGAAAAGAATGAATTAAACTTCCTAAACGACACATCACTTTAGAGGTTTCAAACGGGCCGTGCCGGTATGGCCCATTTAATTTCGTGCCAACCGTGCTTCGTGCCGTGTCGGCCCGTTTACTTAGTTGTGCCGTGCCATTTTTGTAATCGTGCTGTGCCCGTGCCGTCACATCTCTGAGTTTCATCAAATTTTTTTGTATAATCTAGCCAAGTTTCGTCGAAAAAAATTATTGGATGTCTAATAACAATAGCTACATTTACTTATTAAAAAGTATATAACATATAATTCGAAATTTTTTGTATAATCTAGCCGAGTTTTAGCGTATTGAGATTCACAAAATATTTGTATTGACTTATTAAAAAGTGTATAACATATAATTAGAAAATTCATCATTAATTTTTTTTTTTTTGGTACATTAAAAATTAGGTTTTGTTGTGTCATGCCCTGGGCCGTGCCCGACCGAGTCCCGTGCCGTGCCCATCTAAAACCGTACTCGTGTCGTGCCGTGCCACATTTAAACGTGTCATGTCGTGCCCGTGCCAGCCCGGCCCATTTGACACCTCTACATCACTTATGAACTGGGCCAGGAAAAAAAAAAAAAAGACACATCACTTATGAACAGCAATGAAGACAAAAGTGGAAGATGTTTCCACCCAAAATGATTAGGAGTACATATTTTTTTTTCATTTCTCAGCTCAATAGAAGAAAGGAAGGAATTTTGCTTCTCATTTCATATGATTTCAATTTTATTTCCCCTCTTCTTCTCCCTCATCAATTGAATAGTTGTTCATCAAAGCAAAATACGTTCTTCATAACTGAGTAATATGTGTGCAGATAAGTCCGCCTCCCATCACGAAAATGGATTTTGACAAGGTCCTTGCGAGACAGAAGCCAACTGTGAGCAAATCTGACCTTGAGGTCCATGAGAGATTCACGAAAGAGTTTGGAGAGGAAGGCTGATGAATAAAATGGATGTACATTCGCCGATTGCTTGCTGCCTATTTATGCCATTGCTGTCATATGTATTGTATCTGTTGCAGCTGTATTTGAAGATGTATCGGTCTACTTAAAAGCGTCTGCAATTGGAAATATGACAGAACTAGTGGCTTTTTTCTCCTGTGTATTTATCTCGGAATGTTCTGAAAAACCGATGATTATGAAATGGTACTTGCCTGTGTTGCTCAGGCCTTTCTATTTGAAGGGATTGCATGCTCTAATAAGCCTTTCCAACTTTGCAGGTCATGAGTGTTCTAGCTTCTGCGTTTAATTTTATTTGGAAGAGGCAAAAAAAAAAAAAATTGGTTACAATTTACCTCCTAGATTTTCTTGTTTCAGGTAATTCTTGTGGAACGCTTTTTAAGTTTATGTTTTCCATTCAGGCAATATTTGGATTGTGTATTTATAGGTATTTGTGGAGGAAAATTAAACGAATGAAATTTGTGAAGCTAATATACACCGACAGAGTTCGTATACTTTCCTTTTATTTTGAACAGAAGAGTTCATACTTCATTCCTTACTACAGCAAACTGGGAAAGTCCATACCAGGTTGACATATGGTGGCGTTCACTTGGATTTGCTTACCTTTGCCCTGATTTGGGTTGGCTCATTACGAAAAGATAAGGAAAAGAAATAGTGAATTTAGACGAAAGAAATTGCCGGAATGTATAGGTCGTTGATAACTGACTGTGGGAAAATCAACTGGCTTTGGCAAAACCAGTGAGGCAAAGAATTTCTGAAGGGATTTGTTAGGGAACAAAAGGGAGACGAATATGGTTCACTTCTTTTTTTCCTTGTGTTGGATCCTGAATTTATATCATCATCATATGTTGATATTGGAGTAATGCTTTAGAAACAGAAAATTATACAGCATTTTCCACCATAATGACCAAAAACAAAAGAACAGACCAGCTCCGTCTTCCAGCCGACATTGTGATGAATTTAGACCAGTTGCAAAATCAATTTAAACCCAGTATTCCTCGACTGCGAATTGTCTAAAAATGCTACATAAATAATTGTGCAGTCATTCTGTGCGAACCCTACATAAATAAAGTAAGACAAAACCTTGGATGTAGAAAACCATAACAATTCACCAGATTTGGATTCCTGTATTCACTGGGTGCTTCATTATACGATATACATAAAATCCATCTGTATAGAAGAGCCTCACTTTCCTATTGTTATGACGCCGGCACCTTTACTGTGTCCAAGATGCGTAAATACCTCTGCAAGAATATTGCTTCACTTCATGATCCTCATTAGTCAGTTAAAAAGTGTGTTGCCATGGCGAGTCGGCGACTTGTGAATGCATAAAGAAAAACTTGACATACCTCTCCGCCAAAGTGTCAACAGCAGCATGGAGAGAGAAGAGTCCAGACTTCATTAGGCTCCCTACATTTTGGTGGGTGATGATAAGCTGCTCCCAACAATTCAATCTGTGAGATATCACATTTTTTTTATAACGATGTTTCTTGAAATGACTCCTCCCAAATTAAACCATTCCTCCCCCCTGCACGGAAACGCTTTACTATTGTTCTTCTTTGGCGTGTAAACACCGCTGCAGCAACAATGTCCTAATCTATAGGTTCAGAATGTTACTTACTGCGCCTTCATTAATATGCTATTTCATGGAATGTCCTTTCTCTATCGAAGTTTTTTGCTTCACAAAACCATGCTGATCCTTTGCAAAAATAAGTTTCTCTTACAATCCCTTGTCATTGATCTATTCAATAGTCACCAATAATCACCACAAGAGCATAATCCTGCTTTAAAATGATGAAACCGATTTGAGTCACGAACAATAATCTCTCTATCCCCAATCAACGATATCAGCTTAATAACTGTGTGACAGTCACCACAAACTCGAAGATTCTTCACAATCTGGATTGTAGTGCCAGAAGGCGTGGCAATCAGCCCAAAAGCAATGGCTAGTCTCTCACTGTGTTGAGAAAGTATAGCTTCTTTGTGCTCCTCTTCAACATCATGTAGCACGTAATTGGTATCAGGCAGGTATCCTGCATCCTTCAATCGGATACCCAACTCTTCAAGTTTTAAATAAATCCGACCTGATAAGGGATGTGAATGATCACCAGCCAAGAACGAATAGGTCTTGTTCTTCACCTCAATCCAGCTGTACCCAGCTTCTTTTTTCACTTTCCTCTCGTCCATTAATTTCCTCACTTTGGCTCTTTCTTTCCAATTTCCTGCTGCTGCGTACATATTTGATAACAGGACATATGCAGCTGAGTCCTGTGGCTGCAGTGAAATCAGGTTTTCTGCAGCAAGTTTCCCCAAATCCACATTTAGGTGAACACGACAAGCTGCCAAAAGAGTACGCCAAATAGTTGCACCAGCTGGAGATGGCATCGTGTTTATGAGATCCATGGCTTTTTCAAGCATTCCAGCTCGACTATAGAGATCAACCATGCAAGAATAGTGCTCCATAGTAGGTTTGATGGAAAGATCCTTGACCATCATGTTAAAGTATCTTTCACCTTCTTCAACTAGTCCTGCATGAGTGCACGCAGAAATCACACCAATGAAGGTTATACCATCCATTTCCATTTTTCTCAATCGCATGTCCTCAAACACCTTAAGAGCCTTCTTCCCATAGCCATGTTGTGCATATCCTGATATCATTGAGTTCCATGAAACTAAGTCTCTCTCGCTTTGCCTCTTGAAAACTTCATTTGCACTCGCTATATTTCCTCTCTTGGCATACATGGTAACAAGAGCACTACTTACACATAAAGCGTTGTTGTAGCCCGATTTAATTGAGCTTGCATGAAACTGTTTCCCCTGCTCCACTGCTGCAGTAGGACTAGCGCATGCATTCACGACACTACAGAAGGTAAACTCATTTGGCCTAACACCCTCCTTTGCTAACTGGAGGAAAACTTTGACGGCTCCCTCGGTATCTCCTGTTTGGGCATACCCTCCTAGCATTGCAGACCATGCCACAATGTCTTTCTCTTCTATTAGTTCAAAAACCTTTGCAGCTTCACAAGTATTACCTATCTTGATGTAAGCATCCAAGAGTGCAGTGCCTACTGAAGGTGAGTTCTCATAATTTGTTTTGATTACTTGTGCATGTATCTGGATGAGAGAAGCAGTCGGGGCAGTTAGGACAGTTGAATAAGTGAAGTGATTAGGTCTAACACCCTCTCTCCTCATTTTGCAGAAAAGATTCACTGCTTGCTCCGCTCCACCATTTTGCAAGTACCCACTAATCATAGCTGTCCACGATACCACATTCCAGACCCCATGCATTGTGCAGAATAATATCAATGCATCATCCATTTCATTGCACTTGGTATACACAACCATAACTGCTGTCCTAATAGTGAGATCACTGTCAAATCCGTCCTTTACAACCCGAGAATGGAGCTGTCTTGCTAAACCCAGTTCTTTAACACGGGCACATAACTTAAGAATGGTAGCAAAAATCATTTGTGTCAGCTTTACACCCGCAAGTCTCATCTGATAAAACACTTTAAGAGCTTCTATATCAAGACCATTTGACACAAAACCTGCGATCACGCCATTCCAGGAAACTGCATCCCTGTTCTCCGCACTATCAAAAATAGTTTTGGCATCTCGGACCATCCCTGACTTTGAATACATGTTAATCAATGAATTACTGACGAATGTAGTTGATTCGAAGCCATTTTTAATAACCATAGAATGGACTTGAATTCCCTTCTCAACTGCACCATCATCTGCCAAAGCTCCAAGGACAGTTGCAAACGTTAAGGAGTTAGGCTTGATTCCCTCTGCTTGCATATGGAAAAACGTTTCTATTGCCCGGTCAACCAATCCATTCCGCGAATAACCCGCAAGCAATGAAGTCCAAGACACCACATTCTTCTCTGGCATCTCATTAAAAACCTTCTTCCCGTCAACAACATTCTCAGTTTTCATATACAGGTCAACAAGAGAAGTGCCAACACTAATATCCTCTACAAACCCGGACTTAATACAACAGCAGTGTACTTGTTTACCTACATTCCCATCAATTAGGCAACTACAAACCTTTAAAACACAAGAAAGGCTAGACCCATCAATTGGAAAACCTGAGCTATGAATACGAACAAAGAGATTCAGAGCGTCTACGTTGAGATTATTGCGGCAGTACTTGAACAGCAAGTGGTTATTGTCAGAAAGGTTTCTTTGGGGCAATTCACCGAACACGTGGTGGTGTGATTCAGAAAACCTTGTGGGTTCATGGCCTAATGAAAGAGTTTCAGGATTGAGAGCCGCAGCTTTAGATTGATTGGAAGTTTTGGAGTGAAATGAGATTTGGGTTTGTTGGAAAGACTTTGCAATTCGGTAGATTTCGGTAAGTGAGATTTTTCTAACAGGTCTAAGAACCATAACTGTGTTTTACCAAACAAACTGATTGGAATTGGACTTTTAAAATACCGTTATATGGGTATTGGGCGGGTCGGGTTGTATTGTCCGCCCACATCTGCTGGTGCCAGGTTGAGGCCCTTTTTTTTTATTTTATAAATGGCCAGTAGTGCTGTAAAAGTGTTGAATGTAGGTTTTATTACGGGCCGGTACAAAAAACAAATATTTATTACCACTAACTCCAATCATTCTTTTTAATTACCACTAACTCCATTAAGGACAATCACTCTTTTTGGGCTTAGGCACTTAGGGTGCACTTTCATATTATAGGGTTTTTAGTAGTTTAGGCACTTTCATAGGTACCCTAGAATTTTAGGCACTTTCATAGGGTACCCTAGGGTTTAGGTTTAGGTACTTTTATAGAGTACCCTAGAGTTTAGGTTTAGGGTGCACTTTCCTATTATAAGGTTTTTAGTGGTTTAAGCACTTTCATAGGTACCCTAGAATTTTAGGCATTTTCATAGGGTACCCTAGGGTTTAGGCACTTTCATAGGATTTGAGATTTAAAAAAAAAAAAAAAAGGAGGAGAGAGAGAGAGAGAGGGTGGGAACTGACCCTAGGCTTTTGTCAGAAGGCTTTAACCAATTGTCGGGAATTCCCCCTAGTTTCCGAAGTGAAATGACTTGGAGCGCTCGGTGCTTTTGAAAAATCAACTGGAGCGCGTTGTTCATGGCCCCCAGAAAATGGAGCGGCCGGTCAATTACTCTTGAATGTAGTCCATTTGAATTTCAACCTATTATTGGGCCCAAGTTTTGTGAAGAGTTTGCATACAAAAATAATCGAGTAAATAGATTTTTTTGAAACAAGTCAAGATATCATAAAAATAATCGAGTAAATAGATGAAGAAGCAAGTTAATGAGATTATGAGGAAATGGAGACTATCAGACCATGTTATCAATTCCTCAACTCACTTTTTATGGGTCTCACTTATACAATGGAATTGATGACCATAATAAGTATTTGAGATGCGGGTAAACTGATTGAACACTTAGTCACTATATTAAAAATAAAACTTTTAATAATTTTTTAACCACACTGGCTTTTTAGCAAATCGACCAGGCCGATATCACGAGTTGTTCCTATTGGATCTATTAGTCGAGGACGGGTCTAATTTTCTGGTTTTTTTTTTTTTTTTTTTACTTTGGTCGGGTTTGAGAGTCATACCCGACCCAACCGACAAGATTGAAAACCCTAAAAAATCTCCTAATTTTCTATACCTCCTTTCTTCACTTCTCTCTCTGACTGACTTTCCTACTCCTCTACGGCTCTACCCCCCTCTCTTTCTCTCTAAACTCTCTCCCTGCGAATTCGGCTATGGAACGGTGGCCGCAACTCCTTCACTCTCTAAATCCGGCGTAAGTGGTCTCCTTTCACTCTTCATGCTCTGATTTTGGACTATGTATGATTGTTCTACATTTGATTTGCGAAATTTCCAGGATTTCAAACTTTTTTTTGGGTAAAGAGTTAGAAGAATATTATTAACTAAAACCACCGGCTCAAAACCGAGAAACAAAAACAGCCAAAACAAAATCACTAGCCCTCAAAACCGCCGCAGCAGGATTTCAAACTTGGCATTAACTCTCCTTCACTCCCTAGTTCCTAGGATTCTGTATATTGGGTTTTTTTATGAAAGATTCGCAAGATTTGTTTTTGTTTGGACCCGATCAACCCCAACCCGATCCAATCTCATGTTCAGTTGGAACCGACATCATATTCAGTCACAGTCAAGTAGTGTTTTGAAAAATCCGACCCGACCCGATCCATGTGCAGCCCGGAGAAACTTCTCGTGCAAAATTAAAGTCCAAGGTATATAGTGGAATCTCTATTGTGATTATCCTGATTCCTCCCATAGTTTTCTTGTCATTACACCAAAAACCTACCCCACGGGCCAAAACACAGGTAAAAATAAATTCGGAATATTAATAAGCACTACAATCGGTTTCATTGAATAAAAAATATTTTCCGGGCCTACCAAGAATGAGGTATAAACCTCAAAACAATTTTAAGCCCCACACTACACATGTTTATGGTCCGAGTGCTACCCTTAATCACCCATAAGTATCTCCGACCCACTTTCCGGCTATAACCCTAATCTCTCTCTCTCTCTGTTTGATACTTTTGGATTCAACAATTGGGTTCTTCTTCTTTTCCTTTTTCTTTATTTTTCCTTTTACAGTCTTTCGCATCTAGTAGACCCACACCCTTCTTCTTATTCTTCCAGTTGATTTGACCTTTTTAAAAAATAAAGTTGTTTACTGCTCACCATTATGCCCCAACCCCACCACTCCCCCCCAGTGCTTTCTCAGAGCATAATCAAGAAGGGTTTTTTACGCTATGCCTCGGAATTAGGGTTTCTTTAGTTCTTAACCCATCTGGGTTTTTCCTAATGACCACATACGGCGTTTGTGGTGTATTAATTTGCAGGCTTTTTTAGTGGGTTTTAGAGATTCAAAGTGATTTAAGTCTCTGTTGGGTATCAGAAACAAGAAGTGAAGAATGATTGCAGAGAAGCCCAGTTGGGTTAGGCATGAGGGTATGCAGATTTTCTCCATTGATATTCAACCTGGTTGGCTTAGGTTCGCTACTGGCGGTGGTGATCACAAGGTGAGTTCTTCCTTACTTTTTTTCTCAAACTGCAGCCTGCAGGGTCTTGCTGGTGTGAATTACGTTTGTTAACTTTTTGTTGTTTGGTTGTTAAGAATTGGTACGTCCCAAGTGAAAATTTTGAGCCACTGTACTCCACCAAGGCAC
Source organism: Vaccinium myrtillus (assembly GCA_016920895.1). Classification (NCBI taxonomy): domain Eukaryota; kingdom Viridiplantae; phylum Streptophyta; class Magnoliopsida; order Ericales; family Ericaceae; genus Vaccinium; species Vaccinium myrtillus. The sequence continues at coordinate 11,838,553 of CM029275.1, read as the reverse complement.
CAATGACGATTCCCTTGTTTGTTGTACGGTCTTCAATTGTACTTGAATGTTATTATTTCCCCCCAAATGAGTTCATTGGTTTTCTGTTGTTCAAAAACTCTTCAACCACAAATGCCCCAACTCTCTCACCTGCTGTTTCATTCTACATAACTCACGATTGAGAGCTTGAACTAATTTCTAGTGCTTAGTGGAGCTCTGAACTCAAAACCCGAATTTCGTATTAAATTTAGCATAAAAGGATCAATGCAACTTCAAGGGACTGTGTTGAACTATAGTTAGTTGCATATATATCAAAGTGGAATAAATCTTTGCTATTAGCACCCAATTTTCTCCCACTAGTTCCATCACTATGAAACACATGAATTCTTTCCCTTATTTGGATACTCTATGCTGCTCGGATCGTTATGCTCTTTTCTAAAGGGAACTCCAGCATTTTTTGAATTTTGTTAGTAGCCCCATTGTATTGCTTTTGTATAGGCAAACTTGCAGGTTTCAGTTTCGCACTTAATACATGAGGGAACATGTCTCAACTGAAGTTGCAAGGCAACTTTTTAGATTTATTGCAGTGACTTTGTTCATGTCATTATGGGAGTCTTAACTGATCAGGACTTGTAGTCTTTTGTTCTCCGTTTTTTATATTGTTGAAGGTTCCTGTATTTCTACTGCAGGTCCGTATATGGAACACGAAAACTGTTGGCCGGGATTTGGATAGTAATGAATCAACACAAAAACTTCTTGCTACCCTTCGCGACCATTTCGGATCTGTTAATTGTGTAAGGTGGGCCAAGCACGGTCGGTATCTTGCCTCTGGGTCTGATGATCAGGTGATTCTAATTCATGAGAGGAAGCCTGGTTCCGGAACCACTGAATTTGGTAGCGGAGAGCCCCCTGACATTGAAAATTGGAAAGTTGCAATGACTTTAAGAGGACACACTGCAGATGTGGTAATTAGACTATTTTTGTTTTCAGAATCTTTAAATGCGAACCAAACTGAATGATTTCTTTGTAAATCTTGTTGGAAAATTAGTACTTTGCTACATGCATAGGACCAATTTAATGTTTCCATCATCTTTGGCTTGTACCCGCCCATCCGAAATTCTCTTTTTCCTTGTGGGAGCACCTCCACCCCAAATCTTCACTTTGAACTCTCAAAACATGATATTTAATTCAAGTGATTTTGAAGGATATCAGTATACCCACAAACGCCAATCACACTTTTTCATTTTTATGTTCGTTTTCACAATACAACTTATTTCTCTTTGAAACTCGACCATTTTGACTTTTCCTTCAAACTTAAATGTTAATGTGCATGACATTGCCTAAATGTATTGACACAATTTTAAAGGCTTTGCAAATATCTTCATAAATGACGTATCAAAGTTGGTTTTTTTAATTTTTAATTTTTACCCTATCAAACTTTGATGTTCATTTCGAGAATGCAATTGAAGCATGGTTGTGGCGACTCTATTCTTCTTTCTGAAAATATGTTGTACAATTTGAGTTGCTTTAATAGCTACTTTCTAGTCTCAGTTCCTGTTCCTTACATGGTACGGAAAAGGGAATATATGATGAAGTGACTTCAATTTTTATGTGTCATTCAAGCACCCTGTTGTTTTCAACTTCGTTTCCATTTGTATTATTGTGTACTATATGACCCGCAAGTTTTTTTTCCATGCTTAAAGTAGGTGGATCTTAATTGGTCTCCAGATGACTCAACATTGGCCAGTGGAAGTCTGGACAATACTGTCCACATCTGGAATATGAGCAGTGGCATCTGCACTGCTGTTCTCAGAGGTCACTCTAGTCTGGTTAAGGGGGTTACTTGGGATCCAATTGGTTCCTTCGTTGCAAGTCAGTCTGATGATAAGACAGTTATTATCTGGCGAACAAGTGATTGGAGCCTTGCTCACAGGACAGATGGCCACTGGGCGAAATCAGTAGGTGACTCTGTACTGGTTGATTATTTTTTTTTCCAATTATTATTTTTGGGTAGAAAGGTAAGGAAGTTAAAATTCTTGGTTCTTTTGCTTTCTATAGCCTGATGAGTGTTGTTTTTCAGCTTGGTTCGACGTTCTTTAGGAGGCTTGGATGGTCACCTTGTGGCCATTTTATAACTACGACTCATGGTTTCCAGAAGCCAAGGCACTCTGCACCTGTTTTAGAGAGAGGGGAATGGGCTGCCACTTTTGATTTCTTGGGGCACAATGCGCCAATTATCGTGGTAAAGTTCAATCACTCAATGTTCAGAGGGAGTACGTCTAATGCTCAGGAAGTTAAAACAGCAGCTACTGGATGGGCGAATGGAACTGCTAAGGCAGGAGACAAAGAATCACAGGCGTATAATATTATTGCTATTGGTAGCCAAGACCGCACAATAACAGTATGGACAACCGCAAGTCCTCGCCCTCTCTTTGTGGCCAAGCATTTCTTCACCCAAAGCGTTGTGGATTTATCCTGGTTTGTTTATTCTCAGTTAAAATAATTTTTAATAGAAATCACATACCCTCGTTATATTTATTAGCATCTTTCTGTTCTCTACTAGCATTCGCTGCACCCATAACTGTTGTTCTTCTTCTTCTGTTTGAAGTCAATGCTATAAGGGTAAGCGAAAGCCCCCATAACCCCTTAGGCTGCGTATTTAGATTATGGACAGATAAATTCCATGTCTTCGCTGTTGATGCACCTAATTTGGAGAATTAGAAACACAAACTATCAGCAACAAGACACTGAAAGAAGTACGTTTAGAAGCAGAACTAATACATAAATAAATATCATATTATAACACTACTAATATCCGAGTACAAAAAAGTAAATTTGAAGCCATAGAAAGATGCGGTTCACCTCACAGTATTTAGTTATTTACCTTTTTGTGAATATCTATGCACGTGTCTGGAGAGAGAGGTACACCACTGTTGGCATATTCCTACACCACTGTTGGCTTGCTTTCTCTTTTCAAGGTGGTGGTTACCTTTCGTGTGTATAGACTATAGAGGAAGTTGTAGGAATAGGTAATAGGTTTTGTTTTGAACAACTTCACCGTTTAACGTCAAACTAAGTTGAAATAGGATTATTATGTTCGCACTCGGGTATTTTAGGAACTGAAATTGGCATCAACCAGCTTCAAGGTGTTGGCTTTTAAGTAGTGATAGATTCTTTCTTTTGTCCACCTCCTGCTTCCCTCTTTGCCTTTTTTTTCTAAAAAATTTTCCCTCCCTCTTATCCTAATTCTACTAGCTTCATTTTTCAAAACAGGAGTCCTGATGGGTACTCACTATTTGCCTGTTCCTTGGATGGGACAGTGGCTACTTTCCACTTTGAGGAGAAAGAACTTGGTCAGAAGCTAAGTGATGCCGAATTGGATGAGCTGAAAAGAAATCGTTATGGTGATGTTAGAGGACGACAGGCAAACTTGGCCGAAACCCCAGCACAGCTGTTGCTTGAAGCAGCCTCAGCTAAACAAGCCACGGGCAAAAAAGCAATCCCAGATGTTTCACAAAACCCAACACCCATAAAATCATGTAATCATTTGGAGGTTTCCACAAAGGCTCCTGAATCTCAAGTTGACGATGGGAAAAAGGGTGGGGATGGATTAAATAAAGTGGCCACTACTGTTCGAAAGGCAAGTCCTGTGAAGCAAAGAGAATATAGGCGCCCTGATGGGAGAAAGAGGATAATCCCTGAGGCAGTTGGAGTGTCTGTTGAGTCTCAAGCACTTGATTTTCCTACGAAGGGGGTGAATAACAGAAAGGATGATAATGGGGTGGTACTTAGTAACACTGGTGTTAGAGAGGGTTCTATGAGAAGAACAATATGTGGAAACTCTGATGTGAAAGAGCGATCAGGTGTCACAGCTAGGGCTACTGTCAGTGAGAGTCTGGTAATTGAGAAGGTTCCAGTGTCAGAAGGTAGGGATGGAAGTGTTTGTGTTGAACCGAAAGGAATTGTGGAAGCTTCTACTTCTGGGATGCTTTTAATTAGGGTTTTTGACAAGAAGGAAGGGAATGATGCTGTGCCAGTTTGTTTGGAAGCTCGCCCTCGCGAACGTGCTGTGAATGACATTGTTGGAGTGGGAAACACATTTACAATGAGAGAAACGGAAATTGCTTGTACAAAAGGGGCGGATACTCTTTGGTCTGATAGGGTATCCGGGAAAGTCACTGTTTTGGCTGGTAATGCCAACTTCTGGGCTGTTGGGTGTGAGGATGGATGCCTACAGGTTAGCATGGATTTCTTGGACTTAAATGTTTTAGTTTGAAACTGCTACCAACTTATTTCCTCCAGAAATACTATTCCGTTACTCAATGTGGATTATATGCATTGGGATTTTTTTCCTATTTTCTTCTTGGTTTTTATGCTTTGATCAGCTTTTTTGAAAAATCCTTTGCTTCCTTCTTTCTCTCCTCTAGGTTTTAACAAATTCATAGTTGTCATAAAGATTGAATCTGTTGGAGCCAGATTATGTGCATCTTCCAAGTAATCAAGCATTGCATATTGCAAATCATAGAGAAAAAAGAATGTTACTAAAAGAGAGCATTTCATCAACGATCAAGTATTGGATTTTAAGGAATCAGGGAGTAAGATAAGTTAACTTTGTGGAGCACACAGAGTTGCCGAGAGACTTTCTAGTTGTGATTTTTTAGTTCTCAAGAAAATGTAGCCCATTTGTTGCTACCATATACCTGCATAAGCGTCCAAATTGAATATTTACTGGTTGATGTTGTGATTCTGACAATTTATTTAGCGAATCAAAGTTTTTCTTTTCTATTCTATTCCCCTCCTTATCTTTTATATTTTAAAAGCAAACAACGGGTTTAATGCAAGTAACATCATATTTTTTTCAAAGTACAAGCTCAGAAGTCAGAAGAGTGACATATATCACACTCTTGTTCGTAAGGCTGCAAGAGTTTGCTGCGATGAAGTTGTTAGAAGTTGCCCTCTTGTTCTTCAGCACTTCCTAGTCCACTGCACACTTTTTCTTCTCGTGGTCCATCTGATTCCCACCCTTACTGCACCAAGGGACAAGAATTAGCTGTTTCATCTCAGTAGGCATCTCTATAGTTGGATGCCGTCTTTTGCCCATCATTCAGATATTGACTTTGTTATTCAAATATTTGAATTTCCATGTGGTTCACCTCGTGAACCACCTCCTTCCTCAGCTACTCTCTCTCTCTCTCTCTCTCTCTCTCTCTCTCTCTCTCTCTGCGGGCCGCCGCCACTGCCCCAGCATTACCCGCATGGCTCTCCCTCCCAGCTGTGGCCAACATGTTCTTAAGCTATTGAGTTGATGACCTGTTGAATGGATGTACAATTTATTGTCCTGCTAAACTACTGTTACTTGAACTTGATTTTGATTTTGGTTCTGCATTCACATGTCATACTTAAATCAATATTTTGTAATAAATATTAAAGGCTGTCACATCACACAGTTTGCTGTAATCCTATGCTGATGGTCGTAATTAACTAGAGTTAAAAATTACAGAGGGTGCAGATGTCGACCGATACACAAAAGCACACATATCACATATGTATACTTCGATGAGATATTTGGGGGTTGAAGCATTTATTTTCATTTATAGTTGTGTTTTCCTTTGTGATTTATCAACAATTTTAAGTATTTATCCTTGTGAAGGTATACACAAGATGCGGAAGACGTGCCATGCCGACTATGATGATGGGATCTGCAGCAGTATTCATCGACTGTGATGATAGTTGGAAGTTGTTTCTTGTCACGAGGAAGGGATCCTTGTATGTATGGGATCTGTTCAACATGAAATGTCTCCTTCATGATTCATTGGCTTCACTGGTTACTGCAGATCCTAGATCAACTGCCAAAGATGCAGGTAACCTAACACTACTTGGGATGTGGATCATTGACTAGATTGTTGAACTCATATGTTGAATTTAAGAGTTTTTCACAGAGAGGCTGCGTTACTGCCTTTTGAACCCTTGAATGTTTAAGAAAGAGCTTCTAGATGGTTCATTTTTTTGGGGGTGTTTAGCAAGGCATTGGTTCGCTTATATGTATAAAACAGGATTAGCCCCATTCAGATGAATAGAGTTTGTTCAAGAAAAATGTGTAGGAGCTTTTGCTATCTTTGTTTCTCTCACAATTTCCCGATTCCTGTTGTTTTTGGCTGCGTCTTTGTTTGTTGTCTTCCCATGAGACTCTGCATCGAAGTCCCACATCGCTTGGGCACCAAATTAATATGAAGTATGTAAGCCTAAGGGCACCCTCATTTCAATAGCTAGTAGCTTTGGGGTTGAGTTCTACCTAAGACCGTGTAACATGGTATCTGAGCTAGGTACCAGAGATGGGTAGGTTGCGTGTCTCTCCCCTACAGGCGGCAGGTGCTACCAAGTGAGCACGTTACGCATGAGAAAGGGTGTGATGCGAAGTCCCACATCGCATGGGTACCAAAGTATTATAACGTAGATAACCGTGAGGGCAGCCTCTTTTCAATAGCTAGCTTTTGGGGTTGAGTGCTACCCAAGACCGTGTAATACAAACACGGAATTTAGTTACTTCACTCTCCCTTTGTTCTGGTTCACTTGTTAATGTGATAGTTGGATAAACGATTGCTTTGATTCTTTTGAACGGACCTTATCAATATATAATAGATGTTGGTTTCGAACTCTGTTTTATTTCGTTATGGTTTACCTTTGATGTGAATGTTTTATAGCTTTTTTCTTGTCAATCTGTTTCCAGGCACAGTCAAAATCATATCTGCAAAGCTATCAAAGTCTGGTTTTCCTCTTGTTGTTCTAGCCACACGTCATGCCTTCCTTTTTGATATGAGCCTCATGTGTTGGCTTAGGGTTGCAGATGATTGCTTCCCTGCGTCGAACTTTGCAAGTTCATGGAACTTGGGCTCTATTCAGAGTGGTGAGGTTGCTGCTTTACAAGTGGATGTTGGAAAGTTCTTGGCCAGGAAGCCAGGTTGGAGCAGGTTTGTATGCATTGTCCTTTCCTTTTTTTTTTTTTTTTTCCTTCTTTCAAAATGAGTTGGAGCCTCAAATTAACACCATTTCAACTAATTACTATGCCATCGTTTGTGGAAGAAATGTCAGTAAAACATGGGGGGACCATCTAGTCTGGGATTCAAATATTTAACAGGTGACAAAGGAAATACAAGTAATTGGTTTACAATGTGAAGCAGAATCTATAATGGTATTGCTGCTGTACTATTGGGTGTTTCGGGGAAGTTCTCCACAATTGGCCCCAAAATATCTGTCCATCATTTGGATGCGGAGCAGCGGAGGAATAGGTTTTTAAACTCATTAAAGCAAAAACCCAAACATCACTGGCTTTAGCATTTTAGGAGCTGCATACGCTCTACCATTTTAGGAGCTGCATCCAGATGGCTTGAATCCTCTTTCAAAGGAATTCCCAATGGATCTTTAACATGTCTACAATGGTTCATGGCATAGCACTATGAAAAACATGGACAAAATAACAGATTGTAGCTCCCTGATACCAAGAAATGTATTTAGAGGTACTTAACCGTCTAACTACCCTCTTGCTCATGCAAAAAAAGGGAAGGAAAATAAAAATGCAGCACTAATAAGGAAGCGTACACCCTTGCGTAGCCGGATTGTTCATTGTCAGAATCTTTTCATGCAGCTGCCAACATTAAAAAGCCTCTTCATTGACGACCATAGCACATAAGATACTCTTCTTCTACGCGATCTAGCATCTACCATCTTTTTAAAAGGAACCCAGGAAGACCTTGCAAAATGCTTGTTCTATGTTTCGTTGCTCTTCATCAGGGTCTTTTCATTGAGTTCTTTCCCCTTGGTTTAACTGGATTTTAATGCAAAATCCTATAATCCAGGCTTGCCATAACCATTTATGTGGATCTGTCATGGAATTAGTTTGATTGTATTTGTGTTTATGTTTAGGAACGTGTGAGCTTTTACCAAGCTCACGATTTTCTTCGATTTAGACTATTGTCTTGATTGTTTGGGTCCGATTCAATGCCTCTTGAAATCTGTTCCTAACAAGTGTTAGTATAACAATTATTACAAAATTTGCACCACAGCAAGAGTTTGATTGTGTGGCTGTTTCTGATACAGAGTAACTGACGATGGCGTTCAGACACGTGCTCATTTGGAATCTCAACTTGCATCTGCACTTGCATTGAAGTCCCCTAATGAATATCACCAGTGCCTTCTGTCCTACGTACGATTTCTGGCAAGGTCGGTGTGTTTCCATTTTCTAGTGTACAAGTGCACTCCTTGTTTACTATGACTTGAAGTTCTGAACTTTACTCCTTGTGAAACCTGAAGTGCTTTGCTGTCGTGTTGAATTTATCTTCCCCATATTAACTTAGTATAGTTATGGGGTTTACTGTTGTCATTCTCTGTATTATGGGACTGCTTTTTGCAATTGTGCCGTTGAAAACATATCAACTGCCAAGCAGATTATGTCTACCAGTTGAACTTTCGAATTATGCCTCCTAAGCTCATGCAAGTATCACAAACGGGTGGTTGCTATAGACGGATTGTACCGAGCTTGCTCCTTCATAGTTCTTAATTGACTTTAATCTTCTACTACTATATTCCGATAGATCAGAAGCAAAGTTTCATGCATGTAATATTTTACTTTGGCCATATATGCACTTGAAGATATCACAATTGCTAGTCTTCCCAAAGTCAAATGAATATGATTCTATGAAGTTACAGTGGTGCAAGTAAAAGCTCAAAAATATTGTGTAGATTAGTTCCTGAAAACTCATTTTAGAAAACTATGCACAGCATCAAGTACTTCGATTATTACTAGACATGGGTTAATCTATTCTGTTTAAAAAGGTTAAACGAATTTCTTTTTATTTACTTTGTGATGCATAAGGATGTGCTTTGAGGGCTATGTCTTTCATGTTGGGTCGACGGCACCTGCTGTTGTATAGGGGGAATAATTTGTTTTACTTGGATTGCAGAGAGGCAGATGAGTCCCGTTTGCGTGAACTTTGTGAGAACTTTCTTGGGCCTCCAACTGGGATGACTGATGCTGTATCTTCAGATCCCAAGGACCTGAAATGGGATCCTTGTGTGCTGGTAAGACTTCTTGTACTTCTTCTTCATTGTCATCAATACTTTCAGATACTGAAACTCTGAGGATCTCTTCTTAAGAATCTTCGTAACTTTTCATGATTTAGAAAACACGGTTGCTCATTCAAGGTGTTTTTCATAATTTAACATTTCTGGAATATGGTGGACAACTTAGATCATCTGTTTATAATCTACCGTCAAATTTGTGTTCGTCTGCATGGTCATTTGGTCTACCTTAAGAGCCAGTGTGGGTTGTGTGATTAGATGCTGTGGACGGTTTCCAAGTGCTCTGTGTGTGTGCGCTTGCTTGCTTGCTTGTTATGTTCTGGTTTATGTGGTTTCTTTTGGTGGTCATCAACATATTCTGAGCTTCCGTAGGGAATGAAGAAGCACAAGCTCCTTAGGGAAGATATTCTTCCAGCAATGGCATCAAACAGAAAAGTCCAGCGTCTGCTTAATGAATTCATGGATCTCCTATCTGAATATGAAACAACCGAAATCATTCCGGAAGTAAAAAATTCCACCCGCCCATTTGAATCTTTGCCCACAACAGATCCGATGACCTCCACCCCTCCAACAACTGATCAAACGGCTTCTGCCCCTTCAGCAGCAGATCAAATGGATTCAGTGCAGCCAGCTGGTGATAAAATGGAGTTTGCCCCAACACTATTGGATCGAGTTGACTCAGCCACACCTGAAAAAGATGGAATAGAGTCCACGGTGCCCGCTGTAAATGATGTTAATTTAGACCCAACTTCGGATCGATCAGATCAGGCCCCACAGGTGAAAGAGATGGATGTTTCCTGAATTCTGCTTTTGGAAGCCATATTTTTGAGATATAGAACAGTGATGCTTGGTGTTGCTGATGTGTGTGAGGAAATACGTATTCTTGCTTCGTACTCCATTGTGCTACGTTTGGCGTCATTCTCTGGACGTTTTCTGATACACAGATTAAAGAAGTCAAATTTCTCTCGGTGAAATCTCATATTGTATTTCTCATCGGCTGAGGCGCATTGGAGGAGTTCTGGGGGTATGTAACAGAAGTTCTAACCTTCAAAATACCTGAAGTTGTTTTGATTTCGCTTTTAGCAGTCTATATGGGTAGTTGTAATCTAGTTGGTGGATGTTGTTACCTGTAACATGTCATGGCTAATTTGGCCATTTGGGTATGGTGTACATTTGGGTAGCCTCCTTTCTGGAGCTCCCATGTAGATGTAGGCTTCTAGGGTTTTGGTTTTGTTTTTGTTTTTGATTTTATAGTAACTTTGTTGCCCCACTGCCACTGTATCCTATTTTTCCTTTGTTTTTGCATCATTGTTGAATCAAAACACCAATTGCACTGATATATAGGAGGATGGAAACTAAAAAAATAATGCAATAATAATGCTAAATTCATTTAGTTGGTTCTTCTTTCTTCCCGTAAATTCCTCCGTGATCCAAATGTGGTTACTGTTGCAGAGGAAACTCAGAGAATGCCATATTTTTAACTCGCTTAAATTTGGATTCGGGGACTTTGCCGTCCCTTAGGGATGGCAGGGCCTGTTGACCGATCTCTGCCGTCCAAATGTGTTTTGGATGACCCAGATTTGTGGGGAGTTAAAATACCTAAAACACCCTTCTGCACCCTTCAAATCTGAGCCGTCCAAAACATTGGACGGCCGAGATTGGGTCGGCAGGCTCCGCCAACCCTAAGGGCCCGATTGGCTGTGGGTTTAGATGGGGGTATAAGTTATACCCCTCCCCTTATCCTGGTCCCACACATTAGTGAAGGGTTTGGCAATTTTTTGGGGAGGGTATAACTTATACCCCTCCAGATTAATACCCCCTGGAGGGGTACTAATTAATAACAGGGGGAGGGGTGTTATTGTTTAGTACCCCCAATACCCCGAGTAAAATTACTCCACTACCCTCCCTTATCCCTCTTGGCATACCCCTAAAATTCGTTCACTATTTAAAATGAAAAACCGAAACCCATTTTGAATGTTTACGAGCCCTTGCAATTTTCTTTGGATAAAAAAATGAAGTACTTTCGCGGTTATTTTTTTTAATTTTTTTACACCAAATTAAACTGCTAATCGAGATCTTTAATTTGATACAAAAAAGTTTGAAATTTTTTATACTTTAAGAATTTGACAATGTTGACTTGCATTGCAATATCCTTCGGGTAAAAAATAAAGTACTTTCACATTAATTTTTTTTATTTTTTTTGCACCAAATTGAACTACTAATTGAGATCTTTAATTTGATACAAAAAATTTAAATTTTTTATACTTTAGAATTTGACATTGTTGGGGAATAACATAAAAATTACTAATTAGTTATTATAAGGAAAAAACGCATAGTTAGAAGAAAAAACAAGCAAAAAAATTAGGTGGTACGCAACATTATTAAAATGAATAATTAAAAATAATAATTAAATATTTTAATTTTAGATATAATTAATAAAAGTAATTATTATATCATATTTATTGAAAAGTATAATTAATTTAATTAGTTTGTATTTATGTATTTATTTTATCGTAATATTTAATATTACCCATGCACAAGGGCAAATAAGTCATTTGCCCGCTTTTTACATCATCCATTCAACTTTATCCTCCTTTATCATAAATTCATCCAAACCACGTACTATTTAATCCCCTCCATAAACATCACATCAATGTGGGTCCACCCTTACTAACTAATACCCCTTAGGCCTCGATTGGATGGTGCTAAAATTCCAGGGGGATAAGTTTTAGAGGGGGTATACGATAAGAGGGGGTATTATTTTTGAAGGGTTGGCCCACATTGATGTGATGTTTATGAAGGGGTGAAAAAAAGTAGATAGTTTGGATGGTGGATTAAACAGGGAGATAACTTTTGACTTGGTTTGGATGTTTTATAAATAAGAGGGGGTAAATGATGGAAAAAGCTGTCAAATGTCTATTTTGCCCTTGTGGTATAACAAATTTTGATTATGCATTAAATTAATTATATAATTACAAAAGTTAATCTATTTTATAAATTTTGGACAATTTGAAGCTATAAAAATTTATTAAATTGGAAATTTAATTTATTGTAATAATTTTATTTTAAAAAAGTTTTTTTTTAAGTTGTGGTTTTTATCCAAATTTTGTTTTTAATTGTATTTTTAAAAAAATTAAGTATACAATAAATATGTTAAATTGGTGGAGGTATTACTAATAGTTGGAGGGGGTATAGTGTAGTTTCTTACCTTTATGATTCTATTCCCCATCTAGAGTCAGAGACGTTGGTTACGGCATTATCTCTTCTTCTTCTTCCTTTTTTTTTTTTTTCCCATGAACATTCTCTCTCTCTCTTCTACTCCATACCCAATCTCATCTTCAAACTAAAAATCGAAAGCTATAACGTGAGATTCGATCTAAGAGCCAGAAGGGAATGTTGTTCTACTCGGCGAGACCTTCAAATCCATCCGAACCACACCACCATCGGAGCACCTTAGATTTTCGGTCATCTCCCTCTGGTACCAGATTTCTGGGTTTCCATTTTATTTTTTTTTTAAACGAATTTATGTAGTTGGATGATTTATGTTTTCTCCCTCTGCTACCAGGTTTTTGTTCTCAGATGAATTTGATTTTGATTTTTATTTTTTGTATTTGTTTGTTGGAATTTCTGGTGCAAACATGGAGGGTGGGGGTTGGGGAAGGGGATAAGGAGGGGTGAAATTGTAAAAAATCCAACCCCCTTCCCCCGGATAATTTTTGGGGAGGGTTAGGGGTGCCCAAATTTTATCCGGGACAAAGCCCCTGAAGGGGTGAAAACAGATCAGGGGTGAAAACGAAGACCGGACAGTTTTTGGGTTGCCAAACCCAGCCAAAGCAGTGGGACCCATGTTTTTTACCCGGTATAACTTTTGAGGGGTGGTTTTAGACCCAGCCAATCAGGCCCTTCCTATCTTATCCCCTTACTATTTAATCCCACCAAAACTTATCCCGCATCCAATCGGGGCCTAAGGGACGACAGAGTCCCCAAGTTCCTAAATTTTGGTGCTATCAAGTCTTACGGACCAGTTCATATGTTTTATTTTTTCGGGACTACGGGTTGGAGAGGATCTAGACAAGTTGCCAAAACTCAGAACAGCTGTTTCTAGCTATTTCCAAGTAGAATGGGGTGGTGGGTTTTTGGCAATTGAAGCCCTAATAACGCTAGCATGTTAAAAAATCCAACTTTGTGCTTTCATAAGTTTGCTAATCCTAGTCCAATAAGGGGCCTCGGCTCGACTAAATCCAAGGTCCCTTCAAAATCATGTGAGAACCAACTTGTCCCGCATCGATGGAAAATTGTAAATGAAAGTATTATATAATAAATTGTGAACATCTATTGTATAAGTTGAGCTAGCGCGAATTGTTACTAGTGGCAATACAACTTACACCAACTGGAAGTGTGGGTCGGTCCCGCGAAGAGACGTGTTTTGGGTGGGCTGACAATGGATGAGTTTTAGGTGCCTACTAGTGGTAATACAACTTACACCAACCGGTAGTGTGGGTCGGTCCCGCGAAGAGACGTGTTTTGGGTGGGCTGACAATGGATGAGTTTTAGGTGCTTATTGTGCTTAGGCGGGTCCTACATGAGAGGAGCTTGACATGCTTAAGTGGGTTTATACAACATCACTTGGGGGTTTATACAACATCACTTGGTGGGTGGAACTTTTTGGACCATGGGATGCAATGAGGACATTCCGATTTTTATGTTGGAGAGATTCTGAGAACCCAATCTATTCTACATCGGTGAGAAATTGGAAGTGTAAGTATTATATAACGAAACTTGAGCAACTATAGTATAACATGATGCTAACCTTTGAACCACATGGATAGACTAAGGGTTAGCATCAGCTGGCGCAGGTCATTACAAGTAGTATTAAAGTCTACACTAATTAGAAGTGTGGGCAGTCCCACAAGCAGACGTGCATGAGTGGCCTGACAAGGCACGAGTTTGAGATGCTTATCTTGCTTGGGTGGGTCTCACATGAGACGAACTTGAGGAGCTTGACGTGCTTAAGCAGACACTTGTTCGACATCGCATGGTGGGTGGAAGTTGTTGGACCATGGGGAACAGGAACGTTGCAATCTTAATTAAGTGGGGGGAGATTGTGAGAACCCAATTTGTTCCATATCCATGGGAAATTGGAAATGGAAGTACTATATTACAAATGGTGAGGAGTTATTATATAACTTGAGGTTAACTTTTTGAGTTACGTGATTAAACTAAGAGGTAGCAGGTGAGTTGGTGCGGTCGTGACAATCACTGTCCAATACACACCCAAATTGGTATGGCATGTGTGTTTGTATATATACACAAACATATAACGACACAAACACATATAGGAATATATATATTTATGCATATGAGAAAAGATATAGATACGTACCAATTACAATAGTACTAATTCTCTCACATGTGAAATATGTGAGACCAGCGTATGATTGCGAGACATATAAACTTTGTGTATATTTATTGGTATTGGTGATGAAACTTATATTAAGGTGGGGTTGATCTTCTGTCACTTCATATGTTTTTGTCTTCAAGTTTTTCTTTCAAACAACAAAAATTCAACTTTTGTTAAGCTGTCTTTATGAGCTATAACCAAACTCATACTCTTCTGTGCTGTCTATACATGAGCTATAACCAAACTCAAACTGCCCTAATTGGACCCCTTTTTATTTTACCCCTTTTTCCCCCTGTTATGATCATTATCAATAATTAGAGGCCGTTTGACCCCTATTTATCAACTTATTGATTTCTCATTTTTGCATTCTGGGTGTTTGGGAGCAACACCCAGAAACTACTTCTCCAAAAATCGTTTTTCCATTTTTCCATTTAGAAGCCAGAAATCAAAAATAGGTTTGGAGGTGTTTTTTGATTTCTACTTCTCATTTTCCCTTCCAAAACACATTCTGCACATTTCTTCCAAACACTCCTCCCATATCCAAAACTCATTCTGACCAAAAGCCAAAAAACCAAAAAACCAAAAAGTCAAAAATCAAAAGCTAAAAAGTAGGCTCCCAAACACCCCCCAACATTTTAGCATTTTCCTTATAATGCGAGACATCCTGTTTTCTTTTCACGTGAGGTTGGTGGTGGGGGTCCCGATCCAACTTCGGAGCCCACGAAGCTAACTTGCATCCTTCACATGTACATTGTCTCTTGGGCACCGCCACATCATGTCCGGACTCTTTTACAATATTATAGAGTCTAAAACAAAGTGTATAGAATTCAGTCAAATTTATGGTAAAATGCCCTGAGGTGTCACGCAGCGGCTCCATGAATTTGTAACAGGTGTTCAAAAATTACTTTAACTCTAATAGCTTTGTTAACCAGTCCTATATACAAATTTTCATACATTAATGCGAATTATGCAACCAAAAAATCCATAAGATGATATGATTTGTTCTCGGCAAATTTTTATATTTTGAGCCAAGCAAGTACTCCTATAAATCAGCGCATATTAAATACACTAATATTCTTTTGTAGAAAATTATGTGGCGAATAGGTTCATATAGATTTTTTTGGACACATGCTATTGTTTTGGAAACTATGAGTTGATTGTCATTAGAGAGAAGCCAGAGCGCAATACTGATACCAATAGTTTTTTTTTTATTTATTTGTATTTTTCTGTCTACTTCATTAAAAGTGTATACGTTGTTTTGGGTTTATGTGTTATGTGTTCAATTGAACACCCAACTTAGATTGTGGAGCTGCCTATATTTATCGCTCCACCTATGTATAATGTGTTATTGGATAGTGGACTGAACGTTTTTTTTTTTAGGTTTGGGTGTTCAATTATTTTTGGACAGAGAGTTCAGAACTATTAGATCCTTCTTTTCCAAAATGCGTAGGAAAGAGCATAGAGAAGTGTTGGTTAACCAATAACATTAATACATTATCACATCACATAATAAAAAGCTTCATTAGCATTAAGACTTGTTTAGTACATGTTATACTCTTGTAGCCTCGTACGTATGTACCCGTGTTAAGGGTAAGCGTCACCAAACAGTAGCCAGTGGCAGAATCATAATTTGGCCTCGAACATATTAAGAGAGAATTTTTCGTAAGACGATGTTTGAAAACTAAATGTGGTTCTTTGAAAAATTTTGTAGTTCGTTTCTTGACGAATTAAAGAACTAGATATCAAGATATGGTTGATAATATGCATCATCGACACATGGTACGATCATTGCAATAGTAAATCACCATTTTCACACATCGAATCCCCCAAAATTTGGTTTATTGAGAGTAGATTTGATCCATATAAATTTTCAATTATGCATAATTTTTTTTATGTTTTATTGTAAATATATATAGATTTTTTTAGAATTGTATTTCTTTGGTACAAATCCATTCCCACATGCATTAATTTGTAGGACGGTGGCGCCATGCATACACTTGCAAGCAAGCCCATATCATCAATTGATGAAAAAAAGGTTTTCCTGTGATTGTCTGAAAACCCAAAATAGATCTTTCCAACTTTTCAAGCCCATGCCAAACAAGTAAAGTTAAGTTTGGATAAAAAGTACACATCAATATTTTCATGAAGGTTGTTAAATAGTGAACTCCTAACTACTAGGGCTTGTATTAATCCTTGCCAAGTACCCGATTTACACACACAATCAAACATGCAAACACTTGCGTGTTTTGTAGCCCACACACTGACGCAACGGAATTCACGAGAAACTAGTTGTGTACTAGTTCAAACGAAAATATGTCTCGAATCCACGAGATTCTTGAATCCACAAGAAGAAAGAGAAATACTCTGAATTATATTTGATTAAAAACTGAATAATAATATAGGTTACATGCCATTTTATAGGGAAAACTAGCAAATCCTAGCAAAAACTTACCCAAAAAATAAAGTATCCCGAAAATTGGGGAAACTTCCAAAATTGAAAACTAGAAAGAAAAATAAGAAATTCCCAACTGGAAACAACGAAAACGGAATTACACGCTAAGAGTAATTCGTAATCTAATTATTACCTAAAATAGCAAAATTACTAAATTGAAGGCCTAAACGAATGAATTTGGCCGAAATCCACCATCACAATTAGGGTGGTGAGTCTTGATCACAGCACGATCCTGCTTCAGCCCACCAAGTTTGGGCCTATTCCGGGCTCGTCGATAAATTGCCGAAATTGGCAATTTTCAATTAGAAGTTGTTTGGGCCTCTTAGGTTTCGACCGGTGATAGGCGCGCAATATCTCAAGATATAAGCGCCTAAGTAGGGCGAATTAGCGCATTAGAGGCGCGATTTATTCCATTTTCCACTTGATGCGGTGTTGTCTTTTGTTTTTGGTGTTTGCGATTAATTTGTGGGGAACAGGTCGGAAAAAGCACGTAAAGTGAACACAAGGCATTGGGCATGTTGAGAACCGGTGGGACCCAAGCAAGGACGACCAAACAAGCTGAGGAGCAATTTAGGAGGCTCGGTATCGATACAGGGATTGTCCTGTATCGATACCGTAGGCATCATCTGCGAACAGAATGTCTGGGTATCGATACGGCTAAAAGCCTGTATCGATACCGAGAGCCCTAAATGGGCCGTTTGACTTTGTCACATGTTTGACTTCGGGGAAGGGAAAAATACCTCGTTTTGAGGCAGAATTAGGGTTCGAACGTAGCATTAGTTTTCTTCTAATTTCGCAGCCGTTTTTCCTCTGGAGATTCTACTTTCCGGGTTACTTTTCCATTGAAGTTTTTGGAGTTTCGTTACGCGATTGAAGTATTGCTTCGGTAACTCTTGTTTTATTTACTTTAATCTTAGTTCACGGGAGTTTGTCCGTGTTTTATTCCCGAATCTTGTGTTTTAATTCTTATTCAAGTTTACTAGCATGTTTTATTCCAGAATTTTCTTATTTGTTCTAGTTCATATGAGTGAGTAGTTTCCCAAGTATGGTCGCGGGGTGATCAACACACCGTGGCGGGGTGGATACGTTCTTGCTCGGTTTTTTTCAAATAGAAAAGGTAAAAGCAATTTTAGGTTATTAAAGAACGTCCGTTGGACGAATCCGGGCATTGTCGGAGCCCATGTAACGCGAGGTACGGGGACCAAAACTCGTTATTCTCTGTACATGGGTAAACGACGACCACAAGGATTCGCATCTTTCGGGGTATCTTTCTCTCTCTAAAATCTAACGTTTTCTATGGAATAAGGATCGGAGCAGGGAATATCCGGACCTGGGCACTGGTGTTGAGAACCCTACGACCGTACTTCCTTTAAATTAATTTCATCAAAATCAGTTTTTCCCCTTAATTTAGTCAATTCACCAATCAAAATCATAAATGGTGGCTACCTAAGAGCCGTGTTAAACCTAGCAACCCGAGTACTTAGTCAGCACTTTCCACCTTCTCTGTGGATTCGATTCCGGTCTTACCGGGTATTGTGCTACACCGGTCTCCGCCCTACGCTTGGGGCAACCCATTAAATTTGGTATAGGATTTCGGTCAAGCATTTTTGGCGCCGTTGCCGGGGAAGGCAAGAGGTGTTAAGAATTCGGGTAGTTAGTGTCTAGTGAATTTTAGTTTTAATTTTATCTTTCTTCATTAAAAAAAAAAAAAAAAAAAATTCAAAAAAAAAAAAAAGTAATAGGGAAACAACTGGGTGAACGAGGTGTGAATGGAAGAATTCTGTGCGATGTGTGAGTGTTGGGGGCATTCTGTGTATACTTGCTCCGCTTTTTATGCATACAAGGAAGCTTATCAAAATAATCAGGCTAGGGAGAGTGTTATTAATCAGCGGTGGGATCCATATCCAAATACGTACGAGCTAGGGTGGTCCCACCACCCATCTTTTTCAGGGTGGTATTCTGAACCCCCAGTGCCACCACAGGCACTGCCTTTGCCTCTGCAAGAAATGCAGTCGTTCGAACCTGCCCAGGACCACATGACCCAATTTGGCTCCCTTTTCCAAGACCCGCAAGGGTTTGATCCTTATTCTACTGGCCCACCCCCAGAGCTGACTTATCCCCCTCATGATGAGGAGTTTGAGGAGATGGTACAAACTATTGTGCGATCGCAGATGACCCTCACCACGGAAACCACCCAAGAACTTGAGAACCTTAGGTCCCAGTTGACTCAACTCACAGAGGCAGTGGGACAAATCCAACAGGAGTGGGAGACATTTCCTTCTCCGCCTCAAGTCAATAGAAGAGAGGAAGTCGACCCACTTCTCATTGAGGGACGAGTTGATGATCGTTTGGGGGAACCTTCCGAGTTTGGAAGGAATGAGGAGTTTATTCCTAGGGAAGAGGAAGTAGGTCTGGTTAACGATGTTGAGAAGATTGACTTAGTCTTACCACAGTCCTCTGAATTTGGAGGGGATGAGGAGCTTACTGCTGGGGAAGAGAGAGAAGATGAAGTTGACCACCTTGTCATTGAGGGTGGGGTGGATGATGGTTTGGTGGAACCTTCTGAGTTTGGAGGGGATGAGGAGCTAACTGCTCAATGTCCCCCCCTTGAGTCTAATGTAAAGGTCGAACCCCCTCTCATGTATCTCCCACTGCTGATCCGTTCTGCCTACATTTTCCTTTTGCGCTCCTATGAGTCTAGAGAACGAGGAGCTCACTGCCCTCCGTGTGATGGTCCGATAGAAAAATCTCCCACTGCTGAGGAGTGGGACATTGAGATTGATTGTTTGCAGTCCTTAATGGACGAGCAAGATAGGAAGTATGGGTTTGAGAGTGAGTCTCTTATTTTGGGGGACCAAGACTTTGTTAAGGAGGAATTAGTTGAGAAACCAAACTTGGCGGATGAGGTTTTGGTAGAAGAGTCGAAGTCGACGGTAGTGGAACATATTGATTTCCTTGGTGTTGAAGATAACGATTTTGTTTATCTTCCTTCTATTGCAAATTATGTCCACAACTCGAAAATTAATTTGGGTTTACGTGAGCACTTAGAGGCACTTCAATTTCTTAAAACAATTCGGCAATTGCTTTACTCGAAGTATCTTTTCTTGTGGTCTGGCCGAGTTCAATTTTTAGTGCAAAGTTTAGCGTGGGGTGGTGCATTCATGGGATTCATCTTTGTGGATTTGATTAATTTTCGGATTCCACGTTTCAAAAAAAAAATCTCTCTCTCTATTAAAATTAATTCAAAAAAAAAATATTTCTTTTTATTTCTTTTTCATTTTATTTACCTTGTGTGCGGATTTCTTTTGTTTTTTGTATGGTCCGGTATAGCCACCTAATTTCTAGCCTTAAATTTGTGTATCTGGGTTTCTAACAATCTTATTGCCGTGTCTCGGATAGTCATAAAAGACGATTGGCTCTGATTTCTTTAAGGAAAAACCTTAAGTGATTTAACCTGTTGAGTCATGACTTACCCGGGATTGTTATGATGACCTTCTCTACACAAATTTAAGTGAGACAATTAGGGAGAAAAGTAGTACCCGTGCCTTTCACGTGACGAAAGTGGTGGTGTATTTTATTTTTCTTTTATTGCTCCTTTGTTTTCTCTGTGTACGCCCGGATACCACGTGTCGGGCTGGACTGATGTTTTTGCAGGGTGCACGGAGAGAGTACCCAAAATCCCTCATATATCGGCCGAGGTCATGGTGGTTGGCTGCCACCCAGAGGTCCAGTTCTTCCCCTTGTTATTTTATTTTGTGTGTCTCCATGCTCTGGGGACATAGCATGTTCTCAGTTGGGGGGAGGGTGTACTTCGTACATGTAAAAAAAAAAAAAAAAAAAAAAAAGAATTTGGATGTTTGGGTGTAACTATTCTTGGTTGATGACTGTTAATTAGCATTGTAGTGGTTGTTGTGTGAGTCGGAGTCTCGATACGATTTCATGGATAGACTTAAGCTCGTGAACATGATGTTTAGGAAAGCGCTTAGTTAGCCCGTATCATCTATAGTCGGATAGCGTTTGGTCAGTTGGAAACATGCTCTCACACACACACTGTTCCACTTGAGTATTCACCAGTCTCGAGTTTGGTTCATATGTCTTCGATATTTCAGTATGTGTTAAAATATTCAATGGAATCTTTGGAACTCCTTCCCTAGTAAAAAAAAAAAAAAGGAACAAGTTATGTGTGCTATATTGTTAATGCTTATCCGGGCGTCCATTGTAGTAATGCTTAGGACAATCGGGGTATGCTCCCACCGTGTTGTTCGCGTCGAAAGATGGATAGACCTTGTGAAAGTATCGCTAAATTTGGTTAGCCTGGATCTCAATAAAGCCTTTTTGACTTGAGCAATTAAGTCCGTAGGGGTCTCGTAAAACCTGGTGCTCTAAGGCCATTTGGCTTGGGGATAGCCGACCCAAAGCTCGCTAAAGAGTCAACTAGAAAGCCCGAGAGATCCGGCATTGCACGACCACGCAAAGAGAAGAAAAAAAAAAAAGAAAAAAAAAGGGAAGGAGTGTGCTTAAAGAATTATTGGGCTATCAACGGTGTGTGAACTATTCTCGAGGGTGCGTGAATTTCTATATGTGGTTTTCCATACATGCATGTCATTTGAAAATTCTTTATCCGATCGTAGGTGAGAGGATTAATTTTGGTGTTAAGTCTGCTGCGAAGTTCACTTGTTTAACTTTGTCCATGGATGAAATGTCTTGCCTTTGGTTTGCCTGACAGTCACTATAGTGTTTCGAGAAGCTATTGATTGGGTTGAGTTGCATTCAAATGTCCGAGTCCTTTGTGGTTTGTGGGTTATCACTGCTGAAAACCCTCACGAGACTTCACTCGTCCTACCGGGGCCGCCCGGGGGTTTAAAAGATCTATCCTTTTATTTATTTGTTTTATTCTTTTCGTTGCTCGGGACTAGCAACCTTCAAGTTGGGGGGTGTGATAGGCGCGCAATATCTCAAGATATAAGCGCCTAAGTAGGGCGAATTAGCGCATTAGAGGCGCGATTTATTCCATTTTCCACTTGATGCGGTGTTGTCTTTTGTTTTTGGTGTTTGTGATTATTTTGTGGGGAATAGGTCGGAAAAAGCACGTAAAGTGAACACAAGGCATTGGGCATGTTGAGAACCGGTGGGACCCAAGCCAGGACGACCAAACAAGCTGAGGAGCAATTTAGGAGGCTCGGTATCGATACAGGGATTGTCCTGTATCGATACCGTGGGCATCATCTGCGAACAGAATGTCTGGGTATCGATACGGCTAAAAGCCTGTATCGATACCGAGAGCCCTAAATGGGCCGTTTGACTTTGTCACATGTTTGACTTCGGGGAAGGGAAAAATACCTCGTTTTGAGGCAGAATTAGGGTTCGAACGTAGCATTAGTTTTCTTCTAATTTCGCAGCCGTTTTTCCTCTGGAGATTCTACTTTCCGGGTTACTTTTCCATTGAAGTTTTTGGAGTTTCGTTACGCGATTGAAGTATTGCTTCGGTAACTCTTGTTTTATTTACTTTAATCTTAGTTCACGGGAGTTTGTCCGTGTTTTATTCCCGAATCTTGTGTTTTAATTCTTATTCAAGTTTAATAGCATGTTTTATTCCAGAATTTTCTTATTTGTTCTAGTTCATATGAGTGAGTAGTTTCCCAAGTATGGTCGCGGGGTGATCAACACACCGTGGCCAGGGCTGGATACGTTCTTGCTCCGGTTTTCACAAATAGAAAAGGTAAAAGCAATTTTAGGTTATTAAAGAACGTCCGTTGGACGAATCCGGGCATTGTCGGAGCCCATGTAACGCGAGGTACGGGGGACCAAAACTCGTTATTCGCTGTACATGGGTAAACGGCGACCACAAGGATTCGCATCTTTCGGGGTATCTTTCTCTCTCTAAAATCTAACGTTTTCTATGGAATAAGGATCGGAGCAGGGAATATCCGGACCTGGGCACTGGTGTTGAGAACCCTACGACCGTACTTCCTTTAAATTAATTTCATCAAAATCAGTTTTTCCCCTTAATTTAGTCAATTCACCAATCAAAATCATAAATGGTGGCTACCTAAGAGCCGTGTTAAACCTAGCAACCCGAGTACTTAGTCAGCACTTTCCACCTTCTCTGTGGATTCGATTCCGGTCTTACCGGGTATTGTGCTACACCGGTCTCCGCCCTACGCTTGGGGCAACCCATTAAATTAGGTATAGGATTTCGGTCAAGCAACCGGTCAAATTGATCATAGAATTGTGCCGCTACTTGTTCTACATCACACACATTGTGCACAAAAAACATGCCTACATCCCCGTAGTGCAGAGATGCACTACAAGATCTCCAAAGCCGAATTCTACGTACTAGCATCCATAGGCTCGTCCCTACGGCACCTTTGCAAAGACAACCAAAACTTTCCACATCAATTAGCCCGCCAAGTATGACAGCATCCTTCAACAATACGCACCCTAATCGAGTTCATATCCTACTATATTAAAAGGAAATCCTACCATTTTTCTTTCGCTTCAAACCCGTGATTAGTAGTCACGTTTTCCACCCTTGAATGTAGATTCTATGTATGCAATTATTCAATGTAGATTCCATGCATGTAGTCATGATTTTAAACACATTTTAGAAGGTTCAACGTATGCATTAAACACATGATTTTAATCCATTGCATGTAGTCATTATTAGATTCTATGTATGCAATTATTCAATGTAGATTCTATGTATGCACTTATTCAATGTATGCATTTATATCTAGGTTCATCTCATCCATTGTGGAGTATTAAATTAGAGAGAGAGAGAGAGACATGCATATCTTATTCAATGTAGTCATTATTAGATTCTATGTATGCTTGTCTTTTAAAAGAAACTGGGATTGCCCATGAAAATGATACCGAGATGCCATAATCCTTTTGGTCTATATCTGTAGTGTAGCTTGAGCCTGTCTTATTTGTTTCACTTTTTAGTTCTCAAGTAATCTGTAATACATAGGAAGAGGTTGATGAAGAGGCTGAGAAGTATATAATCTCAAAGTTATCAAACCTAAGAACTTAGAGAAAGGTCAAAGAGTTTATCAGCGACGACCAAATTTTGCAAGGCAATACTATGGCTTCGTGTTGTTCAACAAATTTTAGAATCCATAATAGTTTATATCAAAGGAAGTGTGTAGAAATGACATATGACAGTACAAAAATCATGGAGAAAAATAGCTGATTGGATACATGAACTCAGTTAAAAAAAAAAAAAAATTCAGGGAGAAAAGGAAGAAGTATCCTTTATTTGAATAAATTTTGTATATTGGTGTTGCAAGTAATTGATTTAATCTATATTTGAGTACATTTCGGAATGTCCGGTATCTAAGCATCTAGCATTGCTCAATTGTGGTATTCAAAACTGGCAGTCGGAGGCAACACTTATACAATCCGATGTTAATGTTTTTTAGTTGTACACTTCCTTGAAGTATAAATAGCAGAAAATGAGTTTCCTTCGTTTTTTTTTTTTGGGCAAGATGTTGGTTGACCAGAAAGAAATAACAACAAAGTTCAAAAGCACGAGCATGAACACGAGACTCCATGCGTGCATGGAGCCTTCAACTAGTACTTAGAAATGAACTCACAAGAACGCATCCGTACTGCTCCGAGGCGTTGAGCACCATATTTGACGGTGCGTTAAACCAATCAATAATTTTTCATAAAGCTTGCCAGCTTTAGAACACTGCAATTTGCAAGCATTTGGCCATTTTCTTCCAAGCACCACCGCAAGTGCTTTGACACTTGGCTTGAAATAGTTGATTACTTAGATTTTTTGAAGCAAAAGCAAAGCGGGCCATGTGATTTTATTTTATTAGTAGCATCGTACTGAATAAAGAAAACAATATTAATAATAGTCACGCAAAAAAATAAAAATAAAAAACACGTCATTTGACAAACTACTTGCGTTCACTCTACCCCATTTTGTATCACTATAATAACCCACCTAAATGAAAATCTAAACATCATTGACGTTTGTCCCAAAGACCTTTTTCTCTCTCTCTCTCTCTCTCTCTCTCTCTCTGTCGTGCTCGCTTGCTCTCTCTCTCTAATGGAATTGGGTAGCATTATCAAGTTTCTTGAAAAGAAGACCGTTTTAGTCACCGGCGCCACTGGCTTTATAGCAAAGAGTATTCTCTCTCTCTCTCTCTCTCTATATATATATATATATATATACGAAAAACTTCTAGTCCACACCTCCCGAAAATAAGAAAAAAATGATTTTTTTGTGTTGCAAATTATTTTTGGAAAATTCGATCCGTCCAATGTGTTCAGAAGGTGTTTTCAAGGGTCTGAGCGGGAAATCTTCAAAAAAAAAGATAAAGCCAAAAAAAATCATTTTTTTCTTATTTTCGGATTTTCCAAAAATAATTTGCAACACAAAAAAAATCATTTTTTTCTTATTTTCGGGAGGTGTGGATTAGAACCGTGGGCTATATATGTGTGTGTGTGTTGATATATAAGTGTGTATGTTTGTACTGATAGTTTTTAACAATAATATGTTTGTATGGATGCAGTTTTTGTGGAGAAGATACTAAGAGTTCAACCAAGTGTGAAGAAGCTCTATCTTCTTCTAAGAGCTGCAGATGCCAAGTCAGCCTCCCAAAGGTTCCATAATGAGGTAAGTAGCTTCCAATTTTTCCAAGATAGATTTTCCCAAAGTCTATCAACTTGTATGTCTTTACTTGTGGCATATGAATGTCGAGAGGCTCGGTTGTCAACTTAGTTGGGATTTTCCTCTTCGATCTCGTTGTGATGTGCCGTCTTTCTTTATATGTATATATTACTATATTCTCTATCAATATGTATGTCTTAACTTACAATCTTATTTAATAGCTCCTAAAATGCATGCCATTTGACAACCAAATTAAAGACTTGGACATGAGTTAAATTAATCGTTGCAGATCATAGCTAAGGACTTGTTTAGAGTCCTGAAAGAGAAACTGGGTGAAAATTTTGATCCCTTTATATCGGAAAAAGTCACTTTGGTCCCTGGTGACATTACTTGTGAGAACTTGGGCTTGAATGACTCTAATTTGGTGGAAGAAATGTTGAAACAAGTGGATATAGTAGTTAATTTGGCTGCAACAACCAATTTCGACGAAAGGTACGTGCTACAAATTTTATTTCTCGTACTAAAAAATCAAAGATTTTGTCAAGAAAAAATAAATTTTGTATTTAATTTGCGTAGATATGATGTTGCATTGTATCTCAATACATTTGGAGCAAAGAACGTTTTGAACTTTGCAAAGAAATGTGAAAAAATACAGCTGCTTCTCCACGTATCCACAGGTTAGTAAAATCCACCCCAAAGTAATTTTGATTCCATTACATATTTTTCTCTGTTTTATTTCGTTTTTCTTTACCCTTGTTACTTAATTAGGCTCGAAAATGGTATGGTTTCAGCTTATGTGTCCGGAGAAAAGGCGGGGCTCATACTTGAAAACCCCTACCACATGGGTGAGTCACTCGACGGAGGTCATGGATTAGATATTGACATGGAGAAGACAGTTGTGGAGGAGAAGTTGAGCGAGCTTCGGGCGAAAGAGGCAACAGATGCAGAGATTACGATGGAAATGAAAGACTTTGCCATCCAAAGGTTCAACCTTATTAATCAACTAAATTCCATTATGCAAAGCATTTATTAATATTCTAGGTAACAATTTTTTTTGTTAAGAAATGCATAAAAAAATGAATTCAGCTAGCATAACACTAAATCTAGGGTTTCGTTAGCCGTTGTTTACCGAGGTCAACGGCTCGAGAGCCGCACTACAGACTAGTTTTATATGGACCCGAGTAGTAATTCAAGCGGTCGTGCATGGCCACACAGATGTCAAAGTGTCAGGTATTAGACTCACATCGATAGAATGACGTTGACCT
Source organism: Vaccinium myrtillus (assembly GCA_016920895.1). Taxonomy (NCBI): domain Eukaryota; kingdom Viridiplantae; phylum Streptophyta; class Magnoliopsida; order Ericales; family Ericaceae; genus Vaccinium; species Vaccinium myrtillus. Next base: position 11,811,758 of record CM029275.1, on the reverse strand, counting down.
GTCATAGTAATCCAACTCTGCTAACATAACATAATAACATCACATCGTTTGAAAATACCAAAAAATGACGAGTTCTATACTCGCACTGTTTTTGTTTATTTTGTAAGGATTGGATATCGAAAACTAGTACTAAAAAACAGCAAGAAGTCACATGTTAGAGGTGAGCAGCCTTGCCTCAAAATTGGAAAATATTTAATCCTTAAACTTAAACCACACAGATCCAACGTTATTGAGTTATCTTAATGTATGGGTCACTGTCTTACCAAAAAAAAGATTAAATTTCTTACGCTTGCCGTGGAAGGGTTCTCTGCTCCCATCATTATGAGTCCCACGTGCGTTTGTTATTGACCAGAACCACTCAATTCAGAGCCCGCAAAGTAGTATATTCTTACGAAAAATTAACTTAATCGGACAACGATAGATATATTGAAATTTGAACTGTGGTTTGTAAAATGAATTTTACGGATAGTATAACTTCAAAATTATTGACAGAATCAGACCATCCATTTTACAATCAAAATTCAATTTTCAATATATCTAGTCATGTCTCATCAAGATGATTTTCTACGTGAATACATTACTCTGTACGTAGGCTCTACAAGATGAACGGTTGAAATTATAACAACAAGCGTACGATTGAACCCACAACAACGTTGGTTGAGAACCAACCATTTCCCCGCCAGCGGAAAGAAGTTGACAAGACAAAAATGTCATTTAACTTCAAGACAAAAATGTCATTACTAGACCTGAGGTTTTCACTTGTTTTATGAGGTACTCCCTCCGTTCCTAAATAAATGTCCATGTTCCACTAGTTAGACTTGTTAAAAAAATAGTACTAATGTTTTTCATAGGCAATGTAGATCTTTGTTAAAGTACACTTAGTTTTATAATACAAAGAACTTAATATGTGTAATTGTGGCATATTATATATTTTTCGTATTATTTGGTCACATTATTCAACTAATATATTAAAATTCGTGTACGTATGACTAGTTAATAACTCGGAAAAAAAAAGAAAGAAAAACTAGTTAATAAAATTAGTATAGTTAAGATAATCCTTAAATACCTTTTTAAATTTTCTGGAGCCGACACTGCTGAGTATGCACAATCACTTGAAAGAGATGTCGGTTTCCTTGTTGGTTGAGTATGCACAATCACTTGTTTACGATTGATCTTATGGCCTCACTGGAATTAGGTACGAATTGTTAATTTCTAGCAACCACAATTGAAAATGGTCCAGAGCCATTGAATGGAGGTGCACACCCGCTCAGAAGCCTGCCCAATCTAATCCATTCTTTTAAGGGTTCGGAATAAATAATTAGGCTTATAGGATTGGGCTGAGTAGCGATTTTAAGTCCGTTTACTAAAAAGGCTGGGTTTGGAAAATCCCTTGAAGCCCATAAAGGCCCAACCCGATTAAAATAGAATTCTTATGTTGGGTATATTTTTAATAGTTTACTTTAGTACTTTAACTATAACTATTACGGTTGTAAATTCTAATTTGTAATCGTTGTGATTAGTTCATTTATGTTTATGATACACTTTAGAAAAATAAATGGACTTGTTGCACGGACTTGAAAAATTAAAATTTTAATTAGGTTAGGCTTGGTGCACAAATATCATTATTATCTAGTATAAATCCGGCTCAGCCCGGTGTATCTGCACCACTATGAATGACTACTCAATTATTAATGAACACCTTGTACGGATTGGCACGAATATGACTACTCTTGTGTCTTGCTATGAGCACCAATTATGAATTGACACCTCACATACTTACGTTGTAACCAAACAAACAAAACAAAATAGGTGGACACAATTTGATTAAACCAAGTATTTCAGCCGTCTACACCTACATTGATTAAACCTTGAGAGACTAACACTATGGTACACCGGCCGAGAGTCCAATTAAAATCGGGGTAAAAAATCCTGAACGTAGCCTCATAGAAATTAAATGTTTCGAATTTACGGCTTTAAGAGTGAGCTAATCTCTTAATCTCAAGTCTCGACCACCAGACTAATTCCTTGGTTCTTCTCCCCAACTTTAACACGTTTAATTTGGAACGCGATGTCTTAAACACCCATAAATGATTAACCATTTTTCCGAAGTGATTTTCTTGTTTGATTTTTCCAGAGCAAGGAAGCACGGATGGCCAAACTCCTATGTATTCACAAAGGCAATGGGGGAGATGCTTATGGGGCACTTGAAAGGAAACCTGCCCCTGGTTATTATCCGTCCCTCAATTGTGACCAGTACTTTCAAGGACCCCTTCCCCGGTTGGGTTGAAGGTATCAGGTAAATGTACAAAATTATCCGGTAGCGTCTGCCCGTGTGGCTAGCAACATTTTGTGATGCGAGGTTCTGAGACCGAGCTGGTGGAAACATAATCGATACCCTATACAGTTGTAATATAGAGTTATAGATTATAAATTTGGAATTTTATTGAATGATTCTTTTGTGTGATTGCAGGACGATTGATAGCCTGGGCGTTGGATATGCCAAAGGGAAATTGAAATGCTTCCTTGGGGATCCCGAATCTATAACTGATGTGGTGAGCAATCATACATTGCTTTCATGCTTTAGCACCTTAAATTGTGAGGACATTATGATTTTATGAGTTTTTTTTTTGGGGGTAATGAAGAGTGTCTTGATAAACCGGACTAATTTCTCTAGCCCCTCCCATAATCATTTTCACGTGTTTGCGTGAGATGACCCCAAGCACAAATTGCTTCTAAGGGTACACGTCGATTAACCACTGGGACAATCCTCTCGGGGTTTTATGAGAGTCCCATTTTGTTGATGGGTGGGTGAAAACCACATTTTAATTCTCTCACCTCATTAATTCATACATCCACGTGCAACCGAGATAGACGTGATGGGGAGTGTTAACTTTATTCCACATCGTTCACCGAGTCTACCCAAGCTTGGTTCAACCAAGATTAATTATTGCATGTTTATATATATGCAGATTCCGGCAGATATGGTGGTAAATGCAATGATGGTAGCCATGGCTGCACATGCAAATGATCAACCAGCTGCTGGTTCTTCTTCTGATGATGATCAAGTAATAATATACCACGTGGGGTCTTCAGTTTCAAACCCCATAAGATTTACCTGCCTTCAAGATTATGGACTTCGTTACTTCACAAGTAATCCTTGGATTGGTAAAGATGGAAAGCCTATCAAAGTTGGAAAGGTCACAGTTTTGAGCACCATGCCTAGCTTCCACAGATACATGGCCATTCACTATTTGCTTCCACTCAAGGTCTGTTTGGGTTTCTACTTGTTTTATGGCATAGTTTATCGCTAAAAAACTTTTAGAAAAAAAAGAAAGAGAAAAAACAACCCACTAGCTAGACTGTCCAGAAAATAGAAAAACCCTGTCGGTATATGTGAAAGGAGTATTGTAACACGTGAAAATGTATTAGGCGGTCAAAGCCCCGGGCTCCTCCCACTGCTTGGGAGCTTACGGTTTCATGTTTTATTTCACACCCCGATGGGGGTTCTTTTCACCCTTCCCTCACGGTACTACTTCGCTATCAATCACCCAGGAGTATTCAGCCTTGCAAGGTGGTCCTTGCTGATTCACACGAGATTCCACCTGTCCCATGCTACTCGGGACAGAGCGTAAGCTAGTGATGCTTTCGGCTACTGGACTTTCACCGTCTAGGGATATTGAAATGAGAACCAAATTATAATTGTTTCGGCAAATTTTATTTTATTGGCGGCCCAATCGGCAATCAGTAGGACCAATATGGAAAACAACCAATTTTTAACCAATTATGTCCACATTCTTACCAAACACTAATTTGTGTCTTTTAGTTTGAATTTCGGCCTTTTCTTTCTCTTGTAGGGACTGGAATTAATAAATATAGCATTCTGCCAATATTTTCGAGGGTTGCACCGTGATCTTGATCGAAAAATCAAATTCGTGATGCGGTTGATAGAACTTTACCAACCCTACTTATTCTTCAAGGGGATGTAAGTATATATGTTTCTTGTATTAGGCAAAATCCACCCCATCTTACTCCGTATTACGCTAATTATTGCGGCTGATTCTTTCATTTCAGCTACGATGATACGAACACAGAAAAATTGCGCAAGGCAGCGAAAGACAGCGGCCAGGTTAACGAGGTAGATGTATTTAACTTTGATCCGAAGATTGTTAACTGGGAAGATTACTTCATGAATACTCACATTCCAGGCGTAGTAAAATACGTATTCAAGTGATGAACCAAAACATACAAATTGTATGGAGTGATTTTGGGAGGGAGTTTTTCTCAACTGTATATCTTCATGTGTTTTACGTGAGTGTTGTATGCATACATTGCCTGTCAATGTTTTGTGTAATTTCATCAAATATTGATTCAGCTGTCCTCAATAATTAGAATTGCTGAAATGGAATAAGTTTTTAATCAACAGCTACTCAATTCATATATAAACCTTCCCTGCAATTTTTGCTTTAATTTCTCAATTTCAAGTTGTCGAAAATACAAATGTTTGAATAAAATTCAGAGAACGGGTATCCACTGCACAACACGATCTGGGAAGTAACACAGGATTCATAAATAAGCAACTGAGGAAAGAAAGCTGTCAAAATATCACAAATTGGCTAACAATCAAGTCTCGATGGGGATAATGACCTTTCCTTTCTTTTACCGGTAATAGATGTTGGCTTATCATGAATCCGCGAAGAATCTGGATGCCCATGTAATTTGCCATTTGAAATGCTCTTTGAGTCGCATGGCTTGAGGAATTTATGGTTCTCTACCAGAAGCTTCACAAGAACCTGGCCTGGTGATGCACAGCCAAGTTCTTGAAGACTCATCAGTGCATTCCCCAGCTAGAGGCACGTGCCATGTTCCTTTTACTGATTCCTGGAACAATCAAGTAGCGTCTGAGCGCTCCAGAAAAGGACTTATTGGATCTAATCTATACCATTGAAGTGAAAACACCCGTTTGTAAAAATTCTTAACCGGTAGATTAAAATGGCAGCAGTCTATGATTTTAGAAGAACAAACTTATAAACTTGTAGGTGAAACTAAGCACCTTGTTAAGGCATTATGACAACTGGAAACACAAGAAGCGGTATTTTAAGATGTGTGTCCAAGTAGAAAGAAAACAGAAAGGGCACATCCTTAAAAGAAAAGTTTATATAGAACCATAATCTTCGGCCAGAACAAGATGTCATGGATTATGTCCAAGAAAAACCACGGAAGATCTTGTTCTGGACTCTAAAGACCTGATATTGTGATTCTATTGACCCATGGTTTTTATAGTTTTGTCAGAATGGCTCTCAAGCTCAATCACTTAATTTATGCCAAATTCCCCTATCATTTTTTTTTTTGGCAATGAGCCTATCCTCTCTTTTCTGGTCATATTCCAAAATTTAAATATCTCGAAAGGATTATAGATTTCATATTTGCAAATAAAGGAATGGAACTAAAGTAAAAAGAAAACCTGAATGCCCAGAGAATAAGAGGGAGGCATTTCAAGTTTCAGGTCACCTTTCAGGAAAGTATATCGAACCTGAGAAAGAGGTAGTCAAAGAAACATTACTGGCCAGAAATTTTCATGAGAATCTATAGCAGATACATTAGAGTATTAAACATACTGTGACAAGAAGTGAAAATTGGACATGAAATCTATAGCTCAGATAATAACAACAATGACATCATCTGACACGTTAGCTGGTGGAAAGCAAAATGAATAACCTACTAACACAATGGAAAGACAGAAAATTCTTACTTTTTGCCAACAAATATGTGTATGAAGTTCTTAATTCGGACAGTCGAAAGGACCATTCCTTGTAAAGTTATCGAAAACCGGATAAGGCGCTTCGTCACGCGCGTGTGAGGGTCATGCCACGCGCCTACGTGTCTCCCACGCGCGTGGGGGCCATTGTAGGGGAGGTCAACGCGCAGACCTCTGTTGGCTAAAGTCAGAGTTGACTAACCAATGAGATACTGACAGGTGTCATACATATGGCACCATTCCCTGCGTGACACGTGGCTATACCTCGCGCGACCCACTGGCGCGCAGATCAGACCTGATAAGGGGAAAGATCTGGTTGATCATGGGCCATCCGAATAAGGAGAAAAACCCATGATCCAAACGACTAGCGCGGCCCAGAGACATGGGCGAGAACGCGAGAAGCTAGCCTACTTAAGCCCAGGTAATTATACCTGCTACGGTCTAAAGGCAGGACCCTAAGGGCCCCCTGAGGTTTGGCTGCGGTACAGGTGCGACCGAACAGGTTACGACCTTGCCCTAACGGGAATGAAGGGAGATCTAGTGGTTTGGTGGTTATAAAGAATAAGAGGTGCGCGAGGGTGGAACAACGCATTACCGCGCGGGTCAGCTGCGCGGTAGATGACGTCACCCGCGCGGCCAGGTTGTACGGAAAGGACACGTGTCTTCGTATTATAGGGTGACAGCCAGGCACCTACTCATTGGTCCAAGACGCCTATAAATATGAGACATTCCCTTTCACAATACCCAGAGTGTGGTGATTCTTGACAGAGTACATGTCATCCTAGAGAGAGAAGGTAATCACAGAGTTGGAAGAACATTCTTCCTTGTGAGATCATCCTATTCTCTAGGTCACCAAGGTATCATATGGATTAGCCTGAGAGCAACATACTGCCTTACTCTTTTCTGCTCTATTTTTTACCCTTCTTCTAGATCACTTCATTCCTCCCCTCATATTGTTTATTGTTGACTATTCTTACCTCTCCAGCTCATCATTCTTCTTTGAATATTGAACCAAGCAAGAACCTACACCTACAGCTATTTAATCTACAAAATTACCATTATCAGTCTCATAAAATGGAAAATGGAAGTAGGGTCAATGATTTCCTTACTACATCACATAGATATACCAATGCAACGAAAATTACAATGTGTGCGCATAAGGTAAGAGTTGTAAGCCACAATTTAGCCCTTTGTAAAGAAAGAATAAAAAAAATCGGCATGTGAAATTCACTCATGATGTTTTCATGCAAGATCAATTATTTTGCCTTTGTGATCCCAAGCCGATGCCCAACAAAATAGACGTGTTAGTATTTATATGTTTCCTTTTATATTCTTCTTTACCTACACAGTTCCTATTTCAAACTGCAATTTTGATGGGTTAGACATACAAAATATGGAGCTAACTGCAAATGAACCCTTAGAAGTTGCCTTAAAATAAGTAGCGGAGTATACAGCATTCAAGCAAAACATACTTGATGCCTTTCTTTCCACTTGAGGAAGAAGCTCCTGCCCAGCAATTCAAAAATGTGATCTCGCATTTCATCATTTGTCACAAGCAAACACTTAAGTTTTACAGCAGCATAAAGCCAGTACCTAAACCATGGTGAAGAACCATCATTAGCATATTTGCAGAGAAGATATCTTCAAGATAGGGTAAACATCAAAGCAAAGATAATAAAATGCATACATTGTTAACGAAGAAAAATTCCAATCAGAAGTTGTAAACAATAGTGAATGATAATGAGAAATATGAGCAGAGCATAGAGAAAGAAAGAGATTTCAAAGGTCCAGAGATTGTACCAATCATCATTGGATCCATGTGGGGTCCCATAAAGCACTCCTTGAGCTAGCCATTCCTCAAGCGTCTTTCGATGGGAAGCATTTTCTAGAAGTGACCTAACTCGTTTCTTGTGCAAGACGACGAGTGGCCATTTGCTACTCCTGCTATGCAGTTCTTTCACCACAGCATCAAGCTGCTCTATTGCAATTTTGAGAAAACAGAAACAATTAATCAAACATCATAGCTGTTTACGTGTCCAAACCAAATACAAGACAAAAGGCAACAAAAGACCAGCACATGATGTACAACCTGAGACATACAAAATCCACCTTCTGCAAAATTCTGCTGGTAAAGGCCAATGTTTGCTCCATCCACTATAGCTTCGTATTCAGCATGTGCCTCCAGCCAGTCCTAAATAAATCATTCATACATATTTTGAAAAATAAACTTTACAAAAAATAGAAAATACGAGTAAGGAAATTTCAGTAAGTACCGACAGGGACCATCTGTGGAATTCTATACTATGATACATTATCAAGAGAGTATAAATTTCTATGCTGAACAAAGTGTGAGTAATTTTCTACACACAACCCAAGCATTGATAGCCAAACACCAAGAAACGTTGTTTGTGACCTACAACCTTGTTTACTAGTACTCTTTTTTTTTTTTTAATCAGAGATGTTCTAACTCAAAACAATCAATTGTCCATTATTAAACCCAATAACCATAATCAGACCTTAATTCTATTGGTACCAATTCGTGGTTGCAAACAAACTACATAACTCATTTTCCTACTTGGATACTCATGATTCATTCTTTGTTTGAAATTAACCATATGGAACTAGATAAGGGAACAGTTAAGACCAAGTAATATCTTTACAACTCAGTGATAACAGACAGTGCAAAAATCATCAAATAGCAGAAATCACAGTAAGCTAGAGGCAGTATACATTGTCACACCTAAAAATACTCTAGTTTCCTAAGTCCTAAAAGTTACATTCTACAGTCCTAAAAGTTACATTCTACTTACTGCTTACATATTGCCTACCTGAAACTCCTTGAAATTGGACTGGACTTCCCTCTCCATAGCTAGCCCTGCAACGGCCTGCGCAAACTTTTCGGTCTCATCTATATCAATATCAACACAACCCAGTTGCTCACCACAATACAAACAACCACCTACCATATCCACATTCACCCTTCTCACATCCCACTTCCCCTTCCCAAGCCACCCCACCCCATGCCACCCACCCCCATTCCTCAAAACCTCTTCTTGAACCCTCTTACTCTCCCACTCCTCCACACCCACCTCCTCCGCCACGGCCGCACCAAACCAAGTTTCAATAATATTCGTTGTAGACTCAATCACACACCTCACTGTCCTCCTCAACTTATGCAAATACTCATAAACCCTATCCCCTCTCCCAGTCTCCACACTCACTTTCAAAAGAGCCGCGATCACCGGCTCCTCTGCGCTCACCCCTACACTAACCATGTAGTTCTCAACTTCATAAGCCTTGTCAGCTTCCAAATTCCTACAATAACAAAACAACGCCGGCTCGAACGACCTCAGCCGCGGGGTAACCGAATACTTTCCCATGGTTTTAACAAGCTCGAAGGCCTGGTCCCCGTCTCCCACTGCCGCAGCGAGCCTCGCCACGGCCGTGATCGTCGCCTCGGTCGGCTTAATTTCGCTCGACAGCATGTGGTCGAACACGCGGAAGCCGAATTCAAAGGCCGCGGCCATGTTGGAGGAGTCTGTTATAGCTTCGGAGCAGATGTAGAGGAAAGCGTTGAAGTGGTAGTGGTCGAGGCGGATTTTGTTGGAGAGTGAAGATTCGTAGAGGGAAATAGCGGCGGAGAGGTTTTTTTTCCTGGAACAGAGGCCGAGGTCGTGGCGGAACTTGCTTTCTGGTGTGTGTTTGTTATTCTTCCTCATGTTTTTGGTTTGAATTGTGATTTCTGAGTTGAAAGAGCTTGAAATGTCCATGGATGAGAGCTTGATGGTGATGGGCTGGGGAAGAAGAAGAAGAAGACGCGGGGAAAACCCTAGGATTTTAAAAGTTAAAACGGGAAGGTACTTAAGCGGTCCGGATGGTGATGGGCTGGGGAAGAAGAAGAAGAAGACGCGGGGAAAACCCTAGGATTTTAAAAGTTAAAACGGGAAGGTACTTAAGCGGTCCGGAGTCCGGACCAGTATAGAAAATGGTGGGCCGGTCCTACTTTTGGGATTGGTGCCTCACCAAGTCCTGGGCGTGCTTCCATGGCCGAGTAAGTCCTGATCAAATGTCGTTACTACGTTGCCCCTTCTGCTGAGGTCAAAGGGCCACGGTTGTCCTGATCAAATGTCGTCTTCTTGATGAAAGTGTAATGGTTCATGGCTGTAATAGTATTAAAATTGTTTTTTTCTATCTAATTGAGAATTTAGACAGAATTTAACATTGTTAATTGTTAATTTAGCACCGTGAATTTATGGAGTAGAAATTAACGCTGTTAATTGTTAACATATACAGTTAATTGTTAATTAATTGTTAGGTTGAAATTAACGATGTTAATCATTAAGAAATACTGTTAATTTTTACATTTTGAGTGTTACGTATATGCACTTTGAAATTCAGAATGTAGAATTTAGACCATACATTTAGAAAAAAATTAGACCGTACATTTAGAAAAAAATTAGACCATACATTTAGAAAAAAATTAGACCGTACATTTAGAATTTAGACTGTATATTAGAATATAAACTGTACATGTAGGCACTTTGAAATTAGAATGTAGAATTTAGACCGTACATTTAGAATTTAGACCGTACATTTTAGAATTTAGACCGTACATTTAGAATTTAGACCATACATTTTAGAATTTAGACTGTATATTTAGAATTTAGGGTACCCTACAGTTTAGGGTACCCTAAATTTAGAATGTACATTTTAGAATTTAGACCGTACATTTTAGAATTTTGACCGTATATTTAGAATTTAGGCCGTACATTTTAGAATTTAGACCGTACATTTTAGAATTTAGATCGTATATTTAGAATTTAGGCCGTACATTTTTTATTTTAGAATGTACATTTTAGAATTTAGACCGTACATTTAGAATTTAGACCGTACATTTTAGAATTTAGACCGTACATTTTAGAATTTAGACCGTATATTTAGAATTTAAATTTAGCCAAAGGAGGTCACCCTCGAATCAAATATAAACAATAGTAACTGTATCAATCGAATTTTTTCCACACTGGAGAAGAGCTGATGCCTAAACACCCCTCCCCTCCAGGTAATACAGAAACAAAATTGTCACCTTCAATACTTAATGACTCCACCCACCGCCTCCCTCGTCCCATTCCTCCAACCAATTTATTCGCCATCCCTATCATCTCCTCCTCCTCGCCTAAATAAATTTGGAAAAAATCACGATTCCGTCTCTCACCCTCCCCATCTCAACCGCTCGCACGTCGCCGAACACCTCCAGGTCTCGCCTCACTTCCGACTCGCTGACGTCGGTCGGAACGGAGCTTAGCAACAGAGTCCTCGTCGGCGACATCGACGGCGTCGGGAGCGGTGGAGGCAGCGGCGGCGTGCTGTTGTAAAACCGGTGTCCATTTGTGAATGGGGTATTTTCGGAAGAATAGGGAAAAAACTATTAGGCTGGGGGGCGCCTAATTTGTTTGGGACCTCATGAGCTATGATGCAATTCAATAGGACCGGCCCACAAAAAGCCCGGACCAGTATGGGATTAACAATGTTGGGCTTGGTTGGGCCGGTATATCTTTTTGTTACATAGGAAAAGAGAAAACAGGATTAAATTCTTTCATAAGCCACCCTCTCATATCAACTTCGATGACGGGGATGATGTCAATTGGTGGCGAGATGTAGGAGACCCACTTGTGATCTTGTTTCACTCCAATATTGCTAGTTTGTCTGCTACTATGTTTCGTCACGGTATGTGTGCTTCAAAGAGCAACCGGTAGAAGCCATGAGAGCTTTGCACTGTTGGATAAGGATAGTGAAAGGGGAATGAGCAGGGACCTCTCCCGTAATAAGGGCTATAGAAGCTGCAGAATCAATTCCACTTCAAGTGCCTCCATGTTTTGGCTTTGGACTAGCTCTAAGTCTTTGAAGATTCCCCATAATTCAGCTTCAAGGCTAGTGCAATTTTCAAGTCTTACAAAAAATCCCAAAACCCAACGGCCTCATTCTTCCCTGATAACACCACCAAAACCAGCAGGCCCTGGGTTGCCTCGGCTGCTTCCATCTGTGTTGAGTTTGAGCTCTTCTGTACTTGGGAATTTCCAAGAGACCAGTTTTACATGTCTAATAGTTGATGGGTAATTTTGAGTTAAAGTTGTTACAATTTCAGAACTAAAACTCAGACTTTGTCTATGAATGCTGTGAAGATTAGAGATAGTGTTATAAAAAAATTCTCTTATTTCTCGCAATCCATATTTTCCATAAAAGTAATAAGAGTTAAAACATAATTAGAGTAACCCCTGAAATAGATCTGGCTGATTGATTTTTGCTAGCAACCAATGTCCCATTCTTCCAAATCTCCCGTGAGGGGTACCTGGACATTAGGCATTCTCGACCAAACACTAGCACTGTCAGGGCATTCGAAAAAAAAAAGGGTGGAAAATATCCTCGCAAGCAACTTCACATCTAGGACAAGTATACCTTGGAGTTAGAAGTTTACGATGCATACAGGTCCAGAGGAAACCTTTCAGTTTTGAGGGGATTGTGATCTTCCAATTCCAATTACAATCAGAGGTGGACTGGCCAGAAATGTGATCATAAGTTGACTTGACCGAGAAATTACCAGTATGAGCCAACACCCAACAAGGTGTGTCCTCAATCTCAGCAGTTTTAGGGAGGAGGATATTGGATATCCTACTATTATCGTTCATGCCCAATGTATGAGATATCAAGGGTTCATTCCATTATTTCATTTTTAGTAGTAAAATTAGCCATTTTAGCATGGTCGTCCATGATGTTTGGCAACATGATATAGGGAGAAGTCGGATATACATATCCGGGGTGGTGTATATCCGTTGTTTGAGTTAGTACCACTCTCCATATTCACTTTCTAAATAAAGAATAATATTTTAATTTTTCAAGATGAAGAATTGTGTTCAAGATGCTCTTGACAAAATATATTGAAAGGTAGTCTTATTTTGAAGGAATCGGGAATACCTTTCCAATAGTACTAATTTTTTTAAAGTATTATATTAAAATGAGGGTGAATCTTCAAATATGGAAATTCAAAGATGGTCCTTCAAAATGAAGAATCCAAATGAAACTTGGTTAGAGTGAGATGATTTTTTATTTCGAAGATATAAAGGTATAGTTGGAGATGCTCGTTGTTTGTATTAGTTCTTTAATTATAAATTATTGTTCTTTAACTATATGTTATGGATACCTCTTTTTCACATTTTTATTTTTATCTTTTCTAGTTTTGGCTCTTTGGAAAAAATGTCACCAAGAATAAATTACGGGAAACTCATTTTCAGTTTTCTTAGAGAAGCGAAGCAAAAAATAGGGGAGAGTTTATTTATCAGTTTTCAATTTTCCGTTTTAGTTAACAAAATAACATATAGAACTGACTTATTGCGCTTTACAACACAAGTCATTTTCTCACAATACATCGACTTAAAAACTTACTTAAATTAAGAATTGGAACAACAATATACATTCTGACCATAATCTAAAAAGATAAAAGTATAATAAGTAAAATGCAAAAAATAAAGAACCTTCCACCAACCCTCCAACTCTCTAACACCACCACCAGTATCAACCCACCTTTGGCAGCCGTCAACTCTCCGCCTCTCCACATCCGATTATATATATCCTCGAGAGTGAAAAAAATAGAAGTTCTCTAGCTACTTCATCCTTACGGATAAGCAAATGAAAAATTATCCAGTCTTTTTTTTATATATATCCTCCAGTGCCTAAATCCGAAGTGCCTAAATCCGAGTGCCTAAAACCACTATACCCTACTCCAAAGAGCCTAAATCCCCTGAAATTGAACCCAAAATTAACTCTCCAAACAAGGCCTTGGAAGTGTACCAAGAAAATGAGCAAAACTACGTCATTTTGCCGCACAACACGGCGCACATCACCTACCACACAACACCTCCCCCGGATTCTTCAGAGATTATATGTTTGGGTTTTCTTTTGATGGTAGTCAGTGTTGTGCTTTGGATACTTGTCATTTGCTACCAGTATACTCGGTGGCTGGTGCTTCGATATTCTCTTGCTTTTCGTTGTAGCTACTTGTTGTTGTAAAACTGTTGGGAACATGCACCCTTATTGTCTCTATCTTCACTTAGAAAACAATGGGCATGCAGTTGGTTGAAAGTTGAAACCCATCAACATATACACCCTAACGAAATATGTTGCTGACGGTGAATTTTGTCGTGGAGGGGCGGAGGCAGCAAAAGCGGAGACTAAAGATGATGGTTGGTGTAACGCCCCGAATTTCGGACACGTTAATAAAACATTTTCCAAAATGATTTCATTAAATAAAAGTCAATATCTTTAAATAACAAAAGGAAGCATAGTTAAATTTCATTAACTTAAACGAAATACATAAACTTCAAAATAAGATAACAACTTGAAATCGAATTTCAAAAAGGAACAGAGCAATAACTAATAAAGAATCTAGGACTTGACATCTTTTATCCTCTAGTGGGCTCCACCTTTAGCTCCATCTTGACATTCAATTCCATCTCCAATACCTGGCATAAAAAGCCAGGGTACGAATACCATGAGCGAATGACGCTCAGCAGCTAAAGCCTACCCGAACCCTTACTTAACAAGTAATACACAGTTTGATATAACAAAGACATAACATTACGGAACAAATAAATTGATTCAATATCAAGTACCAACATAGTGAAAGCTACCTCGAAAAATCAAATACTCTATCAATCATAGTACTTTACCCACCCCATTATTCAACCTTCTTTCCAAATTATTATCATGTTATGATCGACACATTTTCGTTTCCCAGATTATCACGGAGTTTCATTTTCGCTCATCACGAGTTTCGAATTCCAACCATCATGAGGATCGATTTACCAATCAACAAACATTCAGCTTTCCATCATTTCAAGATTCACTTCCCCCCCTTGAGAATGTACATACAGCGCATTCTTCAAGATGCATATACAACGCATAAGGATGTATATTCAGCACATATCCTTGAGACGTACATACAGCACGTGAGGTTGTACATACAGCACATTGCCTCGGGATGCACATACAACACATAGGTATATCCAATACCGCATAATTCCTCAATTCCATTATCTCTGGCTGACTGCCAATCATAAAACTTAAACTCTGCGGGATGACCTCCCCAGCTGTTATCAACCACGTCCACCATTTACTCTCCAAATTAGATACCACTCATGAACCTAATGTCCGTCTAAGTTAACGGGTAACCCTCAGGGAACAACAACTATAATAATAACAACATTTTAACCACTACAAGAAGGATTCGTTTGATATTGATACTAAGGAGTCATGGAATTAATATTGGAAACATGTAATCAACACAACAAACCTGTTGTAAGCGAATTTACACAATGCATAAAGAGCTCAAGTGAACAATATTAACGCAATTCAAGAAATATCTTTAGTATTCCACACCATGCATTCCGATAGCACATACACACAACATTTAAACACATTATTATCCAATTATAGATACATTCAAATATATTTAGGGAGATAGACTTTAACTACCTTGGATCCGTAGTTGTAGCGCGTCACGATACCTTTGCTAAATACGCAAACTAAGGGTCCTTGAACTCCGGACCTAATATTAACAAATCCAATACTCAGTACTTGGCGTAAGAACACTACTAACAGTAATACTCTCGACTCATGTGACCAAAATGTTCATGGGTACGAGGCTCGGGTAGTCTAGGTTACCACACGATTCATACTGCCCAGAATATAACATCTCCTTTGTTTGAAAATCCATATAAAATAGAAAATAGAATTTATAAACTTATCCTTCACACCAGTTATGCAAAATTCCGTCAGGAAGACAACGGTACTCTCGGATTTCCAAATGGACGTCTATATTATGAGTTTTAATAGAAAACATGATTGCCGGTCCGGAACGGACCAGTGATGTAGTAGTTTATGAGTGTTACTATCATTATGTAATAGTTAGGGGGTCTTATTGTCATTATGTCTTTAATGTAAGGAGGGTAGTATAAGTAGTGTAAGGATCTTTCATTTTAGCTAGCTTTTATCATCTTAAACTTAATTATCAAGAGTATAACTCTTTGTATCCCATTTTGGGAGTTTCTCTCACTAGAAATCTCAATGGAATATTCTGGTTGCATCATTTGGTATCAGAGCTCTGAGCTCAGATCCTGACCGTTCATATCACCTGAACCTTGCCGGAACCCTACTCATCGCCGGAAAACGGCGCCGGAATACTCGCCGGAGCCTCGCCGGAGTAACCAAAACACCTCATTCCACTCGTTTTCTTCAGATCTATCCATTGCAAAGGCTGAAAACCCATTTACGAACCCTTTCGAACCCCTAATCGATCATTTCGACTTCAACCGACACTGTTCGAACTTGAATCTCGATCATCCATACACCCAAGACCCAGATATGGCCTCAAACGACCTCGAAAACACTCAAACCCATCTCGTCGACCTTCGATCTGTCAACTAGAAGGCTGTTCGACCTTCAATCTGTCGATTAGAAGCGGTTTCGACCTCAGTCGAAGGTTGTGAGACTCATCTCGAACTCGAATCTTGCTGTATGATGCTCGAATCACCTGACTCAGGCTCAAAAGGCACTGTACAACACTCGACATCACTGTTCGCACTTGATTAAGGTACGAACAACACTCTACAGTACTCGAATCCTACAGGTTCAGTGCTTGAAATGGGGTTTTGGTGCTCGAATCAGTGATTTCGAGTTGACCCAGTGAGTTAGGTTCGATTTTCTTTGAGTTTGCTGTGATTTTGTGGCTGTTTATTGTATTTTGTGGCTGTTTTATTGTGGGTTTGTCGTCACTTGGGATTATTTGTGTTGATTGACTGAGATTTGTTGAAGTTTGGGGTCCCAATTGATTGGGTGTTGCTTAATTTGGGTTGATTTTGGGTTGATTTTGGTTATTGGAGTGATTGTGGGTGTTGTGATGGCTCATAGAGGAGGTAGAGGTAGGAGAGGAGGTCGAGGAAGAGGATTTTTGGTGAATGATGGTGAAGAAAATGCGATGAACAACCGGGACCATGAGATGGAAGAGATGAGACAACAAATTGCTAACCTAACGGCGTTGGTGCAAGGTTTACATGTATCACGCGGGGGTAGCGGAGAGTCCGAGGATTCTCATAGTCACTTTGAGAACCCTTTTGGGGAACAAAATTGGCGTAGGCCGCCTCCTAATCACGTGCCTTATAAGTGGGAGAACAATATCAAGATTGAGCTTCCCGAGTTCAATGGAAGTCTCAAGCCGGATGAATTTATTGATTGGTTGAACACCGTTGAAAGAGTGTTTGATTATGGTGAAGTCTCCGAGGAGAAGAAGGTGAAGTTGGTGGCTATCCGTCTCAAAGGAAGAGCCTCCGCTTGGTGGGAGCAATTGCAACTCACTAGGGAAAGGAGAGGTAAAGGGAAGATTAGAGAATGGGGGAAGATGAAGAAGAAGCTCAATGAACAATTCTTGCCCTTCAACTATATGCAAAGCCTCTACAAAAGTTTGCATAACCTTAAGCAAAGTGGAAGTGTGGACGAGTACACGGAGGAGTTCCATCAACTTGTAGCTAGAGTTGACTTGAATGAGAGTGAAGATCAACGGGTTGCAAGGTATATAAGTGGGTTGAAGCCTTCAATTCAAGATGCTCTTGACATGCAAACTTTGTGGACGGTTTCGGAAGCTTACAATCGTGCCTTAGTGGCTGAAAAGCAAGAAAAGAGGAAGTTCTCGAGATCCGGGCAACAATTTCATCCATCTCAAGGCGGTTCCAAGTCGGGGCAGCCCTTCTACTCCTATTCTAAGGGTGGATCTTCCTCTAGTGGTGGCCAAGGTGCTTCTTCCGGGGTTAGTAATCAAAACCGGGCGGATAAAGCTATAATTCCCACTCAAAATCAGCCTCAATCCGGTGGTCAAACGACTAGAGGTCAATTCCAAAGTGGGGGATTCAAGTGCTTTAAGTGTGGGGAGCCGGGTCACAAGTCTTCGGATTGTCGGAGGTCTTCCGGAAGTAAAAACAAGGCGCTTTTTATGGAGGAAAGTTGTGAAGAAGAGTTCCCTATTTATGACGAAGCTATGTGTGAGGATATTGGAGGTGATGATGAAGAGGAAGTAGGTCTTGCTTTGATGATTAAGAAGACTCTTCTTACTCCTAAGGACGATAGCAATGAAGATTGGTTGCGTACCAACATATTCTACTCCACTTGCAACATTGGAGGTAGAGTATGTAACATGATTATTGATAGTGGAAGTTGTGAGAACATGGTCTCTCAAGAAGTGGCGGACAAGTTACAACTCAAAGTGGAAGAGCATCCCCATCCTTATAATCTCTCTTGGTTCAAGAAGGGCAATGAGATCAAGGTGACGAAAAGGTGTTTGGTCTCTTTCTCCATACGGCAAAAGTACTTTGATGAAGCTTGGTGTGACGTGGTTCCTATGGATGCTTGCCATTTACTACTTGGTCGCCCGTGGCAATATGATAGGCAATCCGTCCATGATGGGAGGAAGAATACCTACACCGTCCTTAAGGAAAAGCGGCAATTCACTTTATTACCTATGAAGGAGAAGGTGACCACAAAACCTCCTCCTACTACGTTGCTTGCTTCTAAAGGATTCCTCAAGGAAAGTCATGAAACCGGGTATGTTCTAGTCTTGGTTCCTATGGCGGATATGGGTGTGTCGGATGTTCCCGAGGCCGTCTCTAGGCTTTTGAAGGAGTATGTTGATGTGTTCCCTCATGAGTTACCTTCCGAATTGCCTCCTTTGCGAGATATCCAACATTGTATTGATTTGGTGCCCGGGGCACCCCTTCCTAACAAGCCCGCCTATAGAATGTCTCCAAGGGAGAGGGAAGAAACCCAAAGGCAAGTAAAGGATCTTTTGGACAAGGACTACATAAGGGCAAGCCTTAGCCCTTGTGCGGTGCCGGCTTTTTTAACTCCGAAGAAGGATGGTTCGTGGAGGATGTGTGTTGATAGTAGAGCTATCAACAAGATCACTATCAAGTACCGGTTTCCTATTCCAAGATTGGACGATATGTTGGATTGCTTAGCCGGTTCGAAGGTCTTCTCCAAAATTGATCTTCGAAGTGGTTATCATCAAATTCGAGTCCGCCCCGGGGATGAATGGAAGACGGCGTTCAAGACTCCTCATGGCCTCTTTGAATGGCTTGTGATGCCCTTTGGACTTACCAACGCTCCAAGTACATTTATGCAGGTAATGACTCAAATGCTTCAACCTCTTTTGGGCGTTTGTGTAGTTGTGTACTTTGATGACATATTGGTGTATAGTCAGTGCTTTGACGACCATTTATCCCACCTTCAACAAGTCTTTGAAGTTTTAAGACGAGAGAAGTTCTATGGAAACTTGAAGAAGTGTAGCTTTGCCGTTGATAATGTGATATTCTTGGGCTACGTTGTATCTTCTAAGGGGGTCCACATGGATGAAGACAAGGTTAAAGCAATTGTGGAATGGCCAACTCCTACTAGTGTTCACGAAGTGAGGAGTTTTCATGGATTAGCTACTTTCTACCGGAGGTTCATTCGCAACTTTAGTAGCATCGCGGCTCCTCTTACCGATTGCCTCAAGCAAAAGGTGTTTACATGGACGCAAGAAGCCGCCGAGAGTTTCAAGTTGTTGAAGTCAAAGCTTACCGAAGCTCCTATCTTGGCCTTACCCAACTTTGACAAGACATTTGAACTTGATTGTGATGCTTCGGGAGTGGGCATTGGTGGGGTTCTAAGTCAAGGTGGCCAACCTATTGCTTTCTTTAGCGAGAAGTTGAATGGTGCTAAGCTCAACTACTCTACTTATGACTTGGAATTCTATGCCATTATCCAAGCCATCAAGCATTGGAGCTACTACCTTGCATACAAGGAATTTGTTCTCAACACCGATCATGAAGCCCTTAAGTACATCAATAGCCAAGAACACCTCAATAAACGACATGCTAAGTGGGTAGCCTACCTACAACAATTCACATTCTCCTTGAGGCACAAGTCGGGAGTTCTCAACAAAGTGGCCGATGGCTTAAGTAGAAGAGTGACTCTTTTGGTGGAGATGAAGAATAAGGTCGTTGGGTTTGCAGAATTTCGAACCTTCTATGCCGACGATCCTTATTTTAGCAAGATTTTCGATGCTTTGCAAAGAGGTGATAGAGCTTCATATCCAAGCTACATGTTGAAAGATGGGTTTCTCTTCAAGGGACTCAAGTTGTGTGTACCTAAATGCTCTTTGAGGGAGCAATTGTTGGCCGAAAATCACAAGTTGGGTCATTTTGGCAAGGACAAGACTCTAGGGTTGCTACAAGATGAGTACTATTGGCCGGGAATGACTAAAGATGTGGGGAGCTATGTGCAAAGGTGTCAAACATGCCAACGAAGTAAAGGGACAGCAACTAATGCGGGGTTGTATTTGCCTCTACCCGTGCCGGAAAGCCCTTGGAAATGTATAAGTATGGACTTTGTTTTGGGGCTCCCTCCCACGCAAAGGCGGAGTGATTCTATCATGGTGGTGGTGGATCGGTTCTCTAAAATGGCTCATTTCATACCTTGTAAGAAGACTATGGATGCATCTAACATCGCCAATCTCTATTTCAATGAGGTCTACAAGTTGCATGGCGTTCCTACTTCTATTGTCTCCGATAGAGATGCTAAGTTTCTTGCTCACTTTTGGCGGACTTTGTGGAAGAAGATTGGCACCAACTTGCACTTTAGTACCTCTTTCCATCCTCAAACCGATGGTCAAACGGAAGTGGTTAATCGGAGTCTTGGGAACTTGTTGCGGTGTTTGGTTGGCGAGCATCCTAAAAGTTGGGATGGCATTCTTCCCTTGGCAGAGTTCGCTTACAATTCTTCCCTAAACCGCACTATTCACACTTCCCCATTTGAAGTGGTTTATGGGTTGAAACCTTCTAGCGTGGTTGATCTTGCCCCTTTGCCAACATCCAAGACGGAGCACCCCAAGGCGAGCGAAATGGCTACCTTTATGAAGAATGTTCATGCTCAAGTCAAGTCACAAATTGAGAAGTCTAATGCGAAGTACAAGGCGGCCGTTGATGCACACAAAAGGGAGGTTCTATTCAAGGAAGGGGATCTTGTATGGGTTATATTGAGCAAGGAAAGGCATCCTCATGGCGCTTACATGAAGTTGAATGATCGGAAAGTGGGTCCTTGTGAAGTCTTGCGCAAGATCAATGATAATGCTTACCAAGTCCAACTACCCTCGCACTTGAACATCTCCAGCACTTTCAACGTGCAACACTTGGTGCCCTATTTCCCGGAGGACACTACCGTAACTTGAGGACAAGTTTCTTTTTAGTAGGGGAGTCATGATGTAGTAGTTTATGAGTGTTACTATCATTATGTAATAGTTAGGGGGTCTTATTGTCATTATGTCTTTAATGTAAGGAGGGTAGTATAAGTAGTGTAAGGATCTTTCATTTTAGCTAGCTTTTATCATCTTAAACTTAATTATCAAGAGTATAACTCTTTGTATCCCATTTTGGGAGTTTCTCTCACTAGAAATCTCAATGGAATATTCTGGTTGCATCAACCAGCCCTCTTAAAACGGCCATAACTCACTCAAATCTTCATCAATTCGGACGAGAACAATTGGGTTTGAAAGATAAGACATTTTTCTAACTTTTCAAACAAGAATCGCTCAAAAATATTATCTGTGGAGAAAATGGGCTTGTTTCAAAGTTAACAGTTGTTATGGAGGAAAAACATGCATTCAAAACATATTAGATTTGATCCATTAATTTCAAAGAATCAATGTCCACGAAAAATCACACTTATACTAGTCACAAAGGAGAGTAATCAGTCCAAAAATCTGAACATTTGAAGCCCATATGATACCCTTAAAAATTCGTACAAAACAGGGGTCTACAGAAAAACGAGTGAATACAGAACAGCCCAACTTCAAAAAATCTTCATAAATTGAGTTCTTAATATTTTGGAGTGATTCTAGTGTCAAAAGTTCCGTAGTAAAACGAAGTTCAAAAGCTAACCATTGGAGGTGTTTACTAACAGACAACAACAGCTCAAACATGAGATTGAAATCTTGCTTAAGCGGGAAGAGATGTTTTTCCACCAACGTTCTAGAGTCAAGTGGCTTTGCTATGGAGATAGGAATACGGCTTTCTTCCATGTCTCAGTTATCCGACGCCGTCAACGCAACCAAATTCTCAGAAGTAAAGATGATGATGGCAATTGGCTCTCCTCAGAAAGAGAAATCAACTCCCACTTCAGAGGCTATTTCCACAAGCTCTTCCAAAGCAATGGCTCTAGTGATATGGATGAGGCTCTGTCAGTCATTGAGGAGGTAATTTCCCCTTCTATGAATCATTCTTTAACCCGCCCTGTCTTGGATGCGGAGATTGAGATGGCTGTGTTTCAACTTGGAGCATTAAAAGCCCCTGGGCCAGATGGCTTTCCTGGATTTTTCTATCAAAATTACTGGGTCTCGGTGAGGGAAGCCACAACTTTGGCTGTCAAACGGTTCTTTGAATCTGGTTTCCTTCTTAAAGAATTCAATCTCACCAACCTTGTCCTTATCCCAAAAACTCAAGCCCCTGAGAATCTCTCCCAATTTCGACCCATATCTCTTTGCAACCTGTGTCTAAAGATCATCACTAAAATTCTTGCCAATAGACTCAAGGTTTTCCTTGGTGATCTCATAACCCCACACCAATCAGCCTTTGTCCCAGGCCGTCTCATCCAGGACAATATCATCATAGCCCATGAAGCCTTTCACCATATGAAAATTAAACGCCGTGGGAAGAATTGTCATCTCGCCATTTCTTTGGATTTCAACAAAGCCTATGACAGGGTTGAATGGAGTTTTCTGGAGGCTGTCCTTAGGAAAATGGGGTTCAACGCGACTTGGATTCACTGGGTCATGCAAACGGTTACCACAGTGAAATTTTCGGTGTTTGCTAATGGGAATCAAAAGGCAGTGGTTACTCCCTCAAGGGGTCTTCGCCAAGGGGATCCCTTATCCCTATACCTTTTCCTCCTTGTTATTGATGTCTTCTCTAGACTGTTGATGCGAGGTGCAGGGGCTAAGGTCTTCTCTGGCATTAAGATGAAATCCACCCGTCCTACTATATCACACCTCTTTTTCACTGACGATGCTATTCTATTTGCAAAAGCCAACAAGGAGGAGTGCCTTCAAGTTCTGAAAATTCTGGATATATACAACAAGGCGTCTGGCCAACTGATCAATTTCAATAAATCTGGTGTTTCATTCTCCTCTAATACCCCCACCCCTCTGAGGCAAGAGCTCTGCACCATTCTCAATATGAATCCTCTTAACAAGAATGCTCGGTATCTTGGCCTCCCAGCCTTTTGGGGTAGATCGAAAGGAGAGGCTTACAACTACCTTCTTGAGCGCACCATCTCCAAACTTCAGGGCTGGAGGAAAATTACCCTTAACTTGGCAGGCAGGGAAATCATGATCAAGTCTGTGGTACAAGCCATTCCTTCCTATGCCATGGCTTGTTTTGCATTACCCAAGAAATTTTGTGATAAGTTGAACTCATGCATATCCAATTTTTGGTGGAGTGGAAATTCAGAAGATAAAGGTATCCACTGGGCAAGTTGGGATAGAGTCACGCAATCAAAACTCTCGGGAGGACTTGGCTTTCGCGATTTCAAAGCTTTCAACACCGCCATGCTAGCCAAGCAAGGATGGCGCCTGACCATCAACCCAAGCTCCTTTTTTGGTAAAGTAATGAAGGGCATTTACTTCCCAAATACTGATTTTATTAAAGCCCCAAAAGGTAGACACCCCTCTTGGGCTTGGACTAGTCTTCTCCAGGGCCATGATCTTTTGGTGAAAGGCATTCGTTGGCAGTTGGCGAGTGGCAACAAAATCCATTTTTGGGAGGACAAATGGATTCCCACAGCGAAAGACTTCAAAGTCCATACAGCAAGACCACCAGATTGTTCAATGGAGTATGTCCATGAGTTCATTGATCTGTACTCGAGGACCTGGAAAGAAAATGAGATTAGGAAATGGGTTCCCAAAGACATAGCGGACACAATTGTTAGCCTGACAATTTCCCACAGTGGTCAAGATGACTTTTTGGTCTGGCATCATAATCCCAAAGGCTCTTATTCTGTCAAAACAGGTTACCACTTAGCTCAAGAATCCCAGATTAAGCTGCTGCCCTCTAAAGCCTCCTCCTCCTCCTCCTTTCAACCACCGCAAGCAATCTGGAAATTTATTTGGAGTATGAATGTCCCCCCCAAACTCAAGCATTTTTGGTGGAAGGCCTGCTGCAACCTTCTTGCAACAAAGGAGAATCTTCACAAACGTAAATGCCAAACCTCTCCTTTGTGTTCAATTTGCAGCGAGGAACCCGAATCTGTTGAACATGTCCTGTTTCGATGTAATTGGACTGCAGCATCTTGGTTTGGAAGCAATTTAAATTACTTGGTGGATCCTAATTCTATCCCGTCTGTCATGAAGTGGACCATTTCAATAATGGAAAACTTTGATTCAGCTAAGGATAGCCACGAATCTGTTAGCATGTGTATATTTTTAGCTTGTCAAATCTGGAAAGCTCGTAATGTCTGGGTTTTTAACCATGTTCCGGTTGACCCAATTGAGACCTTAAAACGAGCAGAGTTTGCTTGGTCTGAATTCTACAGCTGCACTAATACTCAGCAAGCTCAGGCCCATGATATCCCTCAATCTGCCACCTCTGCCAAGTGGTCTCCTCCTCCCCCCGGACTGCTTAAAGCCAATTGCGATGTGGCCAAAGCTGGGAACAAGAGCAGAGCAGTTATTGCAGTTATTCTCCAAGATCACACGGGTCAGGTGGTAGATGGGCGTGCATCTATTGTCCACGCTCTATCTGCCTCACACGGGGAAGCTCTTGCCATTCGTCTTGCGGGAAGGCTCTTGATGGATAACCAGATTTGTGAAGCTATTATTGAAAGTGACAGCAAGGTGGTGATTCACCTTTGCTCAACAGAGGACGCACCACCGTGGGAATTTGCAACAGCAGTCAAGGATATCCGCAACTTCAGGCCTCCTTATCATTTTTCGTTTAGTTGGATTCCTAGGAGTTGTAATGCAGCTGCCCATTGGGTTGCATCCCAATTTTTGAAGGGTGTTTTATCCCCAGTTTGGATGGTTAACATCCCCTCCCCTCTTTCTTTGATCTATACCTCTGATACCCGTTTGGGGTGAGTCTTATATAGATCTTTTCTTCTGTTCAAAAAAAAAAAAATCAAAGTCAAATTCGTACTCCAAAGGTGAGAAAACGGGAAAATACGGTGGCTACACGAATCTGTCTCAGAACAGATTTCCAGATTTCAGATCAGATTTCAAAAATTCATAGTAAATCGAATTCTTGATGGATTCGGACAATTCTAGCAGCAAAAGAAAGAGCTTTGAATGTACTTTAAATCATAAGAAGGAATCAAAACCTAATTGACAGTTTATGAAGGCGAAATCGACCAAAGTCAGTGACCCAGTTTGCTATACGAAATCTGATGTATATACTAGTATAAATGCACGAATATTTGTGATTAAAATTGATAATAATGAGGGAGGTGAGAGCTATACTTCCAGAGATGAAGTTGGGAGGTGGAGATGGTGGTTGGTCGTGGCGGTGGAGGTCGCCGGAGGTGGAGGCAGCCGTGGTCTCCTTCTTTCTTTCCCTCCTTTCTTCTTCCTTTCTTATTCTCTTCTTCTTCCTCTCTCTGATTGTTTCCCAAGAGTAAATGGGGAAAGTAAGGGGAGTAGGTGGGATGAGTGGTGGGGAATGGGTGACGCGCAAAGCACGACATGATATAATGCAGTACAATTTACTCCGAGCGGTGTTCAAACTGTCCGGGCTTCGATCTCAGAAAAATACCAAAATATTCGCACTAACTTAGAAAATCGAGGGCGACGTCACCGTGTGCTCGGAATCATTTGGAAAAATCTCAAAAGTTGGGAACGCATTACGATGCTCTCTCTAAGTGATTGTATCGGATTGATTCGGGTCCCACAACCGTAGTAGTCATGCTAGTATCATCCGTGTAGCTCAAGCACTAATTCATCTTAAACAGAAACCCGCAAATGGTCAACTAAAGTCAAAATTGGGTAAAAATCAAATTACGAAAATTAGTATTTACAATTATCACAAATTTTTATTTTTAAAAATTTGGGATATTACAGTTGGTGGGCGGGTGAGTCAGGGTTGCAAATGAACCGAGCCGTTCGTGAACTGTTTAATAGAACTAATTAAAATCTATCAAATGAGATCCATATTGCATATTTTTTGACATTTACATTGAAAGATATAGATATTTAAAAATGGCACACTATCCAAAAAGTGTCAAACTAGGGACAGAGGGAGTATTTAGTACCTCTGACATTACTTGTTGATGTCAAAACTCTTTTATTTGCCTTTTTCCCTTCGGAAAAGGGAAATGCTACAAACCACTCATTGGGTGGTCCACGGTGCACTACACACGCCATTGATTTCGGGACACAAGCTACAAACGTGATACAAACTACAAACGTACAGTCCTAGTACTCCTAGTCCTACTACATACTGACATGATAGTATAAAGTAATTGTAACAAAATGGTAACAATAAACATCCTTTCTTCTTGTATGGAAAATGTTATGGGTACATCATTTGTGCATTCTAAATGCACACTACTCTGATGTGCCAAGTGAGGAGAAGCTCAATGTGGGGCTCATCCAAAAATGGGCTTCTCCCCATTTGCCACATCAGGATGGTGTGCTTTTGAGGTGTAAAAGTGGTGTATCCATATCATTGTTGTTTCTTCTTTACCAAATAGCAAAACGAACATGGGTTTTTTTTTTTTGGAAGGATTTCTTTTACCAAAAAATGGAGTAATTCTTTAGAGACATTTTTTTTCATGATTTTGATGTCTGACAGTATTCTCCTTTGGCAAATAATTCATAATCCGGGAAAAGAAATCAAAATCAAAATCATGAAAAAAAAATAACGTCTTTAATGAATTACTCCATTTTTTGGTAAAAGAAATCCTTCCAAAAAAATAATAATAAAAATTACCATATGTTCGTTTTGCTATTTGGTAAAGAAGAAAGGATGCGATAATTCCTTCTACACCGACGGGGGTGCACCGACCCCGTACCGACGGCTTCGTGGACGCCGTTGTGGGTCCCAAACGATTGATCCGAGCCGTTCATCCTTCTCAAAATCGAATTCCGAGTGGGCATATGCGGGAATCGAGGCAATCGGACGGCTGTATGAGCTCGATCCAAAATCACCCCATTTCTCGATCCAATCGAGTTCATACAACCGTCCGATTGCCTCGATTCCCATGGAAGCCCACTCAAAATTCGATTTTGAGAAGGATGAACGGCTCGGATCGATCGTTTGCGACCCAAAACGGTGTCCACGACGTCGTCGGTACGGGGTCGGTGCACCCCGTCGGTGCAGGTAGAAGGGTTCGTATGGGATGTTTATTATTACTAACAATTACTTTATCCTATCATGTCAAATATGTACTAGGACTAGGAGTACTAGGACTGTACGTTTGCAGCCCGTAGCTTGTGTCCCGAAATTCAATGGCGCGCGTAGTTTACCTTGGACCACCCAATGGATGGTTTGTAGCATTTCCCGATTACAAAATTTGAATGACAATAAAGAGAGGCGGTGGAAAGCGGGCTGTCCTCTGCTATTCCTTAGGCGTCGTTTGGATGCCGTTTATGGGACCCTGACTATTCAATCCGGGGGGATGAGGAATTTAGCCCGTGTTTTGGCAACCAATTTCGCCCCCCGACTAAATAGCCGCCGGCTAATTAACCAGGGGAAGGCCGGACTAAATACAAGCAAAAAATATTGAATCGCAAGCACAAACAACCATTGTTTCAACCAAAAATTTCCAAAATTTGGCAGATCTGGGAATTTCGCAACAAATAAAAACGATCGGGAAAAAAAAAACGTATTTGGGGTATGGATTTGCAGGACCATCGCCGTTGTTGTTGTCGTCGGACCATTGCCTTCGTCTTCGTCGGAGCGCCACCGTCGGACCAGTCGACTGCATCTGGGTTCAAGAGAGGAAGAAGATGATATGAGAGATTGGCTCTCTCTCTCCTCTGCTGGATATTTAGTTTAGGTGTACAAATTAACTTTACCCCCTCTACTTAATTGTGTAACTCCCTCAGGCCCTAAATAATTAAATTAAGTATTATATAATTATTTTTTGGATTTATATAATTATTTAAATGTATAATTTAATATTGGCATTCATAAGGACAAAATAGTCATTTAACTGATTTTTACATCATCCACCCTCCTTATCCCTCCTTTTTATCCCTCATCCAAATCATCAACTGTTTAATCCCCCATTATTAACTATCACATCAATGTGGACCCACCCTTGTTATTTAATCACCCCTACTATTTTATCCCCCCTGACTATTTAATCTCTCTCAATCTAATATGGCATCCAAACGGCCCGTTAGGTTGTAATTGTGACTGTCCTGATGTCCTATCCTATTCTCAACGCAAGTATGCATATCTATATAGAGCTTTTATGTTTGGATAAACCTGGGGGTACAGAAGGATTGGTCCAGAAATGGTACAGAGCGCCTTCGGGGACTCACTTTTGGGTCCCACACGAGTGATCTGAACCGTTCATTACTCTTAAAATATTTTTCCGAGGGGGCCCACAAAAAATCAACTCAATCGGACGGTTAGAAGTGTTTGTACCAAAGTCCCACCGTTTCAAATAAAAAAGATCACTCGTGTGGGACCCAAAAGTGGGTCCCCGAAGGCGCTCTGTACCAATTATGTACCAATCCTTCTGTACCCCCAGCAGCGTCCTTTATATTTAGGGAAATTCTAAAATCAGCCCATTGGACTGATATTAAGCCTTAAAAAGTGTATTAAAATATATGAAAAGTGTATAAAAATATATGAAAGTGCATAGATATGTGTGAAAAGTACATTGATACTTATGTTTTTTTTGGGCTTATTTACCTTTTAAGTCCCCAAAGTATTCGCGAAATGTCAATTTGGTCCCCAATATTCAAATCGTGTCTATCGAGTCCCCAATGTTCACAATGTGTGTTTAAATGGTCCCTGTGTCTAACTCCGTCCGTCTTCTCCGTCAAATGCAGGGGCAATTTTGAAATTTCACCCCCACAACTTATCTTCAACCTCTAATCTTCTTCTTCTTCTTCCTTAACATCATCTCTCCAATCTCCATAGCCACCACCACCGTACACCTCTCCTACCCGACCCGTACACCGTGACCCCTTTCTCTCTCCTCCACCGTACACCAGGTAACCCACGGAGAAAGTGGGAACAGGCGAGCTATAGCAGAAAACCAGCAGATGACCACGGCATAACAAGTTATAATACCCACATTACAACTAACCCAGATTACATCAATAGCACCGAAATTGGTGATCTCAAGCATGAACCCAGATGAATATCAGTTATCATCAACAAAACTAACCAATATTTGAACTCAGAGCTCATGATTTTCTCCAAATAAAAAGGGTAAAACTCCATTAATGTTCACGAGTTACCTGGTTAACGCACGACCTCGACGGTGACTGGGTAGACCGGTTATGGACCCTTCAAAGAAGCGGAACTGTTGTTGATGGAGTAGATCTGAAGCACAGATGGAGCTTCGAACTGCTATTGATGGAGTAGCTCTGAAGCACTTCCGGTTGAAAGATTGGAATTTCTAAATTCCCAGATCCCCTTTTCGATTGCCATCACGACCCATCTCAGACGGAAATCGATAGCTGCTTGTGACACGGTTCGATCATTTCCTTCAGGTGCGGAAATCGATATAGCGTGAATGAAAAAATTGGGAAGAATTCTCACGGTGGAGATGGGTCACGGTGTACGGGTCGGGTAGGAGAGGTGTACGGTGGTGGTGGCTATGGAGATTGGGGAGATGATGTTAAGGAAGAAGAAGAAGATTAGAGGTTGAAGATAAGTTGTGGGGGTGAAATTTCGAAATTGCCCCTGCATTTGACGGAGAAGACGGACGGAGTTAGACACAGGGACCATTTAAACACACATTGTGAACATTGGGGACTCGATAGACACGATTTGAATATTGGGGACCAAATTAACATTTCGCGAATACTTTGGGGACTAAAAAGGTAAATAAGCCATTTTTTTTGTTTTGTTATTGCCTTATTGTCAGCCCATTGGGCTGACAATAGAAAAACCCTTATGTTTATGCATATAAAGTCGGGTCGGGTCGGGTCTACGGGCTCGATATTATACAACCCGACACCTGAACCGATATTTGAACTTTTTGAATCAAACTGTACTCGAACTGAACCATTGTCTAAAATCGCCCGTTTGACTTCGGGTCGGGTCGAGTCTGTAATTCCTCTTTCCCTGGTTTGTTTCTGTAATTCATAGCATCCAAGATCTATGGCCGGCCCTAAGCTAAGGCGAGCAAGCAGGATCTATGGTCGGCCCTAAGCTAAGGCGAGCAAGCAAGATCTATGGTCGGCCCTAAGCTAAGGCGAGCAAGGCGGTTGACTTAAGCCCCCCGACTTTTGGCCCAAAATTAAGGTCCTGGATAGATACCCCCAGGTATATGATATATATTTAATCTATCCGCTTATATATATATATATATATATATCGTGAGTTAGCTAGCCTAGTGGAAAAGCTAAGTTCTTCTATCTAATATGTCCACGGTTCAATTCTTGGGGTCTCTCTTTTCCTTCTTCATAAGAATATTTTTTTTCCTCACAAACTCACAGTTTCAAAGGGATTTTCTCTCACAAACATCAGTCATAGTTTCAAAGGGATAGGAGTATTTTTTTTTATACCAAAAACTATTTGTAATCGAAACAACAAAACGACTCATGGAAACAAAAAAAATATGTACCACGTAACTACCGATTTGAGGTTCGTTTTATTTTTATTTGTTTAAAAGAAAACATAAGGCCCTAGTTTTATAAGTTCTTCTTAGGCCTCCAAAATGCCAAGATCCTGAGTGTTTGTGTGCTGGGGAGTTGAGCGTGTAGTTTATCGTCATTGATTTCCCAACAAATTTGTACTAGGGTAATCGTAGCTAGGGGTGCACACCGGGCCGGTGGTCCGCCCAACCTAGCCCAATTTTTTTAGGGTTTGGGATTTTATGTTTAGGCTTTTGGGGTTGGGCCGGGTTGATATTTTAAACCCGATTAATTAATGGGATGGGTTTGGGAAAATCCTCAAGGCCCAGCCCGAATATAATTTTTTTGCATGTCAAGCTTTATAGATGTTGGAGAGTTCCACTTTTTGAACACTTTTATTGCCTTTTGAGAGACAGTTTAATTATTAGAACCATAATGTTTTATGGTTTTGGTTTTAATAGTATTGCGAGAACATAAAACTTTAAATATTCCCAGTAATTCTAATTTGTGATCGTTATAGTTGATCTATTTATGTTTGTGATATCACACTTTACAAAAAAAAAAATATGGGCTTGTTGGGCGGGTATAGGAAATAAAATTTTAATTGGACTAGGTTTGGGAATATAAAATGAAGATCAATTCTTAATGGGCAGGGCTTGGGCAGACACAAATCTCATTAGAATTTTAGTATAAGTTCGACTCGAACCCGGCTCGGCCCGGGCCGAGGTATGTCCACCCCTAATCGTAGCCCTTTCGTTTCTAAATTGAAGGCCACATGGTTTGGTGGTACCAATCCTTGAACTCGTAATGTCAAATTAGGTACTTATGCACCAACAACGGCAAAAAAGTGGAGTAATTAATGAGACAGATCCCATGCATCAAATCTCCTATATATAAGACAAACAATCGAATTGCGCACATCATTGAGTAGAGTGTTTTGTTCAAGTCATTTTGATCCTTCTCCCTATTTCCGTTTCCAATATTCCAATTGAAATGGGTAGCATAATCCAGTTCTTTGAGAACAAGACTCTTTTAGTCACTGGTGGCACTGGCTTTTTGGCAAAGAGTACTCTCTCTCTCTCTCTCTCTCTCTCTCTCCGACGGAGCTTTCCAATGGGGCGGGCAGCACGTGCCACCCCTTGTTTCAAATTTTTTATTTTATTTTATTTTGCATTATATGATTATGCACCCTATGATGTTTAAACAACTTGAATTTTTAGACATACAACGCAAAAATAAGAGATGAATGGTTCGGATCATTATTAGAAAAATACCTAAAAAACTTTCATTTAAAGACCACAGGAGAATGAAATCAAGCCTTTATTTTTGTTTTAACAAAATAGATAGTTCATGATAAAGCTTGAGTTCGCACTTAACCTTTCGCCTCATAGTTTTACAAAAAATATATTCACTCCACTCCAAAATGATAGTCCCCTATGAATCGACGTGCAGTTTTCGGATCAAAGAATAAAATACTTCCGCATATGATTTTTTGAGTTCCTTCATACCAAATTAAAGTTCTTGATTAGCTCTTTAATTTGATGCAAAAAATTCGGAAAAATAATGAACGGAAGTACTTTATTTTTTATCCGAAAATTATACGTCTTTTCATAGGGGATATCATTTGAGGGCGGAGGGAAAATAACAATATCAGTAGACTTTTGTTTAATGGCGTCACCTTAGAATGTAATTCTTGGCTCCGTCGCTGCTATCTCTATCTCATATTGATGTATGACCCTCTGTTTTGAAATCTTGGATACAGTGATGGTGGAGAAGATACTAAGGATTCAGCCAAATGTGAAAAAACTCTTTGTTTTAATAAGAGCCAATGATGCTAACTCAGCAACCCAACGACTTCATAATGAGGTACTGAAATGTTCTACGGATTTCGTCAAATAAAATAATTTTAGTCCATTACCAAAACTCATTTCATTCGTCGAATTAAATATATAACATATTTTTCGAAGATAATTTTTTTAGATTTTTTTGGCATCAATTTAAAAAACTAATTGAGATCAATAAATTAGTTGGGAAAATTTTGAAAAATCATGATATACAGGAGTGTATGGTATTTTTTATCTGAAAAATAACATGAATTTAATTTCGTAACCAACTAAAATTATGAGATGGAGAGAGTAGTATTTTAAGGCATAAGAAGTAAGGGATCGGAGGACTCTGGGGTTTCAAAAAAATTTATTATAAGCTTGTAGAAGCATAGCATTTGCAAGAGCTTTCGTAACACTCATAAGTAGAGGTGGCAATCTTCAACCTAACCCATAAACTCGCCCATATCCGGCCACTTATAAGACAACCCAACCCGCCCACGTTATAATTAACATGTGGGTTGAACTCAACTACCCTCATATATACGAGTCATAAGCATTCTTCACTTAGTAGTTTCTCCATTTGATATTTATGTTTTTGATTTATGCATAGGTCATAGGGACAGAACTGTTCAGTGTTCTACGGGAGAAGTGTGGTCAAGAAGATTTCAATTCCTTTATTTTTGAGAAGTTGATTCCAGTACCAGGAGATGTTGCTTGTGAAGACTTGCGGGTTGAAGACGGTGGTACGAAAGAAGAATTGTGGAGCCAAATAGATGTTATCGTACATTCGGCCGCGACAACTAAATTTGATGAAAGGTCATGATGAACAAACAAGGAAGTGAATGGAATAAACAGTTCAGATTGTCAAAATTTTAACAACCCATTTTTCTCAAGAAATTTTTTGTATAGCTACCATTGTCCAATCAACTTAAGTTTTTACATTGATATAAATATGTATGTCAAAACCTATAAAATAAACAGTTCAGAATTCAGATTGTCAAAATGTATTGTAAAAGCTCACCTTGTTAAATAGTGCGTGTGTTTGAGAGGTGTGTAAATAGAGTTACTATAATTTGAAATCAAAGGAGTATAAGCGGTATGCCACATCATTTTGCATAGTAATCTGCAGAAATTAAAATGATGATTATTTGTAAAAGACAAAAATTACTTGTTGCTTCGGCCAAAACTATGATTCCTGAATTTCCAGCTCATTCACTTATATTGATCCAATTCATTAATATTTTCATTGGATTTAGATATGATATTGCAATGGGTATCAATGTTATGGGAGCCATGAATGTTCTCAACTTCGCCAAGAAATGTACCAATATCAAGATGCTTCTCCATGTATCCACTGGTGATCATCTTCTTACTAGTTTCTAAATAATAACGTTTCCTTTTTAAGTGTACCAATATCAAGATGCTTCTCCATTTACTTATACGCTATTTTTTTTCAGCTTTTGTATGTGGAGAAAGGGAGGGAGTCATACTAGAAAGGCCATTCACTATGGGGGAGACACTCAATGGGACCTCTGGTTTGGACATTAAGGTAGAGAAGCGTTTGATGGAGGAAAAATTACGTGACCTCCGAACCGAGAATGCTACCGAAAAAGCAGCTACATTGGCCATGAAGAACTTCGGAATTCAAAGGTTTGTAGACACACAAAAACGTACTTCCATGATATTTTTGCACAAATAATATTTTTAGCGATGCCTACAAATGATCATTTTAGATCACGATAATGAGATCTCATTAAGATGCACTATAATCCCGTAATGCGTTAGTGCAGTACAAGTTCCCCCTCCTCATTCACATCCTATGAGTGTTTTATGAACTTTCCTATACCTGATTTTTTTCTTCTTTTTCCACAAAGGGTTAAGAAATTTATTAATAGCCACACCAAAGAGTTTTTTTTTTTTTTTTTCCCTCAGCAAAGAAAAAAGAATTATGGGCAACCAAATAAGTAAATAATTAAAGTTTTTCTTTTTTGGGTTGTGTGATTAGGGCAATACATTTTGGATGGCCGAATACATACTCGTTCACAAAGGCAATGGGAGAAATGGTTTTAGGGCACTACAAAGGAAATCTACCTCTAGTCATCGTACGTCCAACTATTATAACCAGTACTTATCAAGAACCATTCGCCGGATGGATTGAAGGTGTGAGGTACGTAACTCCTACCCCATCTTTGTCCAATTATCAAAGAAAGAAAGGTAGGTCGTCTACCAATTTCATTTTTTTGGTATTTTTTGTTAATTTCATTTTCAATTTCATTTTCATCAAAATAGCCATTGTTTTATAGCAGAACAATTAAACTGTCCATTTTGCCCATTTTGTTGGGGATAAATAAATACTCCCTCCGTCCCTTTTTAAGTGTTTTAACTTTCCATTTTGAGCTGTTCTTAAATAAGTGTGTGGTTTGAAAAGTTAATTGGTAAAAGTTTGTACAATTATCATTTTGCCATTTTGAAAAGTTAATGGGTAAAGAGTTAATAGGTAAAAGTAGAAGATAATTTTGGAAAGTAGAGATAAAACTTAATGTGAAAAGTGTAAAGTGAAGGAAAAAATTTGATGTGAAAGATGTAATGATGATGTTTCTTTAATACTGTAAGTTGGATTTATAAAGTAGCACATTTTAAAAGGGACGGAGAGAGTATCACAAAACAGCGAGGCTTTTTCTTATCAACTTGAATTTTGCCCCAACAATTTGTTGAATGGGGTCTACAAAATGAGCATTTTGAATTATCCAAGCGCGCCACAGTGGAAGTAATGATCATCAACAGTTCCTAGGATATGTGAACCAATGAGAAAAGATC
This sequence comes from Vaccinium myrtillus, assembly GCA_016920895.1. Lineage (NCBI taxonomy): Eukaryota > Viridiplantae > Streptophyta > Magnoliopsida > Ericales > Ericaceae > Vaccinium > Vaccinium myrtillus. Next base: position 11,776,477 of record CM029275.1, on the reverse strand, counting down.
TAGGGGATTTTTCTCATTGTCTATTGGCTTCAATTAGGCTCCGTTTGTTTGACCGTAAAATATTTTTCCCAAAAATGTTTTACCTAATTTTTATTGTTTGGTTGCGGAATTGGTTTGTAAAATATTTTTTCCCGGAAAATGAATTACCTCAAGCACGTGAAAACAACTTACGTTTCAGCCACACGTCGAACAGAAGCTTGTTTCCTATTTATCCACCTCTGTCTCGGATAGACAAATGGTCGATATATGTGAGTGAATGCATACCAAACATCCGAAAATAAAAGTAAAAAGTTTATTTTCAGCAAAAGTATTTTACGGGAAAAATATTTTAAAAAACATCGAAACAAACGGAGCCTTAATTTTCAGAGTTAAAGTTCAGGGATGAGTTTGTGCCACAAGGGTCAAACGTCGAAGTTTTTCATATATATTTTTTCCAAAAAGAAACAGTATTTGCTTGCTTTCTAAAGTTTCCATGTCGCAGAACCGTGGATGCCTTTGCCGTTGGAGTTGGAAAGGGAAAATTGAGATGCTTGCTATTTGACCCAGAGACAGTCGCTGACATGGTAATTTTTATTCCTACACATAAATGCACCGTAATGCTAAAAGGTGCATATTAATTAGACCCAGAAATAGACACACACACACACACACAAAAAAAAGTGTCTAATATGTGAACCCAAAAAACTATATAATTAAGTAATATAGTCTCACATTGCTGGCGGATTGAACATGTGATCACTTAATATAGTGTTGGAACCTCTAGACCCCCAAAAGAGGTTACATGTAACAGACATAAAATGTGACTGCATGTGAGGGAGATGTTAACTAATATAGTTTCACATTGTTTGGAGATGGAATGTGAGGGATCTCTTAATATATATCCATATTGGAACCTCTCTACTCATTGCCAATTGATTTTGAGTTGGAATCAACACACATTGAATGGCTGAGTAATTATTGTGTTTGAGGGGGTGTTCCACTAACAAAAAATTGTTTTTTCCAAACACCGAGACAGGTCATTCTCTCACAACACATCACATAAAAAACCGTGAAAAACTAGTTTTTTTTTTAAAACTGAGTTAGTGGAACACCCCCTGAATCTGCGTCCAAACATCTGTTTCCAAATTGTTTCCATAATTAGAGATAGTCCTCGTGCTTCTCGCGATACAACGTGCTCATTCTCAAACTTTGAAACTAATTTGTCAAGCTGACATCTCAAGAAAATATGAGATATCTAAGACATAAGGAGTAAAGTCCTTCCTCTAATCAACATTGTTAAAACATCTAACTCAAAACTAATTGGCAACAAGTGGAGAAGCTGCACAGACACATATACTAACTTTGGAGGTTATAATTAACCAATGGGGGACAAGTTCTAACACTTTCTTGCACATACGACCCCTGATCCGCACGTAGAGAGATAAACAATAATCAAACACAAACGACAATTATCAACGATCAATGCCAAACTATGGGGAACTAACCATAACAATATAAACTCTAGTTCAAAAGCCTCCAAAAACCTAACTATGATACCATATTATTTGAGAGATAGAGAAAACAGAAAAAGTGTATAGGGTGTTAATTAACCCTAACACAAACAACTCTTACTTATATTACCATTCAACTTGTTACAAGACATGACAAACCAATGTGGGACTAATACTATTCTAACAATATTTAAAACAATCCATGTCAGTTAAGAAGTTTACGAAGCGTGATAAAAGGAACGAAAAACATGAGAATAGACTCAAAACATAGCGAAGTGCCGAAGTTAGTTTGAGAAATATTTCAATCTTAAGAAACAAATTGTGGCAAGCCTTCTCTATTCTTTTATGCCAAGGTTTTTTTTTTTATATTGTGTGTCTGACTATAATTGATCGTTTTTCTATTTTCAGATACCAGGAGATATGGTGGTGAATTCTATGTTGGTGGCGATAGCGGTGAATGCAAATCAATATCGGCAAATCATGATTTACCATGTGGGGTCCTCTCTTAGGAATCCTATAAGATACCCAAGTATACAATTATATGCATTTCGTTACTTCACCAAGAATTCATGGATCGATCGAAGGAGTGGAAACCCAGTCAAAGTTCACAAGTTGAGAGTGTTTAGCAATATGGCTAGCTATCAGAAGTACGTGACTATTCATTACTTGATGCCACTGAAGGTACTAGTATTCTTCTTCTTCTTCTTATTTTTTTTTTTCTTAGCAAAAGAAAATTCATTAATCATTGAAACACATTACAACGATTAAAAGGACCCAAGACAAAACGGCATCACATCGGACCCGAACATCTCAACAAAGTTGGCACCCCCAAACACGACAATCATATGCTAACCAAGGGCCCAAGGGAATTAACCAAAAGCTAAGTTGGTAAGGAACCAACCAAAGCCAGAATACAAACAAATATCAACTAAAGACTCTACCATGATATCATCATTTGATCTCATAAAAACAAAAAACATTACTGCTCAGAAAACATGACTTCAAAAGAAAGTCTCCAAACCATGATGATCAATCTTCAATTTATCTGCACTCCAAATGTTGAACTTCTCTTCTAGTATCACCCTCGTCGATCACTCATGCTAGACATAACTAGTGGCAGACGGAAGGGGGTGCCGGCCGGGAGGCGTCCGGGACGTTGCACAACTCTACATATTCTCTTTTAATTGCAATAGTTTCCAGGTTAAGTTTGAAAAATTCATTGTATCAGATTTGCCCTTGTGTGGGAAGGTCAGCATTCAGAAGAATGTTGACCTATATGTTGACCTAAGTCAACGTTGACAACCACTCACATAGTGACAAGCGTCACCCAAGGTAGTGCGACACGTGGCTAAGGCGCATGGGTCAGCCATGCAAGCGGGTTATCCCGCAAGTGTGCCACTAGCGCAGAACCCCCTAATAAGAGCCCAGCACTCACTCTATTAAGGCCCAGTAAGGGCATTCACATATAGTCATGAGCCATCCGAATATGGAGAAAAGCCCATGAGCGATACAATTAGTGCAGCCCAGAGACATGCATGGGCAAGAATGCAGGAAACTAGTTATTAGTATTTGGCCCAGGCGAACACCTGCTCCAGTCTAAGGCAAGACCTGAGGGGTCCTTTGAGGCTTAGCTGCGGTACAGGCACGAGCGAACAGGTTGTGACCTTGGCCATACTGGAATGGAAGGGAATTTAGTGGCTACAAAAGAAGAAGAGGTTCTTTGCGTGAGGGTGGAGTACCGTGCTCGCGAGTAGCTGTTGGGGTCAGCCCCGTGGTGGGTGACGTCACATGTGCGGTCAAGGTTTATGGAAAGTACATGTGTCCTCATATTATAGAGAGACATCTTGGCGCCTAATCATTGTTCCAGTGTGCCTATAAATATGAGACATTCCCTTCACAATTCCTAGAGGTGATTAGATTGACAGAGTGTGTCATGCTAGAAAGAGAAAATAGACATTCGGTGAGGAGAACATTCTCTCTAGTGATATGTCCCTATTCTCTCTAGATCATTTGGGTACTCCATGGATTAGCCTAAGAGCTTCACTGCCTTAGCCTTCTCTGTACACACCTTCTCTCTTCTTCACCATTTTTTTCTAGAACACTCCATTCCCTTCATTTTCTACAATTGATTATTCTTACCTCTCCAACTCATCATATTATTCTTCTTGAGTATTGACTTAATCAAGAATCTCTCTTACACCTTGCAAGACCGATGAATAAGAAATTCTTACAATAAACATATACGTGGAAAAAACTTCCTACAATTTTAGCTTATCAATAATTTTTTGGTCGACCGTGTAAACTAAAATAATGGTTACGTATATATACAAGTACTTGGATCTACCAAGTAGCTGTATATATATAAACATAAAATTTGATTTTTGTTATCAATGTGGAAATACACTGGTTTAGGTCCCCACCATGTACAAATTGTGCATCCTGGGTTTCAACTTTAGAAAACAAACTAATAACAAACACAAATTGAACTTTGGAAAAATGGTCAAATTTGAAAAAACGTTTGGATCGAGAACTGTAGATGTTGAGTGAATGCCCACCCCTAAGCACAATGCCTGCAGGTGAGTATCCAATTTTTGTGCAATTATTTGGCGTTACCTAACAATTTAAATTAACATTGTCCCGCTGCTGAAACTATGATGTACTAAAGGTCATATTTATTTTGTGATTAGGTTATGAAATTACTGAATGTGGCACTCTGTCATTACCTACAAGGAACGTATATCGCCCAGGAACGAAAGATCAAATTTCTGTTGCGATTAGTGGAACTTTACATGCCATACTTGTTTTCCAAAGGAATGTAAGTACCTTTTCCTTCAATGCAAATTCTTTCTTTTTGAGTTTCCCGTTTGTCCCCAACTCTCATTTGCTAAAAGCACCAAGGTGATTTTAGCAAATTACTTTTAGCAAAAGAAGTATATGAGAGAAAATTAGATTTTACAGCAACTTTTTAGCTTTTAACTAATGGGAAACAAAAGTGATTTTAGCAACCAAGCTAAACTCAACTTTTATGGGAAAACTCATTTTAACAAATGAGAAACAATGCCTTGATCTAATGAGTCTCGGATCCTAAATTTATCGGAGGAAAAAAATAAAAAGAAAATAAACAAAAAGAGATATATAAATGAAGTTGCTTTTTGATGTTTGTTATTCACTTAGATATATAACAAAGAAATTACGGACATAGGATTGACAAAGAAATTGTGGATGAATCATTGTTTGATAATGTCAATTTTCCAAATTTTCTAGACATTAAACAATAAAAAATGAATTTTACTTCTTTTCCGTTAGATTTTCCTTGTCTATTTGTTCATTATATCTATGAATCGAAGGTCTCGTAATACTTGTAAACATATACCTCTTGGCAATAAATTTTGTTACCTACAGTTTTGATGATGGCAACACTGAAAAGTTGCGAATGGAAGCGAGAGAAGCTGGTGGCGAAGAAGGAGTGTTTAATTTCGATCCAAAGATCATTGACTGGGAAGAATACTTCATGAATATTCACTTTCCTGGAGTTGTCAAATACCTCTTCTAATTTTACACCAAAAAAACAGATTTCATAGAGAGAGTCTATGAAACAGCATGTTGTATTTTACATGAAAAAAACAGATTTCATGAATATTCACTTTCCTGCAGTCGCGTTGGTATTAGTGTGTTTGTCTTGGTGGGATTATTTGATGTGTAATAAGAAGGTACGTCGTATATATGTCCCTTGCTTTGTATTATTGCTGGTTTCTTTCAATAAAATTTTGGATTACCAAACATGCAGTCACATTTTTTTAAATTGAGTGCTCATTTTATGTATACATGCATGTAACCAAACCAAACCGAGCCTTATGTCCCAATTACTTGGGATCGGCTACATAAATCTTTTTTCTCCAATGAGCTCTGTCAAGGGCTACTTGTTCACTCAAACCCATTATACTTATATCTTTGTGCACAACCACATCTAAAGTCAATTTAAGTCTTCCCATCCCCCTAGCGCTACTACCCAAAGCTATTATATCCGCTCTCTTAACTACTGCATCTATAGATCTGCGGTAGACATACCCAAACCATTTTGCCTATTTTCCCTCAATTTTTCCTCTATAGGCCTACCATCTCACGAAGCATTTCTGAAAAATCAAGGTTCCCTAAAAATCCGTAAAAACCCTAACAGTATAAATGCAAGTCACTAGTTAATACTACCAGCAGAAATTCACGCAATTGGGTCTTGGTAACCTCTGTCTATTACGTAGAGGATATATATATATATAGTATCCACTTCTAGTCCGGGATCCGGACCTCCGGACCTCATTGATCCGAGCTTTGTTTTGACGATCCGAAAATACAGTTTTTGCGAAAAAAATGCTTGGATCAAGCACTTCCCGGTATTTTTTTTTGAAGATTTTCCGTGTGGACCCTAGAAAACACCTTCTGAACACATTGGACGGCTCGGATTTTCAAAAAAAAATTTGCAACACAAAAAAAATCACTTTTTTCTTAAATCCGGGAGGAGTGGATAAGAAGCTCACATTATATATATATATATATAGAATTTCCATCCTATCAGGACCCCCGGATCTGATAAAATCCGGACCAATCAATCTCTGCCGTTGGATCTAATCCAACGGCTGTGGAATAAAAATGGGATTCGCGGGTCGTGCAACGGGTAAAATGCTACCGGGTATCATTAAACGGGTCAACTACTTATATTACAGATCCGGACCAATCCCCACTCATTTCACGTCAAACAGAGAGAGGAGAGAGAGAGGCGATCGAGGGAGAAGACCAGATCTCGGTGAACTCCCAACAAAGCCGAAGCCCTAGCTCGACGAGGAAGAAGACCAGATCTAGGTACGGATCCAACGAATCGACTCCAACTTTCAGAGAGAGATAGGTGGTTCGACGGGGAAGAAAACCCTAACTTTTTCAAGTCTCAGGTCTTAGCCGAGGAAGAAGAAGAACGCACGACGCACGCGTGTCCATCTTTTGAGGTCTTTCTCTCTCTTTCTCTCTCTCTCTCTCTCTCTCTCTCTCTCTCTCTCTCTCTCTCTCTCTCTCTCTCTCTCTCTCTTCTCTCTGTGTTCGTAATTTTTGAAATTTGAAATTTTGAAATTTCGAAAATTTGTTCAAAAACCAAAATCCTCTTATCCCTGTTTTTTGGAAGTTTGGAAACTTAGTTTTGAAATTTTGTGCAACTGTGTTTCTGTATTTTAAAAAAACCCTAGATCTGTTGAAAAAATTAGGGTTTCAAAAAAACCCGAAATTAGGGTTTCAAAATCACTACAGTATTGTTCGTGTCTGTGTGAGTGTGGTTCGATTTGATTTATGTATTGCTCTAATTTATGTAGTTGGAGTTATGATTCAATGTTTATAAGTCTGACCCATACCAATTTTCTAACAAGTTTGTGCCTCACTGCCTTGACATGGTAGATATCGATATTTTGGTATTAAAGAAACATATGGTAGTGGTGTTGTGCCTTATCCTGTTGCCAGCGGACTCAGTCATGTTTTGGTTTGACAAAAGTTGTTACAATCACTGAGTTTGGGGATTATGAGTTCTTACAATCGTGCCTATGTTGTTTCATTTTCTGCACATTTTGTTTCATTTACTACTGTGTCCCGGAGGATGATGCAGACTGGTTATTACTGGTTGTCACTATACTCCTTCAAATACACAGTTAGCTAATTTAAGATAGCCAATTTTCTAAAGTTACATGGATTTGGGATAGCAGATTGTGGTTGCATGATTGTAGGAAGCTATGCCGTCGTCCTCCTCCGCCTCTTCCACCTTCCAGATTGAATACCCGACTTGCCATTGTGGGAAGCCCTCCCCAATGAGGAAGTCGAAGACTAAAGAAAATCCAGGAAGGAGATTCTTAGGCTGTGGGGACTATGAGGTAAAAAATAGAGTATGTAATATATGAATGGTAGACCATGTAAAAATAAAAATTTGCTTTGTAATTTGATTCTTATGGTTTGACAGAAAGGGAAAAAAAATTGTGATTACTTCTATTGGATTGACCCAGACTTTAAAGACAAAGAAAAGGAGGACAAAATTGAAGCTTTACAAAGTGAAAAACGTGCTCTGCATTTGAAGTGTCAAGAAATGGAAAATGTCATCCAAGAACTAGTGAAGGAGAACAAGAACCTGAAGAAGAAGTTGATAGCAGTACAAGGTGTAGTGGTCAGCTACAAATGGAAGTGCTTGTTTCTTGTATGTGCATGCTTGATGTTGTGGTTAACAAGGAAGACTGTAACTGTACTTCATGGCAATTACCTGCCATGAAGTTGTAATTGTAATATTTTTAAGTGGAACGAATTAAGGTGGTACTTGATGCTTCATCATTAGATCATGCAACATATTAAGTAATTTTTTACTGATACTTTGACTTGGATTTTCAACCATGGCATGACCTTGTTTACTTTTTGCTTACGATAGGTGTTCAAATTTGTTCAGAATTCCTAATTAGCTGAGGGGTTATTCCAATTATGACATTGAATATGAATTTCAGCTACTAAAATAGTACCCAATCATGTTTTCTTCTAATCCAGTGCACTAATTCCAAGTCTTACTAGTTTGTCTAAATTGGTAGTGCATAGGTAAAGCTCTATTCTACCCCTCCCAGTTTTACCTCGTCTCAAAGTTATTTTGGGTGGACTTTGGTTTTTAAATATGTGGCAGATTAATTAACGAAAGGTGGGGTTTGTTTAGTGTTGTGATTGTTTTGTTCTCTTTTTAATTTGCTTGTCCTGCCACATTCCTTTATGGTTTGTCTCAGCTAACTGGCTAAGATAATGCACTTCAAAAACTGGTAAAAGCCATTTTTGTTTCTCATGCGAGAGGAAAACAAGATGTAGGAAAGACGAATTACGGCAATCCAGTGACCAAACTTAAACTGCATCCATGTGCTTGTCCAGAACAAGTGGGAACAAAAATCTCACTTGCGGCTTGTTGAGATTACAGAAGCCACTCATTCTAGTGAAACAAATCCAATGACGAAATATAGATCACTAAAAATAGTCAATCCCAACATATAAGTTCAAACCAAATATTTCAGTACAACATGAAAACTAAAAACAAGGAATTCCAGTGCACTAAATTCCAAAGCAAGCTTTTCCAATTCAATGGCAGTAAACAAGGAAATCCAGTGCAATGACAGTGCAAAATCCCAGATCCAGCGAGCAGGCATTTCCAGTGGAATGGCAGTGCAATCTCAAATCCAACTTCTGCATTCGCACAAACAATCACAATAAACAACTTCTCCACCAAAGTGCCATAGGCATCACAGTGAACAACAGAAAACAGCAAGGTAATCAATAAGCAGAGTGTCCATTAACAGAATAGAGTGACCAAATCCAGTTGACTGCGAACATAATCCAGTGAGCAAAGACAAACTTATGCAGGAGTTCAAACAACAAGGTAACCATTTTGTATTTTCTAAAGAAGCCATCAATGGTAATGAACTAACAGAAACATCTTAATTAAAATTAGAAATGCAAGCTCACAATCATCATTGTAGTCCATGCTTTCGTCGTCCTCGTCCTCGTCCTCGTCATTTAACCTAACACTTTGCGAAGACCTACGGGAAAGAAGAAAAAAGTACAATTTTATGAAATCTTATATAAAATTGATGTAAATTATAAATGCATGCATACACTTACATGGCTAGAAGTTTGGGACAATTTCTTTTGTCATGCGAAGCTCCTACTTCCCCGCAACCATTACAACGCCTCTTCTTTTTGTTGACACTCTTCTCTTTTCCTCCCTTTAGTCTTTTACCACTACCCTTTGTCCTAGCAACATGGGGTTCTTTCAAACTACAATCTTCGCTTTCAAGACGAACAACCACTTCAATAACACTCTGTTCGGCTTCTTCCCCCCTACTTATCTTCAGGGCTGCAAGCTTCTTTTCAGCAAAGTCCAACGCTTCATTGTAAATTTCAGTTCCCTCTTCAGTTAATACGGCATCATCAATTACATTCGAAGAACGAAGGAAAAGCTTACCTCGCCTCATTAACACAGAAGTGTCACATATTTCCTTACTCCCCCCACCAAAGTCGTGTCTAACTCTACCAGCTTTTGCAGATTGCGTCCACCTCCTCAACATGTAAGTATTAGGTAGTTTCCTAATATGCACGAAATTGAAGTAGGCCAATATGTGCCGACACGGAATCCCCCCAGTTTGAAACATTTTACAACTGCAAGTAACATAGTGTGACGACTTATCTACCGACACCTCGCGACCCTTTGGAGCATCCTCTACATCCCTCTTAACATTGTACAACCTTCGATGTTCATCCTCAAATGTGAAAGTTACCTCATATGCCCCGAGTTGAAAGAGTTCATCTTGAAACTTGTAAAACATTTTACGTGTATAAATTTGACTCATTGTCTCCTCCATACCCCACATTGTTTTCAAGATTGGCTTCTCATTGATATCCTTGTGATCCAAATCTAATTCGTTATGACGTATGGTGGCAAGTGCCCTCTTATACCGCGTGACAAAATCCCACAATGAATTATGTGGAGATAGATACCTCTTGAAGAAAGCATGGGAAATCTCTGCCCTTTGGCTGCTAGTCATGTCGGCGGAAAACATATGGTTCATGTAAGCCGGAACCCATCTCTCCCGAATATTGTACATGCCATTTAACCATTCATTGGAAGTCAATTTAGCTTTCTCCACTACTTGTATCCATCTTTCGTCAAACTCTCGTGGGGTCTCGGATTTCCATATGCAACTTTTGAAGTCATCGTAATGTTCTTTATAACTTATTGCACCTATTTTTTCAGAAAATTTGTTGACAATGTGCCATAGGCAATACCTATGATGAGTGTTTGGAAGAGTAGAAGCAATTGCCTTTGTCATCGCAGGATCTTGATCGGTAATGATCATTTCGGGGGGGCCTGCTGGCATTGCTTTCAACCATTGCTGGAAAAGCCACTCAAAAGAAGTAGTGAGCTCATCATGTAAAAAGGCACAACCGAAGAGAGTTGTCTGCCCGTGGTGATTAACCCCTAGCAAAGGTGCAAACATCATTTCATATCGGTTTGTCTTGTAAGTGGTGTCAAACACCACCACGTCCCCGAAATACTGGTATGACTTTCTACACGTGGCATCTGCCCAGAAACAGTGCGTCAAATGTCCCTCATCATCATCCTTAATCGCATATGAAAAATCCGGATTCTTTTTTTGTTCCACCTTAAAATACTCTAACAACATGTTGGCGTCTTGTCCCAATAACGCTTTCCCCCTATCCCTTTCAGCGTTATAAAGGTCCTGTTGTGAACATCCAACATTTTCAAGACCCCCGGATTGGACCGCTAAAATACTCATTTGTTGGCATGTTGGCACATTTGCAGCGGATAATTGTTGTGTTAAAGCCTTCTTGGCTTTGGAAACGTCCCGGTGAGAATGCAACAAATGCACTCTCTTTGGCGTTGTAAGAGGGTGGTTATGACCCTCGAAAAATTGGGAGACAACAAACCCCGGATTTGCCTTGTCTTTCACAACGGCTAGTTTTGCACCACAACCCTCTCTAGTAAGCCCCCGTCTCCGTGTACTAGGTTCAGAATTGTTTGCCTTAGTTTTTCTCACACCTTCTTTGTAACAACAATACTCCTTCCTAGTGATTTGATTATCCCTACTCTTCTTGCTAGAGTTAATTCGCGTCCCAAATCCAGATTCTCTAGCATAATTGTTGTAGAAGGTTAGAACCTCGTCTAAATTGTGAAAATGTTGTCCAATTTTCGGTATCAAGTCACTTTTAACTTGAGGAGTGTATAGTTGTTGGGAAGAATTAGCAGATGATTGACACATTGTTTGACATGGTTCCGGTGAGCATATTTCTGTGTCATCTATTGGACACTCCATTCTAGAAAGAAAAAAACAAGGTAACTGTATAAATAAGTCAATAAATGCAACATCAAAGACAAATAAAGTGTCAACATTATAGATGTAAACCACATATGGAGCTCTAACTATGTAAACCACAAGGTAACTATGTAATGCAAGCCAATATACAAAGTACAATTAGGCAGGTTATTGGCCAATATACAAAGTACAATTAGGCACTTGGAGCTGTATACATGATATAGAACTTCATTTTTTTAAACAACATACAGAACCATCCTAATTTGTACCCTATATATTAGGACTACAGTAAAGTAAAACAAACGTGTGGTGTTACAGTCAAAAAATTTACAGCATGTATTTGCAATCTACAATAACAGGATGCAATTCAGTCCAAACCAACAACATGAACAGAGACTAGGAACTAACACCGAAAGGGAGATTTAATTTGGGTTTTTGAAAAATTTCGACATTTTTCAAAAAAATTCATACATCTACGGGTTTTTTTTGAAGTAGATAAACAGACAACATTAGAGATGCAAAATCAATCGAGAGATAGAGAGAGAGAGAGAGAGACCTGCTTGAGTTGTTCGGTGGTCGTCGTGGGTGGTGTGGTGGTTCGGTTACAAACTAGGGTTTCCACCTGAAACAAGAAACAATCAGGATTCTGCACAATAATCGAAAAACACACACACACACATATATATATATATATATAGAAAGAGAGAGAGAGCTGGTGAATCACGATCTGCGGTTTCAGTTTCAAAACCTAGGGTTTTTGAAAACGTACACTCGATTTGGAGATACAGAGAGAGAGGGAGAGGGAGAGGGAGAGGGAGAGGTAGAGGAGAGACCTGAAGACTTCGTCGTCTTCGTCGCGAGACCTTTCTCCTTTCTCTGGAAATCGCCCTCACCGAGATCTGGTCTTCTCCCTCGATCGCCTTTCTCTCTCCTCTCTCTGTTTGACGTGAAATGAGTGGGGATTGGTCCGGATCTGTAATATAAGTAGTTGACCCGTTTAATGATACCCGGTAGCATTTTACCCGTTGCACGACCCGTGAATCCCATTTTTATTCCACAGCCGTTGGATTAGATCCAACGGCAGAGATTGATTGGTCCGGATTTTATCAGATCCAGGGGTCCTGATAGGATGGAAATTCTATATATATATATATATATATATATATATATATGTGTGTGTGTGTGTGTGGGGCTAGATCTATGAACACTTATTTTGCACTCCTCATTTGACACCCCATCTCAACCCTTGAAACTAAGGGCTAAGATTAGAAAAAAAAACCCTCCCAAGCTCACGTGCCCTCCTCCTCTCTCCTCCCTTAGAGCAACTCCAGCCTTGACTCTTTTTTTTCCTCAAATTTGATCAAAAAATTGAGTAAAAGCTCACTTTGATATCATCCACTCCAGTGGTAAACTCAAATTTTACTCAAAATCTGTTGTTCCGACCTACCAAAACCCTAGAAGTGTTCCACGACCACCAGCAAAACCCTAGACGTTGCTGCAGCTCCGACCGACCAAAACCCAAGGAAGTGTTTCCCGACCACCAGCAAAACCCTAGACGTTGCTGAAGTTCTAACCGACGAAAACCCTAGATCGATCTGTGTTCTGATAACAAATCACGTCCATTGCGACGACGACGGTGGTAGTGGAAGGCTGACGACGACGGCGGCGGAGGAGTTCCGGCTACAGGCACCACCACCAACACGACTTCACGGCCACTGCGACAAGCATCACGACCGTCAACCACCCAGAAGGAGCCGTTGGAAATTTGGTTAAAGGTTTGGGTCTCCCTTGATTTGGGGAAAAATCAGAGTAAATCTCAATTTGATATGGGTTTGGTTCAAAGACTGGAGGTGATTTTTGGGTGTTTTTACTCATATTTCAAATCTGATTCTGAGTTTGAGTAAGGGCTGCAGTTGCTCTTAGTAAAAGTGTAAAACAAACTCAAATGTTCGACCGACTATGCTCTACCCCACGCGTCGCTGCTGCTTCTGTATGAAGATCTGAGGGGTGGTGGGCCCGTGGAGTCGGCGAACTGATGAAGATCCACGAGTGTTCTGATTTCGCCGTCGATCCGATATAGGATATCCTATATAATGACAAAAAATTCGAATGTTGATACACATTTTACGGATATCAATATATTTTCAAGGATATCAATATATTTTCAAGATATTTTCAAGGATATCAAGATATTTTCAAGGACATCAATACACTTTTCTCGAATATTAATATACTTTATATACATTATTCTCCGCTCTAAAAGTTGAAGTTAGCATTTTCCATTTTTTTTTTTTTTTTCCCTGAACATCATAGTAATAAAACCTCCGGGGAAAAGGAAAAAAAACAGCGGTTCAGGCGCCAAATCGCCTTATCTTCGTCCTCTATTTTCTGCGCTCCCTTTTATCTACATCAAATCAAACTCCACTTCAATGGCAGCTACAATTCACCATGCCTTCTCCAGTCTCAGCGCCATCAAATTCCGACGCACCAAACCCCGGACCGGTCCCGAGTGGCGTAGAGTCGGGGCGGCGAGACCGGTCCGCTGCCAAGTCGCCGTCGGCGAGAACCGGCGGGTCAGGGTTCAGAACGGGGACGATTCGATCGAGATTTGCAGAGTCTTGAACGGGATGTGGCAGACGAGTGGCGGGTGGGGAAGAATCGACCGAGACGACGCCGTCGAGGCCATGCTCCGATACGCCGACGCCGGCCTTTCTACCTTCGACATGGCCGATCACTGTAACTCAACCCTCCCTCCCTCCCTCCCTCCCCCTCTCTCACTGTAATTGTTTTATTGTTTGGCGCTTACTGAGTGGACTGTGTTTGCATTTTCCTGCTGTTGGCTGTGACTCTATCTCACTTACTTTTCATTTTTAGCAATGAATGTAGTTATTTCAATTTGTGTTTGTTTGAAGAATGTGAATTTAAGTAGAGTGAGAGGAGAGTTCTAAAGAGAGAAGTGAGAAAGAGAGAAGTGGGCGGTGGCACCTCCCCAAGCTTTCTCCTGGCGGCCGATCCATACCCCCTTCCCCTCCGCACTCCTTCCACCCGCCTACCCGACCTTCCTTCCGACTCGCCAATCTTCTCTATGGCTACACTTCTTTGGCTTTCGGAGACTCCCCGTGGCGGACAATCCTCTCCGTTTCGATATGAGTGACCATGCCCGATTTTTGGACCGGGGAGTCGGATCTGGGGTTTCCAAATCCGGACTCCTGACGACATTGGCGGTGGCAACGGTGGGTGACAGGCTGACAGCTCCACAACTTGCTTCGGCGCTCTTTATTTTCCTACACTATTTTGTATTTTTCTTTGTTTTTTTGTTGTTAGTTAACTTAGTTTTGTAAGTGGTTTTGGCCAGCCGTTAGTTTTGTAGGCGGTTTTGCGGCCGATAGTTTTGTAGGTTTTGGCCGGCAGTTTCGCGGCTGTGGTTTTGTTTGCCGGTTTTGGCCAGTGATTTTTTTATGCTTCCTTACAATTGACACGTGTTGCATAAATATTTTTTTTTTTTCTTTACTTTATGTATTTTTGTTTGTACACACAAAATGACAAAACTAGTGGAGCTGAATTTTTGAGGTGCATAAAAAATCATAATCTAATTGCAACACATGGTAGAGAGCTGGGACATCAAAGCAGATAGGATGAAAAGCACTAATAAAATTGAGATTTCATCTTTCATGCTCTTTAGCCAAAGCACATGCAATTAATTACATTCTAGCGCTCTCTCTCTCTCTCTCTCTCCATATTCTAGGAATGGCAGAGCTCTTAAACTACTCCTTCAGCAAATTCCCGTTCAATTCAATCAAAACAAGTTCCAACAGAGTCCCTGAGATGAGGAAACTTTCTTTAAGACCAATCCAATGTGTGGCAACTGAAGATGAGCGGCGTGTTGTAGTTAAGAATGGGAAAGATTCATTGGATATTTGCAGGGTTGTTAATGGAATGTGGCAGACTAGTGGTGGGTGGGGAAGAATTGAACGAGATAGTGCGGTTGATGCGATGCTTAAATATGCTGATTGTGGGCTAGCTACATTTGATATGGCTGATATTTGTAAGACACCCTTGAGGGAAAAAAAAATTGATATATATATTGTCAGCTTTGCTACGCAGGTTTGATTATCAAAAAAAGATTCTGCTAGACAGGCTTGATTGCTTGGTTAATTTCAAAGATAAATGTGATTGTAATGCCCCATGTAGGCCACTAACCCAATAACTTGTTGGATCCTAACTGCTTGTAAGATGCTTAAGAGAAACTGAGAAAGTTCTTAATGGTAGTTTACATGGTTGTTTATATATAGCCAAGATCACCTACCTAGACTTTCGATGTGGGTCGTGCTCTTACCGAGGTTGTGGCATATCTCTGACTAGTTGTGTTGTTTTGATGGATATGCCACCAACTTCTATTTCTGGACTTTTCTTGCATTAGTCTATATCTGAGATCTGTCTTTTGAATCTTCAACAAACAACTTTTGAACCTTTACCACACATCATTCTTATATTTTAGTGCATTATTATGCAAAATTGTATTTATTCAATGATATTGACAAATTGTGGGAAAGAACCTATGAGGCTATGACTAATCTTTAGCGGGCTTTTTATAATTTTGTTGACTTCACAGATGGACCTGCCGAAGATCTTTATGGCATCTTCATTAATCGAGTTCGTCGCGAGCGTCCACCAGAGTTCTTGGAGACTGTCAAAGGGTGAGTTACAACCCTAATTAATTTGATGTTAAACTGGTTTTTTGATTCTCTATACTGTTGAATGGGTCTGTTGCATAGAACCAATTTCATGTTCATCTTAGCATACATGTAGGATCAAGATTATAACTCTACTAAGGAGAGCATATAACGAATTGTTGAGGCATCACTGTATTAGTTGGATTTTGCCCCAATCATCACACATTGTATTTTGTTCTGCAGTCTTACCAAATGGGTTCCACCACCAGTTAAGATGACAAGTACTTATGTCCGTGGGAACATCAATGTCTCACGAAAGAGAATGGACGTTGAAGCCTTGGACATGCTTCAGTTCCACTGGTATTGGGATTCTCCTCGCTCTAATGTTTGTAAACTTTACACACATTCGCTCACTTGCGCTGTCCCCCCTCAGCATGCCCTAGCCCCAGGCCTTTTAGTTCAATCTCTAATTGGCTTTTGAACTATCTAGTTGAATGGACTCCATCCTCTTAGAAAGAACCATTCCATAATGGGGAAAAGAGAAATATTTTATGTTATAATTTTTGTTTGATGTGTTACTAGTGTTGTAAAGATTGTGTCAATTGTATCTGCTTCCTTCGACGTGGAAAGGAAGCTGCTCTTCATTGCTGTGACTTGTGAGAGTTTGAATTTGTTTAATGTGGCAATAGTCAATACAGCTCTGTACCAAAACTAGGAGTAGGTCCTTGGTAATTGTACCGTCTTCTCCATATCTTGGATTTTCAATGAAATGCAGCTTTGATAGTAGGTGCCAGATGGAGTAATTTTTTGTTCAATTTTCTTTACTCCACTTCAAATCTTGATTATATCTACTAGATCAGTGAGCTGAACGAGTTCTTTATAATTTTGTATGACTAATTCGTTATGTAATGGGACTATTTCAACACAATTGAAATTTGAGATAATTAAAATTCATCCTTTCATGAATCTGTGTTCAGATGGTAATGATTAATGAGGTATCCATCTCAAGCCATTGGGGCCTTGAGCTAAATGCTTTGGTCGCTGAAGAGAATTCCTTTCGACTCTGAGCTCTTATCTTGGCTAAATCGTATTATGTCAAGTATCCATACTTATTTGAACAAAATTGTGTGGTTTCCTTGCTGACTTCCGTAGCTTCGACTCGAAACAGGTGGGATTACGCTAATACTGGCTATATTGATGCTCTGAAACACCTTGCAGATCTCAAAGAAGAAGGTTGCTTTTATTTCATGTACTTTCCATTTGCTTGAGGTAGCCCAAATTGCTTGATTAGACTAGATTACTTCAGTGGTGGGCATGCAGGTAAGATCAAGACTGTTGCTTTGACTAACTTCGATACGGAGAGGTTGCAAATAATCTTGGAGAATGGGATTCCAGTTGTTAGTAATCAGGTAATTAGACAACATTTAGTTGTAAATTTTGTACATATCCACGCGTAGCTGTGTTTGATCCTTTTGTGGATGGAAGTTCTCCGCTGGTATCTTGTTATGGGTTTCTTTCCTTCCTAGTGTAATTATATCCCTCCATGATTCCAAACATAGCCCTAGCATACTCAGTTGGTGGGGAATGTCTGTTCGTTTTTCAGGTGCAACATTCCCTTGTTGACATGCGTCCACAACAGAAAATGGCAGAACTGTGTCAGCTTACAGGAGTAAAACTTATAACGTCTCTCTCTCTCTCTCTCTCTCTCTCTCTCTCTCTCGCGTGTGTGTTTTTGTGTGAACGAGTGTTGTTGTTTCTATATGCATGCTCACATAAGTGTGTGATTACATATTTGAGTGCTTGATATCCTAGTTAGTCAATTACCATGGCTCCATATACGACATTCTTTATTGTTGTTTCTATTGAAATGAAATAAAATCCATTCCAGTTCCCATATTATAGCTATTAATGGGCATCTTTTGAATACTATATTTGATTATGACCATTCCAAGAAGTTTTTTACATCCCATGCTCATTGGCTTTCACCTTAAAGAAAAAACAAACTTACTAAACGAGTGTCAGAGGTATACAGTTTTATGTTCAAAAGTGGGGAGACATTGTACAGCCTCTTGTATACAGCACATGTTGGTCTAAACTGTATTGATTAGGCTGATTTTATTGTTTGACGCCCCTCTAATATGCAGGTATGGAACAGTAATGGGTGGATTATTATCGGAGAAGTTCCTTGACACCAACTTAGCTATTCCTTTTGCTGGTCCTCCTTTAAACACTCCTTCCCTTCAGAAATACAAAAGGGTATGGCTTCCAAATGCAATGACAGTCTTGGATTCATGAGCAAGATATTGTTTGTTTTGTGAAGAAGGAATATGAGGGACTTGTGCATTAAAAATCTGTCAGGAAGTCGATTTCAAGATATATCTGTGTATATATAATACTGGGTGGAAGTTGCACAAGAATGAGGTTTGAGGGTTAAACCAAATTGCGGTCCTGAAGAAAGAACAGAAAATAAAGGGCCCTCATCTCTACTATTTATCTAACATCCGCCGTTGTTCGAGAATCCTCCAAAATAATCAACTATTTCAGGATCAGTTTGGGGGAATGATTCTCAAAACGTTAGACCTCTTTGCAGCATCATTAGGTTGTATACGACTCGGTCACAAAATATTTTTAAAATCCTAGCATGGTGTTTATAGTAAGCAAGGAAGTGCTATAGATAAAGTCAATTTTCTTGTTAGTATGCAGTAGTCACAAGTGGTAGTAATTTACTTGTTTATTGACTTGTACATTTTGTGAAATTGACTATATCTATGTGCATGAAGATGGTTGATGCTTGGGGAGGATGGAATCTCTTCCAAACTTTGCTTCAAACCCTAAAAAAAGTAGCTACCAAACATGGTGTTTCTATACCAACTGTTGCCGTGAAATACATTTTAGACCAGGTAAGTCCATTCCCCTGCTAGATTCAATGTTTCGATTTTCAAAATCCTATCAATCCTCAAATTTTTTGCTTCTCTTCGTAACTTGTCATCATGCTTTGGTGGGAATTGCAGCCGGCAGTGGCAGGGTCAATGGTAGGCGTTAGGCTTGGCCTGTCGGAGCACATCAAAGACGCAAATGCAGTGTTTTCACTTGTGCTCGACGAGGAAGATGTAGACAGCATACGAGAAGTACAGAAGAAGGGGAAAGATCTGATGAGAATAATTGGGGACTGTGGAGATGAATACAGACGTGCGTGATTTCCTCTCTTGCATCGTTTTGTCACTCCTTTTTGTTAGTAAACTGAAAAGCGTTGTATAAGTTTACCCCAAAATTTCAGCGGAAGAAGTGCTAAGAGTATAGGTGGTGTTAGTGAACGCTATATAGCTGTAGGGGTAAGCCCAGCAAGCCTCCGGGCTTGGGCAACCCCCGGGCTGGGGCAACCAAAAAAAAAAATCTCAGGTTATTTATAAATTTTAAAAATCATCTTGGCTGCGTGGTAAATCCGTCCTTGATGTGCGTTGCTCGAGTTCGAGTCACTGATACCGCATATCTACTTTTGCCTTTTGAGCCTTCCTTTCCCTTTTATTTATTTACCTCTGTTTGATATCTATGACTCCTTTTTTTCCCGAATCCACAATTTTTATGATATTTTCTTACATTGAATTAAAAAAAAAATCCTAACGGTGGAAATTTTTAGAAAATAAGCGAGTAAACACTGTTTATTATTATTTTTTCTCCCAAATCATATTTAAAATATGAAGCAAACTTTCTTATTTTCTTCAAAACAATCTCCTACAATCTTTTTACATTTACTCATTTATCTTTTTACATTTTATCCATTTATCATTTTATTTTGAATTATTGTATTCTAAATTTTTTAAAAAGAACTTTTTAAGATGTAGGAGACTTAATATTAGGAGTTCGGCACTACATGTTATAGTTGCTTCAATGGAGAGAACTTTTTCTAAGTTGAAATTGAAAAAACCTACTTTTGTAATACGAGAGATAAAGTCGGCTATGATCTCAATTGAAAATGTGTTTTGGATAAGTTAGTATGATGATTCAATCGAACAACATGCTTAAAAAAAATGTAATAAGAAGTTTTTTTCAATCGGGTGGTACTCATCATGAAGCACTACAACCAAGGGCGGATCTAGGAGCCTAATCTGCCCTGGGCTCCAAGAGTTTTGAATATCGTGATTATTGTTTAATAAAATAAAAAATTCAATATCAGATTGAAATCCACAAAAAATTAATTGAATATGATGACCGATATTGATGACGTGCTCCTGATGCTATAGTGAGAAAAATTAACACAAAGTACCTGAATCGATGGGTCAGTTTGCAGAAATAAATATATAGGTTTCACATTTCAACCATAGATCTAATATTGCTAAGGCTTTGCTATTGTGTGCTTGGGCATACAATAAGCGCACACACACACACACACACAAAAACGTACTACAGTGCACCTTTTGCACTTTTCAATGTATTTACACCTAGTTTTATATATTTTTTCACACATTTCAATACACTTTTTCGTCTCTAGTCTCTCCTCTCTCCTTAATGGGTTGGGCTACAATAATAAATGAGGTGGGCTAAATTAATTTAGGATTAAATTTTACATATAAAAATTTTTAAAAAAAAATTCTGCCTGGGCTTTAGCCCACCTTAGCCCAAGCCTACATCCGCCTTTGACTACAACCGGGGTAATATTTTTTATTGTGATTTTTTTTAATGTTGTTCAAGCTAAAAAAAGAAGTACGATGTGACCCCCTTTTTTCCACTTAATCGTAAGTGGGCAACCAAAATGAGAGTTGGGCTTGGGCAACCCAATTGTATGACCTTTTTTTTTTTGCAATTTCAGTTCCAAACATTCATGACATACTCCTATCACATATATTCCATTTGTTAAAAATCGCATCAGAATTAACAATCCACGGGCAATAAGAGGGGGAATTTGTGTTTCTGGTGCAATAAAAGGAGAGTGACAATGCTTGATGATTCCAATTTAAATTCAGAGTCATTGGATGTTTATGAAATGTTTGTACGTAAGTTAGTTCGGACACCTTGAATTATAAAAAAGATAAAATGATATGTTAGATGATATGCCGAATCGTTGAAATTCCATTTTCGAGGAGCAAGGTGTGCTATTCTTTTTTTTTTTAACGGAAGCAATAGCATTCATGAAATCGCCCAACGGCACTTACAGAGATTGCATCCAAAATACACTGATGATAATCTAAAAAACAACCCAAAAAAGATAAAACAGCTAAGCCCAAGAGTAAGAAGTTGTCTCAAACTTCGTGATATGAGCCAAGCGCTCGCTAACCCATACTGCGCATCGCAATCCAATCATCGCGTGGGCAAACCGAGCCAAAGTCGGGTTTAGGGTGAACCACCAAGGAAAAGATCAACACCTTACGGATCGTGAAGATTACAACTAGATTAGAAACACGGCAAACAGGGAGCAATCCAGACCAAACACAACAAAACCTAAACAAAATTATTTTAGGGTGATTCTATCCGCAGCCCTATATTTACGCCGTGTAACCCATTTTCTCCGTGTAACCCACACCCAAAAAACCCCCAAACCAATTTACTCCATACAACCCACAAAATGAACCTAAACTACCCAAAATACCCTTCTCCATAAAAAAACCCTAAATCTATCTAACTCCCCCCCCCCCCCAGACACCGATCGTCCCTCTCTCTCGTCTCTGTGTCTCTCCACCTTCTGCCACCGCCATAGCCACCGCCGACATCCACCAGTCCTCTCTCCATTCTCTCGTCTCTCTCTCTCTCTCCACCTTCTGTCACCACTAGCCACCGTGACCGCCATAGCCACCGCCGCCGCCACCGTCGATCCTCCATCGTTGAAACAGTCCGGTAAGTCTCTCTCTCCCTCGTCCGCTACTCTCACTCTCTCTCTCTTTCGCATTCGTATATATGTGTATATATATGTGTTTTTTGCACTTTGAATCTGAGGAGTTTGAAAAACCCTAAATTTTTCGTATATATGTGTAAAATTTTCAACATCATCATGACGAACAATATGATTTTTATCAACATTGTAATGTTGAAAGGTATTGTACTACCAGAACAGGAAATTTTGCAAGTACAAACATCAGCATCCAAATGTCGAAATAAGATAATAATTTCAACATTATCTTGTCGAAAGGTATTGTACTACGACGTTGCGAAAATTTACAAGTACAACTTTCAGAATCTAAATGTCGAAATAAGAAAATAATTTCATCATTGTCTTGTCGAAACATGTAATTTGTCGAATTTTACCTTGTATCGTTATCGGAATCAAAATGTTGATATAATATGTACAATTCGATATTATGATGTTGAAAAAAGTGAATTACTTCGACATTTTATTACTGAACTTTGTCTGCCATAATGTAGGTTAAGTAAAATATTTCGACATCGATATGTTGAAAATGTTAACATATTTCGGGGTATGAATGTCGAAAAAAAAACACAGTTTTCCAGAATTGTTCTTCGTGTTCGAATCAGAATGTTACCTCTTCATGACATTTTGGCTCCGCCAAAGGAACATTGTTCATCACAGCAACTTGGCTTTCCACCATTGTATTGTCTACCAACAAATTTGATTGCATTTCTATTGTTTCTTCTTCAATTGAATATAAACCTTCAAATAGATCCATGGAAGGAGAAGAACCCACCATTGATTGCTTGTCTAATCCTTCATTCTCCATTGACAGTGAGAAGAAGAAGTTAACAGCTGGAAAAGGGGTGCCAGTGTGGGTGGCGGTGGCCTGTGGCGATGGAGGAGGAGTAGCGGGGCGGGATGTGTTACAGAGAATTCAAATTTCTCTGACAGTGAAGAAGAAGAAGAAGACTTCGGCTGTGCAAGGGGGTTATGTAGGGTCATTTTCGTCTTTGCACATTAATGGAAATGAGAGAGTTTTTGTGGGTTACACGGAGTAAATATAGGGTTGCGGATAGAATCACCCTTATTTTACCCACCACCAAACCCACCGAGTCTGGGATCACCAACTCGGGGCAAGAAAACCAGACTATCAAGATGGAAAAAATTCTGAACAAGAAAGCCGGTAAAAAGAAAATAAAATAAGAAACCCATCTCCAACCTCAACTCGTTATTTGACCCTCCGCCGGCCGCCGCTCGCCGTACCACCACCCGCCTCCTCCACGGCAACAGCAGATCGACTAGAGACGCCGGATCTGCACTCCTCCGACGAAAACCGGCAAAGGGGACCGGACCACTCAGCGAAACAGGTCACGCATGAAGGTTAGGGTAAGGGTGCGTGAAGAACACACCGGAGAACAGAGGGAAAACCAAGGGGAGGAGGGGAGGAAGGGAGAGGAGAAGGAGGGGGGAGAGGAGAAGGAGGGGGGAGACTTCCCCCAGAGGAACCCTAGCTCTGAAAAGTTGGGAGTGAGGCTAGTGAAAGAAAGTCTCGAAAGTTTTGGAAAAGAGGTTGTCTGCAAGGTGTGCTATGCTACGTCTCAGTTTTAGAACCTTAAAGATATCACGACTCAAATGACTTCATTTAGCCAAATAATTTATGTTTGTATGGAAATATTAATTGGTTCAGTTTATTACTAGTGTTTTTTATAACTGGTTTAAGGTTCTACTTAAATCACATCATTTGGATGAGAGAATTGAAAATCCAATCATGTCAATATATTTCTGCTTTGAAATTAAGTCTTATCATCCTCCTCGTACAGAAGGCTTTTCTATTCAGAATCTCAATTTAAATAATCATGGATAATAACTATTATAGTATAACAAAGTAAATACCAAAAAAAAAAAAATTATCACATGTCCTGGGCTGCCCGATTTGGTTAAATGAGTAAAAGAGATGTTTGGTCGACTTTTATTTTAGATCATAAATTCCAGTAAATTGCAAGCCGTTCAAAAAAAAATTATATATTGCAGATTATAAACGCATTATAATGAAATTTATAAAAAATTAATTTTACAAATAGAGTAATATTTGAAAGAGAAAGAAAAATATTACTACTGTACAAAATAGGGTATTTATTAGAGTTCAATTTTTCTCATTTATCCATTGTATTAATTGTTTTTCATTTCTCTCCCTATTAACCAAACCAAACACCCCACAGCCAAACAAAGAAACAATCCCTTGTGGCCAGACACCCCACTGTTGCTTCAACTTCCAGCCTCCAGCCTCCTGTGTCAGTTCGGCACTAAACTCCGCGGTAACCTCTCTCTCTCTCTCTCTCTCTCTCTCTCTCTCTCTCTCTCTCTCTGTATATATTCTCATTTCCGCTGATGGGTTCCCTG
The DNA here is from genome assembly GCA_016920895.1 of Vaccinium myrtillus. Classification (NCBI taxonomy): domain Eukaryota; kingdom Viridiplantae; phylum Streptophyta; class Magnoliopsida; order Ericales; family Ericaceae; genus Vaccinium; species Vaccinium myrtillus. The sequence goes on along the minus strand of CM029275.1, from coordinate 11,752,194 downwards.
GTTTTAACATTTCGTGTTTTAGCCGTCAAATTGTAGAACGTCTGATCCACCACTCAATTCGACCTTGGGTCGCTGCGGTTGACAACAGATAGCAGCCATGGATGGTATGTGAAACCCAAACACACCCATATGTATTTCTGTTGGATACATGTAATTTATTCTGCATCCGTCACTTTGATTTAAGTAAATTGAATAACTCACCTTAGTTTCAGAGCATGATGTTTTCGCTTTTGGTTGTCAAAAACCCAGAAAGAATAATTCGGAAACACTGACCAAACACCAATGTTAGCCCGTTATTCACAAACCTGACAGAAGTTAGCAACTCGTTTGAGAAAAAGAATGGTTCTTTATTTTATTTGGGTTTTGATGATAGTACATGCTATTCCAATAGAGAGCAAGCAACCATTGTGATCTTTTGAGTTATTTAAGCTAGAATTGGCAAATTGTCAGATGATCCATATGGGTTTTTTTAGTAATTAGAAATCGTGATAAAGTTTCACTATGGAGACCCACCCCCATGGATTCTATTGATTGCTTGAAAAAAGGTTTTTCGATTGGCTGTAGAGTTCCTTGTTGCTTATTCTTTGAGAATTTTTTGTATGCCAAAAATTTCTGTAAAAAGACATTAGGGCTTAATATTAAGAATTTAACGTCCTGATATTGCCTATTTAAGGGTGGTGTGGACATTGGACCCTGCAGTCCATTTTTTGAAGTTCCTCTATTTTGGCATGCTCAGTTTTTTTTTTTTTTAAGTTTTTTTTTTTTCCCCTTTTACGGCGAACGACTGCATGTTGGGTGTGTTTTTTCGGTGTATATTTTTCTCCTCTTCCTCGCTGTGGTTGTGTATCAGTGTGCACCACGGCCTCTAGTATCAAGAAAAAAACAGAGGTTCCCTTGAAATGATTTTTTCCTTCAGTCTCATTGGTTTTTTTGTACAGATTTGGTCTGTTACTAATCAGAACTATAAATTCATGGATAAGTGGTTTGGGCTTGTGCCTTCAGGCTTACCCTTCTATGTTTTGCAATCACAACTTCAAAAGTAGGAAAGCAGTGTACTTATGAGTTGTTTCCCTTTTGTATGCTTTAGTTGATTCACAACCAATGATGGAGGAAACTATTTTGGTCGGTGACGACCTTATGATGGGGCCGCCATCACCAATCATTCCGCCAGAAATTGCCTCTCATGTATTAGAAGGTGTTGATTTGTGTGATGGGGTATTAAGGAACTTTTTTTTGTGTAAGTCCTTCCTTATTTTACCTTTCCATCTCCTTATCCGTCTTTTTCTTGTTTGCTTTTCTCTACAAAAGTGATAGTTGTCTTTTTTGGGTTTGTGTCATAGGCTTGCAAATCCATGATATTGAGCCATTTTGTCAAGATGAGATTGTTGTATATAAGCAGTGTGCAGAGAAAAGGGTGAGATCATAATTGTTTTTACTTACTACTACTCTTAATGTGCTGCTTGGCCCAAAAGTAAAGGCTTATCGTATGCGTACTAGTGACACAGTTGGATTTACAGAAATAGTGGGAGCCTCGTGCAGTTGGTCCCACTTTTATTTTCTATAATTCTCTAGTTAGTCCGAACATCAACTTATTGTAAGTGGAGGTCTTCACAATACATTGCAGTTTTATCATCCGTCTTATTCAAGTTATTCATCTGACTTTAGGATAAGGAACTAAGGCAACGGCTTCAAGATAGTGAACACAAACTGGGGCTATCTATGCCTTTAGATGAAGCAAAGGAACGAGCTGCTCAACTTGAGTCAGAAGTCACATCATTGGATAGGTATTTATTATTGCGAGCAAGCATTAAAATACTACGAGGGGGTCATGTACCATTTTACTAATTGTGAAAGTTGTTTAAGACTTTAAGGTGCCATGATACCAGCAGATTACCTTCCTTTTCTCTGTTTGCATTTGTTTTGTTTCTAGAATAACATTTGTGTGATAAGAAATGCTACATAAAATGTTCATGTACCCTATGAACCATGCTACTTTATACAGAAATTTAGAAAAGAATAATTTGACGGCAAAGAGGAAATATAGTTCATGTTCACAGGTGGTTGACTAGAGCTTTCTGCTGTTGTAAACCTAACACCATCTTCCACCCTTTGTGATGATACCCTGAGACTTATCTTCTGAGGAATGCTACATCTTGCCTGTTTCTCTTTCACGTGTTGCATGTTTTAAACTGCAGTATTCCTTGAGATTAGTATAGTTGCTAGATTGCGGTGATAAATGGGTGTTTTAATATTCTAGGCGCTTAATTCTGGCCAGTGGAATCGAAGGCATGGAAGGATTTCGACAGCGATGGAGTTTGCATGGCCGCCTCACAGATACCAAGTAAATTTTACACATCCATACATGGCCATGACACATGCATGCGTTAGTCTTTTCTTTATTCCGTATTGGCGTACTTGTAGCTTCGTTCGAGTTTTTATCTCAAGTATGGTATTTTCTTCCCACTGAATAACATTTGTGAAACGTTGGGCATTATTTTCTGAGGCTTTCAATAATCGATCAGGGGTTTTTGGTAGTTTGCTTAAATGCATCAGTACTGCTAACCTCAATAAGATTCCACTCTCTCTCTCTCTCTCTCTGCATTGGTATCAACCCTCTCAGATCATTATTGTTTTGCGTGCAGGAGAAGGTTAGAGGCCTTGAAGCAGGGAATGGAGAAGAGAAAAAAGGATGAGCCAGTTAGAAAAAAGGATGAGCCAGTTGGAGGTTATACGACCAAAAGATGGTTCTTTTGGTGAAACTTAATGCTGTCTTCTGGGTTACTGTGTGGGTATCTGCTCCTGTGATAGTAGCGAAAGTAGGAGGTTCTTCTTCATCATTCTTGCGGTAAGATCTGATTAAGCCTTGTGGTGTACTGAACTAAAGGAGTGATTCATACTGTCTTGTCAGGAGGCTTAGATATTTCCGTAATGTATGCAATGTTCGGTTGTAGCCAACAGGGGTTTTCCAATGTATTTAGCAAGGACTCTTTACATTGGTCAACCGTTAGTACAAGTATGCAATTTCTTTTGTTTTCATTTAGCTATGGTATTCCTAATTTTTCTTGTGGGTTGATTATGCGTGCTTCTGCTACCCTGTTCCAGGCTAGAGCTTACAATTTTTATGTTTAATTGAAAGGTCATCGCCAAATTTTGAAGTTTTTTTATTATGGTTCAATCCTTTACTGGACTATCGGAAACCACCAACCAATTTCGGATTAGGTGGTCGTGTTTTAGAGTTGTATGTCATAAAGTAACCCTTTTAGCGTCTTCTTGTTGCTAATCTGTTACTTTTGTGATAATTCCATTTCCTCTGATAAAGCAAACTACCTACGACCTCTCCTGGACCCTACATGCTGCAAGAGGAGGCTTTAGAACATGAAAATTGAAAATGAAGAGAGAGAGAGAGAGAGAGAGAGAGAGAGAGAGAGTCCCAAACACAGCACAATGACATTTACAATTATAGTTTCTTCATCAAGTGAACATGTAAGAATTTCTCTGAAACTGAAGGAGAAGGCTACATACTGTCGAATCAGATTGAACTGATCGATCTCTATATCAAGCAAAAGAATTACATGCAAATAAAAACCATCCCTATACAACTTACAGTAAAAATAAGACACTGATCTAAGAAAAAGTTACCTTGAGCAACCTATTAGGGCTGATTGAGTTCTACATCAATTAGTGATTGCTTAAATTGCAACCTTATGTACAACAATAAACTTAAAGATTTGACACGCGGGGCACAACCAAACTTCTGCAGCTTCATCATCTCCGTCTTCATAGTCAGAAGAAGCTTTGTCATCACCAGTTAAATTGCGCCACTATTAGCCACATCCGCTCAGCTATTAAACATTTGCCGTAATCATACATATATAACATTGAATCAACTAAACAGAGACCTATTCTGAGGGTTCAATTAATTTCAAGAATCCACGATGTACATTCTTGGAGTAACTGAAATTTCTGATGGATAGCTATGTTCAAGAAAACTTGCATTTTGTTGCGGAACTCAGACGTGTCTTCCTTACATCTGAATGATCCACCACAAGCACAGTGGTCAGATAAGTGTGCTGCTTTGACCTGGTTGCACTTCAGGCACACTAGGTCTTGTAGATGATAGAGGCGTTCTCTTTGGCGTACAATCTGAAGAAGAGCATTCTCCGTTGCTTCACGGTCATAGGGCTGCCCACACTGTGGCACACCACAGCGCCACTCTTGAGCCAATAAGGCTCTGTCACGGCACAAGTCTAGGTCTCTGCAGTCGTTGCAGTAGCTGTAAAAACATGATTGGAATTAGCAACAACTTCCAACTTTGAACGGTATGAATCTGATATTATGCGGGGAAGTATCTTTCTATAAAGAAGCAAAGTCTTGATTAAGGGAAAAAAACTCTAAGACCCCCTTCGCCGCCTATTTGGAAATAACTACGTTGGATCCATATCAAAGGGCGAGTAAGGGCATAAAACTTGGAAAACGTAGCATTTGAGCTTTCAAAAGGAAATGGTTTACAGACACAACTTTCGTACTGGGTAACGCAAAACTCATCCAAAATGACGCAGCAGTGGTATTTTTTAAATTATGAGGAATAATTTATGTAACAGCAATCTAGACATATTCTGTGAGTCAAAATAATATGCAGATGGTTGCCTTCTTACCTGCAAATGACATTTGGCAAAGTGAAGGATAGACCCTGATCTTGAAATTCTGCCTCTGGAGCAAACTCCCTCACGTGCACATATTTTAGGAGATTCCTCCTCATGATCTACATGGCATAATAAATCATTAAACTAGTAGGAGTAAAAGCAAGTAAAACTGATTTAGCGCAATCCAGCAGTCACAAGAAGTATAGCTTCTCAGGACAATAAGAAACAGCAAAATATTTTGCAATTAAACATACTTTAGAAGACAATAAGTTAAATATACTGGAATCTCGCTTCAAGTTCAGTAGATTAGAATGCCTATCCTGCATTCGTTGTGTTAATCTTTAACTAGGCATTTGAAGGGTCCTAGAGTTAGATTCTCCGAAAACAATGGTTTATAAATCCCAATCTGTAAAGAGACTTAAGGGAAGCAGGACGAGCATAGAAGGTGATCAAAATCAAATCAAGAATCATCACATTTGATAATCTTTGAAGATTTGTGTCATCTGGGTACATACAATAATAAATCTCAAAACAGTTGGAAACAGCATCCTATGGATACTGGCAGATTTAAGCAAATGAATTGAGAAAAGTAAGTTTTCCATGAGGTTCTATCACCTTATACACAAGCTTTTCTTGCATTAGAGTGACTCGCGAATAAAAAGATAAAACAAAAGGAGGGCAGAAAACACAGCAATACGAGGAAGGGAAAAAGTGAAAATAGAGGCAGGGATGGGAGTACAGTGAAATGAATCAGACTGAAACTGGCTAGTGGCTGTGGATCTTCCTCCAAAAATACAGGGAGATATTACATTAACATTACAAACACTTGTTCCTATAAATGAAAAAAGACTGCATGAATAACCTTAATAAACCCATTTGATGTTAAAATACTTGATACGAGACTGACCAGAATATCGTGCTGAACATTTTGATCAAGAGCCAGAACAGCACAGACATGCTTAATGAACTCTAGTGCAGGATCACCCATATGGATATTACTGGCAAAGGGATGTCCATATGACATAGGTTGGTCAGCACTAGGTTTGTTTATTCCCTTCGTATGAAGAATGGCATCACGAACAATCCTTAGAAGTTTATCTGCGAAGTAAGAGCTGATCTGCAGAACACATAGAACATGTCCAGAACCTAAGCAGAACGAAGAATCTAAAACTTATAATACAAGTATTAGCAACAAAATCCTATTCCATACCTGCTCCCTAAGATACTCTGTCATCTGTGACTCAAAATTTTCAGCAGCTGCACCAGTTATTGATGGAGTGCATAAGTTGCCATCCCTCATAGATGCTCTAATTGATGTTTGTTCTCGTGCATATTTCCATGGTTTATATATAAATTCTGAGACAATCAAAATGAAGTGATCCTGTATAACAAAAAAAAAAACATGAAATAGAAGTAACACATAAAACATACAAAGAAATTTACGCTTGTGGTAGATGATTCAATTAATTTCCTGCAGTAAATGATACAAAAGCTAATTTTCCTATATCAAATTTTCTCATAATACTGCCCATAACAAAGAAAGAAAGAAAAAAAAAACATAGTTGGGTGACCTACCTGAGTTGTCTTAGGTAAGTTTTCAGCAATATTCCAGCTTGAAACAATATCTACTTGAGCTTCATCATGCTCGCTTCCGTTCTCTGATTCAGAAATACCTTCTAATGATTGACCATTCAGTCTAGCCTGGATTCCTCCATAGTTGAACTATAAAATAAAAAAAGAATGGAGAGGAAAATTTATCAGAGTAAGAAATCAATGTAGAACATCTTTCACTACTGCATCATAATCCCTAGCATTTAATTTGCACTGTTGTTGGAGCAGTGTCTGAGAAACAGAGTGTTGATTGCCACTTGCCAGTGAGAATCAACTTCAAGATTTTCAGTTGTAGTTATAATCACCTCAAAAATGATACAAACCATCTAAGCTGTCTTATTGGCTCACCATAAAACACATGGTTGCGGTGAAGACAGCTATCTTTGGCAAGGATAACATTTATATGGTTAACATCCAAGGAGCATCAAAAAAATAACAAGGATGGTTAATCAAGAAAGTTACAATTACACGTATATACCTTGTTGTGATGAACTCAGAAGTTAACCACTGAGGCAAGACATAACAACCCTACTTTTACTCTCACTAAAACTGTCTAGTTTATGTTTATCTTAGATGTAACTTCGCATACAACTGACGTCAAAAGTGGACATGAACGGGAACTTAAAGAACGAATTTATTGTCAAAGAAAAAACACGAACTCTGATGATTTACCTAAGGATCCAAAGGGAAGATTTTGTGTATTCCCTCATGTGATTTTACTTTACCATATAGTTATGATATTTACATGTTAAAAAGACTAAACAAAAGGAAGGATTCTTGTGATTTTACTTTTGTAGATCAAAATGCAAGAATTCATGGTTGAATTGCTCGTGCTTTCAATTACCACACTTGTGATTCATAAGGATTTCAGAATTTCTTGACATAGATTTGAATGGTAGAGGATAACCCAGTTCAAAAAGTTCATTACGCTAGTGGTATAAGGTGCTTATACTATGAAGCTACTCAAGTGACTGAGTTCCAACCCCCAAGTTGGGGATAAAAAAATTAAGTAACAGGGATATGTGATGAATGAAGTGGAAACAAACAAATCAAAGGAGAACATATAAGAGAACCCACAATGGACTAACCTGATCCATGAAAAGCAAGGAATGCCAGAACTGCACTGGCTCAAGCTCAATCCACTCAAATAGGTCTCTACAACAAGAATAAGGGTTACAGTGGAAAGGATAATAGAAAAAACTCCAGATAACTACTCTTAGGAATCTGAAATTAGAGACCAACCTAGTTTGCAGAGTTTTGAGTAAACTATCACAATAGGCTTTGGCTGCATACAAATCTGACTTCCCTGTGTCTATAATAATTTTCGAAAAGTTGGCAAATACAATTGCAGCACCCAACTTACGAAACTCGGCCAACAACAGTGCAAACACTTTTTGCATGACCTTTCAAAATAGGTCACAAACAAGAGAAACCAAAAAGAAGTCAATTAAGAAACATTGTACTTGGAGAATAAAAGAAATCATTTTTCCACCAATTAGCATACTTAACCAATTAAAAGAAGACAAAAAAACTGTTTCATATCAATTGTTGTATATCTCCCAAGGAACAGCACCCGTCTACAATTAATGTTATCAATGAAGCCATGATACATGTCATGGACATATTTACTGTACCATGCACCCATTTACCCATAATATACTGAACAAGTTCCCAAGCCAAAAAAGTACCTTCTTTTACACAGAGATAAAGTTAGCTTGACAAGACTTATCCCTTCACTTAGCATGCTTTTCGAATTACGCTTTTGTTTACATTTTCCATTGTAATCACATTAAACTCTGCTTTGTAACTAATTTTTTGTGTTGAAGCATGATTTATAGGTTAACTAAGCCATTCAACCAGATTTTACATTTGACTTTCTAACGGATGCATATAATGCAGTATTCCTTATTATAGGCATTATATTTTTATAGATAAAAATGACGTACTTGTACGCGTCAGATTCATCTAATTCATATAAAAAAGGACACATGGACCCCCCAAAATATAGACGTTATTTTGAAACCCAAATCCCACATCGGTGGGAAATGGAAACTGGGAGTGAAATATAAACGATTGCGAGCAGCTACTATATAACTTGAGGTTAATCTTTTGAGCCACGTGGTTAAGCTAAGGGTTAGCAGGTCAGCCGGGTCGTTACAATTTTTGTTTATATTGCCATAATTCTTTTATTTACCTTTTTAGGGGCTAGCGAGTTAGCCAAGCGATTGTAGATTTTCGGATTATGGGTGAACCCTAAAGGGCTTCTGCACTTGATCAAGCGTTGACACCTTTCCTGAACCAGAACTGGGGGGAGGGTGAGAGGAAAAGGGTCTCAAAATGGCCTACTTAGAATTGAATGAGCAGAGCAATTTCAACATGAGCACCAATTCATTTTTATTGAAAGTGACTTCTGAATCAAAGTAGTGGGGGGCTTCCATACATGATATTGGAGTTCTATAAACCAAAAAATTAAGTCTTGTGTTCCAAGCAAATATGCTTCTTGAGTGGACGTCCAACCGCTCATATTGGACACATACCCAATACGGAGAGTCGGATACGAATCCCACGCCCTTGTCAAAAGGAGTGTGATTATAAACAAGGAGTGAGAAAATCGCTAAACCTATTTATATTGATGGCTTTGAATAGAATGGGAGTTGGTAATTAGTAAATGGGTAGCTACTTGATCTAAATGATCCCTCCGTCCCCCATTTGTGGATTCCAACTTTTTAAGGGATTTTCCAATTTATATCCTACACTTTTTAAGAGAATATAATGATTAAATATAATGATTAAATCACTTTTTTAAGGGTAATAATGGGATTTAACCACGTTTTTATAGATGATTTTGGAAAGTGCACATGTATTTTGGGACATCCCAAACTAAAATATGAGAGTATCAAAATGGGACGGAGGGAGTAAGGTCATTTTCCATCAAAGACTGCAATTATTTTTCCCTGCCCATTGTGAATTTGGGAGACTCCTCCTAGTTTTCCCCAGTATTGTCTTGATTGTATTCATGTTTATGGGTTTGCATTATTGGGCTTGCCCAAGGACTTGTTTATTAGTGGGTCTTGTCTGGGTCCACTTTGATGATTGAGATCGTTAATTTGTTAAACCTTATTGAAAACATCAGTCGCATAAAAAGTTAAATTGATCAGATATCGGTCGATAAAGTTTCGGGACACATCTTTATTGAGAAAAATGGATAAACCAATCCAATGCAGTCATTTTTTTCCAAACATAAACGTGTTATGAATTCATATTAAAAGATATCTGTTCAATATTATTTTGGGGCCAAATTTAAAAAATGACCTAATTCGATTATTAAAATGAGCCCCAGAAAAGCGCACACGATGGCCCAAATAGACTGTTCATTCTGTCATTGCCAGGTACTTGCTATGTTTAGACGAGTCCACGACATGTATTGAAAAAATTACAAGACAAACAACAGGAAAACTAAAAGAGGTTTTTACCTTCTTGTTATTGGCAAGAGAAATGTTTCTACTGCAACTTAACTGTAGCATAAACTAAGTATATGTACAGCACTTAAAAGTAACCTCGAGTTCATTAAAAAGAAAAAACTTCAAGCTTGTATTGACTGAGTATTTACCTTATGAAGCATACGGTGAAGAGCTGGGTCATGAAGTTTAGACTGTGGGCTGTAATATAAAGAAGGAAGGTTATAACTGATGGTGACAAGAACAACAATATGCATATTTGACAGCTAAAGACCCTACAACCTGCAAAGCCATCTGTATAAATGCTGCAATATTGCATCCGCAAACACATTTCCAGACGTGAGTGCATCTGTAAGGCATCTTTGGATCAATTGTTTAAGAACTCGGAATGCAGGTGAACATGCGGTAACCTCATCAAAGCAGCAGTGTTCATTCAAAGTATGTGCTCCAGGATTCAAATCCTGCTCTAACCCAAACAAGGCACCTCCTTCCATCTCATTCACCTGGTTGCTTTTCAGAAGAGCATCAACAGCCAGATGATGAATCTGCACAAAGTAAGGAAGTACTTTACTTAATTGATAGGATGACTGTCTGCAATCATCTTAAATAGACACAGAAAATAAGGGGACCCTATACCTTAAGTTCTACAGTAACTTTCCTGTACGCTCCAGGGTAAGTAAGAACAGGTTGATTGACCTGATTTACAATAAACACAACTTAGTTGCATAAAAGCCAGACTTTGTTACAGAGACTAGCACAAAAGATTCAAAGTGGATCACAACAGCAGCATGACCAAAAGCTACCAATTCAACCTAGTCCGAATACTAACCTCATCAGCAAAACAGGACTCTTCTTCATTAATGCCTCCAAGATCTGGAATGCCATTATTGGATATCCAAAGCACCTGTGAGAATGGAACTTTAATAATTTGATAAGAAATTCGATTTGGAATGTCTTAACATGAAACTATAACCGGCAAACTTCATTAAACTGGTCAGGTCTGAATAACTTATTTTGTACCATGGAACCTAATAAAATTGTCGACACTACAATCATGATTATGGAAACAAAAGCACTTGAAATATCAACTACAATTAATGCGAGGAATGTCATTCAGAATACAAGAGTTATGGCAACAAAACCTTGAGTTTGAGCTCTAATATATTTCCAAGAATTTTGAAGTTGGACTATGCGATAAGAAACCAGAGACAACCTGTTGCTGATCTCGTAATGCTCTTGAAAAGAAGATATCTGCTGTATGCATGAGCCAATCAAGTTCAAAATTCCCTAATGGAACCTGCACCATTAAGATCAGTAAGTATTCATAATCATTTAAGAATTGCATTAGGCATAGAGTCAAAAACCTTACATGGGCATATCTTGAAAGAGAAATTCTCTCATTCAACCACTGCGATGATGCAGCACATCGTTGCATTCCAATTTTTGATGCCATAATTTGCCACCCAAGAGCCTGTATATGGAAGGAAACTAGAGTGGTTATGTGTTACCCCAGATGCATGATAAAGTAAAGATCACAAAGGAGTAGATGCCGGCGAAGCAGCAGCTACTCAAAATTCAACTACCTGATAGTTACTATCACGAGCATTACAAGGGATGTTCACACATGGGAAATCATCCAGAGCACGTATACCCGACTTCATCAGATGGACTTTTGGGCACTCAATTACAGCAATTGCAGGCACATGATTTTGTTGCCTGTGAGTCGGTATGAGTTTACAAGTTGATTAAATTCATCAAGTGCAAAGAAATTAAATTACATAATCACCAACAGATGGGGAAAACGAACTGTTGAACGAAAACCCCCACAAGCAAGAGAGTCCCGAAAAAGACATCCAATAATAGCAGTTTGAATGGTGATAGTAAAAGCATCACTCCGCAACTTGCCCCAAAACAAGAAACATCATTATCAACCACTGATGAACCGATTTGAGGCATTTATGTAGTTTACTGTTGAAGTACCTCATATTTCCCATTGGCTCCTCTGGGATCCTAGAGTAACCAGATCTAACCAATCTAACTGCCTGCGAGTATTTGGTTTCAACTAATATATAGTAGCATCGAAGTTTTATAACATTCATCAACGTTTTCTTATTGACATTCATATCATATCACCACCGATTTACAAGTTCTATAAATCAAGACAACCCCTCGCGTAGGAATCCAGCAAATTTTTCATATAATTGTGTATTTTGTTACTATGAATCATGAAGTCTAGGATATAAATATTCACAAAAAAACCCACTAGCATTTACGACTCTCGATTTCAAGTTGAAGCACTAAGTAGATCCACATCTCATGTACAACCATTCAAATTGGTATCAACTAGCATATCCAACATAACCAACTGAAAACCTTCAAATTTTTTTTTTTTTTGCGACAAAAGAAACAAATTAATCATTTCCCATTATCTTATAGGATTCACAATGTACACCATAAATTTCTTAGCCGGCCAATGAGCTAACAGTAAAACTCAAAAAGGTTTCGCTTCAACATTGGAAAGATTTGCAATATCAAGAACAATGAATAACAGGAAAAACCTGTATTCGTTTATTATCCTTTGTAAAATCTTCTCGGCATCCTGGACATATCCAACATAATCCACCTGAATAAAAAGCATATAAAACAAAAGACTAAAGATAAGAACTCCCACATTGGAAAATGTAAGCAAATAATTGATATGCCAAAAACCTTAAAGAGTTCACCTTAAAATTGTTATTATCTCTAGGCATGGGAGGTTCAATTGACAAGGCTTGACAAGCTTCACGGTACTGTTTCTCAATAATATGTGGTGATAGTTCCTTATTCTGGAAAGGATTAACCACCACAACGGATATTGTCCTAGATGCAGGAAAATATCCAACATATATAGCCCGTCCCTCGGAGATGCTGAAATGAAAGAAAGAAATGTCAGAACAAGAATGATATGTTTTTTTCTTTTCCCACTGGTTTTAATTTGTTGTAAAAATAGAAAGAAAAGTTGCATGACCAAGAAGAAAGTAACAAGCTTCTGGAAGACTGACTGATTACACTTCTAAAAATGCTTCAATCCTTACTAGTAATATGGGGTCAGCTTGAAGTATAAAGATAGCTTTGCAATATCTGAGAACTCTATTTGAAAATATACGAGTACTCCTCGTGATGTGGAATGAGAATGGTTCGGAATCAAAATCTCATGCGTTCAACATCTAGTGATACCGTACCAACAGAGACTACATGCTCAAACCTTATTGCATGCATGAGATATCTAGCTCAAGCTCAATCTCAACAAAATCCATAAAAGACAAACACTGAGGAAACCAAAGTTAAAATTCTACTTTTACCAGAATGCGATTTTTTGTAACAATAAAGAGAAAACCGAATGGAACGTATTCATGTCACTGCTTTTTTGTAATAACACAATTTACCTATGATACAAGTAGAAGAAAGAGAATGATTGCTCCAGATAAGAGCATTCTGTTGTTGTCTTCATATGTAACTCATCCAAAGTCCAGCCATCCTGGGGATTTCGTTTCTTAGCGGCTTTATCAACTTTACAAACACAACCAATCTGAAGGATGGCATTAAAATCCAATGGCAAGTTTGTCTCATATATCCCCTGGTCAAATGCAGCCATTCAAGTCAAATTGAAATTGTTGTAATCAAACTACACAACAGAACTATTTGTTGTTAAAAAAAAAAACATATTCCAAAAGCCTGCTCTAAAGAGGAACTAGGAGAAGCAAATAAAAAGATGAATGTGAGAAGGAACCCCTTGACGTTTACATATTTTACTACAGAAAAGACCTTCAACTCATATCCTGAAAAGTAAGAAAATCTTATGACTAGTACAGGTACGCAATTTGAACTATTAGTGTGTCCTACAATGTGCGGGTATCCTGGTTGAGTATGCTGACCTCAACTTCTGGATCTGCAAGATGAGCAGCAAGTTTCTTGCTTTCTGCCCTAAATTGATCTTCATCAATGTTGACCTATTCCAATGAAAAAAAATAAAAAGCAAATGAGACCTCAAAAACCTTTCGTGCGGGCAACAGATTCTGCTGGACTGCAGTCCCAGCCACAAGTTTGCAAACAACAGATGTACCTCAATTAGGTTATAGCTATGGCGTCCATGAGGAAGAATCTTATTGACACGCCTTCCAGGAAGTTCTTCTGTTATAGGAACTTTTGAGTTGAGGTAAAAAACCCGGGGTACAACTATAGGAATCTTATGCATGGCTCCTTCTACCACAACCCAGGCAAAATATTGTCCATGTTGCAAACTCGGTACAATTTGAACTATCTGAACCAGAGAAAGATTAGTTCAGCATTAACAAGAGCATATACTCTTTAAATTCATTCTCAACAACGCTAACTACCACATTACCTGCCAGTAACTGCGCGTAAGGGCTAATTCATGCCTCTCAAAATAGGAGTTGACCCCAGTTTTTCTCTGAGTTTGTTTCTGATTTAAGGTTCCAGGCATCCCAAAAGCACCGTTAATTGCCTTCAAATCTCCCATCCTGGCAAATTAATTACGATTTACGACTTGTAGTTAACCTATAAAACATTCAGTAAAGGAATACAACAGCCAAATTTCTGATTACACAAAGCAATAAAATAGTGGAATGAGCTCATAAGTGACCTGATCCAGTTTTTTCAGATGAGTAAAGATGATAACTGACTCACAAGCAACTTGATAGCTTTGCTTTTTCAAAGGACAGGTTTCCAAAAGTAGTTAGAAAGCAGTTTTCCTTTGTGGGCACTCAAAGTCGCAAAATCTTTCAGGGCTATTTGTGGGACAGTTTTACTCTAAAGGGCCTTCACCTAACCAGGAGGATTGATCCCAGAGGGAAGCTGTAGATGGGAGGAAAAAGTAGAACTACACCAAACTATTTATTGAAACCCTTTTTAACCAGGGAAATAACTAAGTTCTATAATTGTTGCTAATAAATTTCTAATATATCATAGAAGAGAAAGCAGAAGGAAATTCAGAAAAAATCTGAGTGTTCTCAGCATGATCTCTACCAGTTGATTTATCAGAAAGAGTGACAAGACCAACATATTGTGTACCTTTGCCGCTTCCTTTTGTCACGGGTATCTTTCCACTTTCTCTTCCTTATCTCAAGCCATCCTTGATAATCCACATTTCTGTCAACATCTTCAACATCTATAGTATTGTGGTGCAGCGGTGACAGTGGTTGACGCATACTTCCACCATCATCATTTTGTTTTTGAGGAGAATCTACTTGACTGCTTGCCTTAACAGGATGCAATCGTTTATTGACAATAGGCCTAATTCTGGTGACAGAAGTTCCACGTCCGTGCTTGAAGTCCTCCAGATCATCAAGATTCCTTTCCTCTGTTATTTGATTGGTGGTCATAGGATCAGTACTCATTCTAATGTCACTATCCTTCTTCAATGAGCTGAAAACGTCAACCAATTTCCGCTGGCGAAATTTGTCCTCCTTCTCACGAACCCTCTTATGCAACCAATCAGGATGAACTACCCTAGGTACAGGATTTGCAACCTGAAGTTTACCAAACTATTAGATTTGAAAACAAGTTTTAAACAGATAACAATGAATAAGTATTGGCACCTTCTGCATTGCAGCAGGAATGGTAACAATTTTCTGAATTGACGAACTAAGCCGTTGCTTGTAATAGGACCAATCAATAATGGAGCGAATACCAACATCTGATGAAATCTTGCACCATTTCCGCACATAAAACTTCACTATTTCTGCAAACAGCACATATAGAAAGGCACATGACTACTGTTTCTCTTTTGCGCAAAAAAAAAAAAAGGACAATTGATCAAAATTGTTACCAGGATCAGTTTCAAATATTGCAACAGGAACTGCACGCTCGCTTACTGGTGTTCCCTGCATGTATTGACATTACAAAAAAACTTGGAATCAAAGAATTTAATAATACAGCAAAAGCTATGCCAACAGATTGCCATTACCATAGTTGATATTACAAGAATACGAGACAAAAACAATACTGAATGAAAATGTCATCGAATAACCGTAAAGCAACAAAACACTTTCTAATCCCCAAACACGTGTGCATTATAGGATTACTTCAACCAATAGTGTGAGCTAATAAAGCTTTTTATTTTTTTTGGAACCCAAAATTTTAAGTACAAAAAATAAGGCATAAAGGGAAATACATGTTCAAGAACTTGTTTTCTGAGACAGAACTCCCAATTAAATATAGTCAAAGAAATAAAACAAGAACCATTGAAAGAAAGAAACGATTAGCCTTCTTGTGATCTTCTAAAGGATTCACAAACTTGTAGACTGTTTAAGTTGAAGACACGTAGTTTACCTTTGGTTCGCATGCAACTACATATTGACAACGTAGTCCTTTGTCTTTGACCATTGCATCACCAAGAAAATCGGCAAGACGTTTTGCAGTGGTTACTGCACATGACTTTTGTTCGCCGTAGTCTGCTAAGGACTTGCTCATCGTGCTTGATTCTGATATGTAATCAAGCAACTCACTGTCTGCAATATCCTTACCTTGATTCTGAGAAATTTAAAAGTTGATTACGACTCCTCCGTTTTGATAATTGACTCAAATATAAGATCATCAACATTTCTTCTATACCCAAAAAAAGAGAATATTTTTAATAGTTTAGTTTGCCAAAAAATTTAGAAGATGCATTGGACAGAGCGGTTTGCTGCAACACAAAAATAAGTGTTCATTTTTTTCCACATACATCGAGAAGATCGAGCCAACGGTTGGCAACAGATGCAACAGCAGAGTAGCATTCCGCTAAGGTTGATCCATGAAGAAATTTGTCAAAAAGCTCAGCCTGCAGTCAAAGAAGTACTTCAAGCTGGAAGCTTACAATCTAAACTTAGATTTGCAAATCAAAAAAAAAAGTACTTCAAGCTGGAAGCTTACAATCTAAACTTAGATTTGCAAATCAAAAAAAGCATCCAAAGACACTACTTCTTGAGCATAAACCATATGGCAGCACCGTATTCCAGTTATGGTAGCCTGGTAGGCAATGCCTTTGGACATCGTATCAAATAACCAAAGTCAAGAAACCTTTGGGGACACAATTTTCTCCAATTTCCTCCTCAAGCTCCTTCCTTTCTTATGGTAAACAGGTATGATGACTATGGATTCAGCCATTGAAAAATCATCAATCATCCATAGCACACTGGAAGGGCTGTCACAGTGCCACATATATTTTTTTTGGTTGTATTGCATCTGGTGTTTAGCTGATGAGGATGGTCAGTGATATTTCATTGGCTAGCAATCACATATGTGGCAATTGGACAATTTGAGACAATAATTACTAGCAAATCGTTAGAGAATCCTCTTCATGTTCTACTTAGAGGATGGATTAAAGGTAATAGAGCTTATATTTTGATGAGGACACTAGGGTAGTGGGCCCATGGTTGTGAGTTAAGTGACATCGACGCCATAGACAACCCATCCAGTATCCTTGAGGTTGGACAACACTTGAAGGCCCAACTCATCTGGATATGGGCCCATGGCTGATCTTTTTTTAGTGCATTTATGTGGTACTTTGATTGAACTTAAGGGTTATTATTGTTGGTTATCATTACCTTTTTAAATAGTAGTAAAAAAAAAAACCTATTTAAAAGACTCATAGACATTTCAGTTAGGATATGAGGGAATCACATCTTTACTTGATCTATTTTCATTTTTCCCATATCTTCTCTCCCATAGGTGTGGATGCTTGCACATCACATTTGATGTCGCAATGTTAATTATACACTTAATAGGATGACTATGAATGTTGTTTAACCAAAACCAAGCTATTTAACTAAAATCAATTCAACCATAATGCCATTGAAGGGATAAGTATGCTGCAACGCTTCGGCTTCTAGTTTGCAAAAAAGCATGCCTATACTTAAACTTACCTCACTTGAACTCCATTTTGTAATACGCAGTAATACCTATACTTAAACTTCTATTGCATTTACTTCAGGACAGTGTCCCTTCCTCACAAGTCACAAGTAGATGTCCAAATTAGTAAACCATGATAGATAAGATTTTTCTTGTTTGACATTTGGTGCGTAGGGGTTCAAGAAAAGTCAGATATCTTCAGAGCATTAGGCCATCAGGTATCATCTACTGATTTGTCAGAACGAATCCCTCAACTGATGCTAAACACATATAACATCAATAAATATCCCTCCAAATGCACAACAAAGTGTAGAAGGAGGGTTAGCTCATCCAATTTTGGAAGCAGCAGAGGTACCTGAAAAACTTTGATGAGCTTCAGCTCACCTCTACGCTTGATCTCAAAACCTTTAAGCTCTGCCAGAGTTCCATCATCGTTGAAAACAGCATAGCGCTTCTTAATTAAAATTCCTTCTTCTTTAGATGCAGGAAGAATCATTGCCTTCATGCCAGAATTGGGACCCAAAATAACAACTTTTCATATGAGGAAGACAAACCACCAAATGTATAAATAGATAAACATTATATCCAACAAAGTCGATGTTTGACATTAGCATCCAGGGTCATGCACCATGGTCATCGTATTTACCTTATAGGGTCCATCCACTTCAAATTCAATTGAGCATTCGCTGTGAGTTGCATATGTTTTATTAACTGCATCTTTGAGTGTCTACAATAAATAGCAGTTAGAAGGACTGAGTTATATACAGAGACATGCGTGATGCTTCAGAAAGTCAACACATAAAATAAAAATATTTGACTTTAGTGAAGCAGATCTTTGCTAATGCTTAGGAATGCAGTAGAATCAAAAGTTGGTAAAAGTTGGTTTTCATCTGACCTGGTACTGATCATTTGTGTTGTTCCTCGCAACATCAACGTTAAGCATCACACAAGGATATGAAATTGTCAGCTTCTTCTTTGAGTCTCTGACATATATGTACCGCAAATAAAAAAAATCAGGATCTTTAACATGCCATGCAAAAAGGGCAATGGCTCAATTCTTTCAAATCAAAGTGAAACCAAGGATGAATTCACAAAAGGAAAAAGATTAAGCGAATGTCACGTGGATGGGCGTACTTTGTTTTGAAAGTGAAGTTCTCAGGGAACGATCCAGGTAAAGCACACCAGATACCATCAGTGTCCAATTCAAGTGGTCGTCCAATTTTCTCAACGAGTAAACGTGCATTTTGGATTATTTTTGCACCAGTATATGTGACAACTCCAGCCATTTCCATAGAGTACCATCTTGCACCCCTGGAACGAAAACCATACAAAGTAAGATAACTGATTTTAATGCATAAGGAGCATACAGGAAACCAAAGTTACCAAACCATGATTAATCATAGAACTCGATATTAAGAGAAACTCACTTGCGCATGACGTATCCATAGAAGGAATTCAGAATACATTTATGAGCCAGCTGTAGAGAATCATAAAGTACTACCATATCCTGAAAACGTTAATGAACAAGGCCAGTTACCAGAGACTAAAGGAAGATTTAGAAACAATCTCAAGGTTACAATATTTAAGATGTTAAAAGGAAGGGAAGGAAAAAGAAACAAGAAAGCTCTTGCAATCATACTTGTGCTTCTTGGATCTTTATAGAATTTCCACTTGACTTTGCTTCTGACAACTTTCCCTTCCAAACCTTATTGAGTCCTTTGTATTCATACCTTCGATCTCGGAAGCTTAAACAAGAACATAAAATATTTATTTAGCCGATCTATAAATTCTGTGTTAGGTTCTCTCCAGCAAATAACTACCAGCCCATTGCTCGTATAACAAGAAACCTAGAACCATACGTAATCGTGGATACAAGGATGATGATGGTCCTGGATACATGGATGATGATAGAACAAAATCTTCTTACCTGCGGACAGTGTCGACATAAAAAGGGTTTTCGCGCATGCAGATCCCTGCTTCTCGAAGTTCAGTTACTGGCTTGTTGAGTACCCGTTTATAAGCCTAGCAAAGGCAATTCAACATAGCTTGTAAGGAGTTATTCAACATTTCCCTTAGTTATATTGCTCAACTAGGCAGCCGGGAAATTAATAAGGAGACAACAAGTCCATGCTGGAATATACCATTGCCCTCAGTGATATTGCTCAACGTCTCCTAGAAACTCTAGAAAATGTTCTACATGATATCCATACGCTTTTAAGCGTGCCCTCAAATAAGAATAAAACTCTGTACTATGAGATGATGTTTTCTCATTCTCAAACACAGCTTACAATGTCTCTGAAATTTAGAATGGTATCTTACATTGTTCAAAAAATGTGTCATGAAATACTTTTAAAAGACGAATAATTATGCATGATCAATATAAAGTGTGCCATGACTATTTTATGGAAGGAAACATAATAAAGATGATAGTTATGTCCTTTTATGGTAAGAAAGATATTAGTAGGATCATCCATTATGTACATCATATTGCTCTAGTTCGTCTTCCTCCTTTGTCAATTTTGTGTAGAAATAGTTTAATAACGAATTTCTGTTCTAAAATATGCAAAAAAGATATACCGACTTTTTTTTGTAAGCAATCGATGATTTTAGGCAAGTACTCTTTAAGTATTTGCCATGTCAATTTGTCAATGTCTATGCTACACAGCGATAAATATACCTTCTGACAGTATTTCTTTAAACGCTCTTTGAGTTTCGTTTGCTGCTCCAATTTAGGTAGATCAAGAAAGGATTTTGATATCTGGCCATCTCCACTATCAACAAACTCAGACTCAATTTGCCTCTTCAAATGAAAGTAGTCACTGATATTACCCAAAACAGAAGTCAAAAAATAATTAGTTGTGGTCCTAATGAAATAGCCCTAACAACAGTGGACGACTTGAAAAGACCTTTTCTTTGCCGTGTACGTCTCCCCACGCCAGACCCATTCAAGCTTCCGAAGACAAGTTTTGCCAGGCCGGTTGAAATCACATGCGGTGCAGATCTCATCTGAGACTATTGATGGTGGCTGTAGTAGTGCAAAAAGAATCAGCACAAATAAAAATTGCAAAGATACTTCTCACCTTAGAGGCTTAGACAAATTCGAACCACTTCTTCAAGAAGTCAACTATTCTAATAAAACCTCAAAAACCTAAGTTGGCAAGAAGAGCAAATATATAGCAAGACTACTTCCCAAACAATAGAGACGAGTAAAACATCACCCATCAAAATCTGCATGCACCACAATGCGCCCTATAAAATTATTAGCTTGGTCTGGTGGCATTCTGACATCTAAAACATGAATAGTTTGACTAAGGCCTACTCTATTTAATTACAAAGTTGACAGACTTCTAGTTGTGGACAAAATTAAAAGTTTAAAATATTTGTACCTGGAGCCGGTTGGTCAAAATAATGTTTGGGTACATTGCAGCCACATCTAGATGATAAATAAGTGGGCATTCTTCGCGTATAGGTTCATCTTGCAAATTCACAAGCTGCGTAATGGAAAGCAAAAGTTCAACGAAAAAAGACAGAGCGTTGAATGCATGCATGAAGTAAATATGCTTGGCTCAAATGTCAAACATTGGATCACAATCTTAGGTGACCAATTCATAGAAAAAAGCCAACTATTAGCAAATATTGCGAGTTTCAGAGAACTATAAAGTATAAAAATTGGATTTTATAATGTGCAGTGATAACTTCAATGAAAAATAAGTATTGATCATTACCTACGCCATTATTACATGTCCAAAACTGAGTCAAATACAGCAAATATGATTCCTTATGTATATGAATCTAACCGTTAGAGGAGGATCAAAAACATGTGCAGGTAAAGATAATCCAACGGCGAAGACAAATTAGTTTGGGTAGTAGAGGCAGCACCTTTTCCATAATGGCATTCTTCACTTCATCATAATTTGATACCAAATCCAACTCCATCTTACCCTCGACTCTAATAGCATATTGCAGATCCCGATCAAGATTATTGATCAATTGCTGAAAACAAAGAGTGCCTCAACATCTCTAGATACTTTTCATGAGACTAAACTATAAAGAATAAATAAAACAAGAAGTATCCAATGAAGTAGCGATGTGTTAGTACAGACACCGATAAGAGAAGATTCAAAAATATCTGAATGGCTTCATAGTTCATACACAATATCAACGGTGATTCAACCAATATCAACCCATGCCATAACAAGGTTACCAGGTCATAAAACATGATACAATCATCATAAGGGTTACTAACGTCCTAAGTCACATATACAATTAAACCGTCAACTGAGATGCTAAAACACTTGTCAATATTTATGATATTATCATCTCTAGCGATGGCTCTACTGGTATTGCTGATCTTAAAGGTCATGTAGGTCAGCAATTTCATACTAAGGACTTGGGTGCACTTCGCTATTTTAATGGATTGCAGTTGCTGGTTTCTCTCAGGGTATTTCTCTCTCTAGGAGGAATGTTGTGCTTGATCTGCCAAAGGAAACAACCTCTGAAATTTATGGGTCTGCTTTCTCCTTCCGAACTTTGACATTGTTGTTCCTTCTGCTATGTAGATGTTTAGTAACAATCATGCCACCATTTTCAGTTAATCTTGTAGACTAGTAAATATTGTATGTTGTGTTGTTCTGATCAACTTAGTTTTCAGCCGGCAACTTAGTAAATATCTGAAAATGTCAATTGCAGCCGGCAAACACATAATTTTTATTACAAGGAAAGGAACAACCAAGATTTGCATAGCCACCAACATTCATCAAAAATTTGAGAGGAATTGATGGTTTTGTAATTCCACATCAAAGCTGCACGATTACAAGGTAACATCCTGGGGCTGTGAAAATGTCACTTGAGTACCATGCCTAAGGATTGAATGTCTGGGGCTACATGTGCAAAACCAGGAAGCTCATATCATGCAGATGCATAAGTGTAACGTGTACAAAGGCAGCACCTAGAGAAGCCATCTGGCGGCAAGCAACGACGAGTTAACATTTTTTCTATTTAGCGCTGGACCAGCCAATTATAGAGCCAACCACCAGTCCACCACCAAGTTTCAATGATGCACAGGTCAAGCGTTGGTCTAAGGAGAGTATTAAAAAATCCCCTGACCTTTTAGAGTAAGTTCAGGTGGTTTGTCCGAACCGGAACTAATACAGTATCAGGGTTTGGTCCAGTTATCAAGCTAGTCCCCAAGTGATAGAAAGCGTGCTTGTAAAACTTATATATGACGTTTAAAAAGTAACCCAAGGACATTTATTCAAAAGTATTTATGGCTATGAAAGATGAGACTATACCTCATAAGCAGATGGGTCAAGCTTAAAACTTGCTGGTAGATCAGATCTGAAAACACCACTTTCTAGGCATTCCACATGGCCACCAATATATGTCTCACTCTCCAAGAGATGATTACTATAGAACTTCTCTGGATCAGATTGGTGTTTATTAGGACAAATAACGTTTGCCTCATATGCCTGCAAATATGATAGAAGAAAAGTAATCGAGGAAACCAACAGAGATTTAGTAACCCAAAGTAAACCATGGGTGAAATGCAATTATTGAAATGAAAAATGTGCAAAGCCAATAAAGAAATTCAACCAAGCACATGAAAAGAAATTGACCACAGTTTGAACCTGATGTATTTCATGTTTCCAATAACTAACCTGAACCATAAGAAGCATCTCACAAAGGGTTCCACTTCCTTTGCGCAAAACCTCATCTGGCGGCATGGGTATTATGGTGGCAAGAGAGAAAATGAAAGGATGGACATATGTCATATACAAGTAATAAGTTGCAACAGCATCTGAAACAGAATAGGAGGCCATCATCTGAATTGACAATTTGAACAAAGAAAAGAGAACATCAGAAACAGTCCAGATAGAGTAAAATTACGCGAGAAAATGGAGTGAATGAGAACTTAATTACTCTTAGATGACATCTAGTCGATAACCGTGGTTTTTATAACAGAAAGAATGTAATGATCATTATTCGACAAAAAGAGAAAAAGAAAATATGAGGCTGTGACCCTGCCTTCCTGAGGCATCAACTTGATTCAAGTCACCTGCCAGGAGGAAATGGACCCCTTCCAAACACACGGACATTGATAGTCATCTAAGAAACACGGATACAGAAGGATTACCCTGATAGAACAAATTATGGACAGGGCAATCCTTTTAAAAACAATCAAAACTAAGGACACATCATGGCAAGAATGCAACGACATATACTACTATCTGTCAGATATAGAAAATCAAACATCAGTCGCAGATGAAGACCAGCGAACCGACCACTTCCAAACGAATTGCAGCCAACAAGTAGTAGTACATTGTGGAGCATGCTGGAGCTCCCCCTAGTTGCTACATGAATATTGAATCCACATTATCAATCTACGGTGCATAATTCACAGTGCCATTTTAAACTCATAGGTGTTTAGGTCTGTTAAGGGTAATTGTGCCAAAGAAACAAAACATTATTTACTGCAAAACGCCAAATAGAGGAGGAGCTTAATAATTATCCTCTTTTTTTAATACTTGACAATAGAAAACATTATTAAAAAGAGAAAAATTGCCATTGGTGATGTGTGTACCCCATTATTATCAAATTCATTCAAGCTATACACCCTCTCATTATCATATACCTGGGGTCTCTCCTTTGCAAAACGGACCATATCCTCTGGATTCACCTCCAATGGATCATAACCCAATTTGGCCTTGGTAACAGCCTAACATGTAAGCACACAATAGAATTGGTTAGCTATCCAACATAAAATAAGGCATATTGGTAGAAGATGTATCAAGTGCCCAAAGATATTACATTGATTATAAGGAATTTCAGAGGACAACATATTGTCCAATTGCTATGTAATTAAACTAGTGTTGACCCCCAAATACAACTGATGGAAATTAGCATAATCTCAAGATTGGACCTAAAGAGGATTATTTATTGTGAGTCGTTTTTAGTATTAAAAAATTCCTCTCAACCTCTCGCAACCACTAAGCCTTAATGTTGAATAGTAACAAATCATGTTTTGAAACCATCATCAACATCATCACCTATCACAATTTTACAGTACTCGGATGTTATATGTGAGACCCTTCCAGTCATCTATTTCATTTATCGACTATAGACAAAAGACGTGATGTAAATTTCTAAATACTCACCTTTAAGCCTTGACTTCCCTGGGGGAGATAACTATCACGTTTGACCCATGCAAAGCAATCCAGATGGCAAGCAAATTTGGCACGACATTCCCCCTGATTCTTGTCACATAGGAATCCTAACTCCTACACTCTCGCAACAAAAAAGGAAATAAGAAAACAATTATGATTCAATAAAGCTGAAGGAAATGAAATATAATTTAACAAAGTTGTATAGAGATAAGCCAACATACAATCGCACTTAAAGCAAGTACAGTTGAATTCAACATAAAGGTCAAGACGTAAAGTCCATGGTTGAGCAAACACCAATAATGCAGCATCATAACAAATTGTTAGTGATTGGAATCCAATCATAAGCATTACGACATTAGGTGTCATAATGATAATTCAGATCATTACATCCATACAAGAATTCGCTAGTGATTCTAGACCACTGCATGGTTACAGTTTTTATTTGTTTATTTGTTTTGAAAGTCCCAAATGATTTTCAATCTTAAACATTGGTTCTTGTTGACACACATGTACCAAGTCAAAAGACATACTATTAAGAAGCACAAAAGATGTTCACAAATCCTAGATAACCAAGTATAACAGCCAAACAAGGTAGATAGGCCAAAAAAATAAATCTTGGGGCTGTCAAAACTTATCTATCCACAAACAAAATGTGATGTACTTTTATTATCTCCGTGCTTTGCTACACGTGAAGCAGAATGAAAACAAAAGGTTGAAAAATGAAAGTCTCTTGTGATGTTAGTAATTTACACCATTTAACAGATAAAGAAGGAAGCTGACAGATCACTATATGCAATGCATGGATTAGATGAATTATACTTGCTCATTTTGGCTAACACAAATCTTAGTAATTGACCAACTGTAGGTTAATCCGACAACATGAATTATCTCAAAAGGAAAAACCTTGATATGTCATCAACTGTAATTGAGAAAACATAACTACATACATCACTCATTCTACTCCCATGATGGGCTGCCCTGCTTTCTAGGAATGGCCAATCAAAAAAGTCACCGTTGTACGTGACATATATCCCAGGCTTCACCTCTCGCATGTGGGCAAACCAATGTCTAAGAAGCTCTTCCTGCAAGAAGAACCAAATCCATAGCACTAAGAAAATTGGCGTCAGAAAGTTAAACTAGGACAGGAACACAAAAAAAAATTGAGGACATATTACCTCATTTTTCACATTGGTAACTTTGAAAAAACCTTCAAATTCTGGTTTTGGAGTGTATTCCAAATCCTCTATATCTTCTCCGACACACTAGAGAAAATTGACAAAAAGAGTAAAAATATTGTTATCCCTTGTCAATGCAGAATCTTACCATTGAGCACATCCTGCAATTCTACAAACCACGATGTCTGTGTAATATCAAAAGCACCAATTGTCTGAACTGAATATTAATCAAGCTTGAAATTAAATAACTGCTTGTTAAGGAAGCCAGTCATTAAAACTTACAGAAGATAATGGGAGTAGCATTGATTGCCAAAGGAGTTGCAACAGCCATGAGGTCAATGGCAAAGGTGCTAAAGTAATCATCAAGGTAAATAAAATAAGAGTTACAATAGCTTTCTTTGGCTGAGAGTTTTGAGAAGAATATTTTGAGATATTTTTGTTGAGATAGTGTTTGGATGTGTTTTTGGAAAAAGTAATAATTAGAGAGAGGTGTAATAATTGGAGAGAGATAGAGAGAGAAATGAGAATAATGATTGGAGAGAGGGGTACGAGTAGAGAGAGAAATGTGATTAATGATTAGAGAGATGAGAGATGAGAGATGTGGAAAGAATCTTCTTGGAAATTTTTTTGGAAATGTAAAGTGAACACAGTGAATATCTACTAATTTTACAGGATACTGTTTTACCTAGAGGGTAAGACAGTATGAATGATACCAGGATTAGAAACAATGCCAGCAAAGAAACATATACTACATATACTTGGGCTGAATGGGAAATCACTTTGAGTCACTCCCTGATCTAATAAGGACAAACACTACCAAGAAGTTGCGGTCTCAGGCACCCCCTCTATATGAGGAAGTAATATTCTCCACGACTAATGCCTGTGCCACTAGTAGAACTGCTAAACACCGTTGATCATTCTGGCAGGTAGCTTCATGTTGAACACACTGGGAGGAGGTTAGTTTACTTTCTTGGAAGTTTACTATATGGATACCAATCAGCCTCATGAAGTTGACTTCACAACTCTAAAACCTCATCATCTTCTTACACATTATGAAACTCTAAAGCCCAATATTTTTAGCCAGCCTTTTCTATCACAAACCAGGAGAAAAATCTACCCCACATGACCCTTTGGCCTTTTTTGGTTTGGGTCGTGAGACCCAAAAATGAATTTTTTACCCCTATTTCCCTCCAATCCATATCCCTATTTCTAATCATTAGCCCATATTTCCAATCATTTCCCTCTCTATCTATTTCAAATCATCACCCATATTTCCAAATTCCAATCATTACACCTATTTCTCTCTCCACTCCAAACCCAAAACCAAAACCAAAACCGAACAAGATCTTTGTTTTGTTGCCATGCTGGGGTGACATAACTTGCGGGAAGTGTTTCCCCCTTGTCCTATAGAAGATGCCTACTTCTTCAAGCAATTTATTCTATTTCTTTTTGGCTCTAGTTCACCTCAACAATGAGAATGTTGCCACAAATGTTTATATAACCGTTTATCCTTTTTAAATATTGTCGATATTCAAAAGTTACTCTCCTACTGTGATTAATACTTTCGTCTGCCTGGTAGCAGAACATTCATAATCATGTCACCATTTTCTACTTGCAATCAACATCATGCAATAATACACTCTGTAGTTCGAAAATATACATTTTGGCTGATGCTGCACCAAGCTGACATTTGTATCCGGTCGTTTGAGTCTTCAAAGCAACCATTGGCCTAATATCACACCCTTGGGCGATCATCTAACACCCTTTCCCATGAAGGTATGTTAATGCTATGGCATCCTTGCCAACCACAGCATTCACTGGGAACGAAATCTTATAAATGTGATCACTAGGAAAATAACCCCCAAGAGCCACTATCGGAACTGAAACTTCATTTGTATCAAGTTGCTTCCAGTTCTACACTCTATATACGGCTGCCCACTTGAGAACATTTGCATAAACTGCTGGAATGCATAAAGGCCTCTTAGCACATATTAACCACACCCTTCTTGTTCCCACCATGGAAGAAAAGCAAATGCTTAGGGCAGCAAGTATAGGGCTCATACCCTGTTTTCTGAACTCTCAATTATCTAGAGTTTAGTAAAAAATATTAGTAGTCTCTGGCCTATACAAAATTTAGATGGGATTGCTGGTTCACCCAAATGGGAACTGTGCAATACAATAGGGCCAGTAATCAGAAGTTTGCACAACAAAGTTGGAATTCAAGGGGCAGAAAACAATTTGGTAAAAGCATACACAGCATGAAAAGAGATAAGAAGATACATTGGTTGTTTGTGTGCACCTCTCTGTTAATAATTAGATACCCTTTCCCATCAACCATGTAAGAGATCATCATTATCAAATCATACTCAGCATCTGGAAACTTCAAAGGAAGCTTTGTGGTCTCAATATCAAATGCACAAACATGAACTTCAGCACGTTGCAGGAGATCAGTTCTCCTTTCCAACATTACTCCAGCACTGGATACACTGACGTCGTACCACTGCCCACATCTTATATCTGTTTCACATGGAATTCTGAATAAGAACATACAGTTGGAAATTTCATCGCGCCTTTAGAAAGTATTGAAATAGGTTTACAATCAACTAAATGAAAAGAACTCACCATTGTCGATAGCAAAACGAACATGGTAAGGAACATCATATTCACGAAGATCAAATATACAATCTATGAAATCTTGAGGTCGTTGTTTACTGCATGTCAAGCAATGAACACATCTCAATATTGGAAAAGATATTTTCATAGTTACAATGAGAGGCAACAATCAATCACTATGTGAATTTAAGAACTGAAAAAGCGATCATACATTATAGCCGTGGAAAAGCAACCTATTTTTCTCAAAGGTACACGTGTCTGTGTGTGTTACTGTCTGTATGAAAATCAGAGGTGTGCTAGAATACATATCCAAAACAATCAAAGCCTAATGTCTCAGCACCATGGCTGTTCACGCAAATACTTATGTTTGTGTGCGCATGTTTGATTATTGCTCCATGCATGTATAAAGTAAATTAGACTATGATATTGTTACCTTTTCCCTGTTAATATGGACTCGTAAGCTTCAGCAGCCTCAAGTTTTGCCTGGTTTCTTTCAACAACATGCATAAGATCACTCTTTACTTGCATCAGTTGTTGAACGGTATCAAAGGATATCTTCAGATAAAGTTTACGTAAACCAGATAGATGGTTTTTCTGTCATCAGCATATAAAATCAATGAGCATGATGTTTCCAGGAAAAATCCCCGCAGAAGGTTCAAACCTCTCGTGGCAATATTGCACATCAAATATAGAAACGATAAGAAAACAACTGCTTAGTTATAGATCAAATTTTACAGGAACAGATTTTAAAATTCAGCAAGGATATAGTTATCATTAACCCTCCACAACCAATTGACACATTAATAGCCTAGAATTCAAACCAATACATTGACAACTACTAATGCAATCAAGAGAGAAACTACATTCACAATGGTTGTTACCTCCTGAGGGAAAATCAGCCACCAATCAATTAGTTGTATAAACTCTCTTATTCCCTAGGTTTGAATTCAAGCACTCATCGTAACCCAACAAGTTGTTATCGCATGACAAATTAATCCAATTTTTCAAGCATCTACGACCAGTATGAGGTAAATATGTTTACAATCATGTTTGCTTTGTAAGTTAACTCTATTTCAATGATCCATGCTTACTCAAAGCTAATACCAAAATACTGTAGATTAAAAACAAAACATGGTCAAATTGTAACTCCAATACACCCGTGAAATGAAAGCTTCTAATTTTGTTCAATATTTCTCTCAAGCCTGAACAATCATGCAATGACAATTCTCCCTTTCTTCAACATGCTAGAGAAATAGTCCAATAACCACAGATATGATTTCCATACAAATTAAATATAACTGCAGTAATTAATTGTCGTACAAGTTACTGTAAATGTGAAATTCATTACGCAAAAATATATCAGCTTTACCAACTATTCTATTAGCTATGGAACCCTTTTTACCACCATCATTGTGCAGCCACGAGAAACGTAACATCAATTGTTCGAACTCCACTAAAAACGCAAGGTATCAATAGAATAACCCAGCTTACAAGATTAAGGTCTTCTTTCTCTACAATTTCTACATCAGCAATCTGACTCTCATGACGTCTCCTCAAATAGGCATCAACATCCATCTCCATTTTATCCTACAAAATTACCAGCATCACAGAAGCTCCAACCATGCAAAATATTAACTCGCAAGTTAAAAGATACCAAATTTCACATACCTTCGTGGCTACATAAAAATATGGCCGGAACTTGTACTTCGACTTAAAAGTAGAACCGTCCTAAACCCAAATTTGGACAAATAATTAGCAAATTGAGTGGAATTTTCGAAATTAATACCCATAAACACAATTTTAAACAAAAAGAACACAACTAATCCATTTACCTGACAAACAAAATACAGATCAACACAACTGTAGACCTTGCGGGTATCCTGATCCTCCCAAGATGACTGCAAATAAAGCAGAAAACTATGAATTTCGCTTGCAATGAAGGCCAAAACAATACGAATTGTAATGTCCATTTCACGCGTTATGATGCTGTTTCACTGATTGGTACAGAAACAATACTTCAGGAGAGCCCTCCGCTCCCGCTCTCGATACTTGACTTAGATATAGACTATTGTTACAACGTATACTATTTAAGCGCATCTTGTTAGCATTCTTCGTAATTGGCATATAGGCAAGTGTAAATTAATGGATTGTTGGTTAAGAGATTGAAATCGTGACTCACGGATGAGAAGGTGAGAAGCCAACCAAGGCGTTTATCGCCTTCAGAGAAAAGATCGAAGCCGAGCTTGGACTCGATTTGCTCTTCGGCGGTGAGGATGAGCTTCTGCTTCTTCGAGATTCTTAGATCTCGCCGGTCTCCTCCTCCTCCTCCTCTCCTTCGGCCTTCGCTGTTCATCATTTCGGAACCCTAATCGGTGACTCGAGACTGCGTAGAAGAAGAAGGGCGGAGGGTTTCACCTCTAGCGTGTGGGATTGGGGACGATTTTGGAGAGAGAGAGAGAGGGCGGGATCGGGGAACTGATGTGATGAGAGGTTTTTCCCGCGCTTTTGCTCAGTTCTTGGTTTTTAATGTGAAATGACAAAAAGGGTCATCAGTTTAGGCAAGAGCAAGCGAAAACGGGTCCTTGGGCTTTAAAGGCCCGCATAAAACGAGTTTTTTTGGGGCTTGGTTTTTAGGACGTGGGGATATTCTGGGCTTCTTCCATCAGACCACTCAAGATTTGGGTTCCACTAATTTGGGCCCGTTCGGAGCCAACTTCTGGATTATCCATTTTCTCATTTTGAATCTTTGGGAGCCAACTTATAGAATGCATTTTCCCCATAATAATATATTTTCAAAACCACAGGTGATATTTGATAATCAGGATGAGCTTTAGCATTTTCATTTTGCATACTGTTTTTTTTTTTTAATGAAAAGACCATATTACCCTTACCTTCGACAACCTCTTGGTTTCCAGCATGTGCCTCTCTTACCGACAAATCACCATTTTCTATAAATTTCTTTTATCTCAATCTTTACTGAAAACGATGATATGTTTTTCTCATTAATTAATTGGAAATGTCACTCGATTCCCTTTGATTTTATATGTCACTGACTAAAGCTCCATTCTCCTGACTTCCTGTCTAAATGACTTTTTTAGTATTTTTTTACTTTTCTTAATTTTTTTTTTAGCTTTCCGTCTTAATTTTTGGAATTAATCATTTGTATCGACAAGAGAAATTAGAAAAGAAAAAAATGTGGACTGAAATTGAAAAAAAAAATTATATAAGAAGTCACTTAGACAACAAAAAAAAAAAAGACAGCTATTTGGTATTTTTTTCAGTTTGTAGTAAACTTTTTTTTGCTTTTGGTTATAATTTTTTACTTTTAGACGGATAATTAATTAAAAAAATTACGACACAAATCTAACAAAAATTCAAAAAAGTCGAACAAAACACACACACACACACAAAAAAAAAAAAGGACTTGTATAGCCACCTAAGCAGGTGTGGATGATTATGTGGAATTTAGGTGGTATGTAGCATTCCTGTGACTAGCAAAATAAAACCTACTGAGATCATTGATCAATGACTACCAATGCACCCCATATTTTATTTTCCCTAAGCCAAGCATCCCGGGGGGAAAAATATATAAGTGAACAAAGCTAGGAAAAGACCAAAAAAAAAACATTAAAAATAAAGAAATTGTGAACCAAAACAATAGTTTAAGGCCTCGTTCAGTTGTCAATAAAGGAGGGGATATGATGAGAAAGTTAGTTTTCCCACATAGTTTGGAGGATTCAGTTACTAGGAAAGTGATATAGGATTCTGGAAAATGATTTTTCCACTAGGATTTACTTTCCCTTAAAACTGATCCTGCAAAGTATATGAAATTTAGCGTCGCGAAAAAGTTATAACCTCCCTCCATTCTCAAACTTTTGGCGCCAACATTCTCCCGCACTCCTTCGTTTCTCTTATTTCATACAATTCTTCATTTTTTCTTTATTTCCTAGTATAATAGACAACATAGTCAATATATTGGTTTTATGGATGTGTGTCTTTAATTAATTTTTATCAGTCTTTTGTTTTGTTTGTACCAACCAATTAATCACCGTTGGTTAAATTGGTTTTATTTTTTTTAGAAGCATCCAAATAAGCTGGCCGGCCAATTGGCTTATTCTTTTCATTCATTTTTTTTTTATTACAATTCTTAGTTTGCATCAATTTTTCTGCCCAAATATATAACTTCCCAAATTACTTTTATTCAAAATAACTACTGAATCAAGATAAAAGAAGTTTTCCTTAAGTTTCTTTTTTCATGTTAATCGAACAACTAAATTTTAGTTTTCCTACATAATTCTTTTGTCAAATGAACACTCGCATGAAAATAAATTTTATTTTCCTTTACTTCACTTCAATCCACTTTTTTCCAAGACTAATTTTATTGCACGACATTATTGACAACTGAACAAAGCCTAAGAGACTCATTGGAATTCCCACTTCTTCCGTCCAGGCGTCCAGTAAACAATTCACATGGGTGGGGCCGTGGTGGCATTTTCTTTTCTAACAGACAAACACCCCCCACCAGTCCACCACCACCGAGCCTCATGACCCCCATGGCCCCGGCTAATTTGGTAACAAACCATCCGACCATGCCACCAGCTTCCGCATCGTCTGAGTTGGCATCATTCATTACGTGCACATTGTCGGGATCCAATGAGGCCGATACCCGGCATTGACTCCCATAAACTAATACTTCTTTCCTTCCATTTTTGTTTGTTGATTATTTATTTTGTATTTTTTGTTACGAGAGCTGCTACGGGTACCCCACCTTTTTGCACCGAAAATGCACCCCACGCCTTCGGGGACCCGCTTTTGGGTCCCACACGAGTGATCCGAACCGTTCATCGTTCTTAAAAAAAATTTCCGAGGTACTTTTAATTTGAAACGGTGAGACTTTGGTTCAAGCACTTCTAACCGTCCGATTGAGCTGATTTTTGGTGGGCCCCCTCGAAAAAATGTTTTAAGAACAATGAACGGTTCAGATCACTCGTGTGGGACCCAAAAGCGGGCCTCCGAAGGCGTGGGGTGCATTTTCGGTGCAAAATATGGGGTACCCCCAGGTTTTCCGTTTTGTTTCTACTGTCTATATCTTTCATGAAGCCGGTTTCGGATACATACAAACACAAAAAAGACATTTCACCTCATCATTCGAACCAACGGCTGAGATTAAAACAAACTCTTCCCCCTTTCTAACCCACCCATTTTATCTTTTTCTCTCTTCCTTTCCCATGACACACCCCCACCTTTCCCCCTCCCCACTCCGGCAAGCCCCTTCTCCCGCAACCCATTTGCGTGTTCTCTCTCTCCCTCACTCTGTGACCCATTTGTTCCCTTCTCCTTACTGAGATAATTGGGGGGGGGGTGGTGCAAAAGCCTGGGACATCTCTTCGCACCCCCTCTCCATCTGCCCCTTGCAGGAAGCTCGATCTCGACATGTTGTACAACACATCTCGATCCCGACATGTTGTACAACACATCGGATGGTAACCAAGTGTGGTACACCAAATTTGTTACCATAAGGCCTCGATTGGATGAGGGATTATTTTCAGGGGGATAAGTTTTGGAGGGGGGATAAGATAAGAGGGGGTATAAGTTTTAGAGGGTTGGCCCACATTGATGTGATGTTTATGGAGGGGAGTAAAAAAGTTTGTTGTTTGGATGAGGGATTAAACAGGGGGATAACTTTTGACTTGGTTTGGATGTTTTAAAAATAAGAGGGGGTAAATGATGGGAAAAACTGTCAAATGACTCTTTTGCCCTTGTGGTGTCCCCAACTTGATTATTCATTATATTAATTATATAATTCCAAAACCTAATCTATTTAATTAATTTTGGACATTTTTAAGCTATAATAATTTCTTTCATTAAAAATTTAATTTTTTAAATAATTTTACTTAAAAAAACGTTTTTTTTTTAGATATTTCCATTTGAATAGCTGTTTGTTTATTTCATATAAATTATTAAAACTAACCTATAATATGGAATGTCAATATTTTGTAAATTATTAAAACTAACCTATAATTTGGAATGTCAATTTTTCCCGAGTCGGAGACGTTTTGGACATGGTCGGACACGTACCCGCATATGTAATGTAGTGAATGATCTTAATGCAATGCAATGCAATTGGATGGTGTTCAATATGAAAATTAAATGGAGTTATGTTTAAAAATCTATACAAGTGTTCCATTTCGTCGATAATGAATTGAACAAACACATCCAATTTAAAATAAAGTAGTCATTACACTAATCCATAAAGTAGTGAATACATTAGGTTCCAACATAACATTGGGGATCACAATATACTGACAATTGTTTACCGACAATGAAAAAAAGATTATGGTAACATAGGAAGTCATTTATCCTTCTACCCAGATATAATGAGCATCTCTATCCTTCTAAAAATATTATCTAGTCTAAGTGGTTTCTTTAAATTTAGAGGTTTGAAATTCTCTATCTTCAAACTTGAACTCCATCGGATCTCTTATAGAATACATGTTCTCTGTCACTGCTTTCCTCAATGATGTGGTGTTCCCAATTTGAGTGTTTGTCTGCATAAGGAATTAAAAAAACTGTTTCTGTGAATAGATTTCTCAAATATCAATTAACTAACATGTACTAAACAACCAAAGATTCAGTAATAATACACTATTGGAAGAGAGAGAGAGAGAGAGAGAGGGAGAGAGAGGAACATACCTCATCCATGGATCTATCACACAAGCTGCACTTATCCAAGGTATTTTTAGTACATTAGGAAATCATGACGATGACAATTCATAGCTTAGAAATGAATCCATATAAGCTGACTTACTTGGCAGTACAAATGTAGCAATGGGCTCAGCAAAATCATCATTGCCCCAAAGTTTGATTAAACTTTTGCATCACAGTACCAGTAATTGCACCAAGGTAGCAGCCACAAACAGTATATTGCAACAAACAATAAAGGACTCAGAAATTAAAATCTCATCCACAAGGGTACGCATGGCTGCAACTAAGGTTGCCCTGCCAAGGTAACCTTCACATTTGATTTTATTCATCATTGCCCAAATCAAAAGTCAAGAACCAAAACTGCATTACATGCAATGGAAGCTACAGAAGCTACAGAGCACAGCCCAGATTTGCCAATGGCCCAACAGAGCACTACACAATAGAAGGTAACAGAGCTGCCAATGGCCCAACAAAATTGATGAGCACCTAACACAACAACTAAAACAGATAGCACAAATAGCTGCACTTGCACTTGCACACCAACACACACACAAGAAATGCACACACAGTCTGCTAACAGTGCTCAAGTTAGCACAACAACTAAACACCCCAGATTTTCGAAAATATAAATACAAGTTACCACAGCAAATGGCAGCCATATTTCATTAATAAACCCAGATTGGCACTGCACTGCACTCACACTGCACAGACTGCACTGCACTTAGGCACACAAGGCTCAGAAAATTTTCATCACTGCCCACAAAAACAGTTCAGAATGCCCCAAAGGGTCAGATTATGAAAGGCATCACCCAACCCAGAATTCATCACTGGACTTCAATGGCACCACCCAACCCTACACTTGCAGAAACATTAGGTGACACCAGCAACACACACCTGCACTTATTACCTCAGGTTTCCACACACACCTGCACTTTTGCATACAAACACACACCTGCACTTATTACCCCAGGTTTGAACACACACCCCAGAATTTCTATAACTCAGATATCAAACTCAAACAATAGCTTAGAAATCAAACTCAAACATCAGAGAATGATCACATAAATGGTTTCTATAACTCAGAGAAATAGGCTCAGAATAACATCATCACTGCCCAAACTAATAATATTTCAGTACATAATAGGTTCAGAATAACATATTCACTGCCCAGATTTCATAGACATTACCATTTGGCTCAGTCAGTTATCATCATTGCCATCATCATGGCCCATAATCAGTTTGGCCATCATTTTATCAAGACAAACATGTAATGCATGGCATCAATGGCCTGTCACATACACACATAACCCTCCACACACACAGACACACACACACACTCACACACACACACACAACAATGGAATAAACCCCTGCAAAACACACACTACCAAGTACCAGCCCAGAAATCACCAAAAACACACCACATTCCCAAAAAACACCCCAAATAGGAACAGCCTCAGTCAATCAACACTGCCTCAGTCATTCATCATAGGCAAATAGGCTCAGATTCAGGCCCCATCACACACATGCAAGGGTACAAGCATATTGTACACACAAGGATACAACAGGTAATGAAACAGTAGCCCCGCCAAGTGTAGCAGCTAAACAGAGGAAAAACATAAACCAGCAGCAGTAACAAAATAGCCAAATGTCTCAGAATATCTCAACAACAGGATGCACAAGCCTCAAATACAACCCAAGGCTCAGAAAAGTATCATCACAACCCACAAAAACTGTTCAGAATTAGCCAAATGTTCATAGATTTTCAGTACTAGGCTCAGTTTTGTACAATTTAGGACACAATTTAGGACACACAAAGGCACATACATCATAGCACACTATAGCAGCCAAAGCCATGCCAAGTGTAGCAAACACTGAGTATTGCTGCATCTAAACACCAAAGATCACCACTGTTGCAGCAGCTAAACAGAAAATGGCCCAGATTTCATTAATAGACCCAGAAAAGTATCTTCACTGCCATGTTATAACCTCATAA
Organism: Vaccinium myrtillus; assembly: GCA_016920895.1. Lineage (NCBI taxonomy): Eukaryota > Viridiplantae > Streptophyta > Magnoliopsida > Ericales > Ericaceae > Vaccinium > Vaccinium myrtillus. The sequence goes on along the minus strand of CM029275.1, from coordinate 11,714,940 downwards.
GGCTCAGATTGCTCATCATTGCCATTTTATCCATTGGGCATACAAAGTTTCTCAAATAGAAATGCCCCAACATATTTCATATCCCAAAAAATTATAGTAACCTCCACTAGGCTCAGAAAAAGTCATCATTTACTCACAGGTGCAACTACAAGTCCACAAGCATATATTTGAATAAATGGCTGCAAATATGATTGCCCCGCCAAGGTTCAGAACTAAACCAAAAATTGTTCAGAATGCACCAAAACAAGTGCAGCAACACAGAGTTCAGAATGTACCAAAACAAGTGGACCAACAAATATCAGAGTTCAGAATGCATATCCCCCAAATAGGTTCACAATTAAACCAAAAAAGTCCAAGACATCAGTGCACAGAAAAAACCAGCCAAAGCCATGCCAAGTGTAGCAAGCACTAAGCCTTGTTGCACTTTGGCACAAAACAAACCAAGGCTCAGAAAAATATCATCACAGCCCAGAAAAAACATTTCAGAGATACCCAAATGTCTTACAATACCTAAACAACAGGATGGACAAACCTCATATACACCCAAGGCTCAGAAAAATTAGATAATATATTTACATAATAGGATGCACATGCAAGGGTACTCACTGGCTGCAAATATGATTGCCCCGCCAAGGTAACACCTTCATAGCTACACAATGGGTAAATTTATTTCATCATTGCCCTGCAACATAATTGAAATGAAATAAGTTCTCAAAGAAATGAACACAAAGGCATTTACATAGCCTACCAGTAATAGGTAACTCAATTTCAACCCAAGCAAAATAAGTTATTGTCATTACATATACAAAAAGGCATTTACACATCATATGCCACTCAGAAGGACATAGTTCAAGTACTAGTTCAAAGTTATACATATACAAAAAGGAAACAAAGTTAAGTTTCCGTCAAAAAGGCATGTACACATCAAATGTCATTTACAACTACGCGTTAGTTAAAGTTTCTATTACAAACAACAAATGGTGTTACTTAAAGTATGATGATTTGTTAGCCATTCCCAAAAATTGACAAACTTTCCCAACATTCCCTAAACGGGACCGAACACGTCACCGTCGAGGACCGCCTCAGCCCAAGCTTGCTTCAAATCATCCCGAGTGTTTAGAAATTGGTCAACTCTCTCGTCTTTCTCACCAATAATGGCAGCCAGCTTGAATTGTTGTCTCAATGGAAGGTGAAGTTTTTCTAGCAACGGAGGAATCGTCGCCCGGCGAGCGGATATCTCTTTCTCATACCCCAATTTGTCGGCCAATTTATCCATAGTCACCAAACTCTTCTCGCACCACATGTCCAATTTGTCCTCATCACCCATCCTTGTTCTCTTCTTTCCCTTTTTACTTGCGGCATTGGCCGGAGGCGTGGTGGACGTTGGGATTGACATACGCCGTGCGAAGGTTGTGGGAGTCGAACCCGGAGGAGTGGAACCCATGTTTGGGGAACCCGAACCCGTGGACATGCGGGGGGTGGATCCCGTAGGAGGAGTGCTACCCATGGTGGCATATGGTGAATTGAGAAATTGTTCATCGAACAATGGCGAATAGAAATCGCTTCCCATGCCATCTCCACCACCAACATCCTCGGGCACCCCAAATTCTTCTTCAGTTTGAGTAGGGGGAATTGATTCGTCCATTTGTGTTGGATCCTCCGCTCCACCCCCGGTCGCCCTATCCTTTCCGAAGACAATAACCCATTCATCATAGTATGGGAAACGCTTCCCGTAGACCTCTTTGGCCTTCTTCGGGTGGGCCTACACAAACATTTGAAGTTTAGCGACGGTGTGACACAATTGATAGTGTGGAATGATTACGCTTTAAAAGCCTAATGAAACAAATTAGGCCTTCAAAGCAAATTGAGTTACCTTTTCAAACTCATCCCACACGCTTTGTTCCACATCCACCCGTTTGTTGACGTTGTCCCAACCGAACCCACTAAGTGCCACAATGTCAGAGATTTTGTTATACATTTGTCTCCAATACTTGACCTTGGAGTCAATGTGGGGGGAGGCCTTAATGTGGCTATCCGACATCAATTTGTCCAACTCCTTCTCCACCAAGGTGAAAAAACCAGGTCTAAAGCCATTTTCGGCAGTCCACCTATCCGAAATCTCATTCACCATGACTTTGATTAAGGCATCCTCCTCCGCTTTCCTCCACACCCTACGGGTCCTCTTTGTGGTACTTGTAGACACATTGGCTTCTTGGGTGTCTTGTTGGCTATCCATAACTGCAAATGCATTTTATGTGGCCAACAATTGTAAAAGTACGACAAGAATTATTAAGTAAGGAACATAAAGCCTTAGAATTACAATGTTTCAAAATTCAAGTTTACAAAATTGAAACACCATAGACATCAGAATGTATAGAGTACAAGTTCTTCAAACACTTAATACAAATTGTCAACAACAAGTTCTTAGTACACATACTTCTTAATACAATTACATTTTCTACAAATCATGGGGGGTGCACCTCTTGTCCCCCACCATTTGCTAACCAATGGTTATACATGGTAGTAGCCAACGCATCCCTCTCGGCTGTCCATTCATTGGAAGTCTCTATTTCTGTAACTCGATCATCATCTACCGCGACATCGTGGAGGTGATCTTGCTCTCATCGCGTGTACTCCAACTCAATCGGATCATTGGGCATCTCTCTTTTAATGAGGTTATGGAGAAGGCAACATGCTGTCACGATACGACATTGAATCCGGATCGGATAATACGATGGAGACCTCAATATTGCAAATCGCATTTTCAAGACACCGAACACTCTCTCAATGACATTTCTCGCAGCAGAGTGCTTCATGTTGAAGTACTCCTCTTTGCTAGCCGGCATGTGACCTTGCCTCCAAATGTTCAAGTGATATCGTTGGCCACGGTACGGTGCTAGGAAACCCTCCCCGTTTGTGTATCCGGCATCCACAAGGTAGTAATGTCCTGTAACGAAGGGAAGTTACGACATTGAAACAGTTTATGGGAGGGTTCATAAAAGTAGTGGATTTTAAGGACAACAAAAGTCACCATTGGAATTGTAACATACCATGGGGGACTTTCAAACCATTGGGTCTTGCGATAGCGTCTTTGAGGATTCTAGAGTCAGTGGCCGACCCTTCCCATCCAGACAAGACAAACACAAATTGGAGGTCTCGAGTGCAAACACCTAAAACATTTGTCGCAATTTCACCCTTCCTCGACCTATACCGTGGCCTATCAGCTGCCGGGGGGTAAACTGGCACACATGTCCCATCCAAAGCCCCAAGACAATTCTACGACAATTTCAGATTGTGTTATTACATAGGGTGGAGTTGAGGAAACAAAAAGGAATAGCTAGGATCATAGTAATACATAAGTTTACCTGAAACCAACTCCATCGATTGTCATGGTAGTTTGCAGGTACGGGATCGGGAGTAACTAGGAGCATTCTATGGAGGCGCAACACAGCTTGGAGTACGACATTGAAATGCCTGCTTATCGTTTCAGTCGATCTCCAAAACTGATGTTTGGTACGCCTTTGCTTTGTATGGTGCGCGACAATCCACAGGAAAATAGCTACCCTCTCCTCCACACATAAGAACCTCGAGTCCACTAACCCAACACTTCGAACTAAACAGCACAATCTAAAAAATGTACGCCTATTTACCCTCAACTGCTCGTGGCATTCAACCTCATTGCCATTTACGAGCCTATTGACGGCATTGACTTGTGTTTGGTAGTAGTCAGGATTTTGCGCACACTCGGGGCGGGGATATTGTGCAGTGTATAGGATGAATAAGTATAGGCGAAACATCCCCATTGCAGCATGAATGAAGGTTGTTAACGCAACGACTACTTCTTTCTCTTCTCTTCTCCTTAATTGTTTTTTGTTTAGTCTTGCCATCCTATAAAGCTAACAAAGGGTTTAATGAGTAACACTTCAAACACACACACACACACACACACATGGATGATACTTTTTTTACGGTTTTCTTGATGTCAATTTCTATAAGACAACGTCTTTATACATGGTTTTTTACATTTGTTTTAGGAAAAGACAACGTCTAAGTGACAAGTTTATACATGGTTTATAGATTGGCATATTAAGCAAAAGCTGCAAAGGGTGCACCAATGAATGGTTTATACATGGTTTATACATGTTTTCTTTATACATGTTTTTTTAGATTACTTAACGGGTATGTAAGGAATGTTTTCAGCCCTTTTTGAAGGGCCTAAAAACAAAAACACAATATAACTAAGCATATTTCTACCGGCTGTTTTTCAAAATTAAAAAAAAAAACAAAAGTAAAAAAAAATACAGTCCAAAACCCCTACAAATACGAATACATGAACAGAAACCATACATGACAAGCATAAATCTGTGGAGCATACTAAAATCAAACAAAATCGCAAGCATAAGTATGTGAAACACACTGAAAATCAAACAAAATCACAACTACATAATGTGAAACACAGAACCATCACAGTCGACTCCTAGATCGACTGAACCCACTCCGAAACAAAACCCTAGGCCGAGATCGACTGAACCCAGTCCAAAACAAAACCCTAGATCGATATTTCCCAACATCAAAGACAAAACCCTGGCCTAGATCGATAGAAACAAGATCATACCTGAGTGTTCAAACGAAATCGCACAAATCGCACCGAAATCGCACCAATCACACACAAAAACCCTTCTCTGGTCGATGTAATGGCAACACCACAGATATGGAGGTGTGAGGCTTGCTCAAGGGGGATAACAAGGGCTAGAAACGTCAAAAGCCAAGCCGGATAACCCCGGATAATTTTTGGGGAGCCCTGAGGGTGCCCGAAAATTATCAGGGAGAGGAAGGGAGACGCGAGATAACAAAGAGGGGGTGAAGACTTAGAGGGGGGAGTTGTTTTTGTTCCCAAACCCAGCCAAAGGCCTGGGTCCCACCTTTATTACCCGGTATAATTTTTGAGGGGGGGTTTTGGCACCATCCAAGCAAGGCCTAACATTATATCTTTTAGCTTTTTTAAAAAAAATGAAAAGGTGATTTGTTATTATTGAAAAACGAAAAACCCCAATTTACAGCATTTGGCCCAGAAAAGTTATGACAATACATTTGAAATTATTGCATTGGACTATTGGCTAGCAAACAAATACGGTGCTTCAAGATACTTTCTTATCTTACGCAACATTTGGATGCTTCCTTATCTTACGCAACATTTTGGGGGGGTCCTTAAATTAAGAAATCATTCATGACCAAACCTAATCACGATGACCTTGCTAACAGAGAAAATTTTGAAATTAGCAAAAATCCCCACAAATTATATAATTAGGGTTTCTACATTCTCTATTAACACTAGTAATATTCCACCGGTGTCTCCGGACAACTATCATCCGATACAGCATCGCGATTAAACGGCGAAGGAACGAACGGAGGGGATGTACATCTTAAAAGAGCCCAATTCACGCCTTGGAAGAACAGATGGTGCTTGATTGGCGACGCGCCCATCATGGACCCCATTCGCCTCGCCGGATCCTTAATCAGTAGCTGTGATATGAGGTCCTTAGCCGCGGCGGGGATGATTGGCTCCTTAGGGAACTCGAGGGCTCGAGCCACAATATTAGCCAGGGTCAGCTCATTGTCTAACCCTCTAAAAGGCGTCACACCATAAAACAATTCAAATATAAATATCCCTAGTGTCCACCAATCCACCGCGCTACCGTGTCCCTCCCCAGACACGATCTCCGGTGCTAGATACTCGTGGGTCCCGACAAACGACATCGACCGGACGTCGATCGGCTCCGACACGAACTCGGGCCCAATATGGCGGCCCGGCTTCTTCTTCCGCTTGCGCTTAAGGTGGAAGCACGACACGGCGGGGACAATGCAACTGGGAAGGATGCACGAGCTGGAGGTAAAAGCCCGTGGCGGCTCGACAGCGTACTCGGTCGGCAGGGCCGGAGCGGGGGAGTTTTGGGCGGAGACGATTTGGGCCTCGGACGCGGACGAATCGCACTTCAACGAGAGGTCGAAATCGGTGAGCATGATGTGACCGTCGGATCGTACCAACACGTTTTCCGGCTTGAGGTCCCGGTAAACGATTCCCATCATGTGGACATACTCTAGGGATACCACCACCTCCGATGCGTAAAACCTGGAAAATAATACTACAAGATTAATTACAATAAGTGGTGACAAATTGACTTGCATTATTTAAATTGATCACTGAAACTTAATTAATTAAAGACATAAATAACTAATAAGGTAAAGCAACTTCACAAACACATACTTTTAAAAATTATTTAAAAAAAAAAAAAAGGCACCAGATATCCAGTGATTTGGGCCAGCAGCATTGTTCAATCACTGGTGTATGATTTAGCAAGAATTTAAAAATTGGAAGTTGCCGAGTAGTGCATGAAAATAATTGAGATGATGAGGGAATGGGGTCCTACACTTTTGATAGTTGCCTAAAACAAACAAATTCTAGAAACCAAAAATGGGGTTATTTAATTATCATTTGTGTTGCTTTTGGTGGGAGACCTTTTTACTCCGTGGGATTCCTAGAGCCCCTCGATAACTTCCCCATGCAAAGTGAAAAAAGAAGAAAAAAGGGAAGAAGAAAACCCCCCTTTTTTGTCCTCCTTTCTGTATTTATTTAATTTGGTACGGGATTCTTTGGGTACGGGGCATCCGAGCCGTTCAAACAATGCAACTAACGGTCCGGATTAAAAGTATTTTAAAAAAATAGAAAAGAAAAGAAAACGTGTGTTTTCATCCGAGTTGTCCGATGCATTTTTTGACGGCTCGGATGTGCCGAATGGGTACCACGTCATCAATACCCTATTTGCACCCAAAATTTTCTATGCAACCTATATTTGGAGAAATGAAAGGGGCCAAAGGTAGTAGGGTACTGGACAAAATAAGGTCTCCCGAAACCTAGGGAGATGATCCCAGAATTGCCGTAAAAGTTACTTCGACACAAACGGGAACCCAGGAATGTTGGATTTCGAGCATCTTTCTACTGTTACTGGAACATCAATCTAAAAGACAAAAATGCCCTCCCAACGAAACGTATTTCACGGACTACTATTAAATTAGAATACCCGGCGTTCAATTTTCCCTTTTAGAAGCATGTATCTACCAGAAGGGTTGTTAGAGGGTGAACGAATGGTTATTAAAAATTATAGACTCGAACCATAAACCTCCGTTTAGAAGCCTCACAAGAAAATGGTAAGGCTTTGTTTGGAAATCAGAGAAAAGAAAGGAAAAGACGAGAGAGTTTAAAAATATTCCTCTTTCTTTGTTTGGTTTGAGAGGAAAAAGAAGAGAAAATGAGTAAATAGAGTGTTAGAAATAGTGAAAATTTCTCCTTATTTTCCTCACATTTTTCTTCTTCTTTATTTTCCTTTCCTTTCTCTCATTTTCTATAAGTTCCAAACAGAGCCTAAAAACTAGGACCTGGGGTTGCTTTGTGCAGCCTCTGCACAGCAGCTGCTGCGCGCAATCTAGGTCATCCGTTGCTTGGATGAACGGCCTAGATCTCAAACAAAAGAGAAAAATTGTTCGCGCGAACAATTTGTTTTCAATCCGAACCGTTAAAAACACTTGTGGACGGTTGTGATTGTGCACAACAGCTGTTGTACAGAGGCTGCATAGGAGCAACCCCGCGTCCTAAAAACTATACTATAATTGACCTAAACACACAGAAAATAACTGCATATGGCATATGAGATCTACCAAGGGCGATTCGACTGCTGATTTGGTTGACATATGGTATTATCGTAATTTTAGCCTAAAACCAAGCCATTTTACCATATACTTACCAGAATGACTGACTAGATTGGGGAACACATCACGTGGGATCGAGGACGTGTCAAAACGCCATTCGTTCTCATAGATTTGACTTTTCGTATTCTGAATCCAACACGTGCGATCGGTACACAACACAAATCCTTTTCTAACCTTTTTCCAAGGCACCCCAACCGTAATTGCCAAAAGTTATCTGAAGAAAATGATCCAGTGTACGAGACGAGTAGCTACCACTCGCTTCCTGCCACGTGAGGACCGCCTCATCAGCAATTTTGTTCACATCAGCGTCGTTATACTTGTTCCGGGACCCGAAGTTCGGATCGCTCGTGTGGGACCCAAAAGTGGGTCCCCCAAGCAGATCGGTACATTTTCTGGTCCCAAACTTCTGTACGCGTAGGATTTTCCCCTGCTCCGTATCTTATCTTAAGGTGTGTTCTACTAACAAAAAATATTATTTTTTTCAAACACTAAGGTACGTCATTCTCTCATAACACATCATATAAAAAATTGTGAAAAATTAATTTTTTCAAAAACTGAGTTAGTGGAACATCTCCTAATTCGATGATGAAAACTATTAATTTTAGTCAGATTCATATTTTAGGAGACCACGCAAAAAATTTAGCTTAATCAAATATAGGTCAATTCGATGATGAAAACTATTAATCACATTTTAGGAGACCACGCACATTTTTAGTTCAATCAAATATAGGTATATAAGTAACTGTTTCATCTAGAATTACAGGATATTTATTTTCAAATCTAACTTCTATATCGAGTGCTCACCGATATTGTATTGAACTCAAATTTTTAAATAGACTCCTAAGAAATGAATCTAGACAAAAGTAACGGTTTCGATTCTCGATGTGAAAAATAGGCCTAATTTTTCATTTGATAAAATGAGAATCTTATAGAATGTTGATTTTACCAAATGATGAAACTATTTGCTAAAATCAACCTATTTGAGCAAATGAAAATGAGTTGATTTTAGCAAATTGATTCCTCATTTGCTAAAATTAACACATTAATTTTACGAGATTCTCATTTAGGTCTTGTTCTTCAATGGATTTTATGAGATAAAATTTAATTTTGGTAAAATGTAGTTTTGTTTAAATGTGTGATAAAATGACATTGTTTTCTAATTGATTAAGGCTTGGTTTTCCATTTGCTAAAATGGACATTTGTTAAAATCAAGTGGGTGATTTTAGAAAATGTCCATCTACTTTTGCTAAAATCGTTAATAATGTTAGATTTTATCAAAATTAGATCCATTCAAGAACAAGGCCTTAATCAAATGAAAAACTAGGCCATGATTAACAAAGGAGGTGAACAAAATTACTCTCAGACCCCTCTCACCGTGGAGCATCACCCGTCACTGCTGACGACGGAGATGGACCCGGCTGTTCTGAAACTGAACTAAAGAGACTTCGCTATTTCATTTGCATCGATCCAACTCGACCGTCAAAGGATCAGATTTAAAATAAATTTTTACCGGTAGTCTAAAAATTAAAAAAAACTATTGAACATCGATATGGAGTTTGTTTGTGTACCTGACGGCGGATTCATGGAAGCGTTTAGAGGGCTGACGCTGGCGGAGGACGTGAAGATCGCCGCCGGGACAAAACTCTGTCAACAGACACGACCACTTGGGCGAATCCAAGCTGGCATAGAGCGTAGGCAAAAACGGGTGGTCCAGCATTTCCAGTATTTCCCTTTCAGTCCTCGCCCGCCCTTCCTTGTTACGGCTGGCGAGCTCCTTCTTGTCCATCACCTTGGCTGCGAAGACCGCGTCGGCGTTGGCTGCGCACTTGAGCTCGGCTAGGTACACGGAGCCGATGTCGCCGGCGCCGAGGCGGTGAAGGAAGCGGACGTCGGTGAGGGAGAGTGAGGGGGATTGGGATCTGGCGAGCCGGATTGCGTCCCAGCAGGGATCGCCGGAGGGAGTGTGGGTTTTCGAGGAGGCGGTCCAGGTAGCCTCGGAGCCGGAGCTGGTGCAGCGGTGGATGTCGGTGGTGGTGGTGGTGGTGGTGGTGGTGGTGGTGGTGGTGGTGGAGGAGGATGAGTTGAAGCTCATGCTTTGTAGGTCGTCGTTGAGGTCGTCCAGCCATGGCTCCATTGGTGGGAGAAAATGGCTTTTAGAGAGAGAAAGAGAGACAGAGAGAGGGATTTGATTTTGTAAGTATTTTGTTGGAGAAGATTTGGAGGAGGAAGGGGGAGAGGAAAAAGGCGCAGTGATGGGCCTTGGTTTGGGCCGTCATCAGGGCTAATACTAGTTTGAACTTTTAAGAAGTGTTTTGGAGTATTTAATGCCATACATATATTTTTCAAAAACATTTTGAAAATTTTGAATATGATATACAAATCTATAAATACCGATTAGAAATCAAAATTTAAAAATAATTAGCTCTCAAAACCTTCTTAAAATAGGAGTGAAAAATTCCTCAATGTATGCATCCTTTTGTGGTCCTTAAAGGTGGAAAATTTTATTTTGATATGTGCGGTTTACTCGATGAATAAATGGAAAATATACTAAAATAATATGAACAAGTTAAACCAAAATAATAAGGTTATTTGTTTGTGGAGAGATAATGTTTGCATTGCCTTCTAATGCTATTTGTGGCAACAATATGAACAACCAAAATAATAAGGTTATTTGTTTGTGAGTCCGTTTTAATTATAAAAAAAAATCCGCTAACTGACTAATTTTGTTTGATTTATTTTTATTTTTTTTTTAAATTTGGCTCTTTTTTTTTTTTTTTTTTGGAGTACTAGTAGTTGGAAGTGGGTGAATAACATTTTGGGCCCTAACATTTTTGAATTGGAGGTTTTGTAATATGAACAACACGGTGGTTTTAGAATTAGTTTGGATAGCAGAAATCTTGAAGAGGAATGAGAATATAATGTCATATCTGCATGATTTTGGAGGCAAATTGACTCAAACAAATCTGGATCGTCCAAAACATGTTTGAACGGCTTAGATGCACCAACGGGTACCACATGGTGGTATTCATTCGCTATACAAGTTTTTCTCGAAAAAGATAGGTATTTGAATGTGATTCTTGATGCCATGCATATTCAATCACAAATCACATTTTGTGGTAATTCACTAATTTGAACCCTCCCTTACCACACAGAAATCTTAGATTCCTAGCTCAATCATTAAAATTAAAAAGAAAAGAAAAAGAAATGTTGACTTTAATCATTTTTAAAGGAAAATGCTAACGGGTGCTATAGTGCACCCGTTAAGAGTACAAAAAGTATAATTTAAAAGTACACTTGTACTTTAAACTTTAAAGTACATCTTTAAGTGTACTTTAACGTACAATTGTACTTTTAAAGTGTAATTTTTGTACAAATGAAACCCACAAAAGTGTACTTTTGTACCATTAACGAGTGCACTATGACACCCGTTAGCATGACCCTTTTTAAAAACAATTTTTGCCCGCGCAAAATCATTGAATTAATTCAAACATTGGAATGAAATTACTCTAGGTATTGAATTTCTAGAAATTTGATTCCTAGTAATGATCATATTCTTATTCATACTCAAGAAAATTCCCAAAAATTTGATTCTCAATAATCATATTCTCATTCTTACCCAAAATTTCAGTCATCAAACATAGCCTTAGTATTATAAAAAAAAAAAACAAAAAAAACATAGCCTTAGTGTAATACTAGTCAGTAATGGCATGCATCTACAACTTTCATACTATTTGTGTAGATATGTACTATATATGTATGCATTGAATCTCATGTACGTGAAGATTCATATGGGCGTGGGGCAGCGGTAGACGAAGAGTCAGCTGGGCGTCTGGCTTCATAACTCACGATTCATCCACTACCCATTCATGGCTGGGATAATTCCTCCACTTTCTCTAGACTACGGGGAATTATTTAAAGCTCCTGCATCACATCAAGTGGCGGTGCTTATTAAATAAGTAATAATTTGGTTGTTTTTATTTGTTAGGATTCTTAAATTGGGAACTACTATATGAATGTATTTCTTTTCAGGGGTCCATTACACAAATATTAGTAGTTTCATATTGGTAAGCCGCATAAATACCCGACACTTTTTTTTTTCTTTCGTTTTTTATCTTCCATGTCGACTGTCGTGCGATGTAAGGTGTTGCCGAACACTGCTCTCCAACCCTAACGCAATATTGAAGTACAAATATAATTAATATGTAAAGGATAATTTTGTAATTTTACCAATATTGATGACAAAACAAAAATGGGGGGTGCGTTTGGATCGAGTATTTGTTAAAATACCTTTCAAAACAAAAAAAAAAAGGTATTTGTTGAAATCAGAACTCTCGAATATTGTAAAGGTTATCATTCATAGGTTGCAACTTTTTATTACAGTCTAATTAATCAGTACAACCCACTTGGTTTTTTTAAGGAGCGAGAAAATACAGTTAACAACAAAATTATGTATGTATGGCGTTTTTCTGTGATAATTACACATAACAATAGGATAAATGCTCTAGCACCATCAGTTATATAATTCCTGAGTCCAATGGCGGACGCAAGAGCAGAGCCATATGTATTCATAGATTGATAACATAAAGTATATTTCATAAATATATCTATATTATAAAAGGGCTCAGTTTTTTGAATCCCTTATATTTTCAGCCCTTGGATTCAATGGATGGTCAAGATTGATTTTCACGCCAGTCGTCAAAGGCTCAGATCGATTAAGCTTTTAATCGATGGTCAAGATGCATTTTGGGGCTCAGATTTTGCCGCCTAAATGTTCTGCCATACTTGAGAACCCAAAAACATTGCCTAATTTGGTATTCAATTAGAGGAAAGGAACAACCCATACTATTATAACTTATTTGAAACCGCAATTTATTACTATAGCTTACTTGGAAACCACAATTTATATTTGGGAACCCAAAAGCCTAATTCTGCAATTACAGTGAAACAAATCATACTCCCCTACCTCTCTCTCTTCCCTTCCTTACTTTATCTCTTCCACATTTCCGTTCTACAATTCTAGAAGGGCTATGGAAGCAAATCAGATTTTGCCCGCCTCTGTTTATAAATTGGAATTACTTATCAAATCTCTCCCTTTCGTTGATTCTCGCCTACCGAAGGTAACATGTAAATCAAATCACCATTTTACCAATCTCATTTCTCTGTTCCACTATTTCTCCTACCTCTGTTTCAGCACTTATACATTACTCCATCGACCTTTTTGGACTACATTTTTTGGTGTTGACATAGTCTAATTTTTTACAGGCGCAAACTGGGTTTCAATTCTGAACTCAAAGTTCTTCCAAGTTTTAATTTTCCTTTTTTGTACTGCTTTTTGACCAGTGGTTTTCTATTCTGAGGACTTTTGATATATCATTTTGAGCTAATAGTTGGGTTTTTGCTGTTTAATTCTGATTTTTGAAAATTTTCAAATGCGTTCTACGTTTTGGTAATTTTTAAGACTATGGCAAATGGGTATGGGATCCTTCAAGTTTCAATAAGTTTTCTAGGTGATTCTTCTCTTCCTCTAAGGTAACACTTTGTCTTTTTTTCTCTATTTGTTTCACTTTTCTTTCTTCAGTTTTTTGGGTTTTTATTGGGTGAAGTGATGATTCACTAATTATTGTTTGATCCTGTGCCTTTTACTAACCATGATGTAACCAAAATATGACCTTGAATAGAATTTCTTATCATTTCACATTTATTTATTTCAGATATGCAAGCAAGACATGGTGCTGTTCAACAAAACAATCCTGGACTTGCCAAGCTCGACTCCATGACATATTTTCTACCTCTTTACCATTGCTTAGATTTCCTTTTTCCCCCGGAATCATTATTTGCTTAAAACTTTATTGGTAAATTAAATTAAATATGTGACAGTTAATTTGTGTAAGGATCTTTGGTTTCAGGTAAAGTTTTTTTTTTAATATAGATTGTGCAGCAAGTTTATATGTTCGAGCTAATAGGGTTGGATTGGATAGGCGTGGATTGTAACATAGCGTGGTTGGTTTATACTCTTGAATTACACAGGGGGAAGTACTTTTAATTAACGGTAAAGCATTTTTTTGGTCGTATGTTTCTTACATTTGTTTTACTTCTTCTTTATTGTTGAAGCAAATATATGAGATTTAATTCGAGAAGGGATCTTTGGTGCAAGGCAAAATAGTTGTTTTAGATTGTGCAACCATTTTATACTCAAATTTTGTTCGGTGTAGTGCCTTCAGGCACGGGTCATTCACTAGTATTGTTATATGTTAGTATGTCAAAAGAAAGGGATTAGATTGTGTGTAGTTAATTGCCAAGTAATTTTATACACGTGACCATTTTAAGAAAATTTTTTTTTTTTTTGGATCACAATAGTTGTAGGGGCCAATCTCATAGACGTTTTCCAAATTAACCTCAAAAGCTAGTTCTATATGTGACAATATTTGGAGCAGCGCAGGGTCCGGGCACCCCGTGTCCACCCGTGGCTGAGTCAATTTCATGTACCATACCATTATTCATGAACCGAACCAAATTGAGTCTTATGTTTCAATTAATTGGGATGGGCTACATAATTAAATATTTTCTTTCTTTCATTTGAGTTCTGTCAAAAGCTACTTATTCACTTTAAGTCACAGTAGACTCATATTATGGATCAACTGAATTCATACATCCTTGTCTAGTTAACTATTAGATTGAGAGTTTCTTTGACTTTCTGCATGTACTTATATGGCTTGTCGGTTAGAATTATGTCTTATTCTTGACCATTAAAAAACATAAAGAAGACACAAGACCATGTCGTTTTATCAACCCATAATATATATCCTAATTGCATGTCTATTAATTCAATTAATTGCTAATTCTCGAAATTAATTAAATTGTGACATTAATTCAAATATACGAAAATAAATTTAGAACTATAAAAACGTAATAATTATTAAAAAAAAACAAAAAAAAAACAATTGGACCAGTATGCCAGTTGCAAAGTATCGTCCCCCAACTTTTGAGAAACTGCACCCTTGAACTACTATTAACATTTCTACACGGGAAGCTAATTATGTACAATCATCAAATACAACTGTAAGCTCCAAAGGCCGAGCTCCCTTTTGGTTGGCACTTTTCATGCCAAAACACACGTTCACGTGTATCCCTTTTTATCACTTTGTAATTTCTTTTACTTATCTTTTTAGAGTGTCTGTATAGGAAGTGGAAGAAATTAAATTTATTTTGTAACATAGGACCACGGGTTATTAGTTAGTCAAGGTGCACATGTTTGGTAGCAGTGGATTTTATTAACAAATTGCACAAGATTGATATGCGGTCTATTAGAAAGATTGGAGAGAAATGAAAAGCTTTTCTACCACCAAGAAAATCTTCCTCAAACAAGGAAGGAATATTGGCAAGGAATTGGCAATATAAATGCACGTGATTCTCAGCCTTCTCTATGGTATGATTAGGCAAATCAATTATGGTGAGATTCTTTATGGGAAGATTAGGCAATCAGTGATAGAGAGATTCTACAGATTCTGTTTCACGGCTGGAGGAATGGCTCGAGCCGTTTCTGCTGGTGGTAAAATATCTATAAATTAACGTGCGCGGCTGACAGAAAAAGTTACGTCTTTTGAATGAGCAACTACTGAATATACTTTTGAGAGAAAAAAAGAATACATGTGTGGGTCTTGGAGTTCCATCAATTAACACACTCCAAGAAGTATATCACCATTAATCCTTACAACCGAGTTCTATCTGGTGGATTTCCGGAAGAGTAAATTGGAAGGCTCGAGGATTCGAGGCAGCGACAGTCAAGTGCTTGGTGCAATGAACGTGGATTCGGCAACTGCTTCTTGGATCAATTGAAAGGATTTTCGATTGTAAGTATAGGACGGTTGTAATCGCACAATGATATTATTAGTACTTGATTCCTTCCCGTGGTTTTTGCCCATATAGGGTTTTTCCACATATATTTGGTGTTCGTCGTATTCTTTGTTTTCATTACCTACTTACTGTTTTGCGTTGTTTATTTTGTCACCGAAGTAGGAATTCCAACAACCAACCTTGTTAGGAATTACTTGAAACCAGTGTACGTAGTGTGGTTGTATTGACAGTATAGTATGAACAGAAAAAAAAGCTACACATACAACAAATTCCACCCAACACTCCCGCATAAAGGGTGAGTCTCACATGTGGGCCCACCTCTATATGAGAGTGTTGTGTAGATTTGTCGTGTGTGTAGCATGATTGCACTGTGAAACTATTATTACATCAGATGTTGATGTGTTGGCATTGATTTTTTTGGGTATCCATCCGTCCTTGTTGCTCTATTTTGGAGATTCGTACAAATTTTAAATTGTTTATATCTTTCAATGTATAATATTTTTCATGATTTTACAAACTTTGAATAATGGAGCTAATTGAGATATATTAAACAAGATCCACATCGCATATTTGAGACCCATATTGAAAGATATAAGTAATGGAAAAGAGGCATGGACACCCAAAATGGATCAACAAACACAGACATATGAACATATATATTAGTAGTATATTTCATTTCCTTGAAGAAGTGTATGTCCAATACGGCGTACTTTCAATGAGGTAGTGGTGAATTAGTTTACTTTTAATCAAAAGCAGAAAGGAACCTCCAAACACCTGCTTAGTACTGATCTTGCCCATTTTTTCAGCCCTTTGGATGAAAACTTTCAATTATTTATGTGCATGATTTGGATGCTGCAATCTCGAACCCATGGCTTCAAATCAGAGATGTCAAGATTTTTTGAAGACTTTTGTGGCATTTAAAAATTTGACACCAGTAAACCTTCATCTCCAACTTTGATGTCAAATTCTAATTCCGAGTTTTTCAAATGATTTTAGCAATTGGTTGTTAAAATCAAACGAAAAACTCAGCCTGTGTATTAAATTACAAAACACCTACTTTTTGAATTCCAAAATACCAAATATATATAGATTTGGCATGAGGAGTTAAATTTGAAGCAAATGGTGCGGAGTCAAATCCACGTAGGATTTGACACATCATTTGAAATTAGGGTTGGATCAAGGGATGATGTCAAAAGTTACCGTTTCTATATACCACGTAGGATTTGAAGCCACGAGTTGGAGATGCTTAGTGTTCCTGCCATTATTTTCAAGGGGAAATGACCATATGGAGTTCACTTTTTTTAGTGTTCACTGTTCTTTGCACTTGTCACCATACTTGTCATTATCTTTCACCATCAAATGCTTTAAAGTCTTCATAATATTTTCAAACTTCAGATTGTGCTGTTTCGGAGTTGCACGTTTCCATGCTGAAATACGTCACAAGGCTCTTTGCATCATTGCTGATAAAAGGTGGGTTGGCTAAATCATGAATTTTGCAATTGCCTCAATTAGATGGGAGTATATATCAAATGGAAATAACAATTTTTGGTCTGCAATAATTGCATTAATTCCAGAGTGTAATACAATGAAATTTATATATTTTATTTGTCACCTAAAAAGCTTATAAATAAGTTTATGAAATTGATACCAGTTTTTCAAGAATCTCCCTGGTTCGCGTAAATGCTATTGTTAATACAAATAAAATAACTACTTTTGAGGGAAATTTTAATGGAGTACTAGTCTTTCCATTAAACAACATTCAATGACCTTATTTTGCAATTTTTTATTTTTACTTTTATTGTACACGTCCAATGCACGTAGAGCGAATATATACATCAAACATCAAGATGTTCCGTTTCCTTTTTCCTTCTACTTTTCCCTATTATTAGAGACATTAACCGATATGAATTTATCTTTCGTTTAGAGAACATATTAATTTGTTGGAATCACGTACTCAGGTCAAAAGAGTACTCATTATAGATTCCTTTGAAACCTTTTTGTTTTTTTCTTCTATTTCTTAAACTATTGAAAACCATTAGCAACCAATAATATTACAAATGATACATAGTATTAACTAAGAGAAATGCCAAGGAATTTATAAAAGAATAGTGTTGTGGGCTTATTGTAAATGATAGTCAAGAAATGTTCTAAAAGTAATTACAGTTCTGAGTCCCCTTATTAGAAACCTATTGAATAAAATTATTACTAACAAGAACTCAATTAACATGAAATTATGTCATTAATTACTGTCTTTGTAACATGGCTACAGTGGTGAAAGATCATGAACACTATTCCTCTAAGATTCACTTTGGTCGACCATTAAAGCATGGGCCCTTAATTTTTTTGTTAATATATGTTTTGTTATATTGTGCTTTTATTTCATCATTACCCAATACTCCATAAATGTAAAACAAAGTGTCCAATTCTGTTTGATTAATCAGGATATATATTAAGTTCGAATCGTTGATTTGGTAATCCTAATAGTATTCTAAGTTGGCTGGTACTGCATTATTAGTTCTCTTTTGTTACTTGAAAACACCATGGGAACACCAGCATGTGAACTCTAATTGTGCATCATCAAATCTCGACAGTTCAAAAGTATTTTTCGACGTTCCGAATTTGATATGCTCTATTACCTGTAATAGAGCATTTCGAATCCGGAAACGTCGAAAGTTGTTTTTGGACGGTCAAGATTTGATGGTGTACATACACACGGCTGGTGTACCCATAGACGCGTTCTTTGTTATTTGAAAAAAAAAAAGAAGAAGAAGAAGAAGAAGGTGGTTTTGGTGCATATTAGCAGTACAACATGATCCAAGAAAAAGGCAACGAGGCAGTTGTCCTTGTACTTTTTTACTGTTATCAAATGCTTTTGTTTGTTGTTAATAGTATTATGCTTTCATATAGAGCTTCCATCATTGCCTCATACAATATTCATGTGAGAAAAGCCTTTCTTTCTATTTGACTAATCATGGTTTGATCCGTTTTTGGTGCTTCTAATTGCGTAAGTTAAGAAAATGGGTCCCACAGTGATCAAAAGGCACTACACTATACCGTGTAGTGTTCAATCTGAGCCGTCCAAAAACGTTTTTAATAGTCCAAATTTTAAATGTTTATCTTGAATGTAATGTAAGTATCTTACATGTAAAATAATAATTTAATGATAAGAACCATTTATTGTCTTAGGGACGACTCAGATTGGGCATTAAACGGTGTAGGCACTGTGGGACCCCGGCTCCATAAGTTAAGTGATACATAAAAAAAAAATCGCATTATTCACCAAAACAATATGTATGAGTGTTTGTATTAACGTGCATCCATGTGTGTGTGTGTGGCCTTTGTCTTCATCTACAAAAATACAAAATGATTCTAGGCAACGGTGCGTGCACACACATAAACATTTATAAATGGATATTAGCATTAAAAATTAACTCTAGGCAAAGGCAAAGATGCACGATGCATTTTGTGGGGTGTCCATTTATGTGAGCGAATGTAAAATCATTTTTTTGCAGAGTTGTGTCTCTAGCATAAGTGAATTTCACTTCTGAACAAAGCTCCTTACTCTTACCAACAATGCAACAACAAAGAGTGTACTAAAAACCTTTAAAAAAGGTAAACGAAGAAAAGGAGCGAAAAAGGAAAATATACTAAAGAAAATGAAAAACGAAATAATGGGCTGACTAATATCTGGGCCAAATCTACCTTGTGGGCAGCGGAATTCTATAGCTGTTGTTGGATGGGTTCGTCGGTCTTGGACCAGCCCGGAAAACATAAGACATTGGGCTAGCAAATGAACCCACATCAATCGGAGACTTATCAAAGTAGGATCAAAAAAGAAAAATAAAAAACTTCCAACAACATCATTTGAAAAATATAAGCTGGAAAAGTAGATATCAAAACTTTAGATTTGTCTAAAAAACAATGAAAAATAATGTCAAATCAAGGGCTGAAGAAATTAAAACCCCTAAAGAAACAAGCTAAAACATAGTCAAAGAGCCAAGCCTGAAATCACCTAAAAGTTTAAGCCCAAAATAGGTCATACCAAATACAACAATGAAACCCAAATAAAGAGGCTCAACCCCGAAACAAAGAAACCCTAGCCAACCAACCTTACAACCGTCGACCAGCAAACGCCACCACCTGTCCACCATCAGTAACCTCAACCAACACTTTTCGTTAAGCTCAAAAACTGATCACATCTAGCAATGAAGACCGATAGTGAGCCAAAACTACCAAAGGGAGAAAGGAGGAGGCCCAATGACAACAAACAACACTCGTAGCCGCCCCTAGCTGCTAAGACTGAACTCGATTTTCACCCAACAGTGAGACCGGCGAAAAACCATCAGTATCGACAAAGCATTGAAACAAATTGACGAGGGGCAAGGGGAGGGGGGAGAAAGAGATGGTTAGAACTCCGAAAACTGCTATCGCACCATCGTCCATGAAGATGAAAACTCATGCCACCGCAACCCTAGTGAGCAGTCGGACTTCAAGATGCCCGCTGAGAAACCGCCAGCTCGGTCCTCACAAACAGCCAAGAGATCCAACGACTGAGATTCCAAATACGCCCGTCGCAAGTCATCACACACAACCACTGCAACAACATCGCCCCACATGCAAATAGGAAAAAAGGACAATAAAAAAAAGAGAGGAGAGGAAATGGGAGAGAAAAGAGAGATAGTGAGGTATGCGGAAGGGGGGAGAGGGAGTAAGAAGTGGACCATTACTCAGGTGTTTCGTCAAATGTGTTGTGCGCAAATAAATCAAGCAATAACACAGAGAAAACGACGCAAAGATTTTGCATATTTCCTCGACCAATTGTACATCAGATGTGTGCAACATGAACAATCTAATTTGTTGTTTAACCCTAACAAAGTCAACAACAAAGTGACAAACTAAAAAATTGAATGAGGCTCGACAAACCCTACAAATTGAACTTGATCTCCTGGCTAGATCCTTCTTCTTCGAATTGTTCTAGTGTTTCTACCAAAGATACAAAAAGTGGGCCCAATTAAGGCCCGTATTTTTGGGTGTTGGTGGATGAGTATTACTAGATTAATGGGGTGCCTATGTTTTTAGGACCCCCTTTTGACTTTACTTTTGGGGCATTTCATTCTTGGACAAATCTTATTTCAAGTGGTGGGTGACCCTCTCATTATTTTTAATTATGGACTTCGCGACTTTACATGCAAAAACCCATGAGTTTGGCCAATAAAGTAACAAATTCAATTGATTGGGACCTCTTCCTTCTTTTTCTTTTTTTTCTTTCTTGGATTTCAAAGATCGGTTTTTTAAACTTGCAAAGCTCTTTGTCTTTGTTTCAAATGAAGTTTTGACTGTTGATTAAACAATTATTTTTCTTTGGTTTGACGCCAGGGTATATTCGGACCAGCTTACGCATGAACAATCCACACCGAGACCAAGAAGTTCAAAAGAATTTACTTTTTTGAAAACTAACCCAAAAATAGAACCTGATCAATTATTATATATGGAACAAACCCACAAAGCAACCGATAACAATTTTGTTGGTTCATGCGTCAATTGACAACAATAATAATAGATCTCTATATGTACTTGTTTTGGGATAAAGGAATTAAAAATCATATATATATTTTTTTAGGTTCATGCGTCAATTGACAACAACAATATATCTTAGATGTACTTTTTTCTTGGGATAAAGGAATTAAAAATCATTTTCTCACTCCTTGTTGTTTGATTAACTTCTATTTTCTAGTACTGTATTAATTAAGTACGGAAAAGAAGAAATGTTACCAAAAAGGTTTCGGAATTCTTCTTTCTTCTTTATTACAATTATTGTTTTAGATAGTTGTTTTTCACATGTTTTAGATAGGAGTACCATAGAGGGATAAAGATTCCGACCGATCCGATCCGTCCCTGCCCCATTCGGGTTGGAGTTTCGGGGTTTTTTTCAGGGATCGGGTTGGATTAGGAGGAAAAAATAAAAATACAATTGGGGATCGGGTTGGAGGTGATTCTTCATAACCCCGATCCGTTCTCCGACCCGTATTTATTACACATTTAATATGATAGTCACATTTAGATCCCATTAATTGTTTAATTGCTAGGATTTCCTCAATATATATTAGTTTATACATAAATACACATTCTTCACATTTTCATATATAATCAAATATAATTTAGTTGGTAATTCCAGCCTTCAAGGTTGGAATCATTAACTATTATGTAATTTTATTTGGTCGGTTGAGATTTTTGGTGAAAAATTGCAAATTGTTACCATATTTTTCATTATTTGGTGGTTTACATATCAAATATGTTGGTAAAGTCTAAGAAGTATTTTTCTAGATTTTTTTTTTGGTTTGGTAACTTTCGGATCGGAGCGGGGATCCTCAATCCCCGTTAGGAGTGGAGATGGTGGGTGGAGATGATTCCCCGTTCGGGAATCGGGGCGGGGACAAAGGTAGATATGAGGTTCGGGGATTAGAGGCCGAGGGGTCCCTGTAGTGCACAAAATGCACTACACGGTGAAGTGCACATCATCCGGTCGTTCATTTCGACAATGGACGACTCAGATTTAATCCAAACAATCGACGATCGGATTCAATTCACTGCTCGGATTAAATCCGAGCCGTCCATTGTCGAAATGGACGGTCGGATGGTGCACTACACGGTGCAGTGCATTTTGTGCACTGCACCATCCCCCAAGCCGGGATTAGAGGCCGGGATGGTCAAATCCGTCCCCAATCCTCCCCGTTGCCATCCCTACTTTTGGGCTCTATTGGATAAACTATTACTAGTATTTTTGCAAAACAGCAAGTGATTTTCTGAAGCGGCATTTTTGACAAAGTTCTTTTTTCTTCGGTCTTTTTTATTTTATCTAGTAAAAGTGAAATACCTAATTTAGCCTAAACGAAGTCCCTTTTTTCCTGTGTAAAAAAGGGAACAAAGTTTATATCTTTGCTATATTTGATCAAGAAAAATATTTATATGCCGAATATAAAGAGAGTACAAGCAAAGTCACGCTAGAGTCTACCTAGGTTTTTAAATATCATAATTATTATGTTACCAAAAATTTAAGGTCTTGATCTCATAATTTTTCAGTAGGATGATTCGCTTCCACTCTCAATTATCGCTCTTACAAATTTAAATAATTTAAGATATTTGTGAATGACACTTTCACACTATTAATCTCACACATACAATTGCAAGTGCATTATTCTAGGCATAATTTCACATGCAATTCATCTTGTCCCAAGAAATGCTACATTTTTGGCATATGAAAAAAAGCATCATATAACAATGTCACTTTCTCTTTCCCCACCATCCAATAGGCTTGGAAATTATAGTAAAAGAGAAATTAGGGAGTCTCAAGAGTTAATTCGATCTGTTAGTCCGATTTGTTGGTGAGTTTGCTCCCTACATAATTGGTTGCGGATCTGCTGTCCTGAAAATCCTGTCCCGACTCCGTGTCCCGTTCATCCGAGCCGTCCATCTGAATACTCGACTGCTTAGATTCACAGATGAATGTGTATGGCTCAGATTTGTTTGGGGTGAGATGGAATCTGAGCCGTTGATTGCTCGGATGGACAGTTCGGATGGACGGGACAGGGAGTTGGGACAGGAAGTTTGGGACAGTGGATCCGCTTCCTACATAATTGATCAGTATTTGATTTTTAGAGCCACAATCCACGATGCAATTTTAGCGCGGATAATCTGCCTCTGACGAGACCGAATAAAAGATCAGTTAAGTTACGCGTGAGCTGACATAGACACTCTGCCACACACGACAATACAAAACAAAATAAAAGTGAAACTAGGGTGTCACCTCCACTTTCCTTGCGTCTAAAATGTCTCTTGGAAGGGTTTCAATTTGAAATAAACCCCAAGACAACCCAGCAACCGCCCCATAATACCACGTCCTTTTGTCTCTACTGTACAACCACCCTACCGTAAAACCACCAACCTCTCCTCTCTCTCTACTTTCTCTTTTTCCGCCAAACTCACAGACACAGGAGGGAGCAAAGGAACAGCGAGACTTCTCGTGATTTTCAACTCCTTTTCCCCCCACCCTCTCTCTCTCTCTCTCTCTCTCTCTCTCTTCATTCAATCCCCAAACAACATCACCTTCCTTTTCCCGTGCCCTAAACAGTCCACCCAACTCCTCCTTCCTCTCTCATACGCTCTCCAAAACCCTTAACAGTACACACCCTTTTGGTTGAACTGTCTTATTATCAAACTATCGGTGGTTCGGGTCGGTCTTGTCTTGTTTTCTGGTTAGTCCTTCATTTTCAATTTTCTTTTCCCTTATGTTTTTTTTTCCCACTAATTGTCCTTAATCGCTGATGTTCTTGTTAGGCTGGCTGTGATTTTTTTTTGTTGGAATTGGATTTGATCGAAAGTATATTGTTTTGTATTTTTTGTTTTCTTTTGGAGCTAATTATTCCAATTTCCGTACACGTGTTGCAAAATTTTGAATTTGATCAACCTTTTTAGTTTTTCCTTTTTTTCGTGCTTCTTTCTTTGTTCACGGCGTTAGGCATCAAGTGATTTCGACGAGTCCTGATAAAAAAGAAACTGCGAGTTCCGGCCGTCAATAGCTTGCTAATTTACCAGTGCTTTCGGTTAGTAAACGTATGATTAATAATTCTCTCTTTATTTTGCTTTTGGTTGTGAGGATTTTTGGATTAATTTTTTTGATAGGATTTATGGATTAGTTAGTGCCAGTACCCTCAGTGGCGGCTCTAGGAATTATGGCTAGTGGTGTCATGAAATAAGTTTATAGAATAAGTCATCTCCTGTCTTGAATAGACTTAGGCCTCGTTCCACTAAAGAGTTTTTTTTGGGGTTTTTTTTTTGTTTTTTACGTTTCACAAGAGAAATTATTCTCTCTCACAT
Organism: Vaccinium myrtillus; assembly: GCA_016920895.1. Lineage (NCBI taxonomy): Eukaryota > Viridiplantae > Streptophyta > Magnoliopsida > Ericales > Ericaceae > Vaccinium > Vaccinium myrtillus. The sequence continues at coordinate 11,690,448 of CM029275.1, read as the reverse complement.
GCATCAATCCAAAAAATCCAAAGAGCCAAGTCAATATAAGCCAAAGTTAGTGGAACAAACCTGTATATACTTTACAATTCTTGGATAAAAATTGATGAGTTTGATCTATAGTTGCATTTTTTTTAATTCTGCAGCTAATGTACTACTCCTACTAGTATCTTTTAGGTCTACCGTATATACAGAATGTATAAAATGAAAAGAAAAAAGTGCAGGTGGATTTCAAGAATCAAGACTAACATGCTGAGAGGAGAGAGAGACTGTGCTCTGGGGAGCTATGTTGTTCTCATGTTAAGGTGGACAAATGACAGCCTTTGGATTTTCTTTTGCAAATCTATGGGTTCAAAGGTCTTTGTCAGTGGTGATATATCACTAGAGGTTTTATAAAAGCAAAGAAATTGCACAAGAAAATGTGAGATTTTCCACCCTCGTGGGTTCATCTGACCCCATACCCAAAGAGCTGGCGTCGCCCCTGAGTACCCTGAATGATACCCGAATTCGAAATAAAGATGTTCATAGGAAAGATAAAAATACATATGAAAACATGCACGAATTGATTGGGGACCGTAATAGAATGGGAAACAAGTCTGAGTGGTTTATTTTGTCTTGAATTTGTGAAGTAAAGATTAGTTTTTTAGTCTAAGGTTGGTTTAGTTTGTTGTGAATTTGTGAAGTAAAGATTAGTTTTTCGTCTAGGGTTAGTTTCATTTGTTGTCAAGTTGTGAAGTAAAGATTAGTTTTTTGGGGGTCTAAGGTTGGTTTAGTTTGTTGTGAACTTGTGAAGTAAAGATTAGTTTTTATTTTGTATTGATATTTAGGTTTGACATGTGCTATCAAGATGCAAACTTCTACTTGAAATAAGTCAAAGAATTTTTTGGTACATTTATTTCATCTCAAGTGGAAGGTTGGCTTTGGTAAAAAAAATTTCCTCCTCCTTTTGGCTTTGGTAGTTATTGGGAAATATTTTGATAAAAACTTGTCTCAGTTTTTCTAATTACTTATCTTAGCTCATCGTGTTTGTGTTAGCACTCTCTCTGTGTCAAACTTGAATATTTTTAATGCTCTGAGCTAACTGTGTTCACTCTATGCCTGCTAAGTTTTATTTATTTGACAAATCTAGTAACTGGCATGGCTGAAGATTGGGAAAGAAATGAACTTAAAATGTCAATCTGTAGAAAAGTTTGCGTGAAAGCACTATTTTTTTTCCTGGTGTTTTCATTGGTATTGTTCTTTAAGAAATTACTTACATGAATAATCTGTTACTTGGGAATTCTGGCAGATTTCAATGCTGAATGATAGATGCAGCACAAAGATCTCCAGACATCGTTCAATTTTGGTATATAGTATGGTTGCAGAAAATTTTGGAGGATAGGGGGCACATTTCTTGGCAAATGAGTATATTTTTTCTCCACAAATGCTTTGTCAAAAATAGATTAGCGTAACATGCAGCACCAGATCCATGATGTTTAGTATTTAGATGCATCCACTAAACATGGATAAAACAGCTGGTACTTCTGAAATTGTCGAAACAATGGAAGAATTGTGTTCAGAATCGAAGATGGATGAACATGAGGGAAAGCGCCGTATGCTGAAGCTGAAGCCTGGACAAATATGTTCTATAGAAGACGACATTAACAAACTTTTTGAAGCTATAGACATCAGGGCAGCGGGTAGGAGTAGGGGTTTGTTGCAACAAGTTGGTAAAGACAGTTCATGGAAGAGTGCTATGAAACGACCAATGAGACCTGGTTCGTCTCAAGCTTCTGGAATTGGAATTTCGGAATCTGTGAGTTTGAAGCAGGCATTGAGAGGGTTATGCTTATCTCAGGCTTCCGAAATGGCGGCTATGAAGCGGTTATCCAAACAAGCAGATTCGTCAAGGTCCTCAGAAGCCGGAACTATCAAAAGGTTGTATACGGCCGTGGTAGTTGAACCCGGTGAATCCAGTCAACTTGATGGAGGTAAAGGTAACTTGGTGGAATTCTCCCTTGTTCCAGAGGGAAGCACATCAAATTTATCCAAGACATCTGAATCTGGGGAATTTCCCAAGCAGGAACTGTTGAACCAACATGCTCAATCGTGTACTCATTTGGTGGATGACCCTACACCAAAGGGAAAAATTACCAAAATACTACCAGAGGCTGAAATTGTTCCTTCACCCACTCATAGTGGGTATGAAATTTCGATGCCGAAGATGGGGTGGAATGGTAGACCAAAATTGACACAGTCTTCATCTATCAGTCATACTAAGGAGAAATTGCCAGTGTTAGATGAGATTATTCCCACCTCGGCTGAATTTCCAGTCAAATCATTAGAGCGAGACAAGGAGCAGAACGGAAAGTCACATTCTCTTTCTTGCGACGATAATACCAGCAATAATGGTATCAAATCTGCTAATAGTAGTCGATGTATGATGAGGCCAGTTTTCATGAACAAGAACTTTATTAAGAAGAAAACTAAGCAGGATTCAACTTCTATTCCATGTGATAGTGGAGTAGATCATGGTTTGGGTCCTAGCACAAGTAAAATGGTTTGCGAGGGGCCCAACTGTACTCCGGGTTATGGAAATAAAGAACAGGAGAAGTCTTCTCCCGCGTCAAGCTCTACGAATGATGGATCCGAAGTTAGTTCTATTGCCATGGACTTGGGTCCCGATAAACGGATTTTGAGTTCAAGTTTTGGTAGCAGAACTAGAGCTATGGTTTTGAAAGCTGATGAAAAATCCAGATCAAGAGAAAAGGGGGAGTTCTCTCAGAGCTCAAAGAGTAGCATTGGGGAGTATAGCAGTAGTACAAGCAATAGTGAGGAGAGCACACTAAGTGGGTCCAGCCGCAGTGGTCATAGACCGCACATGTCAAAAGACTTGAGATGGGAAGCCATTATCCATGTTCAGAAGCAGCACGGAAGCGTTGGTTTGAGACACTTCAAGCTGCTCAAGAAACTTGGGAGTGGGGACATTGGGACAGTTTACCTTGCTGAGTTGACTGGCACAAACTGCTTGTTTGCTTTGAAAATTATGGACACTGAATTTTTGAATGACAGGAAGAAATTGCATCGGGCTCAAACTGAAAGGGAGATACTGCAAATGTTGGATCATCCGTTTCTGCCTACTCTTTTTGCTCATTTCACAACAGATAGATTCGGTTGCTTGGTTATGGAACATTGTCCAGGTGGAGATCTGCATGTGCTCCGGCAAAAACAACCTAACAAGAGTTTCTCTGAACAAGCAGCCAGGTATTTGGAAATTGAGGTTCATCACCCATAATTTATGCCTTTTTTCCCTGTTCAGAAATGATTGTGTTATAGGGGTGAGCTGTATATTTAAATACATGCCTTCAACACGTCAGATTAAATATTTCTTTTTGGTTTGTGGGTGTCTCGTAATCTTAGTCTTTCTCTACCAAGTTAATAGGAAAAGTGCAATCAGAGGATCCTGAATACAATTCGATACTCTTCAGAACCCTTTTTTGTTGTTGTTGTTGTTGTGTGTGTGTGTGTTTTTTTCCTGCGTCAAAAAACAGCACAACACGTCCCAAAAGCTTTTGGGCTTGCTTGTTTGAATTCCAAAACACGAAACTCTGATAGAAAGATATGCCTTCAAATTGATTAATGTGCTATCTTGCAATTAGAATGTGTATATGTGCCCAAAATAGCGCATGTACACAGTTGTATAGTTCTCTGTGTAGTGTTGGACCCTATTGCTTTTTGAGAAAATTGGTGATTTAATATGGTATTTAATACTATGGTATTAGACCTTGTAGTCTTGTGTTCTTGGATTCTAGTCTGTCTATTTTGTGTTGTTCCCCGTTGTTTGGTTGATTGAACACTGTTTGGGTGTTTGTTTCTCTCAACCTTTAAGATTGGGCTGTGTGCACATTGGAGAGGGTGTTGGATAGCTTGTTACAAAATGTTTGGAATCATCTTCCAAATGCATATATGATCATATAACAAACCTAAAATGATTCGGGGGATCTTGATTTGCGTGAATCTTGCATTTAACTTGGCTATTTCTATGCTCCGTTTACGGTCGTATCTTCTGTGAGTCCTTATGGTCTCTTTTCCCATTCTAGGCTGCAATTGTGAATTGAACAGTCACACAAAGTGATTCCTCTTAACCATGTGTACTATTATGTACTGAGCAATGTTGGATGACATTTTTCCGTTAAATGCAAACATATCATCATATTCTTGGAATGGGTTTCTTCAGCTTATACTCCTTTGAAATCTTGGAAAACTTAGCAAATCTTTGAGGCTAAGGGACGAGGTTTTAGTCTTGCAGACTCCAAAGTGGATAGGAAAGTGGTGGTGGTAGAATAGGTCGTGGACCTGTTGGTTAAAAAATAGAGGGGATGGGAAAATCTCCTGAAACCATCTGGCAGGGAGGTTGAACTTGTTCAAGATTCATTGGGGATCAACCAATGTCCGGTGAATTTAATAGACTGCCCCTGTGACCAAGTGCTATTAGTTAGAATTTTTATTTTGTTTATTGTTTATTTTGGGTATAGTAGCGGGTTGGCACCTGTTACTGCAATTTCCAGAAACCGGAGGGGATATTTCTGTCCTTGTCAGAAACTTGTGTATGAATCTCTTAAATCATAGCGTAATCTTCTTACACATTTTTTTCCCAATACTTATGCATGAGGGGGGTGCCTTTGTCCGACATGTACAATGTGTATACCGTGTACGTATTCTATGGCCAGATCAATCCTACTTGGAAATCTGAAATCTGGCATGAGTTTATGACCATGTGCATGTGTCTTATACGGAATGTGTACCGAAGCATCATAAAGGTTCAGGTTCATTTAAAATAGTTTAGTTTTCTTTTCTTTCATTGTTTTCATTTGAAGGTTAATTCGCATTTTTCTTCCATTAATTGTCTCATTTGTTCTTACATTGGTTTGTCCAATTTCATCCAGGTTTTACGTGGCTGAAGTCCTCCTGGCATTAGAGTATCTACACATGCTCGGAGTCATTTACCGAGATTTGAAACCAGAAAACATCTTGGTCCGAGAAGACGGTCACATCATGCTTTCAGATTTTGACTTGTCACTGCGATGTGCTGTTGTCAATCCTACTCTCCTCAAGTCATCATCACCTGTCATTCAGTCTCCTAAAGAATCATCAAATCCATGCACAGACTCAAGCTGCATACACCCTTTCTGCCTCCAACCCTCATGGCAAGTCCCTTGCTTCACCCCTGGGCTTTTATCTGCTTCAGCAAAGAACCGAAAGCTCAAACCCGACTTAGCCGCCCAAGTGACCCCACTTCCGCAGCTCGTAGCGGAGCCCACAACTGCCCGGTCAAATTCCTTCGTAGGGACCCACGAGTATTTGGCCCCGGAGATCATCAAAGGAGAGGGTCACGGGAGTGCGGTTGATTGGTGGACTTTCGGAATCTTCATGTACGAACTAGTATACGGTAGGACACCCTTCAAGGGTCCGACGAACGAGGATACATTGTCGAATGTGGTATCACGTAGTCTCAAGTTCCCTTCTAGCACCAATGTAGGTTCACATACTAGGAATTTGATCAGGGGGTTGCTAGTGAAGGAACCAGGGAATAGGTTGGGTTCTGTCAAAGGGGCAGCTGAGATCAAGCAGCATCCGTTTTTTGAGGGGATTAATTGGGCTTTGATACGGTGTGCAATTCCACCGGAGATGCCCAAGATCTGTGATATTGGGAATTTTGCCTCAGAAAGGGTGGTGCAGAATAAGGACAGCGATAGGTGTCCAGAAGAATGTAATAAGAGTATAGCAGAGAATTTGGAGTTTGAGATGTTTTAGCTTTGAACAAATTTGGTGCTCTGGGTTTCAGTTTGAAAAATGAGGCTTCTCATCCTTGTTGTATCTCTCAAATATAACAATATAGCATATAGTGTACATTGTAACTGGAAGGAATTGTGGTAAGTTAAAAGGGTATGACATAATGAGAGTGACTTCTTGTCCTGAGCCTTGCTATCAAGCTATGATTCGGGCTTGCTTGTCATGGCATTTTTTACATGCAGGATTTTGCCTCCATTTCGAAAAGGAATTGCGGAAATTTAACTTGAATTACTCTTTGAAGCTAATAGAGTGGGATATGGGTTTGAAATTGAGTGGAGTCTTGGTAGAAACCATATGAAAGCAATTTTCAATGTGGAATTTATGTCGAAGCAATGGTTGGTTTTGAACGAATATTAGTATGCACAAGATGTTTTAAAGTAATGTAAATGAATCAATGGATGCAGTTTTATTCCCTGCACAATTTTTTGAAATCAAAAACCGATTTATTTCGTAATTTTTTAATAAAAAAAACTAATTAAAAATTCATCCAAACTTGACCGGTTCGGTTTGGTTTCGGGGCACCATATGGTGGCGTTTTGGGGGGTCCTAACCTCCTTTTGTTGCTATATTCTGTATATCGAAATGCATTAATGATTTATTGGTATTTTGTGGAGCCTATTTCTAGTCTCGTAAAAATGATTCAAACTACAAGTTTTTCTTAAAATATTTTTACACTGATTCATGTACAAAATCAGCTTAATCCGACATTGGTAAAAGCTTTTTCGAACCAAAGTGCTTCAAAAACAAGCCCACCAAAAACCCAAACCATTCAAAATTTACCACCCCCAATCCATTTAAAAGCCCAGAATGATTCAACCCATTCTAAACTCACAGCAGCTGCAAATGATGAGCTCACTCCACTGTAGATTGCCGTCAACCCCATATTTGCCATTCTGCCACCATTCTCCTCCAACCTCTTTTCTGTCTCTAAAATCCCCATTTCTCACTCTTTCTGTTCCTTCAAAACAATACCCATCCCTTCAAAATTCACACAATCCTCTTGGCCACAGCCAAAGCCAAAGACCAAGAACCATAATCACAGCTCCAATGGCTTCAACTCCCTCAACTACAGGGGCAGAGATAGAGAAAGAGACAAAACCCTTCTCAGTCCTCTTTGTGTGCCTGGGCAACATCTGCAGAAGCCCAGCTGCTGAGGGTGTCTTCACAGATTTAGTCAAGAAAAGGGGCCTTGATTCCAATTTCATGATTGATTCTGCTGGTACTATTGATTACCATGAGGTATATATGTGTATCCTAATTGGGGTTTATTTGTCTGCAAACCCATCATTATGGTTTTACAGTTTGTAATTAGGGTTAATTCACGATTGTTTGTGCTGTTATGGTAGACTAATATGAGGTACATTGATACATATTTCTTAATTAGGGTTATGTATGTGCCCTGTTAATTGTCATTTGGGTATGAAAGACAATCATTTGACACCCAATGGTTGTTTGAAAGGGTAATGATGCGGACCCAAGAATGAGGGCCGCCGCAAAAAGGCGTGGAATCCAGATAACTTCGCTGTCAAGACCAATTCGGCCCAGTGATTTCAGGGATTTCGATCTTATTCTTGCAATGGACAAGCAAAACAAAGGTAGATGGAGATCAATTATATGTATTTTATTTATGAGTCTTTTCAAAAAATTTGGATGCTTTCTTTTTGGGTTTTGAATTGTATCGAATAAAGTCTAAGAGCATCATCTCCAGGGGCAGAAGCAAAATATCATACCAAATATAGAATTTGCTTACTTACGTGGCAATTGAAGAGCCAATAGAAAAAGTCTACTCCAATAGAATCTTCAAATTAATTTTATTATCTCTCCATTGGTAAGATTTGAATTTATTGCTCATGTCTTGCAATTTTGAAATACTTACAATATTGATTACTTGCCAAGTTGAAGAGCTAGTTCTATCTCTTCAACAGCTACACCAAAATAGTGTAGCATTTTTGCTTATTGCTTTGGAGATCATTTTGCTTATTGCTTTGGAGATCATTTTGCTTACCTGGCTCTTGAAATATCTATAAAGTTTGGTTTTGCTTCTTCCCTTGGAGAGGCTATAAGCTCGGTATGTTATGCATTATCTATATGTTGTATCTGTATTGGTTGTTTGTTCATATTCTTGGCTGTTGGTGTTCCATGTAGAGGATATACTTGGAGCTCTGGAGAGATGGAATTTTAAGGAGAACTTACCTGCTGATGCACATAAGAAGGTTGGTAGGAAGGTTTCGGTGTATGTCAGTATAATTTTGATGTTGGTCTTGAACTCTTATAAATGTGTTGATGATGCAGGTTCGGTTAATGTGCTCATACTGTAAGAAGCACAATGAAAGTGAAGTTCCTGATCCTTACTATGGTGGACCACAAGGATTTGAGAAGGTATTGCACATCAATATTGTAAATGTTATATGCTCTGGAATTTTAGATGCGTAGATCGAGCCTTTCCCATATTCCCTTCTGGTGCGTGCTAAATACTGCAAATAGGGAGTAATACCGTAATATTACCTCATGCACATAAAACTTTCCGAACAAACCTTTTACTGTATAAAAGAGCCGTATTGCCTTTCACGTGAGGACGATTTCATGCCCATCTAAGTGTATATATTAGATAAAGGAAATCATGAATGTGATGTTTAAAATGTTATTCACACCACATCTAGTTTCTTTTTATTGCAATTTTTTTTGTCTGTTAAAGGTTTCGTGTCTTGACCCATTTGACACTGTGCAATAGTATCAAAGTTTCTTAGTTTTGACAACTTCAGCATAAAAGATTGAGAGAAATAAAAGCTTACATTTCTGCCTTTTGTGTAAGAGACGTTTTATATGGAAGGGAGAGAGATCGAACACCTTTGCTCCTCAACCCACTGCCCCTACTGCTGGATCTACTACCACTAACATAACTACTTATACCAGTTTTATGGAATGTAGAGGTTTCAAGAAAAAAAAGAGAGGATGAATTTCACTGACACCCCCCTTAGGTTTGCCTTAATACCCCCCTCACGTAAGAGAAATAACAATGAACCCCCTGTGGTTTCAATGTTCATTTCACAGACATCCAACCAATAACTGTTCTACCAGACATGTGATGGAATTAGCCAAAAGGCAAACATCAGGGGCTGTCAGTGATTCAAAATAAGTGAGAGTTGGTTTTTGTTTTGGAGGACATTGAGGAATCGTTCACTTGAATGGACCCGGAGGAAAAGTGCCTTGCCATCTCTCTCTAGTATTGCACAGGTTTGCGTAAGATAATCAACCTCCTTACTATAACCTGAAGTTACCTACTACCTTTCCCAGGGCAATTAGCCTTGTTGATGATGGTTCTTTTGTCTCTTCGTTGCATTTGTTTCTCTTGGATCCTTCCAGTCCAGATATAGCCACTCTTCCATCAACTTTCAGTTGCTGAAACAAAAGTGTTCTCTTTTGCTGCAGAAAATCTTGGGCACCAAAGCCTAACTTCTTCTCTTCTTCACTTGTGAAATATCTAACTGCTAGATTTTGACCACTGTCCTCGATGAGATGATAGTCCTCCCGTCTGGAGAGTGTTTGATACAAAACCCTTGCAAGTTTATGATTTGCAAGTTCAGCTATTGACATTATTTTGTCACGTTTGGCTTGCGATTTTCCATCCATACAATATTTCAATGCGTGGAACACTGAAAGCCAGAACTAGACTATTAAGATACACAAAGTGACGAAGATTATGTTGTATACTATGCTCATCCGTTGGAATCTCATCTCATGGCAGGTTCTCGATTTACTTGAAGATGCTTGTGAATCACTATTGGACAGCATTTTAGTGGAAAACAAGCACATTTCCAATTCTTAGCTCCTCAGTGGATACTGGTTGATTGAATTCCATGGTCATGTTCGTGGATTGATGTTCACTTTTCTGCTGGTGTATGGATTATATCATATGTTCCTTTCATAAGAAATCTAACTAGAAGTTGGCTAAACCTGTTGCAGCCATTCTGGTTGCAATTTGATTATTGTAAATTGTTGCCATAAAGTTGGAACAGCTATTTTTGGGCATGTATGTTGAATCAAGTGAAACTTTGGACAATCTTGCATCTAGTCTTTCATCGAAGAAATTCTTTGTAGTTCGTTTTTCGTGTACATCACGCGCTTTGCTTGGGCAACCGACTAGTTGAAAGAAATGCACCTGGGAATCGCCCAACGTATATACGAAAACAAAAGCTAATAATGAAAGGAAATAAGGTGGAAAACGAAACAATATTTGCAACTGGCGACAATGACAAAGTGAGATGCCAAGAAAGTACTTGCATTTTGTTCTACCAAATTTTGCAAGGGCGATTCTTATTGTTTAGTCCATTATTAGTTGGGCTCAATTCATGGTATAGTCCAAACCTCTTTGGACCCAGCCCAAGATTGTCCTCAATAAGGTGAGCCCACCAGTTTCACCCCTCAAAACTTTCAGGAATTTGTTACCCTACATGCAAGAACACAATTACTTATCACTACAAAAACAAGTCATTGCCACAGAATCAAAATCTCAGAGCCCACGATGCTCTTCAATCTCCACCGTCGGATCATCTCCAGCTACCGGTACCACCTTCTCACAAACCCCACCCTTTGCATCCCCATCAGATCCCACCCCATTAAACCTACACCGCCCGATCCTTGCCAAATCCACCGCATCCGTCTGATTTACACGCTCAAATGGCACCGCCAGCCCATGGACCACGATCTTCGAATTAGACACCAAATCAGGCCCAACAACCTTCACGTAATTGATCCTCATAGGCTTCAACGGCCCTCCGCCGCCTGCGGTGGTCACCACCAGATTCTCCTCCCATTCCATCGTCGGCACCACCGTCGCCGCCGCCAAACTCTCCAGATCCGCCCCCGACAACCGCATGTTCGGCACCACGTGCAAACGCAAGTTCGAAACGAACGAATCTCCACCGGCAAATATCTCAAAGTCGTCCATCGCGAATAAAGTCATCGATCGAAGCTCCAAAAGCTCAGAGAACTTGACTTTTAGAGCGAGAGAGAGCACGCTGTAGCCGCTGATTCTTAGTCGGAGCATGGCGTCGCCGAGCATAAGCCGCATGAGGGAGAATTCTGTCACGGGCGGCGGCGGAGGGAAGGAGAGCGACGTCGTTCTCTCGATGATGCAGGAGAGCGGGGAGAGGTGAGAGACGAAGCCTTGGATGGCGTGAATGACGACGTTTTCGTCGGTGTAGAGGTCTGGTCGGGTGATTTCGACGCCGTTGACGTAAATTTTGGCGGTGTTTTTATCGGAGGTGATGGTGAGGCAGCGAGAGGGGGCTAGGGTTTGGATTTTTGTGCCGAAGGGTAAGGCGAGGAGGTAGTTGAGGGAATAGAGGCCTGGGAGGGTGTGTTCTTGGAGGAGGAGAGGGAGGGAGCAGGAAGGGCAGGTGAGGAGGGAGGAGTCGGTTGGGGCGAAGATGGTGGTGGGGCCTTTCCACGACGGGGTGGTGCAGAGGTTATTTGCGGCGGAGGCGATTTGGCGGAAGCCGAGTTTGCCGAGGATGGGGGCGAAGGGAGATGGTGGTGGAGGGAGAGGTGAAGTTGGAGCGACGGCGGCGGCGGTGATGGTAGGGATGATGGAGGTTAGGAGGAGGAAGAGTTGCAGAGGAGTTGACATGGTTCACTCACTGTGGTGTTTTTCTGTAGAGAGAGAGAGAGAGAGAGAGAGAGAGAGAGAGAGGTTGAGGCGGTGAGATATGATTTCTGTAACTGAAAGTTGGTTACTATCGATTTCCATTTTGCGTTCGCGCCTTTTTACAAAACAATGTACACGTCATTGTGATGTACACGATAGATCACCAGTAGGCATTTTTCCGGCATTTTTTTTTTTTGGGACTGACCAGAAATTGGTAATGATCTAGTAAAAGACATATAATGATTCCAACATTTTAGTTCAGAAAATGACAAAAACTTATAGAAAAATAAATTTATATATAAAAAAATTACAAATTTATAGTATTTTTTTGAACCCAGCGCCCCAAAAAATTTGATGTTGATGCATTAAAGACACTCAATTGACCATGTCAAAAAAACTTGTTTCATAATAGCGAAATACTAACATCAACCCTTAGGGTGGAGGATAATGAGTAAAAATGCACTAATTAATATCCGAGAAAAACGTATTGATATCCGTGACAATATATTGATGTCCAAACTTGTTTGTCATATTATCTTTTGCATAATGGGCAAATGTTAGGAAGACCCTTTATCAGGCCCGGCCCTGTGTTTCGCGAGGCCCCAACCCTATTCTCAATTTGAGGCCCTTCATATATATATAATTTTTTTTTTATATATAATTTTTTTTTATATATAATTTTTTTTTTCTACGAGAAGGGGCCCCAAAAACCCGGGGGCCCCAGGCCCGGGCCTCCCCAGCCTACCCACAGGGCCGGGCCTGCCCTTTATAATAAAAAACAATGCATAAGAAGTTTATACCCCCAACCACAGTAGTAATTTATAAATTGGCAATTGTAAATCAAACAGCGTTGTGGGAAAAAAATGATGCATGAAATGTGAAATGAGATAAATCTAATTATTTGTAACTTATCTACAAATAGTATATTTCAATTTTGGGTATTATTTATACAAGTACTCAAAATATATAGACTATAGAGGCACAAGTGAGATTTTTTCAATTTTTAGTGGGGACACGTGACCCATGTGAGTCCGCCCCTGCTGTGGGTCTTATTTAATGGTAGAGACGCCGCTGGGCATTGCTTTATCTAATAATATACTCCCTCCGTCTAAAAAATATAGTTCTTTTTGTGAGTTCGTGTCACTTTTAAATGTAATATATCTTATAATCTATAACGTTTTGGAAATGGCTACAATACACACCCCTTATTTTGGTGTACCATATGCACCTATTGTGTGGTTCAGATTGTGCCACCTCATCAGCAATTGTAACATTTTTTAGTTTTTCGTAACTTTTCAGCGTTATGATTCGTAACATTTTGGTGTGTCTCGTAACTTTTATAAAAAAATTCGTAACTTTTAAAAAAAAATCGTAACTTCTACAAAAAAAATCGTAACTTTTACAAAAAAATCGTAACTTCTACAAAAAATTCGTAACTTTTGTAGGGGTGTGTATGATACACACCCAAACAAGGGGTGTGTATTGTAGCCTTTTCCTAATGTTTTAGGTGATTTTAAAAACTTTGTATATTAGATTTAATTGAGATCTATCAAATAAGATCCATATTGCATATGAAATGTATTGCCAATTAAAAGATATAATTGATTTTTTATCCGGTTGGAATGGAGCGAGAAACTATATTTTTGAGACGGAGGGAGTACCTCAAATTGATTCTGGGAGTAGCTCAAATTGATTCGAAGGGATTGACAAACTTCAGAGGCCAGCATGTCTTGTTTGGCTCCAACTTAAAAGTAGACTTCTTCACCTTCATAGCCCAATAAACTTAAAAACAAAACTCACCAGAAATTGCTAAAAGTCACAGTTTAAAAGGCAAAGATAAAGGAATGGAAATTGGAACCCAAAACCGGTAAACAATCAAACAATCGAAGTAGTCGTTCACGGGAAAGATTTGCAACTAAGCAATTATCAGCAGCAAAATATGCAACTAAGCAACTATTCCAAGTCGCGATTTCTTATGTTCCTTTCAAAAGAAATCTAACTAGAAGTTGGCTAAACCTGTTGCATCCATTCTGGTTGCAATTTGATTATTGTAAATTGTTGCCATAAAGTCGGAATAGCTATTTTTGGGCTTTATTTGTTGAATCGAGTGAAACTTCGGACAATCTTGCATCTAGTCTTTAATCCAAGAAATTCATTGCAATTTGTTTTTCGTGTACATCACGGGCTTTGCTTGGGCAATCGACTGGTCGAAAGAAACGCACCTGAGAATCTCCCAATGTTTATATGAAAACAAAAGTTAATAATGAAAGAAAATAAGGTGGGAAACCAAACAATATTGCAACTGGCAACAATGACAATTTGATAAGCAAAGAAAGTACTTGCATTTTGTTCTACCAAATTTTGTAAGGTTGATTCTTATTGTTTAGCCTATTAGTTGGGTTCGGTTCAAGACCCGGCCCAAGATTGTCCTCAATCATCCGCCTGATTTACACGCTCAAATGGCACCGCCAGCCCATGGACCACGATCTTCGAATTAGAAACCAAATCAGGCCTAACAACCTTCACGTAATTGATCCACATAGGCTTCAACGGCCCTCCGCCGCCTGCGGTGGTCACCACCAGATTCTCCCCCCATTCCATCGTCGGCACCACCGTCGCCGCCGCCAAACTCTCCAGATTCGCCCCCGACAACAGCATGTTCGGCACCACGTGCAAACGCAAGTTCGAAACGAACGAATCTCCACCGGCAAATATCTCAAAGTCGTCAATCGCGAATAAAGTCATCGATCGAAGCTCCAAAAGCTCAGAGTACTTGACTTTTAGAGCGAGACAGAGCACGCTGTAGCCGCTGATTCTTAGTCGGAGCATGGCGTCGTCGAGCATAAGCCGCATGAGGCAGAATTCTGTCACGGGCAGCGGCGGAGGGAAGGAGAGCGACTTCGTTCTCTCGATGATGCAGGAGACCGGGGAGAGGTGAGAGACGAAGCCTTGGATGGCGTGAACGACGACGTTTTCGTCGGTGTAGAGGTCTGGTCGGGTGATTTCGACGCCGTTGACGTAAATTTTGGCGGTGTTTTTATCGGAGGTGATGGTGAGGCAGCGAGAGGGGGCTAGGGTTTGGATTTTTGTGCCGAAGGGTAAGGCGAGGAGGTAGTTGAGGGAGTAGAGGCCTGTGAGGGTGTGTTCTTGGAGGAGGAGAGGGAGGGAGCAGGAAGGGCAGGTGAGGAGGGAGGAGTCGGTTGGGGCGAAGATGGTGGTGGGGCCTTTCCACGACGGGGTGGTGCAGAGGTTATTTGCGGCGGAGGCAATTTGGAGGAAGCCGAGTTTACCGAGGATGGGGGCGAAGGGAGATGGTGGTGGAGGGAGAGGTGAAGTTGGAGGAGGAGCGATGATGGTAGTGATGATAGTGGTAGCGATGATGGTGGTAGCGATGATGGTGGTAGCGATGATGGAGGTTAGGAGGAGGAAGAGTTGCAGAGGAGTTGCCATGGTTCACTCACTGTGGTGTTTTCTGGAGAGAGAGAGAGAGAGAGAGAGAGAGAGAGAGAGAGAGAGAGAGAGAGAGAGAGGTTGAGGCGGTGAGATATGATTTCTGTAACTGAAAGTTGGTTACTATCGATTTTCATTTGGGAATGAATTTTGCGTTCGCGCCATTTCACAAAACAATGTACACGTCATTGTGATGTACACAATAGATCACCAGTAGGCATTTTTCCGGCATTATTTGTTTTTTGGACTGACCAGAAATTTAGTTGGTAATGATCTAAAAGGCATAATAATGGCTCCAACATTTTAGTTCGGAAAATGACAAAAACTTATAGAATTTTTTTGTGATACAAAGATTTATAATGTAAAATAATTTTGTTGTCTACTTACAAAATTAAGTGAATTTCCATGTACTACAATGATTTTGTAATAGTAATCCAACACAGACAAGATTAAAGAAAAGCAAATTTTTATATATAAAAATTACAAATTTATAGTATTTTTCCGAACCTAGGGGCCACAGTGGTAGACCTAGAAATTTGATGTTGTGAGAGCACTCAATTGATCATGTCGAGAAAACTTGTTTCATAATAGCAAAATACTAACACCAACCCTTATATGGAGGATAATGTGCAAAAAATGTACTAATATCTGAGAAAAGTGTATTCATATCCGTGACAGTATATTGATATCCGAACTTATTTGTCATAATATCCTCTGCATAATGAGCGAATGTTAGCAAGACATGATTTCCGTTGCACCAAAAAAAGAATGTTAGCAAGACCCTTTATAATAAAAAACAATGTGTAAGAAATTTATACCCCAACCACACTAGCGAAATACTAACACCAACCCTTAGGATGAGGGATAAGGTGTAAAAAATGTACTAATATCTGAGAAAAGTGTATTGATATTGTAACAGTATATTAATATCTGAATTTTTTTGTCATATTATTCATCTGCATAATGAGCGAATGTTAGCAAGACCCTTTATAATAAAAAACAATGCGTAAAAAATTTATACCCCAACCACACTAGCAATTTATAAATTGACATTTGTAAATCAAACAACGTTATGGATAAAAATTGATGCATGAAATGTGAAATGAGATAAATCTAATTATTTTTAATTCATGTACAAATGGTATATTTCAATTTTGGGTGTTATTTATACAATTACTCAAAATATATAGGGACACAAGTGAGATTTTTCAATTTTGAGTGGAGACATGTGACCCATGTGAGCCCGCCCTAGCCGTGGGGCTTATTTAATGGTAGAGACGCCCCTGGGCATAGTTTTAGCTAATAATATAGTTCAAATTGATTCGAAGGGATTGACAAACTTCAGAGGCCAACATGTCTTGTTTGGCTCCAACTTAAAAGTACACTTCTTCACCTTCATAGCCCAATAAACTAAAAAAAAAAAAACTCGCAAGAAATTGCTAAAAGTCACAGTTTAAAAGGAAAAGAAAAAGGAATGGAAATTGGACCCTAAAAAACCGGTAAACAAACAATCAAAGTAAGCAATTAAGCAACATCTGTTGCTAGCTACTGCAACTAAGCAATTATCAGCAGCAAAATATGAAAGAACCCAAGGGAACAAAACTAGTCCAAGTCAGTCGAACAGACGCCTATATTTTGAAATCTGATCTACCCGATGGGCCATCGATCAGCAACGATCTCTGTCGTTCTTTCTTTCCAATCTCATGAGACATATTATAGATTCTCCGTGCCTGTAGGAATGCTCAAAATTGTAACAGGTCAGTGATGAACCAGAAATTTCTAGTAAAAAAACTGCCAACAAAAAGAGAGAGGATTTGAGTGCAAATAAATTCACAATGAGAAACAAGGAAGAAGCTGCCAGAGCTGCGGAATGGCAATGGAGGTGATCTTATCATAAGGACCTTTCAGATACGTGCGTTTGTTGATGCTTTGGAATAGTTTTTCCAGCATCATTAGGCCACCACAAGATTACTCATAATGTGCTTGTTGGCTTCAGCATTCACGTTACATTTACGAGTACACGCTCAACTTAGGCACATTCTCTACTAATTAAGGTACAGAAATGTTGATGCTCTTCTGAAGTACGCGCCAGTAACCCTTTTGGATGTCACAAGACAAAACCATAATGCGATGTTCCCGCTAGTATTAACACCATAAAAAGCAGGGTAACAAGTGCAATAGATGGCTGCACAATTTTCCGAGGTGGCAGCGTTCGCACTTACATTGGTGGTTTCCGAAATGTCATTTGGTTGATTCCGCGTTCAGCCTCTGGACATCTACCAACCGGTACAAATCCCCTTGCCTTTGCATCTGAAATGGAAGACTGGTCCTGCATGTTTTAACACAATCTGTAAGTGGAATCCAGGCAACAACTTAAGCCTCTTACAGCAACTTTTGTTTTAGAATATGTACATGTTCCTGATGGCACAACGCACATAATGTTGCCACACATTGCAAATTCAGTAAGCATTTCAGAGATTATAGCTTAGGTGGAAAAATGGATAGGAATAAAGAATAGGATGATGACCGGCTCACCTTCCGAGATCAATTAGCGAATAATCTATCTCAGCTACCACAATTGCCTCATCATGCTCCGCTGTTGCCATGACTTCCCCAAACTGCTGTGTTCATCTCCTTCAGTGCTTCATTTGGAAAAATGACCAAAAAGCATGAATGTACAAATAATAAGAGAGTTAGGGTAGAGTGTCCCCAAGCTACATAACCAGCACTAGTATCTCGAGCAGGTGAACAAGTAGCCACAAACAACTGCCAGTTGTGGACACCAAACCATGTGAATATAACCATGAAAACCAAAAACAAGAACTATGTTCAGAAACATAATTTGCAGTAAAATGAGAGTTTATTTATTCATTAGACAAATGTCAGGTATCTTTCCAAGACATGCTCAATCATCCTAAGCAAAGGCCCTCCAGCAAGAGCGCAGATAATCAAGCATGTTCAATTTCGCAAATTGCGGGTGCAATACTCGATAATGTGAATCAGAATTAGCAATACTAGCTTGCAATAAATCAGTAAGCCCTTTCTGAAGGCGAAACAAAAAGCAATTGGAAATAAATTACCTAGCAATCAATTGCCCTGAAAGAGAAAAATGGCAGTAACTATTAGAAGGAATAGTTGTAAGAGTCAAAGTATGAGACAACTGAAGCAAATGAACCCTTCCATTCATATCCTCACAGTATTCAAGTAAATAATACTGTGGTACCTCTGCAGAAACAGCCTTGTCATGTGCCAAGACTCAAGACATGACTCTTATGTCCTATGGTACAGCTTTGTTTTCCATAATTAACAAAAGTTTGGGACAAAAACCGGGGATACTAGATCGTTGAGCATATAAAAAAATGAGTTATATTGGCAAGAATAGGTTTTGGCAGCACACACACACGAACACGAGAGACACTGGCAACAAGAAGTTTCTCTCAACTGCAGTGAAAAAATTGAAGCCAAAAAAAAAAGAAAAAGAAGACAGACGAACAAACCTACTAACAAAAAAAATACACTTCTAATATTCCTTTGGTTTGCAGAATGTATTGCATACACATTTAAGCAGCAGCGGTAGGAGTCATAAGAGGAACCAAAAGCCTCAAACTTGCAGTTGGCTTCTGCAAATATCCCAATACTTCCCAATTTCTACATATATGGGCAAGTGCTCGGGCAATGGTAAAAAGATCAGGTCACCAAAAGTGGGATCGGGACTCAACTCTAGTAAAGCCACTTTGCACATAACTAGGTAGTTTAAACCAATACCAGTACTAGGGGGTGGCATCCTTAGTCGATATGATATAAGGACTTGTGATTGTAACATGTAGTACGGAATATGGAAGGCACAAGAAAGTAAGGTCAAATGAGTTACCTTGCTCTCCGCAATCGCTCCCACTGCAATGGACCGGTCACCATGTTAAATGCCCCAGGATAGCAGATCAAGTGAGCACCTGATAATAAATGAGTAATTTGCACTCCTACATGCTGGAAACACCATGTTATAAACTTATAACACAAAAATGAGTTTCAGCAACGACTCAAGGGGATTAGGACAGCACCCAAATGTGCCTAACATGAGCTCTGTTGTAAACTGAGAGCTTAAGGAAATCAGTTGTGACTAAAAGTAACAATAGGCAAAAATTTGAGTACAAGCTTATTGAGGAGTATTTAGATTTGGGTTTGCCCACTGGAGTGTTTCAAACAAAACAAAGCTTTTTTACAACTCAAATTTCAGTAACAACATGAGTTATCATAGGCCAGATACGAATCTTGACGCAGCGGAATTTACGAGAGAATAGTTAGTGTACTATTCCAAACAAGATAGGCACTCGAATCCACGAGTATTCTTGAATCCACAAGAAGAGAGATAAAACTCAGTGTTGTTTACTGAATAATTGAATGATAATGCCATAAGTGTGGTGGTGGTGGTGGGGGGAGGGTGTGTGTGTGAAGAGGGGGAGCAGCTGAGGAGAGAGAGAACATAGAAGAGGGGGGAGTGACTAAGGGGAGAGAGATTTTAGGTTAAATGGGAGTTGAGTTTTATTAGATAAAGAAGATAAATAAAAATCATACTTTTTAGCTTTTGTTTAACACTTTCTTTATTTTACATTGTTCACAAATGCAAATTAATTTGAACACCTCATGAGTCTCCTAATACGAAACTTAATTTCATCTTTACTGAATTCGATTTTTTATTTCTAAATTTGCATGAAGATGGTATTAATTTTGTTATTTTATTTTATTATACCTATTTGGAAAAAAATTCGGTCAAAAAGATTCTTTTTCGTCTTAACAACACTTAATTCAAAAAAATCCAAATGAGCATGAGCACAGCATGACACACGAATTGGCACGGGCACGAGCACGGCACGGAGTTAGGCGTGCCCGTGGGCTTGGCCAGGCCGAGCATATTCTAAAATGGACTGGCATGGCACATCACGACTAATAAATGGGTCGGGCATGGCACGAAGCATGTTTGGCACGGAACTAAATGGGCTGGGCCGGCATAGGCTGGCCCATTTGACACCTCTACTCCCCCTCTTGCATGTTCTCTCTCTCCTCAGCCACTCCCCAAGTTTTTCTCCTTCCCTCGATCTCTCTCTCAATTTTGTTTTTTAAATTGAAAAAAATCTAGAAAATTAGAGATGAGTGTTTAAGGCTTGTGAGATTTCAATATATTTGTATATAGTATAGATTGATGATTGATTGATTGACTAACATGATATATGCACCACAATACATTTATACTTGGATAATAAATTAAGCATACCAAATTTTAGTTTACTACTACAAATTAAGCATTCATCGTTTAGACTCGTGTCGTGCTCGTGCCCATGCCGTACCGTTCCCTACCCGTGCTTTTCTATGCCCGTGCCATGCCTGTGACACGTCCCACAAAACACCGGTCCATCCTAGCCCACCTATAAGATCGTGTCGTGCCGTGCCTGTGCCATGCCGCTCTTACATGTGTCGTGCTCGTGCTGTGCCTATGCCGGCTCAGTCTGTTTGACACCTCTAGTTGATGTTAATCAATTTAATGATAAAGGTTGAATTTTATCATGCTTCTCCTAAAATATCAACCACATGCCCTCAAGCAAGAAAACAGTCATTGGTAATTGATCAAACAAACCTTCACCATTTAATGTTTGTTGACGCCTATTATTATCTTGATCATCTTCTGAACTTACAACTTTATAATCTCACAAAGCTGAGATTGAACAAGTTCAAACAAAAAATCAGAACATGAATTCTTTAACAAGGTAAACAGCCTTAAATTAAAATAGGAAGAAAGATGTACTTACGCTTTAGGTAGGTTAGTGCTAGATGAAAAAAAAGAAGGGAATACCCAAGAAGCGCTCCAATACAAATCCAATACATATATGCTTCCGCAAAGAGTCCTCTGCCATCAGGAAGGGTCTTTCCAACTGTAGGCTAGGAAGTGCCATTGATGGTTTGTTCCAACAAAGAACTTAGGGTAAATTACTTTGCATAATGGCATCCCAGAAAGCAAAAGAATATTTTCTAAAGCATTCACAGGATCTACATTACTCTATTTGTTATCGAGAAACTCATTCATCGCGATGCATTTTGTTCATACATCATAGGAGAAATCTAATCTCCCCATATCATCCATGATTGAATATATCTGCAGCCCAAGAAAAACATGGTTATGTTGTGGTTATCTCAAGTGTTGAATCAAAATGGAAGAAGCATCACTCATCAAGAAATGTGAGTACAACGAAGACTAAAATTATGGATGTATTTCAAACCTTTGGAAACAATGAAGCCTCCAATTACGAAAACCATTATCAAACTGAAGGTTCCCAATGTATTTGCAATGATAGGAGTTCTTCCAGTAGCAACAAGTAATCAGAAGAAAGAGTGAGAGCCATTTGATGTACACTGAAGAAAGCGAGGAATTGTTTGAAGAACCTAAACACTTTTAAGATATGTCAGAGTCCAACAATTGTTGAGCCAATAAAATGAAACTCAAACACCTGTAGTGATCACTTGTTTCTTCGCCGTCGTCAATAAATAGAAGAAAATAAAGTTTCTTTGTTCGTCTTTAAGACAAAAGAAGAGGTTGCTGCGACATGTTCAATAAAAACAAATCCAAGCTACTCGTTCATCAAGAATAACAAACTTAGAACTTAACTACTAGCAGGGGGTGCAAACCCAATGGTGTAACAAGTAAGTATGATCTATATCCCAGATTCCATTAACGAAACAGGAATATGAAGAAGCCAAATGGGCAAGGCAAAAGCTCAAGCTGGATAGAACAAGCTATCTCTCTGTTTAAAGAAAATAGGAAACCTAAACATTGTCATCGGAAGCTCCACCATCCCATTGAACATCACATTAATAAGACTGAATGTCCCCCAGAATCTCGAAGCATCCTCCACTCCTCCTTACTTCATTTCCATTCTTAGAAAGACAATTAATGCAATTATTGCCATGATGGTTAACTGAGTAATTTTGAATATGTGTAAAAAGGAGTTTCGCTTCATCAGAAGCCACTCCCTGATAAGCAAGCCCTAAAGAGTTAACGATTGGAGATTCTGTAGCTTTCAGTCACAAGTGCAGCCGGGTGGGCTTTTTGACTTATCGTAACGGTTTTTGAATTTTTTCTCCCTGTTAAGACATTCGTCAATGTGATCTTCCCATCACTAGAGGTGTCAAACAGGCCGTGCTGTGCCGGCATGGCCCATTTAATTTCGTGCCAACCGTGCTTCGCGCCATGCCGTGCCGGCCCATTCACTAAACCGTGTCGTGCCGTACCGTGCTAGCCCGTTTATTTAGTCATGCCACGTCATGCCGTGCCATTTTGTAATCGTGCCGTGTCGTGTCGTGCCGTGCCTGTGCCGGCAAGTCTATGAGTTTTGTTGTATTTTTTTGTATAATCCAGCCAAGTTTCATCGAAAAAATTTTGTATATCTAATAATTATAGCTATATTGACTTATTAAAAACTATATAACATATAATTCAATTTTTTTTTGTATAATCTAGCCAAGTTTCGGCGTATTGAGATTCGCAAAGTATTTGTATTGACTTATTAAAAACTGTATAACATATAATTAGAAAATCCATCATTAAAAATTAATTTTTTTGGGTACATTAAAAATTAATATTTGTGGTGTCGTGCCCTGGGCCGTGCCTCGTGTCGTGCAACGTCTAGCCCACTTTTGTGCTGTGCCCGACCCAGTTCCGTGCCATGCCCGTCTAAAACCGTGCTCGTGCCATGCCGTGCCACATTTAAACGTGCCGCGCTGTGCCATGCCCATGCTAGCCCGGCCTATTTGACACCTCTACCCAGCACCATTGACACCAACTAGAGCTGTCAGAATGCCCAGCCTGAAAGCACCACTAACATCTCGTAACAGTTGCAAGCGGCTATCTTCAACTCCCTGACTCTTCATTTCCTATATGGTTAACTACGATTTTAGTACATATACATCGCACCGGTTTCAACCTAGAATTTGCTTGACACAAAGTAAATGTTCTTTTTGTTTTTACCGGCCACAAAATAAATGATTTGAAAAATAAAAAAAATTCCATTCTCATTTTAGCAGCAACAAATTTGAATGGAAATCTTTAGTAATAGGTAAAAAGGACAAAGGATGACTATTTAATTAAATTAGTTATTTCTTTCCTTGGCAATACACTTTGTGCTATCAGATGTGCAGTTGAAGTAAAAGAATTCTGTAGAAGAGACTTACTGTTGGCATATCCACATGGCTCAATGCAAGAGAAAGTGGTTGGAAAGGCAAAACCATTCTTCTTCTGGCTTGACTTGAGCTGCTGTCTCCTCCAGCGTTTCTTACAGCCATATCGGTACCTGTATTAATCCATGTAACATTAGGTGAGTTAGAATACTAAATTTCTGCATCTGTCCATCTTTGTTAGACAGCAGACAACGAGACAAGGTGAGACAAAGTAAAATGTCCAATGACACGGATATCTAGGAGTTGATTCTTTTTTACTAGTAAAAACCAGTTCCTCATTTGGTTGATGTTAATCAATTTAATGATAAAGGTTGGATTATGGCATTCTTTTCATGACATATCATGCACATGCCTTCAAGCAAGAAAATAGAATCATCGACAAATTGAGCAAACAAACAAACCTTCACCATTTGATGTTAGTTGACGCCTATTATTATCTTGATTGTCTTATGAGATTATAGCTTTAGAATCGCCCAGAGCTAGATTGAACAAGTTCAAACAAAAAAATTAGAGCATGAATTCTTTAACAAGGTAAATAGCCCGGAAATAAAATAGCAACAAAGATCTTTAGGTAGGTTAGTGCTGCGATGAAAAGAACATTAAAAAGAAGGGAATACCCAACAAGCGCTCCAATACAGACCTAGTACATATATTCGTCCACAAATAGTCCTCTGCCATTAAGAAGGGTCTTTCCAACTGTAGGTTGGCAAGTGCCATTGATGGGATGTTCCAACAAAGAAATTAGGGTAAATTAGTTTGCATAGTGGCATCCCAGAAACAAAATGTTGGAATACTTTCTAAAGCATTCTGAGAACTTACATTGCTTCATCTGTCATCGAGAAATTCATTCATCACAATGGCATTTTGTCCATACATCATAGGAGAAACCCAATATCCCCAAATCATCCATGATTCAATAGCATCTGCAGCCCAAGAAAAACATGATTTTGTTGTGGCTATTTAAAGTGTGTTGAATCAAAATGGAAAAAAGTGGCACTCACATGAAAGCCGAATATGCAACGAAGAGTTGAAGACTAACAAGAAGAATATAAGAGTGAAAGAAAGGATGTACTTCTAACCTTTGGAAAGAATGAAGCCTCCAACCACAAAAACCAATAGCAAAGTGAACATTTCCAATGTATTTGCAACTACAAGCGTTCTTCCAGCAGCAACAAGGAATCAAAAGAGAGAGAAAGGCATTTGATGTACACCAAAGAAAGCAAGGAATTGTTTGAAGAACCTAAAGATTTTCAAAGATATATTAGAGTCCAACAATTATTGAGCCAATAAAATGAAACTTAAGCACCCATAGGGATCATTTGATTCTTCACCGTCGTTGTAAATAGGAGAAAATAAAGTTATCTTTGTTCGTCTTGGAAACAAATTAAGGGGTTGCTGCGACGTGTTCAGTAAAAACATATCCTTTAGCAACTACTGATTCATTAAGAAAAACTTATAATTTTAAGGGAAAAAAACAAACTTAGAACTTACCTACTGGCAGATGGTGCAAACCCAATGGTGTAGTAAGTAAGTATGATTCATATCCCAGATTCCATTAACGAAACAGGAATCCGAGTAAGCCAAATGGGCAAGGCAAAAGCCCAAGCTGGATAGAACAAGCTATCTCTTTGCTTAAAGAAAACAGGAAGCATAAACACTGTCATTGCAAGCTCAGACATCCCATTGAACATCACATTAATAAGACTAAAAAACAGCGCCGCCCAGAATGTCGAGCATCCTCTAGTCTACCATACTTCATTTCCGTTCTTAGAGAGACAACAAGTGCAATTATTGCCATGGTGGTTAACTCAGTAGTTTTGAATATGTACACAAAGGAGTTTCGCTTCATCAAAAGCCACTCCTTGATAAGCAAGCCCTAAAGAGTTAACGATTGGAGATTCTGTAGCTTTCAGTCACAAGTGCAGCCGGGTGGGCTTTTGACTTATCGTAACAGTTTCTGAGGTTTATCTCTCCGCTAAGACATCCGTCAATGTGGTCTTCCCAGCACTAGATCTAGAGGTGTCAAACGGGCCATGTCGTGCCATTTAATTTCGTGCCAACCGTGATTCGTGCCATGCTGTGTCGGCCCATTTACTAAACGTTGTCGTGTCGTGCCATGCCAGCCCGTTTACTTAATCATGCCGTGCCATTTTGTAATCATGCCGTGCCCGTGCTGACACATCTCCGAGTTTCGTTGAATTTTTTTGTATAATCTAGCCAAGTTTCGTCGATTTTTTTTTTGTATATCTAATAACTATAGCTATATTGTCTTATTAAAAAGTATATAACATATAATTTGAATTTTTTTGTATAATCTAGCCAAGTTTCGGCGTATTGAGATTCCCAAAGTATTTGTATTGACTTATTAAAAAGTGTATAACATATAATTAGAAAATCCATCATTGAAAATTAATTTTTTTTTGGTGCATTAAAAATTAATATTTCTTGTGTCGTGCCCTGAGCCGTGCCGCATCTAGCCCACTTCTGTGCTGTGCCCGACCCATTTCCGTGCCATGCCTCCGTGCCGTGCCACATTTAAACGTGTCGCGCTAGCTATGCCGTGCCCGTGCTAGCCCGACCCGTTTGACACGTCTACCCAACACCATTGACACCAACTAGAGCTGTTAGAATGCCCGGCCTGAAAGCACCACTAACATGTCGTAATAGTTGCTAGCGTCTCTCTTTAACTCTTTGACTCTTCATTTCCTGATTTGGAGAACCAAGATCTCAGTACATAGACATCGCATCGGTTGAAGAACTAGGATTTGCTTGACACAAAATAAATGATTATTTTTTTATTGGCCACAAGATAAATGATTTGAATAAAAAAATTGCCAATCTCATTTTAGTAGCAACAAATAGTAATTGAATTCTTTAGTAATACGGAAAAAGGAAAAAGGATGACTATTTAATGGAAGTAATCATATATTTTTTCCTTGGGAATATATTTGTGCTATCAGATGTGCACTTGAAATAAAAGAATTTCGTTGAAGAGACTTGTCGCTGGCATATCCACCTAGTAATTCACATGGTTGAATGCAAGTGAAAGGGGCTGGAAAGGCAAATGATCCATTCCTCTTCTGGCTTGACTTGAGCTGGTGTCTCCTCCATCGTTTCTTACAATCATATCGGTACCTGTATTTACACATATGAAGAGGAGAGGGAGTATATATATATATATATATATGCCCAAAGTATTTGTTTAATGCACCCCCTTTGTGTGTGTATATATATATTTATGGTGATTCAGGGACGGATACAGGGGGGCCTGGGGGGTCACGTGCCCTCGCTGACCCCGCTCAAAACTTTTATAAAAAAATTATTATATATAAATTTAGCTTAATTATGTAATATAATACTATATTTAGCAACACACTTATATAGCCCAATCTTCTAGTCCACACCTCCCGTTAATAAGAAAAAAATGTTTTTTTTTGTGTTGCAAATTATTTTTCAAAAATCCGAGCCGTCCAATGTGTTCAGAAGGTGTTTTCAAGGGTCCAACCAGGAAATCTTCAAAAAAAAAAACCGGGAAGGGCTTGGAAAGCAATTTCAAATCAAGCCCTTCCCGGTATTTTTTTTTGAAGATTTTCCGCGTGGACCCTTGAAAACACATTCTGAACACATTGGACGGATCGGATCGTCAAAAAAAAATGTTTGGATCACCGAGGTCCGGAAGTCCGGAGTCCGTTTTATATATCTCAAAATTAAAAATGTAGAGTTAATTTTGTGCTTCAACTTTTGTTGGTTGGTTCATTTATAATTATTGGTTTATAAATTATTTGTTTATTTGAAGATTTATCTTTTGATTTTCTTTATTTTTAACCGTCGTGGGGAATTCTTTGTTAAAAAGTTATCAATAAACCATCTCGATCATTCTAAAGACTTGTTAATGTCAAGGTAAACCATACTTTAAAAGTTTTGTCTAAGATCGTGTGCTCATTTTTTGATTTTTTTTATATAAAAAGCATGCATTATAAACTATAGCCCATGAATGTCTAAATTTTGCAAGATCATTTTTTATATATCTCAAAATTAAAATGTGAGATTGAGTTAATTTTGGCTTGTGTTTGTTACATTTGTTGTTCATTTATAATTATTGGTTTATAAATTATTTGTTGAAAAATTTGAAGATTTATTTTTGATTTTGCATATTTTATGTAATATAGATTGGAAATTTACTTTCGAATAAATGTTTGGAATAACTTAAAATAGTTGGGGAATTTTCTTTGTTCGAGAAACCAGAGCACCAAAAGTTTGTTATCAATTAAACCATCTCGATCATTCTAAAGACTTATTAATGTCAAGGTGAAAATGTGTGGGAATACTTTAAAAGTTTTGTTTAAGATCGTTGCTCATTTTTGATTTTTTTATATAAAAGCATGCATTATAAACTATAGCCCATGAATGTCATTTTTTAAATTTTGCAAGATCATTTACTAATTAATAATGATGAATGTGAATTTATGAAGAATACACTTAAAAAATGTCAAATGGGAGTAAGTGGTTTTGTCAAGGGAAAGAAAATGACAGGGCAAATAAAATGTGTTTTATGTACTTTATAGGCTTTGAATGTCCATGAGTTGTGGGCATTTTATAAATTTTCTTGGCATGATTTCAATCCACAACTTTCATAAATCCAGATCCAAATACAACACATGCAAGGCCAACTAAATTCTCACTTTCGTTTTGACTTCCTCGTACCCATATTGTTTGCTCATTTGGGTTGGTTCTTCTTAGTCTTCACTTATGGCATTAAGTTCCTTAAACTTCCAAAGGAGATAGATGATCAACAGCTGCTAGATTCATTTTTCACAAGGAGTAACCCAAAATCTGAAAAGGAAACAAAAAAAATTACAATTACCAGGAAATATGCAAACTGACAATGACTTGACGTGGATATAAATTTAAAGATCATTCACCTTTGACATATCTCCTCTTGCATTTACCACTTATTTCAACACAATTTAGGTCCTCTTTTGGAAATGATTACAAGAACCGTTATCAACACTTATTAGCCGGCTTTTGGGACTGATCGATATGTAATTGACTAAAACGGAATTAAATGACTGGCTAATTAACCATGGAAAGACGTACCATGCTTAATTTTTCATATTGTCAAACTTGGCATAATGCATGACTTTCTGAGATTGAATCAAATCACTGGAAGGCATTGTCAAAGTCATAGCTAAATACTCCTCGCAATGATGGAGCTAGAATTTTGATTTGAGGGGGCTGAATTAGAAATTGGGAGATATTATTGAAACCATGATCGATCCATGGCACTTGGTATGATAATGCAACGACAACGCACAATATTCTCATGCTAAATCTCACATAGTAAATTTGTTTACATACAACCTCCATCCGTGTTTGTTTTTCCACTTTTACCATTCAACACCCCTTAAAAATTGTACTACATATCTTTAAATACGAATCTAAAAAATATGCAATATCGATATTATTAGCTAGTTCTATTATACGAAATTTTCAAAATCATGAAAGTAATTATAAATTAAAAGATATAAACAATTTAAAACATGAATGTCAAAAATGGATCAACAAACACGGATGAAAGAAGTATGTTTTAAGAACGTGACAAGATTATTAAAGAAAATACTAATACAATCTTCTTTTTGGGTGGAGCCGGCCCCTCGAGCCCCATAATGCCTCCGCCCCTGTATACTCGTATGTGTTTTTCTCATTTGTTGGCTGAGTTTGGGAAATGAGAAACCTTATTTGAATAATTTTTCTTTCCAGTCAATGCTTAAATAGTACATCCATCTTGGCTAGCTGCTGTGTGATGTGAAGCAAAATTCACCAACTTTGCGACGGCAATAGGGTAATATTTCTATCTATCTCTGTTTAGTAATGCAGGGTGTGTCTACGTGAGAAGTCCCCTAAATCTGACATTTGGCATAAACATTTATGGCAATATGATAATAGTTCTTGAATTTTTAAAAATATTTTAATTCCATTGTAACAAAAAAAAAAAAAAAAAAATTTTGTATTTCACTTTTTTCTTTCAATATGCTAATATTTTGAAGTTAGGGGGTGCAAAAAGTCCTGTATTTATGGAACAATCTTATTTGAGCTGCCGATCGAAGAGAGAAATTTCCAGTACCATTATTGAACGATACCATATACAGGGTCGGCTCTGATGTTTGGGTTGCCCAAGTCCGACTCCAATCTTGGTTTACCCACGTACTACTAAATAAAATAAAATAATATAACATGACATACAAGTTAGAAGAAAAAAAAAAGAGAGGTTACATTGTATTTTTAATTCGAACAACATCAAAAAAATCACAATCAAAATGTAACTCCGGTTATTGTACGCTATATGATTTTTGTGGAAAAAAAAACCATGTTAGCTCTCCCCTAATTTTTTTTTATAATAATTTTCCACCATTGGGTTTTTTTTTTTAATTCAACGTACGAAAATATATTGTTGTGTTTGTTAATTACAAAATTTCGATAACAAAGTAATTGAGTCTTGTGGTTTTTGTGAAATTGTGGATTGGGGAAAAAGAAGAGCCATAAATAAAAAAAAGAGAGAAAAAAGAGAAGAAAATTGCCTCTTTGAGGCAGAATTCAGGAAAAACTCCCGCCTTTGAATCAAATCAAACTCCATAAGTCAGGTATGCTTAGCATGACCAACGACCACTGAGCCAAGCAGTTCTTTTGATTTAGTTACGGAAACTTAAATGTATTTATAATAATTTGATAGTATTTTTTTGTTGCCTCAACCCGGGGCCTTGGACTTGTTGGGCTTATCCCTGGGTCAGCCCCGACCATAATAGAGCAGTTTTTTCAATGCATGGATATGTCATCATAACAGAACTATGATCACTTTCCTACTGATATCTTTATTTATGCGATATTATTAAATTTGTTTTTTGAGGATTTTTTTGACTGTTTGAGGCTTTTTCGGTCAATGAATTATATGAGAATAATACGTCTCCAAAAACGCAATAAACAAAAAAAAAAAAAAGACAATAAAACCCTTAGCGCATAAGTTGATGAAGTCGTCCTTTTGAAGTCAGGTTGCACTGCAACTTACAGTGTCACCTTTTGAATGAATCCCAAGGGGCACATAAAAGTCTAATAAAAAGACCTTCTAGATAAATAATTCAAAAATTTATCCAGGTCGGAGTTGGAGTGAGAACACATTTCTCCAAAATTAAATGACAGGGGTCAAAGTCAGGACAAATATCCATGCATGTTTATTATTATTATTTTTGGGTAATTAATTAATGTAAATATAACAACATTCCATCTTAAAATAATTTATGAATAGTGCACGGGGTAAATGCATATCCACATAAAAATATCGGTTCATTGACTTTACAGTACACGATCCATTATAAATTAATTCTTACTGTACTTCCCAAAAAATAATAATAAGAATTTGATGCGTGTTCTTTCCACAAATGATTATCTATAATTTTCCTAACTGTATTTTTTTTTTTTTTGAACTGCAGAAAAGGGTGGGAGGGGGCGACCAGCGTAGCAACCCCCTTGGGCGTGACCATAGGTGGGCCTATGACAGTTGTGCACTCCGGTGGTGCTGTGGTGACGGCCTGTCCTCCCAACACAGACAAGTATTACACTGGGGGGACTCGAACCCGAGTGCACAAGGAGGCAAGACCCTGTATCCCATACACATGCCAACTGGGCTACCACCTCTTGCAAGTGTCAATTGGGCGCTAGCTGGTCTCTGTTCTAGAAGCCCTCCAAAGTCCAAAAGGGGACGCCATCTGGCGGCCATGCCCTTTTAAGCCTCCTCCTTTTCTTGTTCACATTCTGCATGTGATTTCCACGCGTATTAAACTCTATGGAGATGAAAAGTCTTTTCGGGAATCCAAGGTCAAATAGGTAAACTAGACTGAAAAAAAAATAAAAAAAATCAAGAAGCACATAAATTGGACCGGACACTTTTGACTGTCGAAATATAAAAATAATCCAACAGAACTCCAATCCACCATCTTATCTTCAATTGTAACATGTAAAAGAGTGAAATAGTTTCTCGCGTGGAAAATGAAAGACGATATATAATTAACCGATATAATGCCTGTGTTTGGAAATTCGGTTTCAATCCCTGAATATTCCCATGACATGGAAGAGTTCAAATAATCTCATTTCCAGGAAAATACAGTCACATAATAATCGTTGAGTCAACTTTCCGATCTAAGAATTAAAAATTACTCCTACTAAAATAAGCCCACTTGTTAACGGCATGTCGGGTATATGCGTGTTCCCACGCGCTTCCGTGGATCCCACAACATCAGGAAAAAAAGAAGCTTCTTCAATAGTCAGCAAAATACAACCAATAGATTTCCGATTTAGGCAAAATACAAGCGACAACTAGATACTGCTATCCCCACCGTCCGTACCTATCATTACACCATCACCGTCACGATTGAAATTCACCGATCATATACTTCTTTTTTCCCAGCCGTCTTAAACGGAAGCGGATGGTGCAGTGCAGTAGCGTACAGAGTTATTTGGGCCATTCAAATGTACTTTTGATAGTTCGGATTTAAATAAAACTCTCTTATTGTAAGTTTTATTTAAATTCAGACTGTCGAAAGCGCATTCGTTACATTGCAGGACCTCCACTTCGTCTTAAACGTGCGTCTTTTATATATTTTAAGACAAGTCATTCTTTTCACATAAATCAACAGATTTGACATTTATAGAAAGAATAATTTATATTTACAGTGAGAGGCTCAAGAACCACTTCCTCTCTTTTAAACCATTGATCGAACATTTCCTAGATAAATTATTCGTGTATAAATAGCTAACTTGATTGGATATTGATAGATACGTGAATTACTTGTATGTAATGGACAACAAAGATACAAATTTTAACTTAAACTCCTTATTTTAAATGCCAACTAGTATCTTTATCAATATCCTAATTTACGAAAATGTTTTTTTTTTTTTCGAGAATTGTTTGAGAATAACGGTTTAAATTATTAATGTGGGTTAATGGACACGCAAAGGAGAGATTAGAGTATGGTAGGGCTGCTCAAAAAATTAGCTGAACTGTGAAATCTGTCCGAACCGATCAGATCCGATCCATACGTTTTCCATTGGAACCATGGATTAAAAAAAATTAGAAAACCGTGACTCGCAATTCAGTCTAGAGATTTTTATTATGAAACCGTGGATTAACTGGACCAGATTGTGAGATTTTTACCTACTATTGTAAATATTTTTATCTATTTTACTATTTTACCATAATGGGTTATATCCGTATAAAACTTAGGGGTAAAGTGTGATTCTTTACTGAAATCAACTGTAATGGTTGCACTTGAATGGTTACCCACTTTGATGTTTAATGCAATGCACTTGATTTTTGGAATCTTGAATCTGGAAATTTGAGATGATGTATTGCAATTTTTTTTTTGTAATGCTTTATTTATTGCTTGTCCTGATTATTATTTTCCCTATGGAATATAATCGGTGCATAAAAACCGGAATTGATCCGTGACTCAAAGATTTGATTAAAATCGGACGGTAGGATTTTTGATTACCCATACGAATTGTATTTTTTAAAAACCGTGAGTCACGCTTTAATTATCCAATTCTTAGAAATCCAATTCGATCCGGACATGAGCAGCTCTAGAGTACGGTGGGATTAACGGCCACGACCAACCCCATCCACATCCACATCCACACAGTTATGGAGTAAAATTTAAAGCGTAACGCCACGTTGAACTTTCTCCGATCCCTCCCCCGCGCGAGTACCCTCGCTTTGACTGATTTCCCACTTTGACTACACGTATATAGAGCGAGAAAAAATTGACAAAACTATACGTATAGAGAGAGAGAAAAAAAAAGTCAAATTGGTTGGCGCCACCTCAAACTCCTATATAGAGCCCCAATTTTCTCCTCCTCTACCGAAAAATATTGAAGTGTGCAATAAAGACTGAACCGTGTTTGTTCATTTGGATCGAAACTGATATATTCGTAACATTCAAGTTGTATAGATTCAGAGTGCTCTGAATCGAGCATTCACAGCGTAGTTGTTCAGATTTTGAGGGAAATGGCTACGCCATTCGCGGCGGATGAGTTGGCTCGGTCGATGAGCAGTCGGCGGAGTTGGAGATCGGGGAGTGTAAGGGAGGTGTGGCAGGGGCCGCCGGACGTGTTCCAGAGGAACAGCACGCGGCGGCAGGAGGTGGACGACGAGGAGGAGCTGAAATGGGCGGCGATAGAGAGGCTTCCGACGTACGATAGGGTACGGAAAGGGATGTTGCAGCAGGTGACGAGTAATGGGAGAGTTGTGAGGAGAGAGATGGACGTGGCGAACCTTGGTGAGCAGGATAAGAAGCAGTTGATGGAGAGTATTTTGAAGGTTGTTGAGGATGATAACGAGAGGTTCCTTCAGCGGCTTCGTGCTAGAACTGACAGGTTAATTTCTCTCTCTCTCTCTCTCTAAGATGATTTAGTTCCAGGTAGTTTAGCGGAACTAAATCATCTTTTACACTAACTTTGTCCCGGCTTTAATTAAGTCTCTCAATTAAAAGGTGAGATCGGTTCTCAATTTAGTCGGTCCATTGGATCAAGGTTTTAAATAACAGTTCGTGATTTACGGATCGGCTCACGGTCCGGTTATCGACTTATGGGTGATTTAGGCCCAGTTTTTCAAAAGATTTTAGCACCCAGGTGCTAAAATCATGATAATTCAAATCAAAAAATGAAGTGGTTCCGTGTATCGTTTTTCGATTTTTTTCGCACCAAATTGAAGTACTCCTCGTGTACTTTAATGTCCTTTCAGTATATTTCTTGGAGATATATTTATTGTTGGTTTATGACGAACAGGGTTGGAATTGAAATACCAAAGGTTGAAGTGAGGTACCAGAATTTATCAGTGGAGGGGGATGCATATGTTGGGACCAGAGCACTTCCAACTATTCTCAATTCTACCCTGAATGCAATTGAGGTAATTTCTTCTCTTTCTCCACTCCCCTATAGTTCAGCAAATTCGTAGGAATCACGGAAGTACATAGAAAATGACAAGCAACGTTGAAGATTTACTTATTTAATGTCAAACAGTTTTCTGTAAGAATCATCTTCCTTTTATATGCTGATATCTGATGATCTCTGTAATGGTGATGTGAAATGTGAGCAGGGAATAATTGGAATGATTGGACTTTCTCCATCGAAGAGTAGGGTTGTCAAGATACTCCGGGACGTGAGTGGAATTGTAAGACCGTCAAGGTACGTTCATAAAATCCTTTCTGATTAAAATAGTTATGCCATAAGCTACATTAATATGGAATTATAGTTTCAAAAACTAAAATTCAAATAATTAACCACAATACAAAATGGTGCCACTTGAATACTAGCCAATGCTTAGTTTTTGTTGCTAAACTTAAGCTTCTTGTTTTCAAGTAGCTTTAGTTTCCGTTTTCAAACTTCAAGTATCCATCATTCATTGAACTATTGGCAACTTTTTGTCAGGCTGACACTGCTTCTGGGGCCTCCTGGTGCCGGAAAGACAACACTTCTACAAGCTCTTGCTGGGAAATCAGAAGACGATCTAAGGGTTTGTTTTTCTCTCCCTTTTTTCCCATGTATATCTAACACCCATCTTTTTTTTTTTTTTTTTTTTCCATGTGTTCATTTTACCTGATATATTGGGGTTGTGGACAGATAGCTGGACAAGTAACCTATTGTGGCAAAGAGTTTAAGGAATTCGTTCCTCAGAGAACAAGTGCTTATATCAGCCAGCATGATCTTCACTACGGTGAGATGACTGTTCGTGAAACACTAGATTTCTCTGGACGTTGTTTGGGAGTTGGAACGCGGTACGAGATGCTGTTGGAGTTGTCAAGAAGAGAGAAAGAAGCAGGCATTAAGCCGGACCCTGAGATAGATGCATTCATGAAAGCCACAGCCATGGCTGGCCAGGAAACCAGTTTGATTACTGATTATGTTCTAAAGGTCTGTATTTTCTTCGATAATTAGGTATCGATATCTTGTTTACTCAAATTTACAAGCTTAATAATACCTTATTGTTCTTAACCAGATACTTGGATTGGATATCTGTGCCGATATTATGGTGGGTGATGACATGAGAAGGGGCATTTCTGGTGGACAAAAGAAGCGTGTCACTACTGGTATGCGTAAACTTAATAAAGTAGTCTTGATTATTGTATCAATTATGTATCTCAACTTATATCATGACCCCTTCTTGTTTAAGGTCAAACTCATCCTTATATGTTTCTGAATTCCAACTTTAGCTATGACCTTAAAATTGGAACTCTTCTTCCTCAATGCAGGAGAAATGTTGGCAGGACCAGCAAAAGCATTTTTCATGGACGAAATATCCACGGGGCTAGACAGTTCCACCACTTTCCAGATAATCAAGTACATGAGGCAAATGGTTCACATAATGGACGTAACCATGGTCATTGCTCTATTGCAACCAGCACCCGAAACATTCGATCTCTTTGACGATGTCATTCTCCTTTCTGAAGGCCAAGTTGTTTACCAAGGCCCACGTGAGAATGTTCTAGAGTTCTTCGAGTACATGGGATTCAAGTGCCCAGAAAGAAAAGGAGTCGCTGATTTTCTGCAGGAGGTGACTTCAAAAAATGACCAAGAACAATACTGGTTCAAAAAGAACCAGCCTTACAGGTACATCTCTGTACCAGATTTTTCGAAGGCCTTCAACACTTTCCACGTGGGCCAACGGGTTTGTGAAGACCTCAGAATTCCCTACGATAAGTCAAAAGCCCACCCTGCTGCACTTGTGACCGAAAGCTACGGAATCTCCAACCGTGAACTCTTCAGGGCTTGCTTTGCAAGGGAGTGGCTTCTGATGAAGCGAAACTCCTTCGTGTACATATTCAAAACTACTCAGTTAACCATCATGGCGATAATTGCATTTACTGTCTTTCTACGAACGGAAATGAAGTATGGTAGACTGGAGGATGCTTCGAAATTCTGGGGAGCGCTATTTTTCAGTCTTATTAATGTGATGTTCAATGGGATGTCTGAGCTTGCGATGACAGTGTTTAGGCTTCCTGTTTTCTTTAAGCAGAGAGATAGCTTGTTCTATCCAGCTTGGGCTTTTGCCTTGCCCATTTGGCTTACCCGGATTCCTGTTTCGTTAATGGAATCTGCGATATGGGTCATACTTACTTATTACACCATTGGGTTTGCACCGTCTGCTAGTAGGTAAGTTCTAAGTTTGTTCTTTTCCCTTAAAATTATCAGTTTTTCTTAATGATTCAGTAGCTACAACAGGATTTGTTTTT
Organism: Vaccinium myrtillus; assembly: GCA_016920895.1. Lineage (NCBI taxonomy): Eukaryota > Viridiplantae > Streptophyta > Magnoliopsida > Ericales > Ericaceae > Vaccinium > Vaccinium myrtillus. Next base: position 11,654,031 of record CM029275.1, on the reverse strand, counting down.
ATTGTGTTGGAGCAACCTCTTATTTTGTTTCAAAGACGAACAAAGATAACTTTATTTTCTCTTATTTACGACGGTGAAGAATCAAATGATCGCTATGGGTGCTTAAGTTTCATTTTATTGGCTCAACAATTGCTGGAATCTAATATATCTTCGAAAATGTTTAGGTTCTTCAAACAATTCCTTGCTTTCTTTGGTGTACATCAAATGGCTCTCTCTCTCTTCCGATTCCTTGCTGCTGCTGGAAGAACGCCTGTAGTTGCAAATACATTGGGAATGTTCACTTTGCTACTGGTTTTTGTGATGGGAGGCTTCATTATTTCCAAAGGTTAGAAGTACATCCTTTCTTTCACTCTTAAATTTTTCTTGTTAGTCTTCGACTCTTTCTTGCATATTCACTTTTCTTCTGAGTGACGCTTCTTCCATTTTGATTCAAAACACTTTAGATAACCACAACATAATCATGTTTTTCTTGGGTTGCAGATGCTATTCAATCATGGATGATATGGGGATATTGGGTTTCTCCTATGATGTATGGACAAAATGCCATTGCGATGAATGAATTTCTCGATGACAGATGGAATAATGTAAGTTCTCTGAATGCTTTAGAAAGTATTCCAACATTTTGTTTCTGGGATGCCACTATGAAAACTAATTTACTCTAATTTCTATGTTGGAACAGCCCATCAATGGCACTTCCCAGCCCATCAATGGCACTTCCCAGCTTACAGTTGGAAAAACCCTTCTTGATGGCAGAGGACTATTTGTGGACGATTATATGTACTGGGTTTGTATTGGAGCGCTTGTTGGGTATTCCCTTCTTTTTAATGTTCTTTTCATCGCAGCACTAACCTACCTAAATCGTAAGTACATCTTTGTTGCTATTTTATTTTTCGGGCTGTTTACCTTGTTGTTAAAGAATTCATGTTCTGATTTTTTTGTTTGAACTTTTTCAATCTCAGCTCTGGGCGATTCTAAAGCTGTAATTTCAGAGGACAATCAAGATAATAATAGGCGTCAACTAACATCAAATGGTGAAGGTTTGTTTGTCAGCTCAATTTACCGATGATTCTGTTTTCTTGCTTGAAGGCATGTTCATGACATGTTAGGAGAAGCATGACAAAATCCAACCATTATCATTAAATTGACTAACATCAACTAAATGAGGAACTGGTTTTTACTAGTAAAAAGGAATCAACTCCTAGATATCCGCGTCATTGGACATTTTACTTTGTCTCACCTTGTTTCGTTGTCTGCTGTCTAACAAAGATGGACAGATGCAGAAATTTAGTATTCTAACTCACCTAATTTTGCATGGATAAATACAGGTACCGATATGGCTGTAAGAAACGCAGGAGGAGATAGCAGCTCAAGTCAAGCCAAAAGAGGAATGGTTTTGCCTTTCCAGCCACTTTCACTTGCATTCAACCATGTGAATTACTATGTGGATATGCCAGCAGTAAGTCTCTTCTACAGAATTCTTTTACTTCAACTGCACATCTGATAGCACAAAAGTGTATTCCCAAGGAAAAAAATAACTAATTTAATTTAGTAGTCATCTTTTGTCCTTTTTATGTATTACTAAAGATTTCCATTCAAATTTGTTGCTGCTAAAATGAGATTGGAAATTTTTTTATTTTTCAAATCATTTATTTTGTGGCCGGTAAAAACAAAAAGAACATTTACTTTGTGTCAAGAAAATTCTAGATCTTCAACCGGTGCGATGTATATGTACTGAAATCTTGGTTCCCCATAACAGGAAATGAAGAGTCAGGGAGTTGAAGATAGCCGCTTGCAACTGTTACGAGATGTTAGTGGTGCTTTCAGGCCGGGCATTCTCACAGCTCTAGTTGGTGTCAGTGGTGCTGGGAAGACCACATTGATGGATGTCTTGGCAGGGAGAAAAACTGGGGGGTATATTGAAGGAACCATAAGCATTTCTGGTTTCCCAAAGAATCAAGCAACATTTGCCAGAGTTAGTGGTTATTGTGAACAAAATGACATCCATTCGCCGTTCGTTACTGTTTACGAATCTCTGCTATACTCTGCATGGCTGCGTCTTGCTTCGGATGTGAAGACAGAAAGACGAAAGGTATGGATTTGACATCTATACCATTGACATCTCAAGTGTCACTTGGAATATACTCCCTTCATCCCACATGTTCGTCCATTTTAGCTGTTGTGTCTCTTTATCAGATCAACAAATTATGTATCTTGTGGCAAAAAAAAAAATAAAAAATAAAAATTCAACCAATCCAAAGATTTAAGTACTTGTAGAGATTTTTTTTTGTCAAATCTTGTTATAAAGAGAAAAGTACGTCTATTGACCATATTTTGAGAGGTCAGGAATAGTAAAAATGGACAAATAAAGAGGGGTGGATGGAGTACTGAATTACAAGTGTTTGACTAAAATTTTCTCTTCTTTCTTATGGTAGATGTTTGTGGAGGAAGTCATGGATCTAGTCGAGCTTCACCCCCTCAGAAATGCTCTAGTTGGACTTCCGGGAGTCAATGGTCTTTCAACTGAACAGAGGAAGAGGCTCACCATTGCTGTTGAGCTGGTGGCTAATCCCTCCATCATTTTTATGGATGAGCCAACATCAGGCCTTGACGCGAGAGCTGCTGCAATTGTCATGAGAGCTGTGAGGAACACGGTGGACACTGGGCGGACTGTTGTGTGCACCATTCATCAACCCAGCATTGACATATTTGAAGCTTTTGATGAGGTATATATGAAACTCAATTCCAATTTTGCGGTATTTGTTCCCGTCGTCATCTATTTGCGCACAAAATCTGACATCAAATTTTTCTTCCTCTCAGCTGCTATTGATGAAGAGAGGAGGGCGAGTGATATATGCTGGACCTCTTGGTCGCCAGTCTCACAAGCTTGTTGAATATTTTGAGGTCAGTTTTCATTTTCCCTACCATGCTAGAACCAAAATAGTAAACTAGAAGCTATTAGCGTATGAGCTAATTTGGGGAGGTCATTTTTCTCGGCGATTTCCATGCATATTTTCTTGCTCGTATCCAACAGTTCATCGTAATCCATGTAATCAACTAAACTAGGTAGAATCTTCTCTTGAATAATCTCAGCCAATTTAGAATTGAACTCACTAGTCACCGTTATCTCTACCATCGTATATTCCTCAAGTTTTTTAAAGCACAAAAACAAAGATCCTTTGAGGCTAAAGAGTCTGATGCATCTATCATAAGTTGGAATTTTCTAGTTTGATGATACCTTACCTCTATTGCAGGCTGTTCCGGGGGTTCCTAAGATTAGAGACGGTTACAATCCAGCTACATGGATGCTTGACGTCACTGCTACTTCAGTTGAGGCTCAACTTGATGTTGACTTTGCAGACATTTATGCCAATTCTGACCTCTATCGGTATGTTAGTACATTTCCAGAACAAGTTATCACGAACATCTTTCGGAAAAACTTATTTGCTTGATGAATTTTGACCCTTGTTTGGGTATTTCTTGGAAAATAACCTGTTTTCAAGCAAGTACCAGAAAGATGTTTCCAAATTCTCTAAAACCATTTTCAGAAAAGTTGGAACATAATACAATGTGTTTGTTTTTTCCAAAACAATTTTCTGATAAATTGACAGCAAAGTTACGTTCTCTGCACATCATTTCTGCAATCTCTCTAAGCGCAAGTGTAGGCTAATTTTCTTCATGATTTTGTTTTCTAGGAGGAATCAAGATCTTATCAAGGAGCTAACCACTCCAGCTCCGGGCGCCAAGGACCTCTACTTCCCCACCCAATATTCCCAACCGTTCCTAACTCAATGCAAGGCTTGTTTCTGGAAACAACACTGGTCATACTGGAGGAACTCACAGTACAATGCCATCCGCTTTTTCATGACTGCTGTCTTCGGTATACTCTTCGGTGTCATCTTCTGGAACAAAGGAGACAAAATGTAAGCCTAGGATTTTTGCATCCTGAACTAATCAGAAGAAAAGTATCCACGGTATCTTTACCGGTGTGATGATATTACGATTGACATGAATACTAACATCATGGGGATTTCATAATTTTTGGTTCACAGATCAGAACAACAAGACCTTATGAACTTGCTTGGAGCTATCTATGCTGCCATCCTTTTCCTAGGCGGGTCCAATACTTCTGCAGTCCAAAGTGTTGTAGCAGTGGAGAGAACAGTCTTCTACCGTGAAAGGGCAGCAGGAATGTACTCAGAGTTGCCTTACGCATTTGCTCAGGTAATGGATAGCAGGTTTTATTGAACTTCAAACACAGTTCTCTTCTAGTCTTCTTTCTGATGAGAATAATATTTAACTGGTGTTTTTGTTTTTTCAGGTGGCCATTGAAACTATCTATGTACTGTTTCAGACCCTTATTTATGCTCTTCTTCTGTACTCGATGATTGGGTTCGAATGGAAAGTAGCCAAAGTCTTGTATTTCTACTACTTCATTTTCATGTGCTTTACCTACTTCTCAATGTACGGGATGATGCTTGTCGCGCTGACTCCTAACCACCAAATTGCTGCTATTACCATGTCCTTCTTCCTCAGTTTCTGGAACTTGTTCTCTGGTTTCCTCGTCCCAAGGCTGGTATGTATCTACTAACCGAAACACTTACTTTCACTGTCACACAGGCTCCTAATAATTCTACAGCATATTATAGGGCGTGTAGTCATGAAAAGACGAGCCAAAAAAGGAGAGTTGATATATGAAATTAGTACTTTTTGGGAATGTCACTGATGCTTTTGCCTGTTAAGAAGTATGCATCAGCAAACTAGTGATCTTAGACCCTTCATGAAACAAGATGAGAAGCCGCAAACCAGAAACCAAGGTTTCTGAACCTACTTTTTCTATATTTGGATCATGGATTTGTTGAGGGAAATAAAATAACTAGTTCATATTCAATTTCTTTAGGCTGCATGGTTCACAAATTTGAGATGCATTTGTGGTACAATTTCTTTTCCATCCACAACTTCCTCCATAAATCCTAGATCCAAATACAACACAAGGCCAACTAAACAAAAATAGGAAAAAAAATTAAAAAAATAGCGTACCTCACTTTCTTTTTGTGTCACCTAAGTATTCATGATCTAAACATAGCCTAATGGAATTAGTTACATTGAAATATCTTTACTTGAAAATTGTTGGATAGCTTGATATACATTGTTAGGCCAATTTTCTAACAGCTTAAGCTTTTGGGACTTGGGAGAGTTGATAACTTAAACAGAAACATGTGCTTGTTTGTCATAATCATCACTCATTGTTATGTAAAATTTGCAGCTTATCCCAGTGTGGTGGAGGTGGTACTACTGGTGCTCTCCAGTCGCTTGGACAATCTATGGCCTTATCACCTCACAAGTAGGAGACAAGGATACTCAACTTACGTTAACTGGAGGGAGAAATACGACAGTCAAGGCATTCCTTAAAGATGAGATGGGTTTCGATCACGATTTTCTAACAGCCGTAGTGTTTGCCCATTTGGGTTGGGTGCTCGGGTTCTTCTTAGTCTTCGCCTATGGCATCAAGTTCCTCAACTTCCAAAAGAGATAGATGATCAGAAAAGCTTCTTTTTGCTCAGAATATCAGTAGAATGTTAAGATTCGCACATTTTAAAAATGAGGGGTGTACTGTATACTGTACACTAGTATAGTTAAAGAGAGAGGAAGATGAAAAAACAATACCCCCTCTGTTCTTTTAAATTCTTCTTTCCTTTATTTTTTATTTTTTGTTTTTGTTTGGGGTGTATTCTTTCTTTTAGCATATATGTAGCAATAAACACAGCATTAATTAGCATATTTTGTGACTTGGAATCATTAATTATTCTTCCATTCTCACTCTCTGACAGCAAAACACATCCTACAGTAAGCAGAAGCGAAATATATTCTTTGGTTTCCACATCAGCGATAGATTCTTAACAAACTCATCATCTTTGAAAAAAAAAAAACCCATTTTTTGTCAGATGCCAACCCATTTTAGATTTCTACTTCATTCATTTATGAGGAGAAAAAAGAAACCCCATCTCAATAAGGTGGAAGGGAAAAAAAAAAAAAAAAAAAACCCATAGTTTGTAAAAGAATCACAAGCCCAAAATATACCAACTCAATTCAGGAGGCAGCAGCCATTATGCTTAACAAAATTAGAAGTCGTAAACCATAAACTATCGGGGCATCAGCTATCTTCTGGATCTCCCTTTTGCTCCTTACAATACACCGCTTCTTAGTACCAAAATCAAGTTTATCCAAGTCCTCGGCGGTTCCCAGATACCCATACAAAAACTGTTCAACATTGCTTGTTGATGCATTTTGTATGTCGTTAGGATTATTGATACTCTGGAGATCTCAGTCCTCCCATGTTTATTGTCAGCATATGTTTTGTGAAGCTTCTCTGCTTCTTGAAACCCAGAAATGGTGCTGCTGAATTCCACCACCATGCTCAGTAATCAACAATTTACTGCCATAGTGACAAATTCAACAGCAGATTCATTTTTCGCAGGGAGTAACCCAAAATCTGAACGTGGAAAAAAATTGAAATTACCTGGAAATATGCAGACAGAAAATAAATTGAGGTGGATATAAATTCAATGATCAGGCAAAGCATGTTTGAGCTGTGGTGAAACTGACTATAACTTCTAGAACAGCAACAAATCTTACCTTTCACTACACCCTCAAGCATTTCAGCAGTTACGCCCACACGTCCATCTGGGTTTATGTTTTCCATAGAACTGTTTTGAATGACCACAACTGGAAGCCAGATAATGAGGTCTTCCTTTAGAGCCACAGTTTCAGCATCAGGTAATAACTGGCATTCCCACTGACTGCAGGATATCTGCACTCTTCCATCCCATTAGGAACGAATTAATCGCTTTGTGGAAACCCAAATGCTGTGCTCTCAGCCAAACCTTTGTCAAAATAGTATTGTATTGACACCATTCACCACCGTTGGCTAAAGAACACTAGAGATGACTTTTCCCCTCCCTCGCTGAGCTGTTCCCACGTGTTAAAGGTGAAGCCAACAAAGCGGCAAAAGAAGAAATTGATCACTACCAAGATTAAAATAGGCTGCCGATAATGCCAAAACCCCTTTTGTTTCTGTCAAAGCTCATTTTGCTCCTGCCAAAACTCTTTCATTCCTTGACTGAATTGCCCCTCATCTCTCTCTTCCCCCAAACCCACCTCCATCCTCCCATCTCTCCTTCCCTCCATGGTTGAAATCAAGATTACTATTTCCTTGTTTTGGGCTGGAATTGTTAGGTCAGAGCACGTTAATTTGACTTTGCAATGGGTTTCGTTGTCAAAGAAAAGGATCGGTCTTACTTGAACTGTCAAAGAAAGAAATGCTATCAGATATTTCCTCGGTCCCAAAAGGTGTCCAAAAATACTATTCACACATCTCATAAAGTTATCTATATTTTGTTATTTATAATGATTTGTATATGTAATATAAGATATTTTTTGATAGATTTTACTTAGTTTTATTAAACAAAGTTTTTGAAATCGTAAAAGATTATAATTTACCGAATATAAGAATTTTTTGAAAGGTGTGAACAGTATTTTTGGACATTTTTAAAAAAAAAAATGGAGGGAGTACCATTATTGAATGATGCCATATAAAGCAGTTTTTTTTCAATGCATGATTACGGAAAAACAAAACTCTCACTTTCCTAAAGAAATTTTGTCCCTACATTCCGTAAGCAGGGAGATTAGCTGGACCCACTAATAACAAAGAAATGGGCACATTGTTTGATTATTAAATTTACTAAACCATTCGTGTTCCACTAACAAAAAACTGTTTTTTCCAAACACCGAGACATGTCATTTTCTCACAACACATCACATAAAAAACTGTGAAAAACCAATTTTTTCAAAAAATTGGGTTAGTGGAACACCCCTTCATTGCAAAATGACATGTGTGAGAATGATTTCTCTGTTTTTACATTTCTAGAGCAAAAGCCAAAAAGAGGGTGAGAGGTCCTTTTTGCATTCTCCTGTTTTGGTTCATGTTGATGAGATATGATGAAAGACAATAATGCCCTCCACAATTTTGGGTAATAGCCAAAATACCTCTCATGTTGGAGACTTTTTCAGTCACTTGTCTATGTAAAAACATGGATAATACCCCATAATTGATAAGGAATGTTCTGTGCAATATGAATTTCTAAAATTTATTTATTTGGTTGTGATGAAAGTGTTAATTTTGCCTTAAATTTGTTTTTTTTTTTATTACTGATGGTTGGAAGTGTTCTTATTTTTTTTGCAATTAGGAGTAATTGGTTTTAACTTAACTGTTATTTCAATAGAAACTAATGCCGTAACATTGTTGGAGACATTTAATTACCAAAAATAAAGGAAGAACAAAAAAAGTTTCAAATAAAAAAATATAGGGTAAATCACCTAGACACCCTCTATATTATACCTCTTTTACCCAGACACCCCCTGAACTAAATTAACCTACGACGACACCCCCTCTACTATTTAACGTTATCCCCGACACCCCTTCCGTTAACAATCCGTCTAGTTCCGTTAATCTTTTTTGGCGAAATACATATTTTTCTTCCAAATTTGCCCTCGCTTATATTTTTACCCCATCTCCCTCCTCCTCTCCCTCCCAAACACCCTCTGACGCCTAATCGATGTCTCTGAGAGCATTTTACTCCATCTCCCTCCTCTCCCTCCCACCACGACGATCGATGCTCCGCCCCTGTGCATTTTCTTCTTCCGCTTGAGATTTTTTCAGTGTCTTTGGCTCTGGCGCCGCGGCCAATGACGTCGCCATCTCTTGCTCCGGTTGGTTTTGCTCCATCTCCGGCATCTGCGGAGGCTCCGTCGCCGCCTATGGAGTCGCCAGAAGGAGAGCCGGCGGAGGGGCCTGGACAGGTTGAGGAATGCGCGTCACGTCTTCTACCCAGATTTCGAGCTCGCCGGCCATGGCTACTGCCTGAGTGGATGGAAAAAAAAGGGGTGTGTTAGGAGAGAGAGAGAGAGAGAGAGAGAGAGAGAGAGAATTGATATAAAGGGCATAAATGTCTTTCTGTAGTCTTTTTTAACGGAGTTAGGGCTTTTAAACCTTTTCGATAGTTGAGGGGGTGTCATCGTAGGTTAAATTAGTTCAAGGGTGTATGAGTAAAAGAGGTATAGTATAGGGGGTGTCTAGGTGATTTTCCCAGAAACATCATCGTTGTTCCAAACTTTCACATCGTTATTTTAAATCATTATTTCTTCCTAATTATCATAAAACTTAAAAAATAGTTAGAGACTTCCAATTATCAAAGAACAAAATGATATTTTGCAATATAACATTAAAAAATTTCTTAAAACATTATTTATCTTTGCAGGATGGGTTTTCGTGAGGAGCTCTCTGAGTGTGCCACGTGTCCCTTTATTTTTACACTTTTAGTTTATTTTAATCTTATAAGTTTCAGAAATTATCTTTATCATATCTTCTCGAATAAGGAATGAAATCTGAGTGATTTTATTTGTTAGGGAAACAATACATATATTTACAAAATCAACTAGGAAAGATTTGATGAAAGTTACTGAAAAAGAAAAGTGACTATAATAAAAACGAAAAAGAATGATGCAGAAAAATAATTGAATTTGAATTTTTCCCATTACTTCTAGGCTCATTCTATAGTTCTACCTAATATCCTTAATTATACATAAAATCCTTGATCCCCCAATTAGTCACTCCAATCACCGTAATTGTAGTAATAATTTCACGTTTTATGGATTGCAAATAGGAAATGTGAAGCAATTATATATTCCGTGATTAGAAAAGTGTTAAATTTCTTCATCCCCATCTCTCACCATTTTTAAACTAATTTGAACATGGGAGCTGATTTTGGGGCTCCCTTTTTTTATGCAGGCACTCCAAAATATAATGAAGTTACAAAACTATCCTTTTGAAAATATAAAAATTATTAGAGGCACTCCACCCCCAAATTATCTCCTCATTTACTAAGGCACTCCAAACAGAATATTGAACCAAAACCAAACGGAAAAAGTCGGAAGCAATTAGCATTAGCAGTCCAAATGGTAATTGTTTTCCAGAAATTAACATGAGCAGTCCAAATGGTAAAGACAGAAGCAATCATAGTCCATAGCTATGCAAATCTACTGTTGCATGTTAGATCGGAGCAGGAGAAATCAACGATCGGCACAGTGGATGGATGGATTGGGGAGAGAGATTAATCAAAACGCTTAGAAAATAAATAAAAAAAACTGGGGGAAGGGAGGGGAGCCGGTGTTCAAGAGACTGGCATGAGGCGCCCGACCTCCCCCTGACCAGCAACGGCTAGCTGAGAGGCGGTTGGAAAAAAAAAGGGCTTATGAGAGAAGTTAGGTTAGAGAGAGTTGGGTTAGAAAAACTTCAAAAATATACATAACAAATTTACAGCTAGAACAAGGAAACCTTATATCAGAATACCAAGGTAAGTTTCGATGTGGAGAATCTACTAAAAAAAGAAATAAAAATAATCACGAGCTTGAACCCCGCTTTCAGATCTGAAACATTTATGCCTGTAGTGGTAGTGGTGGTAATGTATTGAAGGGCATCGATGTTTTTTTTCCCTGTTTGGTTCCACTCTCTTTTGTATTTGTGAAGGAATGATGGCGAAATTTTTTAGGCGAAATTTTTTAGCCGAACCACGCCCTTCTTAAAATACATAAAACCCACCCAATCATAACTTAATCCCGACAAAATCATAAGAAAAGAACTAAAAAACTACCTTCCGAGCTTGAATCCTCGATCTATAGCACCCAATTCACAATAGAGTTTTTATTACAGGTTAGGGTTTGGGTGGACGTCCATTTTTTCTTCTTCCGTTAACAGAGGAGGCAGAGGAGAAGAGTTAAAAAAATTTAGGAGCGCCTGAAGTAAAATTGAGAGTAAAAAACTTTAGGAGTGCCTGAAGTAAAATTGAAACTTGCAAAAGGGTAGTTTTGGAAAATTATTGTAGCTTGGAGTGCCTGCATCAATTTTTGGAGTGCGATTATCAATTCCCTTTGAACATATGTAATAGTTAAAACTATCAATTCAAGTCTCAGAATGTGTAGATATAATATTAGATGATCCCTTATTTTCTTCATTGCGTAGTTATATGATCTCTTAGCTTTATGTTTTACTCTCTTTCTTTGGCAAGTTTTAATGTGATCAACAAGAGTTACTATGCAAGTTGTTTGGATCAATAATTTGCAAAGAGTCTCGAATGGTGAGTTTATATGATCTTTACTTTTAAAGACTGTGTAGTTGTACTTTTTCCTTTTATCTTTTTTCCTTTTGTTTTCCCATTTGGTTAATTTGCTGGGATCGGACGTTGTATTTGCTTCAGACTATTTAAATGGTTGAAAAAAATACTACTATTAGTTCTTCTTTTTTTTATTTAGGCTATGACCCGTACAAGGATCTATGGAGAGTCACACTAGAGGCAAGATTTATGGAGTGGAAACTATTTTTATTCCATTTTGTTGTTGATCTCTTCCTTTGGTTTTTTTTTCCCCTTTTATTTTCTCAAAAAGCCGTGATTCAAGAAACTTCCTTTAAGTCTTGTGTGTGTGTGTGTGTGTGTGTGGTGAATTAATTGAAGCTGCCAGCCTTTCATTCATGCTTTATGGCTAATTGTTGGTCAATCTTGAGATACTCGATAGAGTTTTTCTAGATAACATTCATTTGTTTTAGAATTTATTTTTTTCACTATCATTTTTGCAGTAAAATGTTTGAATATGGTGCATTGTACGGCGAATAGATGTAATTTCAAGGACATTCGTTTTGCAAAAGAAGCACATGAAGGAGCAAATAGATGTAATTTCAATTTTCAATAATTTATGAGAATTTTTTTATCTAATTCTTTGAAGTTTATGTTTGAAAAATTAATCTGTTTCATTTCACAATTGAGAAACATTGAAACAAGTCAAACAACTCTATTATGAATATTGTTGAACATGCAGTGTTTCCCGTGTTATATGTCATAAGTTTATTTCCCACAATATATTAAACAAATTCCACCTACTTCTCATCTTATGCATAATTTATTTCTTAATAACATACAATATTTATACAATTTTGCCATATGTTACATTACGTATCTTGACAATTGAGGTCAGAAGTGCTAAAACTCAATTAGGTTTGAATTATATGCATGTGATCAAAGTATTTGTGGTCGTGCATAACGTGAATTTTGTGCTAGGATGTTTGAGTGTTTAAGGGAGAATCCTAAATCAATGTTCATAAGATATAAAAAGACTACCCAATCGAAGGTTTGTTTGTTTTGAAAGGTAAACTACTCAAATTTATATATATAAAAAGGGATGATAATTTCACTGTTCTATCTTATACGTGTAGGAATTTCGAGGCATGATTGATGAACATCGGGGTCATATGATTAATTTTTTTTGTATTGATTAATTTTTAGATTATTTGTTAAGTTTAATTCCCTGTTGCATTTAGCTAATAAAATGACTATTCAGGCTTTGCGGCAACTCAACAAATTATATTTTGATTTGTCGTTTGCATAGCACATATCTTTGCATGGTTGATACTATGAATTAATGATATTTGTTTTATAACATTTTTATGTTGTTAGAAACATGCGAATCTTTTTCAATCGAAAACATTCTAAAATAATTTTTGGTTTATTCTGTGCATAGCACGGGTTATATGCTAGTACATGTTATATACCATAATAAATAACCAAGGGTAACATGGTAAAAAATGAACCTATAATTCATTTTCATCACACATCTCCCAAACACTACTCCTGTTGCAAAATGCATTGTGCACATATCATCCAAACACTCTACTAGATTTAAAATACATTCTGACCAAAATACAAAAAAGTGAAAAATGCAAAAACCAAAAAGCCAAAAAGTAGGGCTCCCAAACGCCCCCTAATTGAATTAATACTTGCATCGTTAATGGAAAACACTTAAAGTCCATTACACCCTCCTATTCTTTTTTTATTCTTCTTCTTCTTCGTAAAACGTAAACAATTCATTCGTTGCATAAAAAGTTGGATTTGAACTGTTCATATTGTAAAGCTTAATGAATACTATATACATTCAGAGCCAATTTTCGGCTAAAGCCTGTAAAACTATCGCTTTAAGCCCCCAAATTTTGAGTAAATTTTAGGGCCTCAAATTTCATAGACTCATGTACAAGTGAGACATGAATAATTATTACTCCCCCCGTCCCTTTTTAAGTGTTTAACTTTCCATTTTGGGCTGTTCCTAAATAAATGTGTGGTTTGAATTTTGAAAAGTAAATGGGTAAAAGTTTGTACAATTTCCATTTTGCTCTTTTGAAAAGTTAGTGGGTAAAGAGTTAATGGGTAAAAGTGGAGGATAATTTTGGAAAGTAGAGGTAAAAGTTGATGTGAAAAGTGTAAAGTGGAGGAAAAAGTTGATGTGAAAGGTGCAATGATGATGTTTCTTTAATAAGTTAGATTTACGAAGTAACACATTTAAAAAGGGACGGAGGGAGTAAATTAAGTCAATTGAGTTGTATTATCAAATATGCCTGCTATATCAGTCAGTATGGGATTTTTTTACCCAACTATTTTGATCTATGCAAGTATATTGAGATCAGGGACCCCTTAGGAAAAATATGCTTTAGGACTCACAAATATTAGAGCCGGTCCTGACTACATTCACACCAAAATTCAAGTTGACCGAAAATGAAAACTTCATGGTCGAATAGAATTTAATATAAAGTAAAATTTTAAATATTTAGATATACCTTTCATTATAACAAGAACCCGATCACTGAGTTATTGATGTTTGATTGACATGATTTTTTTTACAAAGATGCTCTACTCTTTGAAAACTGCGTTATGAACAATGCGATTTAATTTTTAATATGTTGGTTAGATACAAGAGGTGTGTGAGGTATGCCTCCCTTAACATGGACGGAAATGGTGCATCTACGCATTTTTTAAAACACGCGGTGTAGATGCCACAATTGAACCACATAGGTGTAACCACACATGACCCAAACCACAAGAGTATAAGTGAAGTTTGCCTGTCTTTTTATTTTTTTGGATCAAAACCATTGTTAATTGAAGAAGCTCTATGTGCAAAAAATTAAGTGCAACACAAGTTATTTGAAGGGTCAACTTACATTTTGTGACCTCTTATGTCCTAACGGGCATATAAAAGTCTAATAAGAAGACCTTCTAGATAAACAATTCAACAATTTAATGTGAGAACGTCTCCAAAATTAAAGGAGAAGACCTTCTAGATAAACAATTCAACAATTCAACAATTTAACGTGAGAACATCTCCAAAATTAAAGGACAGGGGTCAGGAACCTTACCTTTATCTTAAACTAATTTATGAATTGTGTCTGGGATAAATGCATATCCACATGACGATATCCGTTCATGACTTTACACGATATATTATTAATGGGAAATTACTTCCCAAAAAATAATACTACTTATTGTAAGCTAGAATTATATTTTAACTATATTCATTCATTTTTTTATTTTATATTGTCTGTTCTCGCCAAAAAAAATAAAATAGAATGTGTATAGTTACGACTCTCCAAATTTAAAAAAGCACTCAACATACGTATTGCATGACCTTCGCCACATGTATAAACTCAACATAATCGACATTTCACAGGAAAAATAAAAAACGACCAAAAATCATGGTAAAAAGATCAAAACTCATGGTATATAGATAAGGACTATGTACGTTCTGCTTGTACACGCTCATTATCTATGTAGGCCCGCGCAGTGGCAAGTATGGTGAAAAAAATGGCAACATATTCCGGAAAACATGGTAAAATCAAGTAAAAAACTGCAATCATGGGCAATACATAGTACCTACAGAAAAATGGATCACGGTAAAACTACTCAAAACTATCCAATTAACCGTCAAAACACCCCCAAAACATCATAATAATTGGAGACATCACAACTAATCAATCAAAAACTCTCATACCGGGGGACCATTCGCCCACTGTGATGAGAAACATGGCTACATACTGATCAATCCAAAATACCGTTTGGGATGGTTCTGCTACAGTGATTGAGTTTTTGGATGGTTTCGCCGATACTGTAAAACCCAATTACAAGTTCTTTCTAATTAACTCACAAATGAAGAAAGCATTTAATCAATCAATGCATGACCAAGATAATCAATAATGTTCAGAACTAGAAAAACGAATGACCAAAAAAATTACCTTAATATGTCAGGACGACGAGGAGTCCGGGACTAATTTCTTTGGGACGACATAGAAGGAGTTATGGACGAGTAGATTTTGAGATTTCTGGGTGAGAATCTCGGGATTTCTGAAGAGAATTGCGGTTGAAGAATGAGACGGTGGATGAATGACAATACGAGATAATAGGGATTGGGTTTTATCCCCAGTCCCGTAATTACAGTAAAGGACCTCAAAATTTTGAAAATGGTCCACTACCCACCCCTATATATGCAACTTTTAATTTAGTCCTCAATGTTACAATTATATAATTGTATATAGTAAAGGGTATTTTAGGATTTTTTTGAATCTGGGGATGGAAACATAACTCCTAAATAGTCTCAAGATGATTTTCTAATTTCAAGTGCCTAAAAGGATCATTATTTAAGTCTCCCATTTTTCTACTATTTTAGGTTTTATTTGTAAAAATTACGAAGAAAGGTCCCCTCAAAATTGTTTTATTAATATATAAGGGTGATATTTTGTTGTTACTTTTTGAATATATATGATTTGGTCCCGGAATAGGAATCCTGCGTCCGCCACCGGAAATTACGTTCGTCAATTTAATTTAAGTGACTTTTTAAGCATGCTGATTTGTTACATTGTGGGACCCTAATGTTTTCATATAATACAATATCTTGGTGGCACAATTTCTTGGCAGCTCACTGTTTCTAGAAGGCCTCCAAATTTCAAAGTGAAGGCATTGACCATATTCTATTTTAATCCTCCTCCTTTCTTGTTCAAAATTCTGCATATCCACACGTATTAAAAGGCTGCAAATTTATTTTTCAACCACCTTGAATTTTATCACACGTTAAAAGAGGAAAATGAATAGTATAAAACAAAGGAAGAATTAGGCATTCTTTTTGAAGACTGATTATTACAGTATACCTTTCAAAATTAAGGACCTTCCAAGAAGCATACTAATCTTCATGTTTTTTATTTTTTATTTTTTATTTTTGAAAAAGAAACTTCTTTAAGTCAATGAGAATTTTAAACTTCTGGAGATAAAAAGTCATTTATGGTATTTAATGTTGAATATGTAAAACCAAAAAAATGAGGAAATTATATTTGTATGAAAACTCGTAGAAGTATAATTAAATCGGTGAGTTGAAATAGAGTCCTTTTGTTGATATGAGTTGTTAATAAGTTTAAAAAAAAAAAAATGACGAAAACACAGATTTAAATATATTTTACACACGTTTATAAACTTTTCAAATATTTTTATATTTTTCTCAAGCTTAACAAATGAAAAATTCTACTTACACACATTTCAAACACACCTCTCAAACACATCACCTGATACCAAACTGTTCAATTTGTAGATCTCGACACATATATTAATGGGAGGTGCTATGCGGTAGGTGCTATGCGCCGTGTTGTGCGGCAAAACTACGTCGTTTTGCTCATTTTCTTGGTACATCCAAGGGCCTTGTTTGGAGAGTTAATTTTTGGGGTTCAATTTTAGGGGATTTAGGCTCTTTGGAGTAGGGTATAGTAGGTTTAGACACTTGGATTTAGGCACTTCAGGTTTAAGTACTTCGTGTTTAGGGTTTATGCACTTTGGGTTTAGGCACTTTGTAGTGGTTTTTTCTTCCTCCAAACAAGGCCCATTGAAGCTTTGGAGTTGTGCACAAAAATCATGCAAAACGGCGTAGTTTTGCCGCACAATACGGCGCATAGCACCTATCGCATAGCACCCACCCCGGATCCATATTATTAACGCAACAAATTGGGTCCCTCACACAGATATTATTATCATGATAAAAGTTTGTTCAACTAGTCAGCAAAATACAACCAGCAGCCCAAGAGACTAGTGTCCCCATATCATCGTCGCCGTCCGTATTATACCGTCACCATCATGATTACAACGACTTTAACGGCCAAGATCAACCCATCCACATAATTACAAAATTCAAAAGCAAGTTGCGCTCCAGATTCCCCTCCGTTCCCGCTGGTTCAACTTTGACGAGCGAGAAAGAAATTGACAAAACTATACTTGTAGACTGAAAATGGATTTTTCTACAATAAACACACTTTCACGCTTTTTTTTATTATATATTTTTCACTCATTTTAAAATATACACTTTTTAAATTTTAATGTCAGCCCAATAGGCTGACTTTAGAATTTGCTAAAGAAATCTGTTTCAAAAAGGGAAAAAAAAAATGATAGCCTCAACCCTCGGGGCAGAGTACAATGTATAATGTCTATTGATTTCCGAAAAAATGTATTTATATCTATAAAGATGTATTGATGATGTCCATGAAATAGATGTTGATATCCGAACTTGTTTGCCATTATTTGCATCAATAATGCTACATGTATAATCATTTATAATCCTCTTACGTATATGTAATACCCACACACAATTATAAGTATAGACTCCACGTGTATATGAGGATGTTGTAAATTATTGGAGCCAACATAGTTGTACAATTAGCATTTTTGTATTTGCATATTATCCGCCGCCATTAAATGCTGTAGATTAAAAGAAAAATCTTCTTGCTTGGCGCCACCTCAAACTCCTATATAACGTCCCCACTTTCTCCTTTCAGTTTAAAATTGAAGCGTACAACAAAGACCGGACCGTGTTTCTTCATTTGGACCGGAACTGATTTAGTGTATTCATAACATTCCAACTGTACAGGTTCAGAGCACTGAATCGAGCATTCGCAGCGTAGTGGTTCAGCTTTCGAGGGAAATGGCTACGCCTTTCGTGGCCGATGATTTTGCTCGGTCGATGAGCAGTCGGCGGAGTTGGAAATCGGGGAGTATAAGGGAGGCGTTTCAGGGGCCGCCGGACGTGTTCCAGAGGAACAGTACGCGGGGGACGGAGGTGGACGACGAGGAGGAGCTGAAATGGGCGGCGATAGAGAGGCTTCCGACGTACGATAGGGTACGGAAAGGGATGTTGCAGCAGGTGACGAGTAATGGGAGAGTTGTGAGGAGAGAGATGGACATGGCGAACCTTGGTGAGCAGGATAAGAGGCAGTTAATGGAGAGTATTTTGAAGGTTGTTGAGGATGATAACGAGAGGTTCCTTCAGCGGTTTCGCTCTAGAACCGACAGGTTAATTTTCTCTCTCTCTCTCTCTCTCTCTCTCAAGTCCGACAGGTTAATTACGGGCGGTTTAGCCGAACTAAATCATCTTTTTTACGGACTTTATCCCGACTTTAATTGAGTCTCTCGAATAAAAGGTGATATTGGTTCTCAGATTAATGGGTCCATTGGATCAAGCTCTTAAATAACAGTTGTCGTGATTTACTGATCATAAATTGCATGCACTAGTTCCGGTTAGCGTATCTGTCCCTTTGGATTTACTGATCAGCTCACGGTTGTTACCTAGACTGTTATATATGGATGACTTCAATGTTCTTTTTGTCCTTCTCAAGTCATGACCTGTACAACTGATTCCAGTTATGTATCACTTCGCATATCACTCAATAATTCCGATATCATTACACCACGACCGTTGGAGCATCTTGAGCCTTGACCTATTTAAAGATCCGAATTCACAATTTGGGCAAAACTCTCAAAAAGCCATCTCCAATAAATGACCGAAATCCCTCCTCATTTTGGGTTTCACCCATTTTTTCCCCCTAGCCTGGCTGAGTTTCCCGTTTGATTTTTTTTAGCAACTCAATTGCTAAAATCAACCATTATTTTAACAACTGGATTGCTAAAATCAAATGGAAAACTCACTAGGTCATTTTTCTAACGGCTAGATTAGAGAGAGAGAGGGAGAGAGAGAGAGAGAGAGATGAGACCAGAGACTGTTTCTAGATGTTACCGGAGAGACTTGTTTCTCGCCGGAGATTCTTGTTTCTCGCCGGAGATTTATAGAGATCACTGCCGGAGATCACCGGATGTGAGATCGCCGGAGTTTTAGTGCATACAGATTCCCATGGAGAAGGCAGATCCGGCGGAAGATTTGAGATATGGATACAAAATGGGTTTTCCCCTTGGAGTCGAGATGCTCATACGCAAATTGGGTTTTTGCCCAATTTTTTACCCAAATTGGGTAAAAAAAAGAGGGGGTTAGAGCTGGAGATGCTTACCGTTATTTAAAACCCTTTTGAATGGCTTTATGGTTGCTGAGAACATGCCGGAAATGTTAACCCATTGGGATAGTTCACAAATCTGTGACCGAACACATTCTTTCCCTTCTTTTTTAGTAGTATATTTCTTGGAGATATATATTTATTGTTGGTATATGACGAACAGGGTTGGAATTGAAATACCGAAGGTTGAAGTGAGGTACCAGAATTTATCAGTGGAGGGGGATGCACATGTTGGGACCAGAGCACTTCCAACTCTTCTCAATACTGTCCTGAATGCAATTGAGGTAATTTCTTTTCTTTTTCCATTCCCCTATGGTTCAGACTAATACTTTCTGAATTTTTTCAATTCGGCTAACGAAACACATGTAATTTTAATTTGGTTACATATCGAGCAAATTCGTAATAGTCACGGAAGTACATAGAAAATGAAAAACAATGCCGAAGATTTACTTATTTTCTGTCGAAAAGTTTTCTGTATGAATCATCTTCCTTTTATATGCTGATATTTGAATATCTCTGCAATGGTGATGTGAAATGTGAGCAGGGAGTTTTTGGAACGATAGGGCTTTCTCCATCTAAGAAAAGAGTTGTCAAGATACTCCGGGACGTGAGTGGAATCGTAAGACCGTCAAGGTACATTCACAAAATCCTCTATGTTAAAATAGTTACACCATAAGCCACATCGATATGGAATTATAGTTTCAGAAACTAAAATTCAAATAATTAACCACAATACAAAATGGTGCCACTTGAATACTTTTGTTGCTAAAATTGAGCTTCTTGTTTTCAAGTAGCTTTAGCTTTCATTTTCGAACTCAAATTTCCATTTCAAGTATCCGTCATTCATTGAACTACTGGCAACTTTTTGTCAGGCTGACACTGCTTCTGGGACCTCCTGGTGCCGGAAAGACAACATTTCTACGGGCTCTTGCCGGGAAATCAGACGATGATCTAAGGGTTTGTTTTTCTCTCCTACTTTTCCCATGTCTATCTAACACCCCCACCCCCCCTCCCCCTTTTTTTTTTTCCCATGTGTTAATTTTGCCTGATATTGGGATTGTGGACAGATAGCTGGAAAAATAACCTACTGTGGCAAAGAGTTTAAGGAATTTGTCCCTCAGAGAACCAGTGCTTATATCAGCCAGCACGATCTTCACTACGGTGAGATGACTGTTCGTGAAACACTAGATTTCTCCGGACGTTGTTTGGGAGTTGGAACACGGTACGAGATGCTGTTAGAGTTGTCAAGAAGAGAGAAGGAAGCAGGCATTAAGCCAGACCCTGAGATAGATGCATTCATGAAAGCCACAGCCGTGGCTGGCCAGGAAACTAGTTTGATTACTGATTATGTTCTAAAGGTCTGTTGTTTTTTCCATAATTATCAGTTGATATTATCTTTTTTTTCCTCTAATTTTCTAGCTTAATAATACCTTATTGTTCTGAAATAGATACTTGGATTGGATATATGTGCCGATATTATGGTGGGTGATGACATGAGAAGGGGCATTTCTGGTGGACAAAAGAAGCGTGTCACTACTGGTATGTGTAAACTAAATAAAGTAGTCTTGATTATTGTGTCAATTATGAATCTCAACTTATATCATGACCTCTTCTTGTTTAAGGTCAAACTTGTCCTTATATGTGTCTGAATCCAACTTTAGCTACGACCTTAAAATTGGAACTCTTTTTCCTGAATGCAGGAGAAATGTTGGTAGGACCAGCAAAAGCATTTTTCATGGACGAAATATCCACGGGGCTAGATAGTTCCACCACTTTCCAGATAATCAAGTACATGAGGCAAATGGTTCACATAATGGACGTAACCATGGTCATTGCTCTATTGCAACCAGCACCCGAAACATTTGATCTCTTTGACGATGTCATTCTCCTTTCTGAAGGCCAAGTTGTTTACCAAGGCCCACGTGAGAATGTTCTAGAGTTCTTCGAGTACATGGGATTCAAGTGCCCAGAAAGAAAAGGAGTCGCTGATTTTCTGCAGGAGGTGACTTCAAAAAATGACCAAGAACAATACTGGTTCAAAAAGAACCAGCCTTACAGGTACATCTCTGTACCAGATTTTTCGAAGGCCTTCAACACTTTCCACGTGGGCCAACGGGTTTGTGAAGACCTCAGAATTCCCTACGATAAGTCAAAAGCCCACCCGGCTGCACTTGTGACTGAAAGCTACGGAATCTCCAACCGTGAACTCTTCAAGGCTTGCTTTTCAAGGGAGTGGCTTCTGATGAAGCGAAACTCCTTTGTGTACATATTCAAAATTTTTCAGTTAGTCATCATGGGGATATTTGCACTTACTGTCTTTCTAAGAACGGAAATGAAGTATGGTAGAGTTGAGGATGCTGCGAAATTCTGGGGAGCGCTGTTTTTTAGTCTTATTAATGTGATGTTCAATGGGATTACTGAGCTTTCGATGACAGTGTTTAGGCTTCCTGTTTTCTTTAAGCAGAGAGATAGCTTGTTCTTTCCAGCTTGGGCTTTTGCCTTGCCTATTTGGCTTACCCGGATTCCTATTTCGCTAATGGAATCTGCGATATGGATCATACTTACTTATTACACCATTGGGTTTGCACCGTCTGCCAGTAGGTAAGTTCTAAGTTTGTTCTTTTCCCTTAAAAATTATCAGTTTTTCTTAATTAATCGGTAGCTACAACAGGATTTTTTTTTTTATTGAACATGTCGCAAAAACCTCTTATTTTATTTCAAAGGCAAACAAAGATACTTTATTGTCTCCTATTTACAAAGACGGTGAAGAATCAAATGATCACTATGGAGCTTACATTTTATTGGCTCAACAATTGCTGGACTCTTACATATCTTAACAAATGTTCAGGTTCTTCAAACAATTCCTCGCATACGTTGGTATAAATCAAATGGCTGTCTCTCTTTTCCGATTCCTTGCTGCTGTTGGAAGAACTCCTGTCGTTGCAAATACATTGGGAAACTTCAGTTTGGTAGTGGTTTTTGTGCTTGGAGGCTTCATTATTTCCAAAGGTTTGAAATTCATCCATTTTTTCACTCTTACATTCCTCTTGTTAGTCTTCATTGCATATTCACTTTTGTTGCTGAGTGAAGCTTTTCCATTTTGATTCAACACTTGAAACAACCACAAGATAACTATGTTTTTCTTGGGCTGCAGATGCAATTCAATCATGGATGATATGGGGATATTGGATTTCTCCTATGATGTATGGACAAAATGCCATCGCGATGAATGAATTTCTTGATGACAGATGGAGTAATGTAAGTTCTTTGAATGCTTTAGAAAATATTCTAACATTTGCTTTCTGGGATGCCATTATACAAACTAATCTGCTCTAATTTCTTTGTTGGAACAGGCCACAGTAGGTGGCTCCCAGCCTACGGTTGGAAAGACCCTTCTTGATGGCAGAGGACTCTTTGTGGATGAATCTATGTTCTGGGTTTGTATTGGAGCGCTTTTTGGGTATTCTATTCTTTTCAATCTTCTTTTCATCGCAGCACTAACCTACCTAAATCGTAAGTACATCTTTCTTGCTATTTTAATTCTAGGTTGTTTACCTTGTTGTTAAAGAATTCCTATTCTGATTTTTTGTTTAAACTTGTTCAATCTCAGCTCTGGGCAATTCTAAAGCTGTAATTTCAGAAGACGAGCAAGATAATAATAAGCGTCAACTAACATCAACTGGCGAAGGTTGGTTTTTGTGCTCAATTTGCAGATGATTCTGTTTCCTTGCTTGAGGGCACGTGCGTGATGTGTTTAGACAAACATGACAAAATCCAACCTTTATCATTAAATTGTTTAACACCTAAATGAGGAACTGGTTTTTACTAAAAGGGAATCAAGTCCTAGATATCTATGTCATTGGACATTTTACTTTTTATCACTTTGTTTTGTTGTCTGCTGTCTAACAAAGATAGACAAATGCAAAAATTTAGTATTCTACTCACCTCATGTTGCATGGATAAATACAGGTACCGATATGGCTGTAAGAAACGCTGGAGGAGACAGCAGCTCAAGCCAAGCCAGAAGAGGAATGGTTTTGCCTTTCCAACCCCTTTCTCTTGCATTCAACCATGTGAATTACTATGTGGATATGCCATCAGTAAGTCTCTTCTACAGAATTCTTTTACTTAAAGTGCACATCTGATAGCACAAAATATACTCCCAAGGAGAGAAATTATAATGAATTTAATTAAATAGTCATCTTTTGTCCTTTTTACGTATTACTACTAAAGATTTCAATTCAAATTTGTTGCTGCTAAAATGAGAATGGATTTTTTTTTTAACTTTTCAAATCATTTATTTTGTGGCCGATTAAAAAATAAAACATTTACTTTGTGTCTAGCAAATTCTATATCTTCAACCGGTGCGACGTATAGGTACTGAAATCTTGGTTCCCCAAATCAGGAAATGAAGAGTCAGGGAGTTGAAGATAGCCGCTTGCAACTGTTACGAGATGTTAGTGGTGCTTTCAGGCCCGGCATTCTGACAGCTCTAGTTGGTGTTAGTGGTGCTGGGAAGTCCACATTGATGGATGTCTTAGCGGGGAGAAAAACAGGGGGGTATATTGAAGGAACCATAAGCATTTCTGGTTTCCCAAAGAATCAAGCAACATTTGCCAGAGTTAGTGGTTATTGTGAACAAAATGACATTCATTCGCCATTCGTTACCGTTTACGAATCTCTGCTATACTCTGCATGGTTGCGTCTCTCTGTGAAGACAGAAAAACGAAAGGTATGGACCTGAATTAATGGAATCTATACCATTTACATCTCAAGTGTCACTTACAATATACAGTATATACTCCCTTCGTCCCACATGTTCGTCCATTTTTAGCAGTTGTATCTCTTAATCAGATCAACAAATTATGAATCTTGTGGCAAAAAAAATAATAATTTAAACTATCCAAAGATTTAAGTACTTTTAGAGATTTTTTCTCAAATCTTGTAATAAAGAGAAAAGTAATAAATATCGACCATATTTTGAGATTTCAGGAACAGTAAAAATGGACAAATAAAGAGGGACTGAGGGAATACTGAGTTACAAGTGCTTGACTAAAAATTGTCTTCTTTCTTATGCTAGATGTTTGTGGAGGAAGTCATGGATCTGGTCGAGCTTCACCCCCTCAGAAATGCTCTAGTTGGACTTCCAGGAGTCGATGGTCTTTCAACTGAACAGAGGAAGAGGCTCACCATTGCTGTTGAGTTGGTGGCTAATCCCTCGATCATTTTTATGGATGAGCCGACATCAGGCCTTGATGCAAGAGCTGCTGCAATTGTCATGCGTACTGTGAGGAACACGGTGGACACTGGGCGAACTGTTGTGTGCACCATTCATCAACCCAGCATTGACATTTTTGAAGCTTTTGATGAGGTATATACGAAACTCAACCAATTTTGCAGTATACTTTCCAGTCTCTATGTATTTGCACACTACTGACATCAAATTTCTCTTCCTCTAAGCTACTATTGATGAAGAGAGGAGGGCAAGTGATATATGCTGGACCTCTTGGTCGCCAGTCTCACAAGCTTATTGAATATTTTGAGGTCAGTTTTCATTTTCCCTACTTTGCTAGAACCAAAATAGTAAACTAGAAGCTATTAGTGTATGAGATAATTTGGGGACGTCATTTTCTCGGCGATTTCCATACATATTTTCTTGCTCATATCCAACAGTTCATCGCAACCCTATTTAATCAACAAAACTAGGTAATCCCATTCAACTGAATCTGCTCTTAAATAATCTCTGCCAATTTAGAATAGTCAGTAGTCAAGTTTTTTAAAGCACCGTATGTTCCTCTAGTTTTTGAAAGCACGAAAACAAAGATCCTATGAAGCTACAGAGTCTGAATCATCAAATTGGAATTTTCAAGCTTGACGAATATTTTTTGTTGTTGTGTGATTTGTTTTTCCTTTGATGCATCAAAGTTTGATAATACCTTACTTCTCTTGCAGGCTATTCCGGGGGTTCCTAAGATTAGAGACGGTTACAATCCAGCTACATGGATGCTTGATGTCACCGCTACTTCGGTTGAGGCTCAACTTGATGTTGACTTTGCAGGCATTTATGCCAATTCTGACCTCTATCGGTATGTTAGAAAATTTTCCAGAATAAGTTATCTCGAACATGTTTCGGAAAAAACTTATTTGCTTGATGAATTTCGACCCTTGTTTTTGGGATTCTTGGAAAAGAACCTGTTTTCAAGAAAGTACCGGGAAGATGTTTCCAAATTCTCTAAAACCATTTGCAAGAAAAATTGAACATAATAAAATGTGTGTTTATTTTTTCCAAAAATTGATAGCAAAGTTACGTTCTCTGCGCACCATTTCTGCAATCTCTCTCTAAGCCCCAAGTGTGGTCTAATTTTCTTCATGATTTTATTTCCTAGGAGGAATCAGGATCTTATCAAGGAGCTAAGCACTCCAGCACCGGGTGCCAAGGAGCTCGAGTTCCCTACCAAATATGCCCAACCCTTCCCAACTCAATGCAAGGCTTGTTTCTGGAAACAACACTGGTCATACTGGAGGAACTCACAGTACAATGTCGTCCGCTTCTTCTCGACTGCTGTCTTCGGTATACTCTTTGGTGTTATCTTCTGGAACAAAGGAGACAAAATGTAAGTCTAGGATTTCTGCATCCTGAACTAATCAGAAGAAAAGTATCCACAGTATCTTTACCGGCCTGATGATATTACGATTGACCTGAATACTAACATCTTGGTGATTTCAAAATTTTTGGTTCACAGATCAACACAACAAGACCTTCTTAACTTGCTTGGAGCTATCTATGCTGCCATCCTTTTCCTTGGTGCGAGCAATGCTACTGCAGTCCAAAGTGTTGTAGCAGTGGAGAGAACTGTCTTTTACCGTGAAAGAGCAGCAGGAATGTACTCAGAGTTGCCTTACGCCTTTGCTCAGGTAATGGATAGCAGGTTTTATTGAACTTCAAACACAGTTCTCTTCTAGTCTTCTTTCTGATGAACATAACATTTAACTGGTGTTTTTGTTTTTGCAGGTGGCCATTGAAACTATCTATGTACTGTTTCAGACCGTGATTTATGCTCTTCTTCTGTACACGATGATTGGGTTCGAATGGAAAGTAGACAAAGTCTTGTATTTCTACTACTTCATTTTCATGTGCTTTACCTACTTCTCAATGTACGGGATGATGGTTGTCGCGCTGACTCCTGGCCACCAAATTGCTGCTATTTGCATGTCCTTCTTCCTCAGTTTCTGGAACTTGTTCGCTGGTTTCCTTATCCCTAGGCCGGTATGTATCAACTAACCAAAGTACTTACTTTTCACTGTCACACAGGCACCTAATAATTCCACAACACATTCTGGGGCATGTAGTCATGAAAAGACGAACCAAAAAAGGAAAAAAAGAAAGGAGAGTTTAGAAATTAAATCTACAGTTAGGAATTTCACCGATCCTTTTGCCTGTTAAGAAATATGCATAAGTAACTATTGATCTTAGAACCTAGATGAATTTCACCGATTCTTTACTTGGAAACATGTCCTTGTTTGTCATAATCATCACACATTGTTATGTAAAATTTGCAGCTTCTCCCTGTGTGGTGGAGGTGGTACTACTGGGGCTCTCCAGTTGCTTGGACAATCTATGGCATTTTCGCCTCACAAGTAGGAGACAAGGATACTCAACTTACGTTAACCGGTGGGACAAATACGACAACAGTCAAGGCATTCCTTAAAGATGAGCTGGGTTTCGAACACGACTTCCTCGTACCCGTAGTGTTTGCCCATTTGGGGTGGGTGCTCGCGTTCTTCATAGTCTTCGCCTATGGCATCAAGTTCCTCAACTTCCAAAGGAGATAGATGATCAGAAAAGCTTCTTTTCGCTCTGAATATTAGTCGAATGTTGAGATTCGCATATTATAAAGATGAGGGTATACTGTACACTGTACCCTAGTACAGTTAAGGAGAGAGGAGGAAGAAAAAACAATAGCCCTCTCAGTTCTTTTTGTCATTTTTGTTTGGGGTGTATTCTTTTTTAAAGCATATTTGTAGCTATTATTCTTTAAATGACATCTCTAGAAAGTTATATATGTTTTACCTTTGTTCAATTACCTCAATAAACACAGCATTAACATATTTTGTGACTCAGTTCAGTTCAAAACATATTTTGTGACTTGGGGAATGATTTATCGGTCTTCCAATCACCACCTGCGACAGCGAAACACTCTCTACGGTAAGCAGAATCGAAATATATCCTTCGGTTCCAACTTAATTGATAGATTCTTCAACGAACTTAAGATCTTTGCCAAAAAATAAGACAAACAAACTTGTGACCGGAAAACAACAAAAGCTTCAAGGAACAACATTTACTAACTTCCTAAATACCTGATAGTACTTTCACTGTAGTAAAACTATCTAGGAAGGAAAAGGATTCGCTTAATGCACTATACTTCGGTTTGGTTAACAGGAACGTTTTGTCAAATTCGGTCTGTAGAACCATAATGCCAATATGTCGGTTCAGTAGAACTTGCCCAGAAAGCCTGACAAAATCCAACCATTAACAAACCCATTTCAAAGATTCGATGCACCCACCCGGAAATTTCCTCATCCAGGTCATATACAATTTCAGTTCATCAGAATCAAATATAAAACTACGAGGTTTGGTGAAATATCTCAAATATCAAAAATAAAACAGAAGGTTCAGCTAAGAGATAAAAGAAACCCATCTCAATCAGTTGGAAGGAAAAAACCCTCCACAGCAAGTAAGAGAATCACAAGCCCAAAATATACCAACTCCATTCAGGAGCAGCAGCCATTATGCTTAACAAAATTAGAAATCCTCAACCATTAACTACAGACCATAAAATGATTGAGCATCATTCAGTCAAAAGTTGGCAAATGCAGAAGCAAATGCCAAGGTAAAATGTTCAAAACATCAACAATTGCACAAACAAATATACTAACCCTCACAAGCCTTCAACAGTTGAACACCAACTCACCAAGACTTGTTAGACAGTTAGTACGTTTGTTTGTAACTGTTGTCCCCGGCATTTTGATGTCAAAACCCATCCACATGGTATTTACACTTAAGACTACCAGCAACTTTATCTCATTCAATCTTTAGCGGGGCATCAGCCATCTCGTGGATCTCCTTTTTGCTCCTCACAATACACCGCTTCTTAGTACCAAAATCAAGTTTATCCAAGTCCTCGGCGGTTCCCAGATACGCGTATAGAAACTGTTCAATATTGCTTGCTGATGCATTTTGTATGTCGTTAGGATTGATACTCTGGAACTCAGTCCTCCCACGTTTATTGTCAGCATATATTTTGTGAACCTTCTCTGCTTCTTGAAACCCAGAAATGGTGCTGCTGAATTTCACCACCATGGTACTTTGGTTTGCAGGTTTCCCTTGGCACACGGTGGTCTTCTCACCAAACCCCATTTCTACAATCAATAACAAGTAAATAAATAAATGAACTTAGTAAACAATCTTAAACAATTGACCAAAAAAAAAAAAAAAAAAGAACTCATAAAGAGTTTTAAACTAATCCAATTTCTCCAACTTGACGCCAACCTGAAAAATAATGTAGGTAATACGGTTGGAATGCACCAACTTTCTGTTGGAACTGTGACAGCATCAGATATTATTAAATGGCCAATGTAGCATAAGACACTCGCCTACATGAATCACAAACATATACTTACTAATTAACAATTTACGGCCATGGTGACAAATTCAACTACAGAATCATTTTCCTCAGGGACTAACCCAAAATTGAACTGGAAAAACATTACAATTGCCTGGTAATATGCAAACTGACAATAATTTGACAAAGGTGAGGATATATATTTAAAGATCAGTCAAACCATGTTTGGGCTGTGGACGTGGTGAAACTGACCATGTCTTACCAAAACCCTAAAACTATAACTTCGAAAATAGCAACAGCAAGGACTGATCATCCATGTGAGTGTTTCTTACCTCTCAGTATACCCTCAAGCATTTCAACAGTGACGCTCACACGTCCATCTGGATTGATGTTTCCCATGGAACTGTTTTGAATTACCACAAATGGAGGCCAGATAATGAGGTCTTCCTTTAGAGCTGCAGTTTCAGCATCAGGTAACAACTGGCATACCCACTGACTGTTCAGGATCTCTGCATTCTTCCATCCCATAAGGGAACAAATTGCTTTGTGGAAACCCAAATGCTGTGCTCTCAACCCAACCATTGGAGCCGTGCAGGCATGCAGCGCCAGACTTTCTGTATCTACAAACTCTTCGGAGTCTCTGAAACAACAGGCAGTCATTGCAACAATAAATATCGAAGCATAAAAATCCAAAACAATTGTGCAGGACAAGCCACCAAGCACACTATGACAAAGTGGCAAATGAGAGGACAAGAAAAGTCTAAACTTTATTAAATATTAGCAAGAAATGTATCTTGTTAATATCCAATGCGCCTGAGGAACTTGAGATGGTTTTGACAAGACAAAAGTATCCTTTTTGAAATGAGATTCAAAGGGAGGAACTGAAAGAGAAAACCAAATGAAGTTACTGAAGCACCTAGGCTAAACAACTGGATTCATCCCTTGAGTTGTCATTCCACATGTATGCTAGTGCAGGTGTCCGCAGCACTCGAGAACCAAACAGACTCACTGGTGTCAGCACTAAGAAAAAAGAACCACCTGATTGAAACTGATAATATCAAAGAATACCTGAAAGCAGGTGTTATCCATCCAAGCAAGAACGTATTTACAACACCTAAACACGTGTTCTAAGACTACCTAGGTTATATCTACGAGAATCACTGCTATCGTCCAGGTTGGCGATAAATCCAAAGGTAATGTTGACGATAAATCCTAAGAGCACAAGTTTCCCCTCCATGATGTTCACTATTGGTCTCGAACACTAAATTTGATAACCAATGAAGATCTCATCATGCTAAGGCACTGTTAAGCAATTTGAAAGATTTGGCAAAGGGGAAAAAACTGCTGCCAAGTAAACTCTTTCCTTTTCCTTTTAGGCAGAAGTTCCTAGGGGAAAGAATAAACAGAAACTTAGATGATAGGAAAATGGGCTTTGTCTTTCTTCCAGCTCTTTCCTCGAGCAATACCACTCAGACCCACCCAAAAGAGGCACTCCACAACCATCATGTCAACCCTGCTGCCACTGCCAAGATTACTATGACAATCCTGTGGCCACAGATCTACACAACCTTTTAACTTGCATCCTCTTCATGCGAGTTCAATCTTCCATTAATTTTTCTCATTTTTTCCCTCTGGTAACTTCATCTTACATATACCGGGAGTCAGATGGAGCCCATTTCCCTAATCAGCTTTGCAGATACATTCTAAAATATTATCAAATCACAACTATATGCAAATTTTCCCCGAACTACTTCTTATAACTAGCAGCTAACCAAGTGAAGAAGTGAATACATGATACAAAACATAAAGTGGGTGTGCCAAGCAATTTGTGAACACCAAGAAGCTTCCGCATCTTGAATTCCAGTTGTATATCCTTTCAACATAGTGACCAGAATATCTACTACCCTCCCATGGTATTAGATGAGATCCTACAGATGACATCCATACTCTTCCCATGTTTAAAAGTACTCATGAAACAGGGGTTGTTGAAAACAGAGACCAAAACCCATGATTTCACGCAAAACTTTCACCAGATGACTTTTCCATAAGCTGAAGTAATGAAATTCTGGTCAAAGTGTACTTACTCAGTTACTTGACTGAAGCAGAAAGAGAACGAATAAGGTCAATCAATTAAGTGGGGGAAGAAGTGTGTCATTTGGAAAATAAAACCGTGACGTAGAAGACAGACCTGCCACAAACACCGCACTTTAAACTACCCGCTTTTCCTTGCTTTGTCAGTCTTCTGCGTTGTCCTGGACTCTCATTCAACTGTTTGACAAACTTGAAGAATGTGCTGTGCACCAGCTGCTTAAATTCCTCAGATTCTTCGAGTGGCTCAGGCTTCGCAGGGGGGAGCTTAACTTCCGAAGGTCCTTCCTTCTCAGCATGAACACTTTCATGATCACCATCTTCAACGCTTTTCAAGAACTTCTCCCACTTGCGTTTTTTAGCTGAAGGGTGTGGCTTATTGGAGTGTTGAGGAACAGGTCCAATGGGCCCTAGACGCCTCTTTATATCCCTAAACTCAGGGCCCAGGCGCTTCTTTATATCTTTACCATTAGATTTTAATAGCCACGGACTATGTGACAGGCCAGTATAGGCAATAGGGTTTGAATTTCTTCGACCAACACCATTTATAGTCCCTCCAATGTTTTTGTATCGAGAGGTACTAAACACCGACTTTCTTGAAATGGTATTATGAATAGTTCCAGAGATCTTCCCTCTATTTGAGAACTTACTTCTAGGGTTCTTCCTAGTTAGTTCTGTCTCAACATCAAGTTTCCGTTTGAGCATCCTTTTCGGTTGCTCAATCAAATCTAGCTCCTCCTCTGTGAAACCCCCTTGAATGTTGTTATCAATACCCTCCAAGCCTGGATCATAGTCTGTCATCGACGACATATTCAATATCCCGTCTTCATGCTGAAGACCAGCATCTCTTCCATAACCATGGTCTTCAGTTGTGTAATTGTTTCCATGCTCTCCATATACATCATGATCATACTCGTGACGCATACTTCTATGATCCGACGCTTCCCCATCCTTCTTACTCGCATACAATGATCCAGATGAATCAAGATAATTAGAGGTTGGTCGCGCTAGGGAAGCACAATACGCATCCCACGGCATGCCTTGGATCAAATCTTCTCTATGAGAACCCTCTGTAACAACTATCCTGTCTTTGATAGGCTTCAGTCTTCTAGAACTCAAAGAGTCTATATGGCCATAGTCATCTTGAACACCAGCCATCGTCCCATAATTTTTATCAGACAATGAAGCCATTTCACCTTTCTCACTCCTCCTCACGTCAGGATAAGTATAACCCCCACGTGTACCATCATCTGGAGTAAGCACAGCCTGACTGTATTTGGTCGTATCATTTAGTTGCATGAGAGGGTCTCTAGAGGACTTCAAAGAAGAAATATGAGTGTACGGCTCATGGGGAATAAGATCAGTAAGCATTCCTGAACTCCTACTGAATCCATCTGAACGAGCGGGGAAACCATCACCACGAGAATCGTGGAAATCATCCTTCAGTCTTCCAAAAGGGACAGTGCTTGATGCCTCTGAATGAGACGATGGTATCACGTACCGAGAAGTATCCCTTGAGTAGTAGGTAGGCTTCTCCGAGAATTCGGACAATTCTTCTCCTTCGTATAAATCCCTTGCTATTAGTTTATCAGCAGCAGGCATTTGGTCTTGAAACCGGAGGTCTTCAGTCTTGTGAAGACCAGTATTCAAAAACTTTTGTGATTGCAAAGGAAGACTGCCATCATTGGTTTCATAACCTCTCCTAGTGCCACTTTCAAGAGTGTATGATGCACGAAAATTACTTCCCCTCTCAACTTCCATAGGCATTAATTTCTCCAATCTCGTCCCAGAGCGACCCATATCAGCTAATCCACTGGTCTGATTACTCCTTTCAGCAGTCACTCCGGTAAAAGTGGTACCAATACCATAATCAGTGTAATGCTTTGAGCTGTGATTTGCATTGCCATTCATTCCTTTCGAATCACCGAAAATATGTTCCCATTGGAACTTCATGGACGGAGAGTCCCCTTGTGACAAACCATCATTAAACCGTGACAGTTTCTGCGATGGCCTGCCTCTATCTTCGTCCATATGCCGACCATAATCACTCCTTGACTTCTCCATATCACTAGATACGTCTGAACGCCTTTCGCGCAATCCATGCTGGGGCAGTGAAAAGTCCCGAGTCTCCCGGCTTGGCCTACTGACAGGAGGTGGAGACCCAATTCTAGGGTTTCGTGGATAGTCCCAAGCCTCCCGTTTTGGCATACTGACTGGAGGTGGAGACCCAGTTCTAGGGTTTCGCAGATAGTCCCGCGTCTCCCGTCTTGGCATACTGACTGGAGGTGGAGACCTGGTTCTTGGGTTTCGCGGATAGTCCCGATTCCCTCTCGTACCGGCTCGTGTAGGAGACTTAGTTGCTGCTTGCCGGCGTGGTGGTGAATAGTTCCTTCTAGGAGGAGACCTAACTCTTGTGTCTCCTCCAAATCTCCTTTCTCCTCTCATCATTCTTCACTGCTAGAAAAAAACCACCTTCAAACAGGAAAAGGAAAAAAAAAAAAACGCTCTATATCTATCTCCAGATACAGAAGCAGGTTTTTTTATTTTTTTATATTTTTTATCACTAACAAGATCAGACCAACAACAGGAGCGCCCAAGATTAGATTATTACAGATTGCGGAGGAACTAGGAAAGAGAAGAAAACCCTAGGAGAGAGAAAAATCCTAACCCTAGAAAAACAAGAAATCCATGACCAACTTGAATCACGTGTATAATCGGCGTCTATCGATCTGTGTCGTGGGGATGAACAAACCCTAGCTAGACTCGCAGTTTTTTTTAGTGAACAGTGCATACTCAAGTGTGGGTGTGTATATATGCATATATATAGAGAGAGAAGAGAGATGCACGCTGGGATTTCAAACCTTCTGGAGCGAAGAAGAAGAAGAAGTACAGGCCATCGATTGACACTCGGATTTGTCCATTGGCGAGTAGTAGTAAATGAATACTGCTGTGAATGTAAAAATCTGTGTGGAGAGAGAGATATTTTTCCCAGTAGTGAGAGAATCGGAGATCTTGCCGCGTTTAGAAGGGGAAAATTCTGAGCCCCTGAAATGATTGGTTTCAAAATCAAAAGCGGTTCGGTTTTGATAATTTTGCTTTTACTGATGATAATAAAAAATAAAAGGGATTAAACAATGTGATAATAAGTCGATAATTGTGTTGGGATGATCATATTTTTTAAAGAAAAGTGTAACCTTTTTTTTGCTTTTAATAGATAGCTTTACTGGATTAGTTAGTTAAATTATCAGTATTATTATTAAATTTATTGAACGCCAAGAGTAAGTCAGAAACGGGACCCTGCAAGGTCTGTCGAGCGCTATCCAAAGTGTTTTCAACAATTCTGATTTTATTTTAGTACTTTACGCATTCGAGCCATTTATTACTTATATAAAATCTGAGCTGTTGATTACTGAGATTAATGTTGATGCTGCCCTCGAGGACCCCCGGGTCCAAGCAAGTCACCTTGATTGACTAAATTAAGAGTAGTAGAGTGTTTCTTTTAGGAGTATTTTTTTGTCACCAAGAGTGGTTGAGTGTGAAATGCCAATATATTAGACTGTGTTTGAAACTATTTGAGTGATTTAGCTGGGAGAACTTTTCGTTTTATCTAAAAACATACGAATAAATGAATAATGATATGTGTACACCACACTTGGGTACTCCAAGTAGAGCTAAGGTTTGGTTTGGTTTTTAGGGAAGTGGGGTAATGAATGGAGAGAGATAGAGAAATTGGAGTAATAATTGAATAAATAGACTTTTTTAACGAACAAACTTCTTAATCAAAATCAAGCAATTGCCAAGTTAGAATTTTAATTGAATAAATAGACTTTTTTTGGTGGACATATGAAAATTAAAAAAAAGAGACTTGAATAGATATTTATACCGTAAGTTATTAGAAGGAGAGGTCACGTCAACTTAGGCCTAGTTTCCCGCAAGATTTTATCAAGATTTATCTCAAATCTTGATTTTATCTTGATAAAATCGTTGGGGAAACTCACCCTTAATTTTCTCTTCAAGCCCATGCCGTGTTCAAACAAAGAAGAATTTGGGGGCAAATAGGGTATCATTCGGGTCATCCAAAAATATAACTGACGGCTCGGATTGAAACGCACATTTTTTTTTTAAAATCTGGATCGTCGGTTGCATTGTTGGACAGCCCGGATATGCCGAGACGAGGTACCCTCTCCGTACCCAATTACTTCTCGTTCAAACGAAATAGGACTACATTTTTATATGTGAAACTAGCATTGTGCCCATTTAATGCACGGGGACGAAAAAAATATCAATGTGATTTTTTTTTTCCCTTGTTGGCCCTTGCATCGAATGAACACAATGTTGATAAGGAAAAAGGGTAAAATGCAATGGTACTTTGGAGATATAAACCAACCCTTAAGCAATTGGTTTCCGTCCGTGAACAAATTCTCATGACAAACGGAATTGAACTTGTTACTCAAAAACCCATGATGAGAGATTATGAGTGAGTGGCTGTTATGGAAACTTGGATTTGGGGGCCCTGCTGTGCACAAGGTGCATCCCATCCGACCAACCGTTGTGAAAATATACGGCTCGGATCAAATCCAACTCCATGTGAGAGTCATTGCTTTGATTTGATCAGAGCAGTGCATTTTTGCAATGGACGACCGAATGAGATGCATGGCATGGTGCCATAGTGCATGGCAGAGACCCTTGTCCGGGAAACTTCGAGTTGTTTTTGCTTTCTTCTTTTTTTAAAAATGGGAAACTTGAAGTTGTGTAGCAGAACTCCATTTTGTA
Organism: Vaccinium myrtillus; assembly: GCA_016920895.1. NCBI lineage: Eukaryota > Viridiplantae > Streptophyta > Magnoliopsida > Ericales > Ericaceae > Vaccinium > Vaccinium myrtillus. Next base: position 11,618,307 of record CM029275.1, on the reverse strand, counting down.
AACCTAATTTTCAACGCGAGAGCAGTCTTTGTGTGTGGTTTTTTTCAACAACGGGAGAGAAATTTTTTTGTTTTAATTTTTTGTTTTTGTTTTACAGTATCTTTTTGTTTGCTTGTTTTATGTGTGGAGGACTAAGGTATAGCCATATAAATGGGCACAACTAAGAAAATTATTTGGTAACTCTCTCTCTCTCTCTCCACTTCTTCACGTTTTTCTTCCCCCTCTCCATCTCTTAAAAAGCATGATTCACAACTCGACGCATTGAGCAGCCTAGTAAAAAATCAAGTTTGTCGGACCTCTATAACTTGTAAGTGAATCATTTTTTTTAAAGTTAAATGAACAACAAAAAGGATACAAAAATACACAACAGAATAATTTCATTCATTCATTCAGTTAATGATGCCGGATCAGCTTGATTTATCTTGAACTTGACAGCGGACTCTACAACATAAGCAGTTCGGATTATATTTTCGAGCTCACAACAAAACCCGTATTGCCGGCCCAGCCAGCCAGTTGTGCCTTGGAGTTTTAGTCCCATACCGGTGTACCCTGGAATTGGCTAAAAGTTGGCTTTGTTTGGTTGAGAATTTTGAGAAGAATATTTTGAGAAATATTTTTGAGATAGTGTTTGGATGAGTTTTTGAAAAAAGTAATAATTAGAGAGAAGTGTAATAATTGGAGAGAGATAGAGAGAGAAATGAAAATAATGATTGGAGAGAGGGGTATGAGTAGAGAGAGAAATGTAATTAATGATTAGAAAGATGAGAGATGGGGAAAGAATCTTTTTGGAAATTTTTTTGGAAATGTGAAGTGAACACAGTGCATATCTTCTAGAAGCAGCAGGACCCCAACTACAGAAATCTAACGATCAGCTGCAGCTATGGGATGAGACAGAACAGAGCATTGAAGAAGGCACCCATACGGCTACCGTTTTAAGAATTAACATACCTAAATCGATTATTGAACTATTTGGGTCAAGGTATGTGCTGTGCGGCCCATTTAGGGCGCATCTCGGGTTCCGTTTTTTTGGATCCGAGGTGGGTGTTGTGCGGTAGGTGATGTGCGTCGTGTTGTGCAGCAAAACGACGTAGTTTTAGGCACATCTTTGAAGCTTCCAAGGGCCTTGTTTGGAGGAAGAAAAAAATCAGTACAAAGTGCCAAACCCAAAGTGCCTAAACCCTAAACCCAATGTGCCTAAACTCGAAGTGCCTAAATCAAAGTGCCTAAAATCACTATACCCTACCCTAAAGAGCCTAAATCTCCTAAAATTGAACCCCAAAATTGAACCCAAAATTAACTCTCCAAACAAGGCTTTGAAAGTGTACTAAGAAAATAAGCAAAACTACGTCGTTTTGCCGCATAACACGGCGCACATCACCTACCGCACAACACCTCTCCCAGATTCCGTTTTTTTTTATCCGAATCGTTCATTTTGTTCGTCTTGTCAAGTATGTGGTTCACGTAAAAATGGGCCGCACAGCACACATGATGTGCACATCACATACTTTGAACCCGAACTATTTCTTGAAGTTGAAGATTTCAGGGGGTATTTGCCAAATGATAAAATCCGGATAAAATCAACCATTGATTTTATCAATTGAGAAAGAGTTTTGATAAAGATTTTTAAATCATTCGGGAAGCACCCCCAAAAAAAAGTTTAGCCAAATCCAGCTGTTGGAAAATTTCAGGGGGAATTATCTTCATTAGAGGAGATCAGAGAGGTTGTTGATAGATTCAAGATTAGCCAAATCCAGCTGTTGGAAAATTTCAGAACAAGAACAAAAGTACAGAACTCTCTCAAAATCGAAGAAAAAAACGAAAACCGTGCAAAATGCACAAGACTTGTGCTTATACTTGTAGATAGACAACTTTCCGTATTTTTTTTCGGAACGGTTGATTTTCACGACTCGCGATTTTTGCCAAGTACTTATGAGCGACATGTTCGAAAGGCAGGCCACAATTTTGTATTCGCAGCATCTTGCAGCTATATAAACAGTGTTCGTTGCTACTTAAAATTATAGTGTTAATTGATTCTTCCCATAGAAGAAAAGCTGAAATCAGCTTTCAGATTATTAGTAGCTTTTTAACGATATTTTTAGCCATAAGCAGAAGTGGAGGCTGAAGTTGCGAAAAACAAGGTGGTAAACACAAAGATACCAAAAATGTAGAGATTCGTTCTTTTATGCCCAAGCCGGAAATAGATTCATTCTATTTGATTGGAGATTATCTTCTTTACGGATGTGGTGGTTTGCGCCACCCATTGTGGGCCTCACCGTGCGATAATTACAATAATCTGAACCGTTCATCTTGTAGGGCTTGCAAAATAATATGTCCACACAAAAAATCAACTTGATCGACATCTATAAGTATATCAAAAGTTGAATTTTGGTTTAAGAAATGGATGGTCATGGACATTTTAACTCAAAAAGTATTGACAGAATCCAGACCCTCCGTTTTTTAAACCAAAATTCAACTTTTGACATGCCTATCGATGTCTGATTAAGTTGATTTTTTCCCTGGATACATTATTTTTCCGGCCCTACAAGATGAACGGTTCAGATTATTGTAATGTACGCTCGGTGGGCCCTACAAAAACTGGTATGGTTTGCGCTACATCCACAAAGAAGATAATATCATTTGATGAAGGCAGCTGCTACCACTTGAACTTCTCTCCCACTCTGTCTTGGGCCTTAAGGCTCTTTATCCATGTCAGTGTAGGTAAGCCCTTACTGTCTACTCCTCAAGTAAACTTCCACACCAAGCACCCCACTCCAAGCAAAGAGAAGATTAACCAATACTCTTTGGGACCTTAATTCCAACATAGATAATTACCCATATCATCATATTCATACCCTCACAATAAAATGATGGAAATTCATGATCTCTGAATTTTAATGGCGTATACATCGAATTTTCTTACCGTATTATGGTATTATCATGATATACGTATGATGTTTGATTTACGTATACTTAAGCATGGAAGGTGTCATAGTCATGAGGACACATTTTGGCAACAAAGATAACACAACTTTGTGCACTGTAGTGGTTGGATGAATCTGCTATTACACCTACTTAAGAAAACATCCCTTACCACTTTACCAGAAAACAAAGCAGTGAAAGCACCATGTAGATCCTTCAGCAAGCTTTCGGAACAGGTATTAAAACATTAATGAGGAAGCTAAGGTGTTTTTATCAAGTGGGTCTGTGGGTGTTTCATGATTCTTCTGAGAGTCTTCATTAAACAAAGGTGTTGAGAAATCATCCTCCAAACTTTAGGATTAACTAAGGTGAGTATTAGGCAGTTTGGTCATTTTACCTTGTTCAAACATTTGAATAAAAAAAAGGTTGGTTTCATATCTTTAAAGGTAGTGTTTGTTTATAAGCAATGGTGGGAGGGGAAAGAACACCATCATTCTAAAGCAGAAAGCCAAAGAGGAGAAAAGGTAGGAGAAACTATAAGAAGAACAGGAGTTTTTTTTTTTGGTTCTAGAAACAGGGAATGGAGCAGCAACAATCGCAAATGGTGCGAGTGAAGAATTCGGGCATACTCAATTACAATGGGAGCCCAGTAGGGGAAGATATGGAAGAGGAGATGACGAGGTCAGCTCTGTCTGCTTTCCGTTCAAAGGAAGAAGAGATTGAAAGGAAGAAGATGGAGGTCAAGGAGAAGGTTCATGCTCATTTGGGTCGCGTGGAAGAGGAAACTAAAAGACTCGCTGAGATTCGCGAAGTAAGTAGAAACAATATTTACCATGGGATAATGCTAGTATCAAAGAAAAAAAAATCAGTTTACAAATGAGCCTTCGATGACAAAAGGAAAAAATTCACAGAACAAAGAGAATGTTGAGATGAGGAATATGGTTGTCATTAATTGGATTGAAATAGAGCACTCCAAAAAGTGCGAAATTCCAACTTTTTAGTTGTAAAAAATGTGATAAATGTCGCATGAAAATGGAATTTAGCAAAATAATTTCCAACCCTTTTCCAAGTTACAGCCTGGCCTTATGATAGAGTACAATTGATTTTGGTTGAAGAAAAACACTACTTTTGAGTAATTGGCTTACATTTGTACACATGTTGGGTAAGTAAGTAGTAGCTAGAGATACATCTGCTTTTTATGTTGTTAGTGACAGTGTACTTGGGATTTTTTCGTCGTTTGAATAAAACTAATGCCGCATCAGGAGCTTCAAGCTCTAGCAGACCCAATGAGGAAAGAAGTATCGATTGTGCGTAAGAAGATCGACCTTGCCAACAGAGAGTTGAAGCCACTGGGACTCACCTGCCAGAGGAAGGTGAAACCTCAGTATTATCCTCTCAAAATAAAATTTACTTTTACTATTAAGCTTCTCATTGCAGTAGTATATGAAAGCATCTAGTTGAAGTCCAAATGCCATAGCATTTCAACAAGGGCATTTCATTACATAATCAAATTTATTGTTGTTTCGGTGATCATATCGACTTGTGATAAAAATGAATAGTTGTGTATGAATCCTGCCTATATGAATCTTGCATAATTTTGTTTCCATGTGCCCTCAAATTACGTTCAAAGGACTCACCATTTAAGACCATGTTTCTTTGTCATTTACTTTCATCGCAACTGAATACTCGAGTAAGGTTTTTGCTTCATCAATGATCTAATTTACCACAGGAAAAAGAATACAAAGAAGCCCTCGAGGCTTTCAATGAAAAAAGCAGGGAGAAGGCACAGCTGCTTGCGAAATTAATGGAGGTAAAGACACTTGCCAGCTTATTCTGTCATTGCCCAAATCTAGAACGTTGCGCATATGTTATTCTTTTTACTTACATTCTGCTTTCCTTTGTGAAACATTGGTCAGATGGTGAATGAAAGTGAGAGTCTGAGGATGACGAAGCTGCAGGAGCTGAGCAAGAACATAGATTCCTTACAATAAGCCGGAAAAAAACCGACGAAACCAATCACCAAGAGTTTGTTTGTTGCTTCAAAATTGATTTCTTGAACTCCTGTTTTTTTTTTTCAATGATGTAATGGTTTCTGTTTTCTATTTCACTGGATCTTTTCTAAAGTTTGTTTTGCCCTCTTTTGATTGGAAACAGAAAATCTATAACCTGGTTTGTACTATACGCAATCCTGTTCTGGACCTTTGCAATGACTTATGTATTTAAATGATTCATATATTAATGATATCACTATCTGAGGCTGTAATCCATATTCGAGGTGTGACGTCTTGTATATTGATGACATCACTTTTAGGTTGTATTCCAAGTTGTATGTACCTCTTTAAGGTTATCCCTGTACTCTTTAGGTTGTATTCCAAGTTGTCATGTGTCAGCCATCTACGGTAACCGCTTCAGACGACATCATCCACATGTATTTAAATGATTCATATATTAGGCGGTTTGTAACACTTGCCACATCACAAGCGAGCCACACACAGTAACCGCTTCAGATAATATCATCCATGACGTATTGGATAAGGAGGTTACGTGCACATGGCCAAACCGCCTTCCATAATCCTCGAGAGTAATTTTGGATTTTCTCGGGAAACTTGACTCATCCGGATTAATCTTGTCTCGGCACGGAAGATCCGGACTGCAAACCAAGACGACTCGTCTCGGTGTCATCTTCCTGACCTGTCATTTATCTCGATCAGGCTTAGCCGTTCGAGTCTATTTGGTCTTCTCTCGACACCGGGCCTCTAACCCGAGTCCTACTAGGCTCTTAAGTATATTCGGCCCACTACAGTGATCATCACAAGATTCACACAAGATATTATTGACTTTAATATTTTTGCATTGAATTATGTCAAGTGACAACTCTGAGTTATTTTCATCAAATTTATTTTGGCTCAGTAACAACTGTAAAAGTAAAACCCATGTTTTTACAGAACCATGTCGCTTGAATACCACTTGACCATAAATCGTTTTCCAAAACCCCTTGGTCAAAATCCCGAGCGCTACACCATTGAAAAGTGTAACCTAAACCATTAAAAGGCATAACATATTATGCCATAAGGGGGCCGGTAACATTGTAGCAATTCCTAAAAAAAAAAAAAAAAAAAAAACCAAACCAAACCAAAAAATTTAACTGTTTTTCACCATTCACCCAATACTCTTGCCTCTAGCATATGGATAAACAGCAAAGAAAGCCTGAACCAGACTCAGGAGTAGAAGCAATAAACCAGCCAATACCGAAGTAAAAGACCATGGGGTGTCGAAATATTTTTTCTTGAATCCAGCCCATTGCACATGCCAACCATTCCTGGAATACCCATTCATATCCTCAAACACCTTGGACAGATAATTACTATTATTCTCAATGTCAAAAGCCACTTCTTTGCCCAAATTATTGAAGAAATGAACCAACTCCTTGTCGTTCGTGAAATAATTCTCCATAATTTCATTGTCACATAGAAATCCCGCGTCATTAGGGTTGTTGATGAGACACCCCATGAATGAATGTGGTATAAGCAGTCATGTGTTTCGAGCAATGACGGCAACACTGCTCGAACGCAACAGAGTTTAGGAAAAACGAGGTGATGAAAGCGTCTATCGATATCTGTGGAATTTCCAGTACCCCGTTGCAAAATCTAATTTCCAAGAATGACATCTCATCCTTTTTGGCCTTGAACTTGATTCCAGCCGCCTCAAGTTTTTTCACGCAAGGGATCAATTGAAGCAATGGAATGTCATTTTTCCCTTTCCTCCTAGCAAAGCAATAATTCACATTTTTCGTCATCTTTTGTGGAGGCCGACGAGCGATAAAACTCTTCCGAAAGAAATCAAGTAGATGTTTCCCTTCAAGTTCGAGATTTTCACACCTCTTCAAAACCTCATCAGGCCGACTATCAAACGTGTAACTAAAAAACTCGAGAATCAGTCCAGCTAGCGACTGCTTACCATCACCAGATCTCGTAACTCTAGTGTTCTCAAACAAAGTTTGAAGTACGAAAAACGGAATCTGGTTTTCCAACCGAAGGAGATCTCTGGAGAGGAAAGGGGGAATCCAAGCCATGTTGAAAATAGGATCGTCTGGATCACTAGGTGCCACCCTTCCGACTTTGGATATAAGTTCGATGATAAATAACCCGTCGAGTACCATCATTTGTATGAAATCGAAGCTGCTGAAATGGATGAATTCCGAGTAACATTCTCGGAATTCGTTTTTCCATGGGGGCGATGATTCTCAAGTACCGGTCGAGATTTCCCCTGTATGGAGGAGTTCGAGTGAGGAGTTCGTCGAGGAATTTCCACTTGTGCTCTTCGATCATTTTGAGGTGTGGTTTTCCATGGTGGTATGGGCCGATTGAGAGTATTTGAGGGTGGTAGGCTTTTTCGTTGATTTCGACTAGGCTCTGAGGGACTCTGAATATGCAACAGGATTATTTTCCGGCTGTTTGGTTGAGTAGTTTGGGGGTTTCCTTGGTTTTCTTTTCCATTCCCTCCAATTCTTTGATTGTGATCAGGTGGCAGTGGTAATCTGTCTCTCCGTTTCCTTCCATTTCTGGAGTTGATTCAAATCTTGTTTTCCAGTTTGGCTCCTCTGGTAGTACAATTTGTCTAGTCCTTAAATTTCCACTGCCAAATTTCTTGCTCAAATTTTGCTCAAACATAGATTCCTTACACTGAGGATGACGAAGCTGCAGGAGCTGAGCAAGAACATAGATTCCTTACACTAAGGCCAAAAAAAAAAAAAAAAAAACCCAACGAAACCAATCACCAAGGGTGTGTTTGTTGCTTCAAAATTGTTTTCTTAAACTCTGTTTTTTTTTTAAAAAATGGTTTCTTCTTTTCTATTTCACTGGATCTTTTTTAGAGCTTGTTTTCCCCTCTTTGTATTGGAAACAGACTCTATAACTTGGTTTGTTCTATAGACAATGCTGTTCTGGACCTTTTCCATGACTTATGTATTTAAAGTGATTTATACATTTTATGATATCACTTTCTGAAGAGGCTGTCATGCACATCCTATTTGAGACGTCTTATATATGCATGATTGCACCCACCATTTTGTTTAATTTTCTTTTGAAAGGTTATTTATTCGGTGTTTGTCCGCAAGTTCAAGTCAATGGGAGCGATAGCTCAACTTAGCCAGTTAGCCCTATACAAAAATATCATTAAAAGTACTCTTTTTTTGTGCAACAGAGGTATAGTTAAAGTTTTACTTGGTCAAATGTGACAACATATAAACTGTAAAAGTAGAAGGACCGAACATTGTTCTTTTATTTTTCATAAGTAAAACTCGATACGTCTCCAAACTGACATCCATCCTGAATCCTAAATTTTGATCCTAACCATTCCATATATAGATCTCGATGTGGGAAACAATCTTGGAAAAAATCAAGTTAATCGGGTATCAGTCACCACGTGATCAAATAAAATCCTATTTTGAAGTGCAGAAGACAACAAATTTGCAATCATCTTTTCTAGAGCAAGTACTTCGGCCATGGAATTGTCAATGTCCGGTTGAGTTGATGTTTTACCTAACAGTTCTATTATTTGAGATCTATAAAGTCAACGATCCTAATCAAGTTTAAGTTTTTGGGTTCGGGCCGGATTCAATCTTTTTTTCAACTCACACGAGCCTGCGGCGCTCCACACCCAGCTCCAAATTCGAGGTTGTTTTCTGGCAATTGAGATTACTGTTACGAAGGAGGGCATTGGATCAACTTATTTTTGACATCACAGGTAATAGGTCCGGAGGGTACTTAAAAAGTGAATTTTTTTTTTGTTTGTTTGTGGCAATTTGGGGAGAGGAAAATGTGAGCCAGTCTAAAAAACGAGTCTTCAACAAAATGTTGTTCTTTTTATAAGATAGAAAATAAATGAGCCTGCGGTGCCCGAAAACCCAGCTCCAAATAGTCAAAATCCCAAATTCTAGGTAGTTTCCTGACAGTTGAGATTTGAGGAAGATGTTTCTAACTACCATCCTTGTCTTCTTAAGGCCGGGCTAGCCAAACGAGTTTAACTGTACACTCCTAGCTAGAGGAGTAAAACTGGAAAATACTCCTAGATTCAGTCCACTCCAAAAATGGAAGAAATGGTGGAAACAGACCAGCCTAGCTACCTGATCACAATCGCAGAAATGGAAGACAAAATCAATGAAACCCCCAAACTACTCAACCACACAGCCGGAAAAGAATCCTGTTGCATATTCAGAGTCCCTCAACACCTACTCAATATCAACCAAAAAGCCTACCACCCTCAAATACTCTCAATTGGCCCATACCACCACGGAAAACCACACCTCAACATGATCGAAGAGCTCAAGTGGAAGTACGTCGGCAAACTCCTCGATAGAACCCCTCCAAACGGCCTAAAACTCGACGGATACCTAAAACTTGTCGCGCCCATGGAAAACCAAATCCGTGATTGTTACTCAGAAGTCATCCCTTTCAACGGTTCCGACCTCATTAAAATGATGGTACTCGACGGCTTATTCATCATTGAGTATCTATCCAAATGGGAAGGTTTGGCTCCTCGTGCTCAAGGCGATCCTATTTTCAACATGAATTGGATTTGTGCTTTCCTTGACGGAGATCTCCTCCGGTTGGAAAATCAGATTCCGTTTTTCGTACTTCAAACTTTGTTTGAAAACACGAGAATTACGAGATCTGGTGGTGATGATCAATCGCTAGCGCAACTCTTTTTGGCTAATATGAACTATGTGATGCGAAGGCCTGATGAGGTTTTAAAGAGGATTGGAAATGTTGAAGGGAAACATCTACTTGATTTATTTCGGTTGAGTTTTATCCCTCCTTCGCCTCCACAAGATCCGAGAAATAAAGACGTTCAATTGATCCCTAGTGTGGAAAAACTCGACGCGGCTGGAATCAAGTTCAAGGCTACTACAAAGTGTGACACGTTCTTGGATATTAGATTTCGCGACGGGGTACTGGAAATTCCACATAGACGGATAACCGACTCGAGCAGCTTGTTTTTCCTAAACTCTGTTGCATTCGAGCAGTGTTATGGTAGGTACTGCTCGAATCACATGACCGCTTATGTGGTCTTCATGGGGCTCCTCATCAAAAAACCTAGTGACGTGGGGTTTTTGTGCGATAGAGAAATTATTGGGAATTATTTCGGGACCGAAAAGGCGGTGGTTCAATTCTTTGATAATTTGGGGAAAGATGTGGTTTGTGACTATGCGAATAGTCATCTGTCCAAAGTGGCTGAGGATGTGAATGAGTATCGAAGGAAAAGTTGGCATGTGCAATGGGCTGGATTCAAGCACACTTATTTCAACACCCCATGGGCTTTTATTTCGGCATTGGCCGCTTTTATACTTCTGATCCTGACTATGATTCAAGCTTTCTTTGCTATTTATCCATATGCAGGAGGCAAGCCTATCGGGTGAATGGTGAAAAACAGTTATAGTAAATTGTTCAGTTTGGTGTTACTTTTTTTTAGCTCTTTTTGTCTTATGGATGCTTGGTTAGGCAGTTTTAGTAGGGGCGTTGGTGCTGGTGCTCTTTTACAGGTTTGGGGTTTTCTTGTTTTGTTTTTTTGTTTTTTTTTTCCAAAGCTTTGCGTCGGTTTGGTTAGATTTTTTCTCTGGTTGAAGGTGTTTTTTTGGTTGGGTTCTGAGGTTTGGATGTGTTTCGGTGTTTGGTTTGTGCGTCTTTTGTTGTAATTTATGATTTAAAATTTCTTATGGTATGGAGCCAACTGGCCATTAATCTCTATAATGGCATTCGCTCAATATGAACATTGGGTTCTTGCTCATGTAACTAATGAATAATTTCTCTCCTTCAATTACCATATCAATGCTATTACTCCTCTCTTTGTATTTATATGAGATAGCTAGAGACAAACAAAAAGAGATTTGAAAAGCTACTGCTACATGACATATGCTTGTGAGATAACAAAATATCAGAGTGCTATCCATTTTTACAAAGTTCATTGGGTGTGATTCTTTCAGATTATATTTTGAGCATACACTATATTCTATTATTTGAGCATACGGGTGATTATTGGTTCGTGGTGAAAGTTTTAGCTACACAAAACTTTCCGGGGATTGTTGTATCTGGAGTGGAGCATCGATCTACCTAGTACAAGTGGGGGATGTATCTTCTCTTAGGAGAGCACTTCACATATTTCTCGATTCATAGGCTTTTCTATACCCCTTAATCTCTTGATTGAATTAGTATCTTTTTGTTTTATTATTATTTCATCTTGTTGAGTTTCTACAGAAATTTCAGAGAATTTTTCGACATCTTTTCCTTTCGTCCTTCATATTTTGGTGGGCGTCTTGTCGACCATTTTTTTTGGGTTTTGGGTGACCTTTGCCGTTGTGCCCTTGGTCTGTTTAATCTTTGTGTCTTCTTCAAAGGTTAATGAATTTCTTTTACCGAGAAAAAAAAAAGAAGTTAAATTGTGTTTGATTTCTCGCAAGTAAAATGCCGCCTTGCTGTGACTCAAAACTGACATCCATCCCGAGTTCAAAAAACTAATTCGAACTGTTCCAGTCGTAGATCTTAATGAGTAAAATATTCCTGAAAAAAATCGAGTCAATCGAACATCAGTAACCTGATCGAATGCAATCCTTTTTGAAGTGCAGCCAACATCAAATTTGCGATCATCTTTTCTTGAGCAAGTATTTCAGCCACTGAATTACCGACGTCTAGTTGACTTTGATGTTTGACCGGATACTCTATTTGCTGAGATGTATAATATGAACGATCCTAATCATGTTTTTGGGCTCAGGATTCAGTCCGTTTTCAATCACCAAGTGTAAGTTTTTCGCTTCAAAATTGTTTCCTTGAACTCTGTTTTTTTAATGGCTTCTATTTTCTTTTTCACACAGACTCTATAACCTGGTTTTTGCTATACACAATGCAGCTCAGAACCTTTGCCATGACTTATTTATTTAAAGTGATTTATATATTTGATGATATCACTCTCTGAAAGGCTGTAATCCACATCTGATTTGAGATATTGTCTTATACATGGATGATTTCACTTTTTGCACCCACTATTTTATTTAATTTTCTTTCTAAAGGTTTATTTATTCGGTGTTTGTTCGCAAAGTTCAAGTCAATGGGAGCGTTAGCTCAGCTTAGCCCAATGCAAAATTATCATTAAAAGTTTACTTGGTCAAATGTTACAACATATAAACTGTTGATGTAGAACATATAATATGACTTGAACTGACATCCATCCTGAATCCTAAATTAATTTTGATCCGAACCGTTCCCGGTATAGATTTTGATGAGTGAAACATTTGTGGAAAAAAAAATCAAGTTAATTGGGTATTAGTAACCACATGATCGAATGAAACCCTAATTTGAAGAGCAGCCGACAACAAATTTCTAGAGCAACTATTTTGGCCACTGAATCACCAATGTCCGGTTGACTTGATGATTTACCACCTATCGTGCTACGTTGAGATCTACTAACGCGAACGATCCTAATCAAGTTTAAATTTTTGGGCTCGGGATTCAATCCGTTTTTTCAACTCACATGAGCCCGCGTTGCCCGAAAACCCAGCTCCAATTGTCAAAACCCTCTAGGTAGTTTCCTGGCAGTTGAGATTTGAGGAGGATGTCAACTCCAACGACCATCCTTGTCTTCTCAAGTACTACTGTACTAGCCAAATGGGTTGAGGAGTAAAACAAGAAAACCAGATTGAATAACCTCCAAAAATGGAAGAAAAAGCAGAAACAGACCACCACCACTGCTTGATCACAATCAAAGAAGTAGAGGAAATGGAAGAGAGAATCAAGGAAACGCCGAAACTACTCAACCAAACAGCCGGAAAAAAATCCTGTAGCATATTCAGAGTCCCTCAGAGCCTAGTCGAAATCAACGAAAAAGCCTACCACCCTCGAATACTCTCAATCGGCCCATACCACCACGGAAAACCGCACCTCAACATGATCGAAGAGCACAAGTGGAAATTCCTCGGCGAATTCCTCGCTAGAACCCCTCCAAACGGGCTAAAACTAGACGGATACCTGAAACTTGTCGCCTCCATGGAAAACCGAATCCGAGATTGTTACTCAGAATTCATCCATTTCACTAGCTTCGATCTCGTAAAAATGATGGTACTCGATGGGTTATTCATCATTGAGCTTATATCCAAAACTCTGAGTGTGGCTCCTAGTGATCCAGACGATCCTATTTTCAACATGGCTAGCGAAACTGATTCTCGGGTTTTTTAATTATATGATGGAAAGGCCTGATGGGGTTTTAGAGAGGTTTGGAAATCTTGAAGGGAAACATCTACTTGATTTCTTCCGGTTGAGTTTTATTCCTCCTCCACCACATCAACAAAAACCGAGGAGGAAAGGTGAAAATGAATTGCTTGAATTGATCCCTTGCGCGAAAAAACTCGGTCTTGGCTTTCTTTGCTGTTTATCCATTTGCTGGAGGCAAGCCATTTGGTTCATAATACTTTACTTTTGTACATAGTATCATTTTACATGTACATCCACATATTTGATTTTGGAACAAGGGTTTCGATTCGAACACTTTTTGTCTTTGCACATTTTGATCCTTTTTTCAGTAGTCCTTTTCATTGCTTTTCGAGATGGAACTCATTTTCTGCCAAATGCTACAAGATAATGAGCATAATACTTTGGGATTTCTCTGCACTTACTTACCTCTCTGCGGAGCTCTTTATCCTCTGTTGTTAGGAATCGGCACAGCGGAAACACGCCTTAAAGAGTAAGCGTCGAATCGGAGATGGCGTTCTACCTCGTCTAATGCACGCCTGAAAAACACCCAAGAATCCAGCTCGATGGTATGTAAAACTACCAGAGTTTTACACTCATTTCCACGGTCTAGAACCAACAAGACTGAAAGAGATTTTCCGATCATCTCCATGGCTCCAACAGGGTTCAATTATATAGCAATGAACATGATTAATTCTCATTAATCAGGAAAACCCAAGGGTTGTGAAACCCCTGCTATTAAACCATGGGTTATGAACCCTTTGGTTGCCCACTCAAGCCCTTTGAGTTGCCCACTACTGGGCATTGAATTACATCTCCCACTTGCACATAGTGGGCACAACCTAGCCATGCATTCTCTTTATCATTTCTTGTTCATACTAGTAATAGACTGTGCGACCACCGAGCGCATCTGCACATAAATTTTGGAGTACTATGCTAAATTTTTTAAGAAAAAAAAACCAGCATAATAACATCCCATAAAAGTGTCTCGGTATGCCCTAGACTCATTTGACCTCATCGGATTTAAGCATCTTTAATCCCTCTCGAGTATAAATACTCAAAGCTATGCTTAACCCACCACATGTTATAATGTACTTACGATCATGTCGCTAACCGGTGGCGCCACAACCTGTCGACAGTAAGCTACATTACCATTGATGTGTTATCAAATAGTCTTCCCTTCGCCCTCATGCCACTCAATATTGGTGCAGCCGTTCACCCAGTAATGCCCCTTTAGACCGAATCAATCATGGACATAGGTAACACACTAAAGCAACAGTCGCTGCTCCCTCCATCTTGTGACACAGTCAAAAGTCACAAAGGGCATAATATGGGTCATATAAATGACCCAATAGACTCACACGGTGAAGAAGTAGGGATCTATTCTCTCACCTCTATCATTGGTCGAATTAGCACATGTAGTATGAAATACATGCTACGATGGAGTTCTCTTTAAAGAAAGAGCGTATGTCTGAATTCTCTACACCGTACAGATCTTGGTCTAGTCGTCAGCTTAAGCGCCTCACCCGAGTCTCCTATTCGCTCGCTACTTTGAGCGCCAAATTAAAAACTCGCATCTGGCTTATCACAGGCTACATGGAATGTGGGTTGTCCATGTACGGTCTAAGTAACAGTATAGACCTCATCTTAGCTTCAACTAAGGCGACGTTAGTAAACATACGTCTCATCTCTGCTCACTATCACAGCGCCAGAGGCGATCACTCGTGTGAGTGAGCTAATCTCTACCTGTCGACATACACATAATACAGTATGTGTGAATAATCATGCTATATGAGAAACGAAAACAACATCATATGCATTTAAAGACAAATATCCCAATGGTCAACTGAAAAACAAAGTACAATCAAAGTCTACGAAGGCCTAAACTCCTAACATGAGCCTGAAAAGCATCTCTAGCTATAGGCTTTGTTAGAGGGTCAACAATCATATGACTTGTTGAAACATGCTTCAGGACCACTTCATTTAGCGCAATCATGTCTCGAATGTAGTGGTAACGTATGTCGATGTGCTTGGTTTTTCCATGATACTTCGGATCCTTTGAGTAGGCAAGGGCTGCCATACAATCACAATGTACCGTTACAGGATCTGAAATATCTGTGACAACTCCAAGGTGCTGAAAAAACCTCCTCAACCAAACTGCTTCTTGTACTGCTGACGAGCAAGCTATGTACTCTGCCTCCATGGTCGACAAAGCTATGCATGATTGCTTCTTGCTGCTCCACGTTATTGCGCCATTGTTTAGTAAAAACACATAACCCGAAGTTGATTTGCGTTCATCTAGGTCACTACCCCAATCAGCGTCACTATAACCGATTAAGCGCAAGTTCGAACCTTGATAGCAAAGTACATAATCTTCTGTTCCTTTGAGGTACCTGAGTATTCTCTTCACTGCTTTCCAATGAGCAAGTCCAGGATTTGACTGGAATCTACTGACAAAACCAACTGCATAACATATATCAGGCCGTGTACACATCGTAGCGTACATCAGGCTACCGACAGCACTCGCATAGGGAACACGAGACATCTTTTCTCTTTCATCTTGAGTCTTAGGACACATGTTTTGGCTAAGAGCTTCGCCTTTTCCAATTGGAGTGTCAATGGGCTTACAGTTATGCATGTGAAAACGTTCAAGAATTTTCTTGATATAAGCCTTTTGGGATAAACCAAGAAATCTCTTTGAACGATCTCTAACAATTTTCACCCCGAGGATGTAATCTGCTTCACCCATGTCCTTCATTTCAAACGTAGAGGACAACCACCCTTTGGTGGCGACAATCATCTCTTTATTATTTCCAGCCAATAATATATCCTCAACATATAATGACAATATGATGAAACTTTCCTTGGACCGTTTAACATAGACACAATGGTCTTCCTCGACCATCGTAAACCCATTCGATAGAATGGCTCGATGAAATCTAAGGTACCATTGCCTAGATGACTGCTTTAAGCCATAAATGGACCGATTAAGCTTGCAAACTTTGCGCTCTTGTCCTTTGACCACAAATCCAGCAGGTTGATCCATATAGATCTCTTCATCTAGGTCCCCATTCAGAAATGCTGTTTTAACGTCCATTTGGTATAGTTCCAAATCCAAATTTGCTACAATGGCCAGAATAAGGCGAATCGAGGCAAACCTCACTACAGGCGAGAAAGTCTCCTCATAGTCTATTCCCTCCTGTTGGGTATAGCCCTTTGCCACAAGGCGAGCTTTGTACCTCTCAATTGAACCATCTGCCTTGCGCTTTACTTTGAACACCCATTTATGTCCAATAGCCTTGCGCCCTGGCGGAAGATTCACCAAGTCCCAAACTTGGTTAGTCCTCATAGACTCCTTTTCATCATTCATTGCTTCTATCCACTCGTCTTTAGCAGAAGACAATAGAGCTTCTTGCACTGTTCGAGGCTCATCATCGTCACGCGAAGAAACCATAAAAGCTTCCCCTTCTATCTCAAATCGACGACGGGGAATGTTTCCACGATCGCTTCTACGCAACTGAGGTGGTTGTGACATGCTCCCACTTGGTGGCAACTCGCTCCCACTATCCCTAGGAGCTTGAGGAATTTCTTCCAAATTCTCTACTAGACAATCTGGAGCAGCTTGTTCCACCATTTCAAAAAACTCCATGTTTTTCTCAACCTCACCTCTGCGTGGGAATTCATTCTCAATAAAATTCACATCACGTGACTCTATTTCAGTTACACTTCCATCGGGTTGTTCACCAAGGAATACATAGCCTTTAGAGTGTTCAGAGTATCGAATAAAGATACATTTCTTCCCTCTGGGGCCTAACTTCCCATATTTATGAGAAGTATCGTGAACATAACCCGCCGATCCCCATGGCCGCAAATTCCCCAAATTGGGTTTGTCGCCGGTCCATAATTCATAAGGTGTAGAAGGCACTGACTTAGAGGGCACTCGGTTTAGAATATAGGCAGCAGTCAAAAGTGCATCTCCCCAGTATGAAATTGGAAGATTTGCTTGCGCCATCATAGTCCGCACCATGTCTAACAATGTCCGATTTCTCCTTTCTGCCACACCATTTTGTTGCGGCGTACCGGGCATTGTTAATTGCCTTTTGATCCCTTTTTCATCACATAAACTTTTGAATAACTCTGACAGATATTCGCGCCCACGGTCCGTTCTAAGAGCCTTAATGCTCATGTCTAACTGATTCTCAACCAAATTCATATATCGCATGAAGCAATCTAATGCTTCTGATTTATGGGAGATCAGATAAACAAAACCATATCGCGTAAAATCGTCAATGAATGTGATGAAATAGGAAGCCCCATGTCTAGCCCTTACATTCATTGGGCCACAAATGTCAGAGTGGATTAATTGCAAAGGAAAAGATGCCCTTTTTGCTTTTCCAAACGGTTTTCTTATTGACTTTCCTGATAAACAATGTTCACATGTGGGCAAAGATACTCTAGAGAGTTGGCCTATAAGGCCTTCTCTTGCCAACCTGGCCATTCTGTCTTTCCCAATATGGCCTAGTCTAGCATGCCATATAATAGATTCATCAGACACATTATCAGAAGTAGTCAATAAAGCAGCTGAATTATCAAAACGAGGATATTCAATATCCATTATTATAAAACCGTCTGATATAAAACCATAACCATAAAGACTCGTTCCCAAATAAATGGAAACACCATTATTCTCAAAGACAAACTTGAAACCAACTCTAAGCAAAGTAACTAAAGACAGAAGGTTCCGCCGAATATCTGGAGCATACAAAACATCATGGAGCAATAGAGTGTGACCACTCCGCAAATCCAGCTTGTAAGTACCAATGCCTAGTACCTCCACGCTAGCTCCATTCCCCACTTGAATGTTTCGACTCCCCGTTGGTATCCGACGGTACTCCACATACCCGACTCGATCTCGCGCTATATGCTCGGTTGCTGCTGAATCTACAGTCCACACAGGGAAAGAATGAGCAACCATAACATGACTCGTAACATAAACACTGCGAGAAACAAAGTCAGTTTGTACCTTCCTCGGCTCAGTGCAATCACGAGCGAAGTGTCCTTCTTTGTTGCAGTTAAAGCAAACCAACTTAGCCTTGCCCTTCTTTCCGCCGCGCTTTCCTCTTTTGCGCCAGACGACCTTCGCCTTCTTAGGCGCTGGCCCAACAGCCAGTCCCTGTTTATTGGAGATCTCAGAGAACTTGCGCTTAGGCCTGGATGCCTTGCGCGAACTTGACTCAACCATGTGCGCAGAACTCTTTGGCTTGGCCGCCTCTCGGCGTTCAGCTTCAAGTTCCAAATGGCGCCCCACATCATCAAAAGTTTTGAGATTCTCATTGTGTGTCAAGTTCAAACTCATATCATCCCAAGTCTCAGGAAGGGAGCGAATCAAGGCTTGGATCTGCTGTTCATCAGTTAGGTTGTTTCCAGCTGCTTTGAGTTCACGGATCATGCTCGACATCGTCCTCAGATGCTGCCTCATAGTATGTTCAGGGCGCATCTTATAGGAATCGAACCTTATGGTCAATCCGCGGAGTCTAGTGGCTGAAGTCCCACCATACTTTGCTTTGAGAGCTTTCCACATAGCTTCAGCTGTTGGGTATTCATCAAACTCATCAAGCAGATCATTGCTCATGCTGCTCAACATAATAGAGCGCGCACAACGATCTCTTTTGCGCCACTTATCATAGGCAGCAAGATCAAGTGTGTGTTGAACAGTGTCCCCTTTCTCAGGCTCAGTCATAGAATAAGTAAGGAGGTCCTCAACTTCCTGCTCATTCAGAACATACTGGATTTTTCGGTGCCAGATGTCAAAGTTGTCCCCGTTCAACTTCTCACCCTTGTTCAAATCAGCAACAATGTTTTTGGAAGCCATCTCACTACAAAATAATGCGCCAAAAGGATATTACACACATATAATTCATAAATTTTGCCACATCAATCTAAATTAAACAAAGACAATCTATCACACGTCGCAAAATCGAAAAATTGCTAAAGCTCATAATCATCTTTTGCGCCACTAGCGACTATTGTCAATATTTAATTTAATCAAGCGCAAAATTTTGGTTTTCGGGAGTGATAAAACTCAACCAAACAACCTCCCACTCTTTTAAGATATTTCTTAAGCATGAATAATATGGGATCACACAGGAAAAATAAAAAAAACATACTCAACTGTTGATATTCATGCTCCAAAAAAAAATATATATATATATCTATGAAAACAAACAACCACATTTAATAAAAAAAGTTATCAATAAGCAATACTAATGCTTTGATCTTATCTCTCATTCAATTTTTTTTTTATATATATGCTGTAGAAAAGAGAGATAAGATGATCCAATATATATAGCCATTACAAGAACTGAACTAAAACAAATACCCAATAGATCATGATTCTTGTGAGCAACATAATGAATTGGACTCCAAAAAAAAACACTACGCAAATAAGCCGAGCATTAAAAAAAATATTATCTACTTACAAAGAAAAAACAGAAGTAGAATCACATACGTAGGAAAAATCATTTCGAGTCTGCCGGTTCAAACGGTGCGCAAATCGGAGTTCGTATGTGATAGATAAGGCCAAAAATGTAGTTTAGTAAATAAAACTAACCAAACAATGCCTTATAATATGAACACTGGTACTGTTCATCTTCTTCGTAAAAAACACAGTTCGACCATAAAGATGTGAAAACTGGGTTTTACTCATACGCAACTCTAAAACCACGTGTTATATACCGTCGAACACCTTACGGAACAAGGATTTACAATATATAAAAGCCATATCACGAATCAAAACTGTGCGCGAGGAATTTATAGTCAAAGTTACGGATTCGCTAATTTTGACCTCAAATTCCGGCCAAGCGGCACCACAACTGCAGTCCAAACTTTCCAGAAACCATCACTACCATATAAACTACAACATGTACGATTATGATGCAATTCTGAGTAGTTTCGAAAAAAATATCATTTTTTTTTGTTCCGAAAAACAGTTTCATGCGAATATGCAATTACAGATCCGAAAAGTAATATAGATGGCATACATATAAATGGGAGAACGCCATAATCATGGCTCTGATACCACTGTTAGGAATCGGCACAGCGGAAACACACCTTAAAGAGTAAGCGTCGAATCAGAGATGGCGTTCTACCTCGTCTAATGCACGCCTGAAAAACACCCAAGAATCCAGCTCGATGGTATGTAAAACTACCAGAGTTTTACACTCATTTCCACGGTCTAGAACCAACAAGACTGAAAGAGATTTTCCGATCATCTCCATGGCTCCAACAGGGTTCAATTATATAGCAATGAACATGATTAATTCTCATTAATCAGGAAAACCCAAGGGTTGTGAAACCCCTGCTATTAAACCATGGGTTATGAACCCTTTGGTTGCCCACTCAAGCCCTTTGAGTTGCCCACTACTGGGCATTGAATTACATTTTTTCCAAGCCCACGTTCCAATATGTTTGCTTGAATAAGTTATGCCCAATATTTTTCTCTCAGTAGAAATGCCTAAGAGCCTAACAGGGTTACATTCAATTCAACCCACCCGCCAAATTTCATAAGTGTACGAACCCACTCGCAAGGATGGAGCCAATGGGGCTTTTATGAGCTAGCTGACTATAGACATAGCCCGCTCCCCTACGCAAAAATTCCGACTCTATTCTAAGTGGAATATTAACACATATCAGAACTTTCATCTGGTGTAGGTCAAAGCAAATTGGCAAATAAATCCACCCATTGATTTACTTTCCCTTTTTTTTTTTTTTGGTTGTTGAAGAAACTACAACGCGGCAAAAAAAGATTGACTTGGCTTTCAATGGGTTTGAGTGCAAGTAACACCACGGTTTTTTTTATCTTTTTTTAGTACTATTTTATTCACACACACACACACAAAAAAAAAAAAGCACCTTAGTTTTTAGAGCGATGAATATATTCCCATTGACCTCCAAAACAAGTCTAAAAAATTGATGAGATAACGTGGAAAATAGTGAAAAAAACTAAGGGTATTGAACTATTGATGAGCCTAAATCACATAATGTGCGTGGCTGAGCACGAGTTTAAGCGTATTTTCATATCATAATATTATAAACTAGTAAATTTGTGGGGAGAAAAGATTGAAAACGATAGCGTAACTAAACGAAAGATCTTACAAATAAAAAAATTATGTGACTTAGCTCTTATACCATAGTATGAGAAACCAATAAATAAGAAAAGCCGTCCGAGTGTCCGACTATTCTATTTTCAAACTGTGTCGAGTAGCATGCGAAATTTGATTGAATAGATCGTTATTAGTTATTCAATCTACACATGAAGTCACGAGGGTGGAATACAAGTAACACCATGGACCTTTTGCCGTCCCAGTCTTTTGTTTTAGGCCCAAATCATTTTCTTTTTTTTTTGGTACACCATAAAAGAAAGAAAAACTAAACTCTCTCAAAATCCACTCTTTTCATATCCGCATCTAGGCGTAGGATAAATTCATCAAGCGGGATAACGTGTGACACCATTTTGTAGTCTGAATATGCAAATGGAACAAATCGGAGAAACAGACCAGCGGCACACCAGCCTCGCTACCAGATCACAATCGCAGAAATGGAAGAGAAAATCAAGGAAACCCCCAAACTACTCAACCACACAGTCGGAAAAGAATCCTGTTGCATATTCAGAGCCCCTCCACACCTAGTCCAAATCAACGAAAAAGCCTACCACCCTCAAATACTCTCAATTGGCCCATACCACCACGGAAAACCACACCTCAACATGATCGAAGAGCTCAAGTGGAAGTACCTCGGCCAACTCCTCCATAGAACTCCTCCAGATGGGCTAAAACTCGACGGATATTTTGAACTTATCGTGCCCATGGAAAACCAAATCCGTGATTGTTACTCAGAATACATCCCTTTCAACGGTTCCGACCTCATAAAAATGATGGTACTCGACGGCTTATTCATCATTGAGGTTCTATCCAAATGGGGAGGTTTGGCTCCTCGTGCTCATGGCGATCCTATTTTCAAAATGATTTGGATTTCATATTTGCTCGGCACCGATCTCCTCCGGCTGGAAAATCAGATTCCGTTTTTCCTACTTCAAACTTTGTTTGATAAAACGAGAGTTACGAGGAGATCTGGTGGTGATTATCAATCGCTAGTGAAACTCATTTTAGATTTTATGAAGTGTGTGATGCAAGGGCCTGATCAGGTTTTAAATAGGATTGGAAATGTTGAAGGGAAACATCTACTTGATTTATTTCGGTTGAGTTTTATCCCTCCTTTGCCTCCACAAGATCCGAGAAATAGAGACGTTCAATTGATCCCTAGTGTGGAAAAACTCGACGCGGCTGGAATCAAGTTCAAGGCTACTACAAAGTGTGACACGTTCTTGGAAATTAGATTTCGCAACGGGGTACTGGAAATTCCACATATATTGATGGACGACGTGACCACCTTGTTTTTCCTAAACTCTGTTGCGTTCGAGCAATGTTATTCTAGTTACTGTTCGAATCACATGACCGCTTATACGACTTTCATGTCGCTCCTCATCAAAAACCCTAGTGATGTGGGGTTTTTGTGCGATAGAGAAATTATGGAGAATTTTATCGGGACCGAAAAGGAGGTGGTTCAATTCTTTGATAATTTGGGGAAAGAAGTGGTTTGTGACTTTGCGACTAATTATCTGTCCAAAGTGGCTGAGGATGTGAATGAGTATCGAAGGAAAAGTTGGCATGTGCAATGCGCTGGGCTTTTATTTCAACACCCCATGGGCTTTTATTTCGGCATTGGCCGCTTTTATACTTCTGATCCTGACTATGATTCAAGCTTTCTTTGCTATTTATCCATATGCAGGAGGCAAGCCTATCGGGTGAATGGTGAAAAACAGTTATAGTAAATTGTTCAGTTTGGTGTTAGTTTTTTTTAGCTCTTTTTGTCTTATGGATGCTTGGTTAGGCAGTTTTAGTAGGGGCGTTGGTGCTGGTGCTCTTTTACAGGTTTGGGGTTTTCTTGTTTTGTTTTTTTGTTTTTTTTTCCAAAGCTTTGCGTCGGTTTGGTTAGATTTTTTCTCTGGTTGAAGGTGTTTTTTTGGTTGGGTTCTGAGGTTTGGATGTGTTTCGGTGTTTGGTTTGTGCGTCTTTTGTTGTAATTTATGATTTAAAATTTCTTATGGTATGGAGCCAACTGGCCATTAATCTCTATAATGGCATTTGCTCAATATGAACATTGGGTTCTTGCTCATGTAACTAATGAATAATTTCTCTCCTTCAATTACCATATCAATGCTATTACTCCTCTCTTTGTATTTATATGAGATAGCTAGAGACAAACAAAAAGAGATTTGAAAAGCTACTGTTACATGACATATGCTTGTGAGATAACAAAATATCAGAGTGCTATCCATTTTTACAAAGTTCATTGGGTGTGATTCTTTCAGATTATATTTTGAGCATACACTATATTCCATTTGAGCATACCGGCGATTATTGGTTCATGGTGAAAGTTTTAGCTACACACAAACCTTTCCGGGGATTGTTGTATCTGGAGTGGAGCATCGATCTACCTGGTGCAAGAGGGGGATGTATCTTCTCTTAGGAGAGCACTTCACATATTTCTCAATTCATAGGCTTTTCTATACCCCTTAATCTCTTGATTGAATTATTATCTTTTTGTTTTATTATTATTTCATCTTGTTGAGTTTCTACTAAAATTTCAGAGAATTTTTCGACATCTTTTCCTTTCGTCCTTCATATTTTGGTGGGCGTCTTGTGGACCATGTTTTTGGGTTTTGGGTGATATTTGCCGTTGTGCCTTAGTCTGTTTAATCTCTGTGTCTTCTTCAAAGGTTAATGAATTTCTTTTACCGAGAAAAAAAATGAAGTTAAATTGTGTTTGATTTCTCGCAAGTAAAATGCCGCCTTGCTGTGACTCAAAACTGACATCCATCCCGAGTTCAAAAAACTGATTCGAACTGTTCCAGTTGTAGATCTTAATGACTAAAATATTCCTGAAAAAAATCGAGTCAATCGAACATTGAATGCAATCCTTTTTTGAAGTGCAGCCAACATCAAATTTGCGATCATCTTTTCTTGAGCAAGTATTTCAGCCACTGAATTACCGACGTCCGGTTGACTTTGATGTTTGACCGGATATTCTATTTGCTGAGATGTATAATATGAACGATCCTAATCATGTTTGTTCGCAAAGTTCAAGTCAGTGGGAGCGTTAGCTCAGCTTAGCCCTATGCAAAATTATCATTAAAAGTTTACTTGGTCAAATGTTACAACATATAAACTGTTGATGTAAATCATATAATATGACTTGAACTGACATCCATCCTGAATTCTAAAGTAATTTTGATCCGAACCGTTCCCGGTATGGTATAGATCTTGATGAGTGAAACATTTGTGGGAAAAAAAAAATCAAGTTAATCGGGTATTAGTAACCACATGATCGAATGAAACCCTAATTTGAAGAGCAGCCGACAACAAATTTCTAGAGCAACTATTTTGGCCACTGAATCATCAATGTCCGGTTGACTTGATGTTTTATCAGCTATTGTGCTACGTTGAGATCTACTAACGCGAACGATCCTAATCAAGTTTAAGTTTTTGGGCTCGGGATTCAATCCGTTTTTTCAACTCACATGAGCCCGCGTTGCCCGAAAACCCAGCTCCAATTGTCAAAACCCTCTAGGTAGTTTCCTGGCAGTTGAGATTTGAGGAGGATGTTAACTCCAACTACCATCCTTGTCTTCTCAAGTACTAGCCAAATGGGTTGAGGAGTAAAACAAGAAAACCAGATTGAATCAACTCAAGAAATGGAAGAGAAAGCAGAAACAGACCACCACCACTGCTTGATCACAATCAAAGAAGTAGAGGAAATGGAAGAGAGAATCAAGAAAACGCCGAAACTACTCAACCAAACAGCCGGAAAAGAATCCTGTTGCATATTCAGAGTCCCTCAGAGCCTAATCGAAATCAACAAAAATGCCTACCACCCTCGAATACTCTCAATCGGCCCATACCACCACGGAAAACCGCACCTCAACATGATCGAAGAGCACAAGTGGAAATTCCTCGGCGAACTCCTCGCTAGAACTCCTCCAAACGGGCTCAAACTGGACGGATACCTGAAACTTGTCGCCTCCATGGAAAACCGAATCCGAGATTGTTACTCAGAATTCATTCATTTCACCAGCTTCGATCTCGTAAAAATGATGGTACTCGACGGGTTATTCATCATTGAGCTTATATCCAAAACTCTGAGTGTGGCTCCTAGTGATCCAGACGATCCTATTTTCAACATGGCTTGGATTTTCCCTTTCCTTGGCAGAGATCTCCTCCGGTTGGAAAATCAGATTCCGTTTTTTGTACTCCAAACTTTGTTCGAAAATACGAGAGTTACGAGATCTTGTGGTGCTGATCGATCGCTAGCGAAACTGATTCTCGGGTTTTTTTAATTATATGATGGAAAGGCCTGATGGGGTTTTAGAGAGGTTTGGAAATCTTGAAGGGAAACATCTACTTGATTTCTTCCGGTTGAGTTTTATCCCTCCTCCACCACATCAACAAAAACCGAGGAGGAAAGGTGAAAATGAATTGCTTGAATTGATCCCTTGCGCGAAAAAACTCGACGCTGCTGGAATTGAGTTCAAGCCCAAAAAGGGTGACACGGTCTTGGCAATCAGATTTCACAACGGGGTACTGGAAATTCCGCACATATCGATTGACGATTTCATCACCGCGTTTTTGCTAAACTCTGTTGCGTTCGAGCAGTGTTACAGTCACTGCCCAAAGCACATGACCGCTTACGCGACCTTCATGGGCTGCCTCATCAACAACCCTAGTGACGCGGAGTTCCTATGTGAACAGAAAATTGTGGAGAATTATTTCGGGACGGCCGACGACCTGACTCATTTCTTCAATAATTTGGGAAAAGAAGTGTCTTTTGACATCGGGAATAATTATTTGTCCAATGTTTTTGTGGATGTGAATGAGTATTCTAGGAATGGTTGGCATGTGCGATGGGCTGAATTCAAGGACACTTACTTCAACAGCCCATGGTCTTTTATTTCGGCATTAGCTGCTTCAATACTTCTGCTCCTGACTATGATTCAGGCTTTCTTTGATGTTTATCCATTTGCTGGAGGCAAGCCATTTGGGTCATAATAGTTTACTTTTGTACATATCATTTTACATGTACATCCACATATTTGATTTTGGAACAAGGGTTTCGATTCGAACACTTTTTGTCTTTGCGCATTTTGATCCTTTTTTCAGTAGTCCTTTTCATTACTTTTCGAGATGGAACTCATTTTCCACGAAATGCTAATACTTTGGGATTTCTCTGCTCTTACTTACCTCTCTGCAGAGCTCTTTATCCTCTGGGGCCAGTCGTGTCTTTTTGTTACTCTAGTAGATCTTATGTCTTAGAGAATATTTGGGTGGACCTTAGACTATAGGAAATTGCTATAGTGGACCCTATACCAACTCTCCAAAAATTAATGGGAGCATCAGTCTCCTTATTAAGTATTAAAATTCATGCAATCTCTTCGAATTCAAGACTATGTTACTGGACCTTCGCGAATAGCTGGGCCTTGTTCAAAAAAATACTAATATCACAATTTGTTTATCACACTTTACAGCCTAATATATGGCATAGCTTGATGGAATTTTTGGAGCTTAGCCCTGAAATTTGGTTGTAACCGGAGGCCTTAGGCAATAGCGCGCATCTCTTGCTTTAGGCTGGGCCTGCGTGTCACTATTAATTGTGATATCGTTGTGTACTTATCTAAACCAATTTTTTAGTCTTTAGTGAACTGTTTTTGTATTTTGGTCAATAAGTTTTACTATTTTTTAAATTTGCCTTAGGCGAGAAAAATACCAAAAGTTAATTGCAGGCTTGATCATTCATGACGTGGATATCTTTAAAAAAGAAACTCAAGTGGCCAAGCTAAACAAATCCCTCCCGGTATGGTTCTCAATAATCAATCAACAAATGCATCCCCAGATAATTCTGGCTGTATTGATAATGCTATGTAATGATTGAAAATTCCTTTTTCGCTATCCAAATACTTAACAAGCAAAATAAAAGGAATTATAAAACAGTAAACGATGAACGCAACGATATACGTGGAAAACCCCTTAAAAAGGGTAAAAACCACGGGAGGAAATCAACGCAATAAAAATTACCATTGTGCAGTTACAAAACAATCTCAATAATATAATCGTGAATCCTCACCGACTAACCCAAGACTGTTTTGCCGAATCCACGCACACCGCACCAAGTGGTTGACTGCCGCATGCCTTGAATCCTCAAGTCCTCCAATAAACTTCCTGAAATCTAAAATAATAAAAGACCAAAGCTTGATTTCTTTCTCTCCAACCGTAACATCTATGTTATCACCTTGCAAGCCACAGACGTCATTTTTTTCTTCTGATATGTGGGTCGTCCCTTTCTTCGACTAACTCCCTCCTTTATATAAAGTGGCTGCCAATTGCTTTCCTTATAACATGACTTTCCAAAATCTTTCTATGTTGAGGAAGATTTCTCTCGTAGTAATAAATCTTTCCAATCTTGATTAGCCATAAATCACTCCAATATTCCAATTTAATTAGGCCCCATATACTGTGCAAAACCTTCCAAATATACCAAGCACTTTGATGCCGTGCACTTTGATGGACTACACACTCACGGTCCCTCGTTACACAACAAATTGATTTCCTTCCACTTCCTAAACAGACATTCTAAAAATAAAAAGAAATAAATTACAACTCGATAAATAGGGATACAAATAAATGAGTATTTTGTCGTGGAATTTGCCAACACAAACAGACTATGCACTATGGGCCTAACAATCTCCCCCTTTGGCACTTCCATGACAAAACATATTATCAAAAAATATATATCCCCTAATAGATTGCGATCATGACCTGTGAAGCTGCAAAAATGCTAAAAAAAATTCACAATCTGTTATTAGCAATATTACTCCCCCTTTTTGTCACGGAATGACAAAGGTCAAGCAAGCAATAAAAAACACCAAATCCTTAAAACAGAATCAAGAGGAACTATTAAGTAATTAGAAGCTCAAAAAACAATAACAGTAGGAAATAAGGTAAAGCTGAACCTAGATAAATATGTGCCATACTAAGGAAGTCCATAAACCAGTACGAAAGTTAACATAAGCCAATTACTTAACACAAAACTGAAAAATAATGACCTTATATAATTTTATTTTATTTTATTTTTTTGTTGAAATGTGGCAAGGCAACATAAAATTTGAAGTACAAGTACTCAAAGATGAGGCTCAAACAATATGACGAAATTTAAGATTGCATGAACAATTTGTATTAAACCAGCTCACGAGTGAATTTGGAGATAAGTTGCAACATGCAAGATGAATCTATGACAAAGTGAGTGTGTGACACATCATAGGAAATTAAGTTCATCATCCAAGTATTCGAAAATTCTCATGTACCAATAGACTGTCAAGCACTCTCCCCCTCACGAAGTCAAACCAGACACTCATCGATACAAATTTTGTGCCACCAATAATAGACAACTCCCCCTCAACTTAATAGTCAATATTTGATAGAAAACCATAGTCATGTTTTCGCTTTTACCCCATTGCTGTTTGACGCGAATATTGGGAGTAAGAGTACCTCATACCCAATGCCCGGTTACTAAGCGAATGGTCCAATGACGAATGCTTTCACAAAGTCTATCCATCTTTTGACGCGAACACTCAGAGGGAGAGTACCTCACCCCGATTGTCCGGTTACTCAATGAACGCCCGGATAAGCATATATATAGATCCTTGTTTTTTTTTAACTGTACTCCTTTTTTTCTTTTCCTTTTTTTCTTTTTTTTTAAATGCACTTAATGAACCATTGTATCCAAAAGCAATGATGCCAAAAAAATGGTCAATCGCCGAGATAAAGGACAAGACATACCCAGGTGCATGAGAATCCACTTTCCTTTCTAAGTAATCTCTCTAACCGTGATGTGTAGAGGTGGTGATCATAGAGACAAAAGACATGCTACAACGAATTTCCTAACGCATCTCCTAAGTGGAGGTAACAAAATATGTGCATGCATTCCCAAAGATGTGCATATGAATAAGTCTCATGACCGACTACTCATCCTCAAATATCATGCTAAGCTCAATTTTTTTTATATGAATGTTTTTGTATTCTTTTATTATGAGCAAAAATAAAAGCATCAACAAAATAAAAAATATTTAAAAAATCAACCAAAACACTACTAAGTAAAGCACTCCAAAGAGACTCAATCAATGACGCATACCCCAACCAAACTTATTGCTAGGCATATGATGAGAATAATCACCATTAAAATTCCAAATGTGAGAGTTCTTAGCATTTAACGTTGTTTGAGCAACAAAGCAGTGCAAATCACACTTCTTGACCCATATGGATCGAGTCTTAACTTGAGATGTCTCAATTTGATTGTTACGTCTAAATGTTGGTCTTGAGCTTCCCACTATTATGTTTCTACCATTATCATAGGTCTCATGACTAACCAAAGATTTATGAGCGTTGTGATGCTTGGAGACACTTTTATTGAGACGAACATAGTTATGATCAACACAATGGTAGCCGTGAAGTTTGAAACAATTAGGTCTTATATGACCTTTTACTCGGCAATAATGGCATGTAGGAATGAATTTAACATCATTACCCTTCTTAATATCATGAGCCTTTTCAATCACGTTATCGGCAGTATTTATAGTGCGGAATTTTGATATTACCTTTTTCGATTGCAACTCATTCGCCTTACCTTCGAGTGCTTTTGAGGGTGAAGCTTCATAAAATCCAAGCCCTGTTTTGTCACTTGCCGGTCTTTGTATACTGAGAATGTCATCCAGTGTCTTTGACCCAGTGTTTAAACGCTCAAATAGAATATTAGCATCATTAATTTCAATATTTAACATTGTTATTTTTTCTTCCGAGGTGGTGTTTAAATCAGTTAAGACCTTGTTCTTTTCTCGAAGACTCTCAACCTCATTATTCAACTTTTCTTTCTCATTAGCGACATTGCTCAACAACCCTTGCAGCTCTTCAACTTGCTTTTTAAATATCACTAATTCCATCTTAGAATTTTTATATTTTTCAGCCAATTTCAAATTAGTCTCACTAATCTTAACACTCTCTTTATATAGCATATCATAAGACTCTTTCAACTCATTAAAACTCAAAACCTCATCATTTTCTTCATTCTCACTCTCATCAGAGGATGCTTGCTCACTAAAGTTTGATTTTAAAGACGCCCCAAAAGCGATAAAGTTTGCATTATCTACTTGTTCTTCCTCAGAGTTATCGGATTCACTATAGTCATCCCAAGTTATGTTGGCCTTGAAATTGGTCTTTTTCTTTAATTTGTTAATACATTCATGCGCTAAGTGACCATACCCTTGACACTCGTAACACTTTGGCCCTTCAGGAGATCTTTTAACCCTCGTTTTCCTTTTTCCAGAAGAAACCTCGTGTTTTTCTTTTATATTAGACTTTTTGTTACTAAAATCATTACCAGTCGCTTTCTTCTTAAAAAACTTTTTAAAATTTTCTGTAAATAAAGTCATAGCTTCTAGGTCATAATCATTATCACTTCCTGAATCTCTATTTTCGCTTTGAGAACTAGAAAAAGCAATCGGCTTATCCGAATGTTTAGATTTTATTTTCTGAGACTCAGGTTGTAACATATCAGCTTCATAAGTCTGGAGGAGACCTACCACTTCTTCAACAGATTTTTCTTTGAGTTTACGTTTTCCCTCAAGCATAGTGACTTTTGTTTTAAAACGATCTGGCAACGACCTCAATATTTTTTTAACCACCCTAAAAGTAGGAATAGGCTCACCAAGGGTTTCACAACTATTAACAATAGAGATCAATTTAGAGTAGAACTCATTAAAAGTTTCTTCCTCTTGCATTCTAATTATTTCGAATTCAGTAGTGAACCTTTGTAACTTAGATTGTTTGACTACATCCGTACCTTCATGACAAGTAACTAAAATGTCCCATGCTTCTTTAGCAATTTCACAATTAGCAATTTTACGGTGTTCAATCACATCAACAGCACTAAATAAAATATCTAAGGCACGATTATTTGCTTGTAATTCTGCCTTTTTTGTGGGAGATAACTCAGCAGTGAGTTTAGGGACCTGTTTTTCTTCTACGGTTTTTGTGGGATAACTATATCCCCTAACGCAAGAATTCCATATTTCCTCATCAGCTGATCTCATTACAGCTTTTATTCTAGATTTCCAATAATCAAAATTTTCACTATCCAAAATCGGTTTACGACTAGATATATGAGTCATGTTTGTGTTCATTGTTACTAAGGATCCGCTCTAAGAAAAAAATTCTAATATAATGAGCGACCCGCTCTGATACCAATTGAAAATTCCTTTTTCGCTATCCAAATACTTAACAAGCAAAATAAAAGGAATTATAAAACAGTAAACGATGAACGCAACGATATACGTGGAAAACCCCTTAAAAAGGGTAAAAACCACGGGAGGAAATCAACGCACTAAAAATTACCATTGTGCAGTTACAAAACAATCTCAATAATATTCGTGAATCCTCACCGACTAACCCAAGACTGTTTTGCCGAATCCACGTACACCGCACCAAGTGGTTGACTGCCGCATGCCTTGAATCCTCAAGTCCTCCAATAAACTTCCTGAAATCTAAAATAATAAAAGACCAAAGCTTGATTTCTTTCTCTCCAACCGTGACATCTATGTTATCACCTTGCAAGCCACAGACGTCATTTTTTTCTTCTGATATGTGGGTCGTCCCTTTCTTCGACTAACTCCCTCCTTTATATAAAGTGGCTGCCAATTGCTTTCCTTATAACATGACTTTCCAAAATCTTTCTATGTTGAGGAAGATTTCTCTCGTAGTAATAAATCTTTCCAATCTTGATTAGCCATAAATCACTCCAATATTCCAATTTAATTAGGCCCCATATACTGTGCAAAACCTTCTTCCAAATATACCAAGCACTTTGATGCCGTGCACTTTGATGGACTACACACTCACGGTCCCTCGTTACACAACAAATTGATTTCCTTCCACTTCCTAAACAGACATTCTAAAAATAAAAAGAAATAAATTACAACTCGATAAATAGGGATACAAATAAATGAGTATTTTGTCGTGGAATTTGCCAACACAAACAGACTATGCACTATGGGCCTAACAATGATTTCCTCAAGCAATTCTTCATCAATAAAAGAGGCAAATAACAATGTCGAATACTCAGCGCAATGAAATTGTCGCACCAGATTTACATTTTGTTGTCAACAAGTTCAAGGAACTACCCGGAAACGATCAACGGGAGCTGATTGAAGAAGCCTCTGGGGAACTTGAAGATGGCTTAACAGTCGACAAACAGTCAAACACCCTGAAGAAAGCGAAGAGGATTTCATGGTAAGAATACTTAAGGAGCTGTTTGACAAGCTTCCTCTGGATTCTCTATGGAGGTTATGGTCTAAAATTAAAGACAAACTAATTCGGCATCAAGAGCCAATATCTACAGCAGTACCTGAAGCTAGCGAGATCGTTTATATTCAAGAAGGCGGCACGCGTATTATTCCTCGAGATGTTGGTGATGAGTTTCCTTCACACACTCATATTCATGTTCAAGGTGAAAAATCCGGATTTAAGACATGGTGGGGTTGCAGAAGAAGAAGGAAAAAATAAGACATTTGTAGAAAGACATTTGTAGAAAGAAGCAATTTGATGAGATTGTTGGTCAAGACATGACTCAATCCCTAGAAGAATCCTTCAGAGTGAATTACTTCTTGTATATTGTCGATCAAGCTCGCTCTTCACTCAAGAATAGGTTCGAACAATTCAAAGAATATGAGGAAAACTTTGACTTTTTGTTTGACTTAAAAAAGTCCAATGGTGAATGTTTGAGGAAGTGTTGTGATAAACTTGAGGAATGCTTAAAAGATGCCGGGGTTTCGGATATTGATGGAAGGGATCTATTTATAGAGTTGAAAGTCTTGAAAGATATATTGCCACAAGAAGTAAGCAAACCAATAAAAGTGCTCAATAATTTGAGGGGCATTGAAGATATTTACCCTAATGCATGGATTGCTTATAGAGTTCTTTTGACTATTCCGGTTACCGTTGCCTCCGGGGAAAGAAGTTTTTCAAAGTTGAAGATGATCAAGTCTTACCTTCGATCAACCATGTCACAAGAGAGGTTGAATGGATTAGCGATGTTATCCATTGAAAATGATTTTGCGGGAAGGCTAGATTATGGAAGTTTAATTGATACATTTGCCTCTAAAAATGCAAGAAGAGCGGTGTTCAAGTGATACATTTGAGTTCTTGTAATGATAATTACTTTTTTTTTTTTCGGTAAAACTGATAATTACTTTTTGCGTCTAGCCAATGGAACTAATATCTTTTTGTAAATGGCCAATGCATGGTGGTAGCACTTTTGTGTATGGGATTATGGCTTTTCGTGTATGGGATTATGTATATTTTGGCGCATCGAAGTAATAATCTTGTATGTGTACTCCCAATTCCGAACTTTGTTTGAAATTTACATGAGATGTTGAATTTTGTTCCAATAATAGTCTTGCTTACTCTTTTCATAGAATTTTTTTTTATATGAAGGGCCTCAAATTGAGGATAGGGTTGGGGCCTCGAGAAACACAGGGCCGGGCCTGCCCCTAATGGACAAGTCGATGCAGACTCAAGTTTCACTTTATTTTGTTCCGAAAAACTACCCGAAGACGATCAACTAAAGCCGATTAAAGAAGCCTCCGACAAAGTTGGTGATCAAGTTGTCATTAACAGAATCGAGAAACTCCCCGAAGAAAGCGAGGCGGAATTCATGCTCAGAGAATTAACCGAGCTGCTGAAGAATCTCCCAAAGGATTCTCAAGGGAATTTAACCCGCCAAAACGCCCCGCAATTACATGGCCTTGAAAGGCACGAAAGGAAATTGATTCCGAAAAAAAGTGAGGGTGAGGTTCCGTTAATTCTTGAGCTATTTAAGGTGAAACTTCCAAATTTGAGGGGAGTTGGTGCAGGTACTAGTGGAGCTGCAGGGACAAAGGGCGAAGGAGGGGGAAAAAGTTGACTAAGAAGTTTTACACTGTGTTTTATGATCAGTAGTTTTTCTTCTTTTTTTCCACTTATATTGTTATGGAGTTTTATGGGTGCCTGGTTGTATACTCAACTCTTCACCAGAATTTAATTAATAAAAAATGAACACATTGACCCACGTGTTTTCCAAACTTCCTCAAACAAACACGCCCTTAATACTTATTCTTCTTTTTCTAGTCATTACTACTTGAATATTGTGGAAGATCTGTATATTCTCATTCTCAGTACCTTTCCTTGGATATTGTGTCAAGTATTCATTCTCTCTTGAACTTCAATGAACTTGGATTTGCATCTTGTGTCAAGTATTGATTCTCTCCCAGGGACGGAGGGTTAAGAGGGAGGAGATGCGCAAGTCTCAAAAGGAATTACAAAATTTGTATCGTACTTCCTCTGTCCCCTTTTTTTTGGGTGTGTTGCTTTTTAAATCCAACTTTTTATAAAAACATTATTATTACACTTTTTATATCAATTTTTATCTTCACTTTACACTTTTCACGTTTTTACCTCCTTTTTCTAAAATTATCCTCCATTTTTACTCATCAACTCTTTATCCACTAATTTTTCAAAAGGGCAAAATAATAATTGTACAAACTTTTACCCATTTAATTTTTAAAACACACATTTATTAAGGGACAACTCAAAATGAAATTGTTGACAATAAAAAAGGACGGAGACAAACTACAAAAGGGGGATGGAAGATCTACTCTCTCAGTACCTTACTTGGATATTGTGTCAAGTATTCATTCTCTCCTGAACTTTAAAGGACTTGTATTTTGCATTTTGTGTCTAAAGTATTGATTCTCTAATTTATAAGAGGCGAGCTAGCCAAATGAGTCTAAGCGTACACTCCTAAAGGAGTAAAACTGGAAAATAATACTAAGATTTGAGTCAACTCGATCCAAAAAATGGAAGAAAACGGAGAAACAGACCAGCCCTACCTGATCACAGTCAAAGAAATGGAAGACAAAATCAAGGAAACCCCCAAACAACTCAACCACACATTCGGAAAAGAATCCTGTTCCATATTCAGAGTCCCTCAACACCTAGTCGAAATCAACGGAAAAGCCTACCACCCTCGAATACTCTCAATTGGCCCATACCACCACGGAAAACCACACCTCAAGATGATGGAAGAGATCAAGTGGAAGTACCTCGGCGAACTCCTCGATAGAACCCCTCCAAATGGCCTAAAACTCGACGGATACCTTAAACTTGTCGCGCCCATGGAAAACCAAATCCGTGATTGTTACTCAGAAGTCATCCCTTTCAACGGTTCCGACCTCATAAAAATGATGGTGCTCGACGGGTTATTCATCATTGAGTATCTATCCAAATGGGGAGGTTTGGCTCCTCGTGCTCAAGGCGATCCTATTTTCAACATGAGTTGGATTTTAAAAATGCTCGGTACCGACTTCCTCCTGTTGGAAAATCAGATTCCGTTTTTCGTACTTCAAACTTTGTTTGAAAACACGAGAATTACGAGATCTGGTGGTGATGATCAATCGCTAGCGGAACTCTTTTTGGCTTGTAGTAACTATGTGATGCCTGATTGGGTTTTGAAGAGGACTGGAAATGTTGAAGGGAAACATCTACTTGATTTATTTCGGTTGAGTTTTATCCCTCCTTCGCCTCCACAAGATCCGAGATATGAACAACTTCAAGTGATCACTAGCGTGACAAAACTCGATGCGGTTGGCATCAAGTTCAAGAAAATATGGAGTGACACGTTCTTGGACATTAGATTTCGCAACGGGGTACTGGAAATTCCACTTATAAGAGTCGGCCATTTGAGCACCTTATTTTTCCTAAACTCTGTTGCGTTCGAGCAGTGTTATTTTAAGTACTGCTCTAAACACATGATCGCTTATGTGGTCTTCCTAAATTCCCTCATCAAAAACCCTAGTGACGTGGGGTTTCTGTGCGACAGAGATGTTATGGGAAATCTTTTGGGGACCGAAAAGGAGGTGGTTCAATTCTTCAATACTATGGGGAAAGAAGTGTTTGGTAACTTTCCAAATAATTATCTGTCCAAGGTGCATGCGGATGTGAATGAGTATCGAAGGAATAGTTTGCATGTGCAGTTGGCTGGATTCAAGCACACTTATTTCAACACCCCATGGGCTTTTATTTCGGCATTGGCTGCTTTTATACTTCTGATCCTGACTTTTATTCAGGCTTTCTTTGCTGTTTATCCATATGCTGGAGGCAAGCGTATTGGGTGAATGGTGGAAAACAGTTAATTGTTCGGTTTGGTGTCAGCTTTTTGCTCTTGGGTCTTCCGGATGCTTGGTTCAGGCAATTTTAGCAGGGACGTTGGCATGTGCGGTGTTCTTTTACAGGTCTGCTGTTTTCCCGCTTTGTATTTTTTCTATTGCTTTGTGTGAATTTGGTTTGGTTTTCTCTGCACTGAAGGTGTTTTAATTTGTTGGTTGAGTTAGGAGGTTGAGGTGTTTGGTTTGAGCGTCTTTTCCTTTCATCCCTCGTTTTTGGGTTGGCGTCTTGTCTTCTTTGAATCTTGGGGTGGTGTTTGTTGTTGTGTCGTTACTGCTTTTAATCTTTGTATCTTCTTCAAAGAGTAAAGAAAAATAAAATTCTATTGTGTCTATATGATTTCGCTTATCAAAAACTGTCTATAATCTATATATATATTGGTTCTTGCTTGTACTTTTGGCAATCAAATTTTTTTGGGATGGAGGGTTTGATGTCGATTACAGCAAGGGTTTCAAGTTTCTTCCTCTGCTATTAATTGCCATACCATTTCTTTGAGTATTAATTACCACACCATTTTTATTTTTTATTTTTTATGTATAGAGACCATAAGATACAATCTTCAAGGCAAATCTCATCAAAATGAAAAAAAAAAAAAAAAAAAAAGAAGACGAAGAAGAAAATTTCTGTAATTTAAGGCAGATAGATAACCTACAATTAATCTTTAACTAATTGCTAAGTTTTTTGTTCTCCGCATCTCCAAAAGTAAGTTTTATATTTCTCCTCTAGTAACCAGTACCTCTAATAACAAAAATTCAGTAATTACATGATTCTTTATTAGTCAAGTATTTTTGCTCAATTTATTAAAGCATCTAACTCAAAATAATCAATTGACAAAGAGTAGAGAAGCCGCTCAGACATGTACTGGTATTAGAGGTTAACTACAATTAACTCATGTGAAACAAGTTCTAACACTCTCCCGCATGCGCGACTCCTGACCCAAAACAAATAATCTATGACATTGTGATAATTACGAAACAAGGTGCAGTCATGACACAAACAAGGGAGCAATCAGTCAAGAGAGTACTGTTGTCCAAAAGCTTTTGAAAACCTAACTCTGATACCATGTTAAAATATCAAACTCAAAATTAATTGACAATGAGTAGAGAAACTCCCCAGGCTTATTCATTAATTTTGAATGTTATAGTTAACTAATGTGGGACAGTCGCCAACAATTAAAAGGGATTGAGATATTACAGGGAATGTGACACAGAGACAACAAATTAAATGGGTCCAGTGACGGAGTGCTTACTAAACAAATCCCCCCACATGGTTCTCATTATTATTATTCAATGATATGTATGTATCGAAAACTCAATGCGACCCCAAAAAAAATTTGAACGATAAATTTTTTTATTAATCTTTAAAAACAAATTACAAAGATTTTATATAACGCGACGAAATTGTTACACCAGATTTACATTCTGTTAGCTAGCTAAAAGTTCAAGAAGTCACAACAATCGAGAAACACCCTGAAAAAAACCAAGAGGATTCCATAGAAAATTTACGGAGCTGTTTGACAATCTTCCTCTAGCTTCTCTACGGAGTTTATGGTCTAAAACTATGAGACAAACTAATTTGCCATCCAGAGCCAATATTTTCAACTGTACCAAAGCTAGCGAAATTATTTATATTCAGCAACGCGCCTAATTTTCCTCGAGATACTAAAAAAAGTAAGACTTTTATAATAAAACACAAATCCCCGCCTCTAAAAAATCTCTCCCTCAAAATTCTCACCCTTCACTTCAAAAAATAAAATAAAATTCCCCCTCCCGCACGCGTCTCCTCTCTCTCCCGATTTCATAAATTAAAAATACCCTAAAATTGTGAGAATTTAGGACATATTCAATCCATTTTTCATCCTTCTATCTTTTTCAAGATAAATAATGGATTTCGTGACCATCTCAAACCATATCTAATCTACGTGATTTTTTGAGTGCTTAATATTTTCAACATATTATACAAACTAAATAAAGTTAATCCCGGGAAGACTCACAATATGCTGAAACTGGATCGTCCCTGGACATGATTCAACTCCATATCACATTCAAATTTAAAATGCGAAAAGGCATGTATTTTTGTTTTTAATAATACAGGGTGTCTTGGACCTAAAAAAGACATACTTTCTCTCTTCTTCTTTTTTCAAACTGTTAAACGTCGTAAAAACAATTCTTCCTATTTAAAATTAATCGCTACCAGATTGAAACTTGAAGGGGTCAGGCCATCCCCAGCTCTTAGTATTTTTTATTCAATTGTTTGTAAACTTAAATTTAATTTTTGCTTTTCCATACGGACCTAATCCATTTTCATGTTTCCAGACCTAGTTTCGACGA
Organism: Vaccinium myrtillus; assembly: GCA_016920895.1. Lineage (NCBI taxonomy): Eukaryota > Viridiplantae > Streptophyta > Magnoliopsida > Ericales > Ericaceae > Vaccinium > Vaccinium myrtillus. The sequence goes on along the minus strand of CM029275.1, from coordinate 11,579,406 downwards.
ACCAAATCGTTCAATGTCTTTAAATAAAGGTCCCTTAGTGAAAACTCCTAGTTTATATGTAATACAGTATAAGTAACATTTACTATTTAAGTGTTTATGTTTATATAAGTGTTTTAATCATTTATTGACGATTAAAACTAGTATCTGGGCTCATTAACCGATTTGCGGTTAGTTTTAAACTTTATTAAATAAGACACATGTTTTTGAACTTTATTCCCAGACTACGTGAAGTCATGGTTAGCAACCACGTTTTCTTAAAACGCTTTCACGGTTGGTTAAGACGGATTAACCCAAAAATTAAGATAATCTTAATCCGGGTTAAAATCGTGTTTACAAATAAAGCTTTTAGAAAACAAGATTGTAAAACACACTTTAAAAAGGCGTTGTTCGGAATCATGCCTTTATTAGGCGTGTTTTGTAGGCACGCTTATTTCGTTTGTGATTAAAAAAAAAAACACAAATATTGGTCACATGTTTACACGAAAAACACAAGGATTATTCTGACATGGAATTAATCCAGAAGCTAAGGTCGCGCCTTTAGAAGGCGTGTTTCCTAACCACGCTTTCAATAATCGTGTTTGCTACACACGGTTTATATGCGCGTATTTGTTTCGCCTTCCCTCCATCTCTCTTATCACCTGTGCGTGCGAGTGTAGTCGCGAGAGAGGGAGGGGTTATATGGAATCTATGGATTCACAGAAGGAAGAAGCATCGGTTACATGGCGCCGCTTATCCTGCACCGCAGGCTTCGATGCTCTCTGCTCTTGCTATTGTAAGCCGTTCTCTTTCCTCCCTCGATTTGAGTTTCATTACTTTACACATTATTCGTTAAATTTTATCAATCAATTGTTCAACTTTAAGTTTTTCTCATTTTGCTAGGAAGTTCAACTTTAAGCTTCTTTTTTTTTTATTCAATCTGCAAGTTAAAGCTTTAATCCGTCGTTTCTGGTGGATTTCCCAGCACTTAATCTCCTTGTAAAGTAATGTAGTCTTTTGGCAAGATAATGGCTAGGGTTTTCTTATTGTGTTTTGACAAGTATGGGTTTTCTTATTGTGTTTTGACAAGTATGGGTAGGGTTGCCGTATTTATATTTGTGTAAACACTTTTTGTTTCTTATTACTGATAATACTTCTTTCCTTTGTATTGCCTGACCCATTCTGCATTCATTTTCATGAAGCGAACGTTAGATATGAAAACTGCTGGCGTTCTAACTGTAGGACTTGAGATTTAATAGTTGATTGTTTAAACAACAAACCAACTGTTATTGATTGAAATCTCCAAAATAGCAGATAAATTTAACCAACTGTTATTCAGATCACCTCCATGAAAAGGCAGGGCATTTGCAGGCATGGTGGTGGAAGGGTGGAGAGGTCTGGGCAGCGGCTAATGATGTACAGGCAGGTGAGTGTAGAAAAAAATGACGTTTAAAGTTTATTTAAGATGAAGGCATTTTGGGGCCAGATTACACTGCGGATGTGGGAGAACCCCAGGGCTTGAAAGAACTAGTTTTGGGAAACTTTGGGTTCAAATAAAATCACTCTAATTGAAAGTTACTTAATATTAGCCTAAGGGAATGTTGATAAAAGTGCGGTTTAGTTGTGAGAAACAAGCCTTTATAAGAACTGCTTTGCAATTGCATGCCCACCAAGGCTACCCTAAATGTAGTAGATGTAGGTTATCTTTGATAGTTTATAACCTATGTCACGTTAAAGATACTGAGGAATTATGGAAAAAGATTATACTTTTCCTCCGCAAGTGGAATGTGGTGCAGAACAACCTGCAAAAATCAACTACTTTAGATACGGGAACTATTCACAAGAAACGAGCACCCAAGAAACAACCCCTCCTCTCAAAGAGAAGAAAGAAAAGTAAACAGAGAACATAAGGATTCTAAAAATTAAATAACTAATGCATTGTGACCGTTTAATTCTATGGATAGTAGTCACATAACTCCTGACAAAAATATAGTCGGCACTTATTTCAACAGAATCCGCCGAGGGTTGTTGGTTGTCCTGTATATCCGCAGATTAGAAAATGAAAAACAAAAACAGATCTTAGGATGCTGAGATTGAGGCCTACAAACAAGGGAAGGGAACTCAAAATAATACTTTCATTGGAGATACTTATCTTCTTTCAAATGTTTCCAGTTCCATTTCGATTGGACAACAGTTCCATTCAAATCATGTGGTTGCTCACTGCAGTTTCAGTCACTTTGTCCCCTTAAGTTTTATATCCATCCTTCAATGCCTTTTTGTTCTCTGTCTAATTTTTTTCTTTTTTTCGTCGAACAGATGGTTTTCACATTTTGTCAGCTCCAGTCCATTAGACGCATCTATATTATCAGCTTGGTGCCCTTGATAACTATTCGAGAAATGGATTGCAATTTTCAGTTGCTTAAATCTGGAAGCCAAATGATCTTTTGAGGTGAAGGTATGTCCTTAAAGCACCGTATGAATGATTATTTATGTTGTGCCTGACATGGCCACTAGCAGCCTTACATGCATGGATTCTTGAACCAGTTTTGGTATAGGCCAAGGCCAGAAGTGTTTGCTACTTTTTGTTTGCTACTTCATTGGAGTGTTTAATTTGAAGATGACTGATCATCCAGCATTTATATTTTTCCCTGCATTGAACCTTTCCTTCAAATGAAGAAAACCCTGTACTTATATATGTTTTGTTTATTCTTCATCTAATTTATGTCCATTAAGTATTTGGCTCAATTTGTTAAAACATCCAACTCAAAACCACTTGGTAAGGAGTGGAGAAGCCTCCTAGGCTCATTTACTAATTTTGGAGGTTATCATTAACCATTGTAGGACAAGCTCTAACACTCTCCCGCACGTGTGACACCTGATAAGCATGTCCAGACATAAAGAAAGGATCCATAACATTGGGATCATTACTAAACAAGATGCACTCATGGCACAAACAAGGGAGCAATCAGTCAAGAGAGTGTTGTCCATACGCCTTTTAAAGCCTAGCTCTGATACCATGTTAAAGTATCCCACTCAAAATCAAATGGCAATGAGTGGAGAAGCTTCCCAGGTGCTTGTACTAATTTTGGATGTTATAATTATACAATGTGGACAACAGTTAGCAAATATGGAGAGATTACGGGGAATGTGACGCATAGAATACAAGCTGGGTGGGTCAAGTGGCGGAGTGCTTTACCCGCAAAGTTGAAGGGAAAATTCTACCAGACAACCCTAAGACCAGCTATGTTGCACGGCATGGACTATTGGGCTATTTAGAAACAACATGCATGTAAGACAAGTGTTGCGGAAATGAGCATATTGAGAAGGATCTATGGTAAGACTTTGCGATATAAAACTAGAAAGAAAAGCCTTAATAGGATGGTCGGGGTGGCACCAGTGGATGATTAGAAAAGAGAGAATATACTCCCTCTGTTCCAATTTAATAGTCATTTTTGGGAGTTCGTGCCACTTTTCAATTGATTATATCTCGTAATTTACGTTGTTTTACGTGATTTTGAAAACATTGTCTTATAGAATTGATTAAGATCTATCAACTTTAAAAGATCCATATTGAATATGAAATTCATTACCGATTTAAAGTTATAACTAGTTTTTTATCCGATTAGAATGGAACGAGGGACTATTAAATTAGGATGGAGGGAGTATTAAGGTGGTTTGGACATACCTGTTGATGTGGTAGTTAAGAGGAGTGATGTGGTCCGGGATATTGTAGCACTGAGGGGAGTTATAAGACTAAAATTGACCTTAAAGGCAATTGTTCAAAATGACCTAGGTTTCTTAGAAATCATGGAGCATGATGCCCTCATCAAAACTCAATCTAGATAACAGATTCATGTAGCTGACCCCAATTGATTGGGACTTAAGGATTTGGTTATAAGATATAATCACTTTAGTAGCTGGTGTTGGTTTAGCCTTTTTCCTTTTAGTGCTAATTTACACAATTCTTGCAAAGATAAATATTTCTCTATATGTGGTGTGTGGATCTTGCTTATTAGTGAGATGCTCTAGACCATGAATGAAGGAAACATGGTAATAATTGTTAGAATAAGCTTATATTAGTAGTTGATGTTTGTCCCACATCGCCTATCTTAGTCATGTAATGTAGTACACACTAATATAAATAATATTGACTTGTGTTGGGGTTAGTTAACACCCTTACATACTTCTCTCTCTCATAACATGGTATCAAAGCACCATTCAAAACCACCATAACCCATCATCATCGTCAATCATCTGCCACCTCACTAAACCCTAATCAACTATCAAAAACCCTAACCCCAACAGTATCGTCTGCAACCCTAACCCACCTTTGCCTACTCATAACCCACCTTTGCCTACTCAACTACCATCGTTCACCCATCTAAACCCATCTAAACCCCAAACGAGACCCCAAACCATTCAAAAACCTTAAATCGTGACATACAAACCTCTAATCGACCCTCACAGACCAAAAATCGACCTTCAATTTGACCTGTAAACTCAAAATCGACCATCTATTTGACCTATAAACCCAAAAACGAAGCCGACAGACCTCATAAAACCCTATTACGACCCTATTCCCTTGCTGTAAACCCAAAAACGAAGCCCATAATGCCTAAATCGCGACCTTAAATCAGCCGAAAATCTTCAAAATCAGTTTTCGAAACCCATACTTGGTTCGGAATCCATACCTTGTTAACGAAACTCTGCTTTGGTGCCTTGTATCTTCTGTTGATGCTCGAAAATTTCTGTTGACACTCTAAATCTTCTGTCTGTGGGTTTCAGTCCAGTCAATCTCTGACTTGAAACTCATTTGTTGCTTTGCGATCTGTTTATGGTTTCTGCTTTGTTCATCACGACTTCTATTGGTGATTTGATGTAAGTGGTCTGTTTTTGGTTCACGTTTTGATTTCAGTTTGACATTAGTTGGAGTTCTTTCAGTGGTGGCTGTTTGTTGGTCTGATATTATGTTCAACCTAGTTGCTGACTGTTGGGTACTGGAATCATTTGCGCGATGTTCTGTCTTTTTCACTGTTAGGTGCTGCGGTTTGTGGTTGGAATAGTTGGTTGGGTGGTTTGATTGATTCGTTGATTGTCCTTGTTCTGTTAATTGTAGTCGTAGTTGTTTTTTGGTTGTTGCTGGTGGTTGCTGAGTTGATAGTCGGTTTATTGCTCTCGTAGTTTGCTGGTTGATTGGTAAACTCTAATCTATTGGTGGATGGTTGATTATTTGACAAGATGTCTGAAGAAAAGTCTGATTCTGGCAAGTCTGTTACTATTGGTAGTACCTCTAGTACTTCTAGTTCCTCTCGGCGTCGTGACAGGGATTCCATTACCTCCATTCCTTTGAATGGCCATAATTATGCTATTTGGTCTCGTGCTGTTAAAGTTTACTATATGGGTGAGCGGAAGTTTCGTTATTTGATGGATGATCCTCCTGCCAAAGAGGCTACGAACTATAGTGATTGGGAAGCTGAGAATTGTCATATACTTGTTGAGTTGTGGAATAGTATGGAACCCCAGATTAGTGCTCCTCTGTTTTATCTCGACACTGCCAAACAAGTGTGGAATCGGCTTGCCGGGATGTATTCTGGTGTTAATAATCTTCGTCGTACATATGATCTTCACCACCAGTTCTTTTCTCTATCCATTGGTTCTGGATCTTTGGAGGATTACTATTCTAAGTTTCGTGGGACTTGTGAGGAACTCCGTGTTTATGAGCCTATCTCGAGTGATCCTCAGGTTATGGAGCGTCAGCGTGAACGTTTGGAGGTCGCTCGATTTTTATATGGTTTGTCGTCCTATGATCCAGTTCGGTCTCAGATACTGGGAAAGCGGGAGTTGCCCTCTCTCGATGAGGTGTTTAGTCGCCAGGCTTCTCTCTCTGATGCCAGCTCCGTTTCTCAGCCTGATTGTTCCGCTTTAGCTGTTTCTGGTGGTTTTGGATCGAGTAATGGTCGTGGTCGCGGCCGTGATTCTGGGTTTAGCAGTCGTGGTCGTGGTTCTGGTAGTCGGAGTTCTGGTGACTCATGTAATAGTTCTGGTGGTCGTGGTGATTCTGGGTCCAGTGGTCGTGGTTTTGGTCGTGGTGGAAATAGTCATGGTCGCTCGTCAAGGGGAGGTAATTCTGGTCGTGGTGGTTCTGGTCGTGGCCGTGGTACCAGATTCTGTACTCATTGTCGGGGTACAAATCATACAGTGGACTATTGTTATGATCTTCATGGTTTTCCTCAGGCTCATCAGGTTGCTCATTCTGAGGATGCTGGGCTGTTTACTCATTCTACCGATAGCAGTGTGACTATTTCAGCAGAGGAGTACCAGCGTCTCATGTCCCTTCAGCCTTCTGCTGCTGCAGCTTCTTCTTCCACAACTACGTTCGCTGAGACAGGTTCCTCTGTTGCATGTGTTGCCTCTTCTTCTTCTCCTTGGGTTATTGATTCTGGTGCTACTAATCATATGACTGGTACCTCTACTATCTTGTCTAATTGTCATTCTATTGGTAAAAAATCTCATGTTACCTTAGCGGATGGTTCTACTACTGAGGTCACTGGATTAGGATCTTTCCCAGCCTCTTCATCTCTCACTTTGCACTCTGTGTTACATGTCCCTCGTTTACCTTTTAATCTCTTGTCTGTTAGTCAACTTACAAAATCTTTAAACTGTACCATCACTTTTTCTTCTCATGGTTGTGTGTTTCAGGATCTCAAGACGGGGAGGACGATTGGAGGCGGTGTTGAGCGTGGTGGGCTGTACTATTTGACCAATAATCCTCCTACATCTGTTGCTCTTCAGTCCACAGAGTCCTCCTATCAGCAACATTGTCGGCTTGGACATCCCTCACTTCAGACTTTGAAGCATCTAGTGCCCTCCTGTGGTTCTCTTAAAGAGTTGTCATGTGAAGTCTGTGAGTTTAGTAAACACCGTAGAGTATCTTTTTATCCTAGAGTTAAGCGTCGTGCGTCGAGTCCGTTTGAGTTAGTTCATTCAGACATTTGGGGGCCTATTCATGTGCCTAATGTTTTTGGTTTTCAGTACTATGTTATCTTTGTTGATGATTTCTCTCGTATTACATATCTTTATCTTATGAAAGCAAGATCAGAGTTGAAGTCTGTTTTTTACTCATTTTATATGGAAATAAAAAATCAGTTTAATACTTGCATTCGTATATTTCGTTCCGATAATGCACGCAAATATTTTCATAACACATTATCTCAGTTTTTTGATGATCATGGTATAATCCATCAGTCATCGTGCGCTCGGACTCCACAACAAAATGGAGTTGCCGAACGCAAGATTCGACATTTATCAGAGGTTATGCGTGCATTGCTATTTCAAATGCAGGTTCCTAAGTCTTACTGGACTGATGCGGTTCTTGCCGCTTGTTATCTGATTAACCGTATGCCCTCTACTGTCCTTGGAGGTGAGATACCCCATACGGTCTTGTTTCCTGGTCATCCACTCCACTCATTACCTCATCGGGTTTTTAGGTGCACGTGTTATGTCCATGCTTTGGATCCTGACCGGAGCAAACTTGACCCTCGATCTATTAGGTGCATTTTTCTTGGCTACTCTCGCACTAAAAAAGGCTATAAATGTTACTCTTCGTCTTTACGTCGTCATTTTGTGTGTGCTGATGTCACTTTTTTATTTGGAGTCTGTCTCTCCCAATGATTTGTTTGCATGAGTCTGTGTGTCCTATACGTGTCTCGTCTGGTACTGTGCCCCCATCACCACCTTTGCAGGTATATCATCATCGTTCTAAAAATCCACCTGTGCCACCTCAGCAGGTTTCACCTCCATCTGAGCCATCTCCGCCCGCCGCTCCACCTTCGCCCACTGCTTCGTCTTCCTCTCTGTTGCGCGATCCCGCCGACCTTGATCGTCCTATTGCCCATCGTAAAGGTATTCGGTCCTGCACTGTACATCCTATTGCTCACTTTGTTTCTTATAATCATTTGTCCCCGTCCTTTCGTGCTTTTACTACTTCGGTCTCCTCCGTTTTTGTTCCTAACACTGTTCAGGAGGCCTTCTCTGTGTCTGAGTGGCGGACAACTATGGAGGATGAGATGTCTGCTCTTCATCATAATGGGACTTGGGAGTTGGTTTCTCTTCCTGCTGGTAAGACTACTGTTGGTTGTCGTTGGGTATTTATTGTCAAGTATCTTCCTGATGGCACTGTTGAGCGCTATAAAGCTCGCCTTGTTTCCAAAGGCTACACTCAGACTTATGGGGTTGACTACTCCGAAACCTTCTCTCCTGTTGCCAAACTTGGTTCTGTTCGGATTCTTATTTCTCTGGCTGCAAATCTTGGCTGGCCGTTATTTCAACTGGATGTCAAAAATGCCTTTCTCCATGGGGATCTCCAAGAGGAAGTATATATGGAGCAACCACCCGGGTTTGTTGCTCAGGGGGAGCGTAATCAGGTTTGTCGTCTTCGCAAAGCTCTATATGGGCTTAAGCAGTCCCCTAGGGCATGGTTTGGCAAGTTTAGTGATGTATTGCAATTTGGTATGAAGCGTTGTCATTCTGATCATTCTGTCTTCTCTCTCACATCTGATCAAGGGAAAATATTGTTGATCGTCTATGTAGACGATATTATTATTACAGGTGACAATCAAAAGGGTATTGATGACTTGAAACTGTTTCTACATCGTCAGTTTCATACTAAAGACTTGGGCAAATTGAGATATTTCTTGGGTATCGAAGTGGCACGGTCTAAGGATGGTATTAATCTATCGCAGAGGAAATATGTGTTGGATATTTTGAATGAGACTGGCTTATTGGGGTCAAAGCCAGTTGAGACTCCTATGGATCCTAATGTCAAACTGTGTGCTGATCAGGGGGAGTTGCTTTCCAGTCCGGATCAGTATCGCCGCTTGGTTGGGAAACTGAATTATCTTACTGTTTCTCGTCCGGATATCTCATTTGCGATTAGTTTGGTTAGTCAGTTTATGTCAGCTCCTCGCTCTCCACACTGGGAAGATGTTCTAAGAATTGTTAAGTACCTCAAAGCCCATCCAGGACGCGGTCTGTTATATCGAGCTAATGGACACTTGCGTGTTGATGCGTTCACTGACTTTGATTGGGCAGGAGGACCATCTGACAGGAGGTCTACTACAGGATATTGTATCTTTCTTGGTGGGAATCTTGTTAATTGGAAAAGTAAGAAGCAGACGGTAGTTGCGCGGTCTAGTGCAGAGGCAGAGTACAGGGCTATAGCTCACACAACATGTGAGGTTGTGTGGATACGTTCTTTTCTTGAAGAGATAGGATTCCCTGTGCAGATGCCTGTGAATCTTTATTGTGATAATCAAGCTGCAATTCACATAGCATCCAATCCGGTGTTTCATGAGAGGACTAAACACATTAAGGTGGATTGTCATCTTGTACGAGAGAAGGTGACTGGTGGTGTGATTGTTACTCCATTTGTGTCTACCGGTGCCCAATTAGCTGATATATTTACTAAGCCGTTGTTCAAGCCAAGATTGAAGTTACTTTGTGACAAGCTGGGACTTTTTGATATTTATTCTCCAGCTTGAGGGGGAGTGTTAGAATAAGCTTATATTAGTAGTTGATGTTTGTCCCACATCGCCTATCTTAGTCATGTAATGTAGTATACACTAATATAAATAATATTGACTTGTGTTGGGGTTAGTTAACACCCTTGCATACTTCTGTCTCTCTCATAACTAATGAGCACATAAGTTGATTTGGGTCTCTAGGCTTGCCCTCCCTGATGCCTTTCAGCTTTGATTTAGGGGCATGGTTCTGCAGCAAAACGTCCATGTAGCTCCTCTGTTCTTGGAGGTTTAGGGGGGCCACTGTTTCAGTGGTATTCTAAGAGTGGCCATTTTGTGCATATTGCCAAAGATTAGGCCTGTCTCCAACATCCCCTGTCTATACCCCCAATGAGTGGGGACTAGATGGGTTTTGTTCTTGTTAATGTTGTTATATGGTGTGTGGATCAATTAGCTAATGTATTCTGGGTGCATCTTTTTAATCCTTTGAGTACGTATCCATGATGTACTACATCTTGTTAATTTTCATGCTTATCATAAGCATCAATATTCTTTTTTGGTTACTATAAAATCAAAATCGAAGGAATGTTACGTATACACTTCTATTAATCTCATAGTTTACTTGCGTTTTCGGTGTGTCATTGCTTCTATTATTAGTGTTATTGTATAAATCATTATTAACAACTAGAAAGCGTAAGATATTTTTATTGGAGTTTATGATTCTTGTTACCATAACTCGCCAATGTAAAATAATTACCTTTGGACATATATATGGCTCTTATCTAGTTAACACTATTCTTATAGTATGTGCTATTTGATATTTTGATCGGCGAATATGAATTTCTTAATAAACTTACTGTAATATACAACCCTTGACAAAGGGGAAGGGGGAGAAGGGATTCGTATAGCTAATTGCGGAATGCAAGATTTAAGTTGGTTTTGTTTATTCTTGTAGTTTTGTCACAAATAATAATATTCCCTCCTCAATAACAAAAAACAAGTATTTCATTTTGTTTTGAAATTCAAAACTGATATGCGAAGCTAATTTGATATATATGAGGATCTTTTTAAGTAAGTAACTTCATGCAACCTCATCAATTTATACTTTTGCCGTTTTGTGCTTTACATATATTTCAATAGCTCGATACAGTGATACACATTTCATGCTACATTTAACGCTAATTCATAAGTGATGTGTTATTTCCATCTATAAGTTACGGCTTATGTGTTTAATTAAGTGTTTATTTAATCTCAACATCCAATTGTCACTCTAGAATTAAGGTTTTACATGTCACTTCATTGTTCTATATGCATCATTATATTGGATATCTAGTATCGATATTCGGCATTGTATTGATTGATTCTGTTTGATATCAACCTATAAATGGTCGTCTCCTGATAATAGTTTATATCCCCATTCCGCTAGTTAAAATAGTGTACGACTTGATGATTTCAAGAATAATAGGAGTGCATGAAATACTGAACGCACATTATATTCAAATCTATAATTCCAGAATAACTGAAATGGAAATGTGAGAACTAACAAAATGAATCCAGGGAGGTGCTGTGCACCTGGGTGCTTTGCATAGTGTTGTGCACGCCTCGGCCTTCCGATCGTGTTTTGAATGGTCCGGATGTGTTTTGATTTTTTACCTGTAAAAATAAATCAAAATTAAATTAAAATTGCTGAACGCATCGGGGCCGTCCAAAACATGATCGGACGGCCGAGGGGTGCTCATCACCCCCTCTTGTCCGCAAACAAAATGATGTTACTTCAATCTTTTTAATTATCTCATACGCGGGACACGACTCATACATATGGGGACAACACAAGACACAACATATACGTATTTAAGACGTCTTAAATTTGTTCTTTTTTAGTCCTTGTGTAGTGACATGGTCTCTTAAATTTTGAAATTCACCAAGTATGCTATTTCGATACAAAGTAGATTGACAAATGAAAAAAAAAAAAAAAGGATTTAAAATCAACCTTTATTATCAAAATCCAATAGGCTAATGTTTAAATTGGAAAATCACTTTTAGGAAAACCAACTTGGTCAATGTTTGCTCAAGTGCTTATAACTCTCAAAAAAAGGGAAAAAATAACTGATTCAACATATATCTTTTTCTTACTTTGTTTCTGTCCCGTTGTCAAATAAAATGTAAAATTCATTTTCTTCGCAACAATTGGCAACGTGAATTTAATTTTGTGCTTCTTGTTGAAGAATTTGTTTTGCAAGCCAATTTTAAAATATTTTGAATTCACATTGAAAATTTAAATGAATGCACACAACCAGAGACGGAACTAGGATTTCATCTACAAAGGGGGCCGGATGAACAACGAGATTTTAAAATTTCAAAGTTCAATTATCTATACTTTGAAATGTCCAAATAATGCCCATAACAAAACACAGAGTCTAGGTCTCTTTTTTGATTGGCAAACAGAAGATAAATTATAGCAAAAATAGAAGGTACAAACCGTGGGTTAACTTATATGTCCTATATTTCAGTACCATTTATTTTTTACTTGGGGAAGGCCCACCTATGCAAACATAATAATAGTAAAAAAATATACCTAGGTGCCCCCCATAGCACCTCCTAAGTTCCGTCTTTGCACACAACAGTATCAATTTATAATGACTTGACATTTTGTGCTTTAAAGTTAGTTTTACAATTTTTAATTCAATTGTTTCTCCACGGTTAAGGTTTCACACTGGATATCGTTCTATTAGGTATAAAAGAGCAATACTTATCATTTTGTCGGTCAATGCTATTCGATATTGGTAGATTATGGTGATTGGCCGTATCCTGAACTACTTTTTAAACCCTTCGCGGCATCTATTTTTTATTTCAGCAATCATACATGAAATCCCGAACAAAATTATGTACAAATTCTAGAAACCAGAAATAAATAAATAAAAATAGGACTATTCCTAAGTAAGATGAAAATGAAGTTAGATAAAAAGAAAATAATTTTTTCATAGGAGATTCATTTTACTTAAATTTTAACTCTTATTTCATTGTTGTACACAACTCTTTCATGAGGGAAAAACAGCAAGTCGGAAAACATATGTAAATCAACTTAAATTTGTGACTTTTTGGTCCTACTAGCGACAGTTTTTTACTGAAAATTTGAAATCGGAGTCAAGTTTTCAAAAAACCATTAATGAATGTCAACGTTCAATTTTAGGTAAAAAGTAAATCGCAAAACGACCAAACAATTTTAGGTAAAAAGTAAATCGCAAAACGACAAAAAACATTGAAATTATCGTTTTAGCTACATTGTATTGGACAACGGTTAAATTGGAAGGGTATTATTAGAATATAAAAATCGGCTCGTATATAAGTATGGAGAGAAAAACTAGTCCTTCTGCACGATACTAGAGAGAGGTGTGGAGAGGGGAAGCAAAGAGTTCTTATATACAGGTCTGTTCTTGTTAATGTTTTTTTGTACGGTTATGTATGTTCAAACTCATACATGTTATCATATGATGATGTTTTACAAATATTTTTAGTGGAGCAACATTGTCTCTCAACCACTTACACAGACCATATATATGTATATCAATTGGTACTTTCTTTTTACAGAAACGGCATAATCTCTGAGGATTTACTGTTTCAATGGATGATACCAATACAAGTGCCCCTTTGCCTCAATTTGAAGGAGAGACACAAACTCCACCCACTCCGGTACCCAATCAGGTGGAGACAACCACTGTGAATGTGGAGGTTACGGATCCCGGTATGAATGAAAACCCAATAAATGGTGGTGGAGTTGGGGGCGGTGAAGGTGAAGTGGCAGAAGATGGAGATGGTGGAGAATCAAGAGATGCGGATCCACAAGTAACGGTTCGGAGAAAGAGGGGCAGACCTAGAAAGCATCAAGTTGAGTCACCAGAATGTTTGCCTTCCCTACAAAAGCTTGTTCCGAAAGGAGGAAGGGGACGACCTCCTGGCACTGGGAAATTGCAATCGCTGGCCACTATGGGTGAGTATTTTCCTAAAAAATGTTTGAAACTAATCTTTCATAATATACTCACATATAGTTTAGTCTCATTATAGACACGTTCTACTTCTAATTAGTCGAACTACTACTGCGAATTAGGCCTTTCATGTGTTCTTTATATCGTTGTATTGCAGGAAAATTATCTTTACATTCTAGATTTGCCCCTTGAAATGCACTTAATAAGTGTTAATTGGGTAGGCTGCATTTGAATGGGCATTTGTATGGAAAGCGAGTTGTTTTTGGTATGAGAATCGCCTTGATTGCGACCTAGAATTGTTCTAAAACATTTACTTGGATTATCGGATTTTGGCTTTCAGTTATCACATAGCTTAATCATGAAGTTTATCAAAGGAGTGGATTCATGTAATCTGAATAATCTCTTTGGTGATTCTATTAGTGATATACATGAAGAAATTCACATTTATGGTATTACCAAAGGCGGTATGTACATGTACATCATTATAGATACTCCCTACGTCCCAAAATGCTTATCGGGTCCACAAAATGAGAACTTAAAAGTAATTTATATTATGTTGGAAATAATACATTTTGTATTTTTTTTAATTTCTTGTTTTGCACACTGAACAAACGTTTAGGGAGTGAGGTACACATTTACGTATGCATCGGCGTTATATTTTTATGTAATAGTGACGGTAGACGTGCGACGAGTGTTTTCAAATTGGGTTCCATATTTCGTGTATTGTTTTTTCCATTTCATGAATCGTATTGGATATGTATTGTGTAGGATAAGATACGTTAACAAAAGTTAATATACAATTAGAGAATATTTATACATAACCAAACAAATAATATGTTGCATGTATGAAAAGGAATTTTTTTGGTATGCAAAATTCCAAGTCTCCCAAGTGATGTCTATAGCATTGAAGCTTTCGAGTGCAACTAGGAAAGAAACAAAAAGTATGGTTCTTTCTTCTATCCGGACACTAGGGGATTTACGTTGCATTTCCTTCGAATGGTTTGATGGTTGCCTTAATTAGGTCAAAAGGCTTAGAATGCTTTTGGGGTTCCGCTTATTAAAATTAGCTCCAATTTTTTCCAAGTAGTCATAGCCTTATAGGATACGTATAGAATCGGAATATGCATATGTATTGTAGCCATAGTTGTTAGTAGCGTGTGATTCAATACACTTCAGTGGGTCATCCATACCAATAGGCTGCTTGAATTGGAAATAGCTGAGAATTGGTGCTCCAAATCGATGAATCGTTCAATTCAATATTGATTTTCTAAATTCAGTTTTTTACATTTTTTTTTTCTTTTTGCTTTCTTGCGGTTGGCAAATAGTTCAAACTATTTCTTAAAGGTCTTTAATATTGTTATATGCCACCTTTTGTATGTTTTTCTCCTTATGTAGTCCCAAAAATATATTTCTCTCTTGTTAAGCATTATAGGTAATAGCATTGGAAAATCTCTATGAGAGTGAATTGAAAATGACAGTGAAGAAATGGAATACAACCACCCTAAAGATCTTCTAATAAAGTATTTGTTTTTTTTACTTTGAACTCTTTTTCATGGAAAAGACCATAAGTGGGATTCACGGATCCTTATCTATTGCAAGTTGCAATATAAACAGCCAAGTTATGGAAGTTTTTTCCTGGAAGTTTCAACCTTATTGACTACGACAGACAATAGTCGCTGCGACTATAAACAGACTCGCGACTATGGCAGAGCGTACCCTGCTCTCTCGCGACCCTTACTCTAACTGTAATCGCAAGAAAGACTAAAGGCCCCTTATAAAATTATCATTTAAAAACAACTATTGTTGATTTAGGTCTAAAACTTTCATTTATGGTATAGTTTTGTTCCCCTAATGAAAGAACACATGTTCCCATGTATTATAGAAATCATGACTGAATCACCCGAATCGGAAAAGGAACATTTCGATTCACGATTTGATAACGTTGCTGGGGAGTTCTGTTGATTTTTTATTTATTTTTGATAAGTCGGTATGTTCTCATTAAACCCACTAATCCAAGAGACCAATCTTACAGTCTACTCGCAGAGCCCCAGACCAAAAAAATGCTCTACTTATTGTCTCTGTTCCTGATTTTTACATCAGTGCAAAAAAGGTGCTTTTAGTTGTACAATTTGGGGCTCCCCGGCCCCTCCCTCCGCTTTACCAAAACACTATATGCAACAGCTATTATAGTGATTTCGGAAGGAAAAGTTACAATTTCTGTTTTTATGGCTCAAATGACATGCCAAGTGTGGACGAGATTCAAATAAAAACAAATGGAATGGGTTGAATTTGTGAAACAGCATTCATCGCGCATCCAGTGGATTTTGTCTAATCAAAGTCGAAATGTGAGTGCCCGAGAGCCTGTTGGCTTAATTGATCTTTCCTAGCGTCCTTCGATGATTTATTATCTGCCAAAAAAAGGAAGTCCTAATTGTACTTTGGTAAAGCAAAGAGGGTTAGGGTTCATCCCTCCTTGTTTGCATAACATTGTGTTTAAGGTGTTTAGTCCTGTTAAATTTGCTTGTCAATCTGGCTTTGGGGAGGTTATTCTCTCTACATCTTCTTCTTTAACCAGTCCCAATCTGAGCAGTTTTCTGAATTGTTGGTGAAGGCGAAAACCTTTTTTTCTCTTGCATCAACTCAAAACATTCTGGAACTTCCAGAGAATTACTGTGCACAGTTGTTATATATACGTTGCTTTTGTTTGCTTCTACATCGTTGTTGTAATATGTGTCACAAGTCAAGTCAGGGGAATGCACGTTTTCCGAAATGCCTAAGTGACTGTTTTGTTTTATTGCCCCTTGTTTCTGTTGAAGGTCGGCTTGCTGTACACAGAGCTGGAGGAAACTTAATTCCTCATGTACTGAATGTACAAGTCGGAGAGGTAACCCTAAATATGGAGGAGTCTGTCTTGATGTTTTTTCCTCCTAAGTTGCTAATATTGTTGTGCTTACATGATTTTGGTGATTTTTTAGGATATCGTGGACAAATTATTGTCAGTTGTTCCTATGGGTCCTCAAGCTGTCTGCATTCTCTCTGCTGCTGGCTCTATTTCAACCGCAGATATTCGTCCTCCTGGTTTTTTGGGCTTCGGTATTTTAAGACGTGAGGCATGATCTCTCTCTCTCTCTCTCTGTGTGTGTGTGTGTGTGTGTGCGGGCGCGCGCATATCATAATTTTTTAACTGACTTTTCTGTGATGAACTTTTGTTACATGCTTATAATTGAGATACTTTCCCTTTCTATTTTGCTAGTTGTTGGCAGCTTCTTTCTTGTAGCTTTTCTAGTGATTCCTTTCTGTGATATATATTTGAAACGATTGGAAGGTGGAGGGAAAGTTTGATATTGTCCATGGAAAATGTAGGTGTTGTAAATGTCAGGAAGTTGCTTTTTGTCATCCTATTGTTTTCTCATTCGAAAGATAACCCTACAATTCTACAAATCCCAACTTAGACTAAAAGAATATAATGGATTCAATCATTAGAAGACCCATCTTCTGCTCTTGTTGTGGATATGAATAGAAGGAACGAATTCAAAGCCAATGATCTAACGGTAGCCTTTTTTTTTTTTTTTTTAAATTTTTTTTGAGGTCTGTTAAGAAAACTAATTGCAAGCCGTATACATTTGTCGACTTGTCATGAGTTATTGTGTATTGGTCAACTATGTTACATGGGGATCCTTCATTTTAGCTGAAGTACCCATGTCGATGTGTCCGACAGACGTATCCATTTTGGACATCTAATACTCTAGTTGTTATAATACTTACAGAAAAAGAAAATCAAAATAGCTAGAAAAGCGATATTTCTAGTCTCTCACATGGGTACAAATTACCAAAAGCATATTCTTCTTAACCCCCTTCTTGTTTAAATACATTAACATACATAATCTAAAAATTTATGCAATATTTACTACAAATAAGTCATCAAGATGTGTCCCCGTACCTGCACCCACTTAGGGGACACATATCCTAGTATCCTACGATTTAAGTTCAGGAAGGTTCGACGCTTGGACTCGCACCCGCACCCAATAAACGCACCCGAGTCCGTGTAACGTTGTTGGTCAATAAGTCAAGGTTTTCCACACTCAAGTTATAGTCGTAAAATTAGGAGAACTGAGTATATATTAATGTAGTTTTTTTAATTTACAGTGTGTACGAGATTCGTGTGAATCTTTTGTGGCTTTGTATGACTCTGCATCCATTCCTTGGAGGTCTATTCCTCAGTAGTTTACTTCTAGGTAGTATTTACTAAATTAGTTTTCTTCTTCTTTTATGCCAGACTGTTGTTTTTACATACTATTCAAAGCTCCAGAATGCACTTTTCAGCCTCAAAAGTCAAAACTATAGTAAAGCAAAATTAAAGAGAGACTCCCTAACTTTTGTCCTTAGCTTTTACCATTGAAACTCCAAATACTCGTTTTCTTGGCCTTCGGAGATTCCAGCTAGTGTGATTGTTAAAATGAATCCAATCTGCTTAAGGTTGCCCCTAAAGGCTACAACTTCACGTTTGATCGTTTAAATCCCTCCATGTATTCCTTTCTTAAACCCTGCATAAACCCGTTTGAATGTAGCTTTGTCACTAGTTTCCAAAGGTTCTGGTTCTGGGGGAACTTTGGAATAGTACACGGAAGATTTGACTGTTTTTTAGTGATTTTCCATTTGATATAATTGGGTTTCAGCTATTTCCTATCACATAGGGAAAGGATAACAGAGTTTACATTCATGTACAATGAATTTAAGCATTCATGTACAACGAATTTAAGTAAGGATTTCAATTTAATTTTCTAGTTTTTGTTTGCCTTTCCTTCTCCATCAGGGACATTTCCCAATTCTAACACTATCTGGGACTTATATGTTGACTGAAGCGGGACAGAGAATAGGCAGTTTAAGTGTTTCACTGGCCGATATTGATGCAAGTGTTTTTGGTGGTCTGGTTGTGGGGTCTTTAGTTGCAGCTGAGCCAACTCAAGTAAGCCTTGCATTTTTCTGTGTAACTGGATATGCTAAAATTGCCGTGTAATTTTTTTCCATGCACCCTACCATTTGCCTTGCAAATGCTAGTCAATATCTCATCGTGCATGTCCTTTTATGCTATGCTTGAATTATGGACTTATCGATGGTGAGTTTCAGTATTTTTTGAATTTTAGTGACGGATGATGGAAAACGGAGTGAAAAGAATCTTGTCTTTTGATTGGATGACATTAAGTTAGAATGATAACACTCTTGTTATGCAACGCTTGGTTCCCACAAGCAACCGGTGAAGTATTGTAGTCTATTTACTATTGAGATTGCCTATTCAAATTAAAATAGTAACAGATATCTACTTATAGCCCCATTTCCATAATTATTGGGGAAAAAAAATCTAATTGAAGTTTTTCAATTTAAGATTAAACGAGGTCATCGATTGAAGCTTTCATACATTACATGTAATCCACGGGGTTCAAGTGAACCCATTGGAGCTGATGTCGAACTGGCCCATGATTGTGGAAGAATTTATTGAGGGAAAGGGCAGAAAAATTAGATAAGTGAATAATGACAGTTTTTCCTTTGGTTCACTCTGCTTTTCCTTCCCTCTTTAAATCTATGTTCCAAACACGACCTTATATTTGGATCTCTTCTATCCATGTGAGACTTTTGTTATGTACCGAGTAAAAGTAAAGATTTGAACTAGGTTCTTTCTCATTTTTCAGATCATTCTAGGGAGTTTCAATCGGAGTGAGCAAAACATTCTCAAGGTGCGGTCTTCTGAGTCTCCAACGGCTACTGCTGAATCTACAACTGCTGCTGTTGGTTTGCGTGGATTTAGAGTTCCACCCACAGTCGTCAAGTTGCCAAAAATTGAAGAGAAGTTCAGTATGACCTCCCTTCCAAATGGCAATGCACATCAAGATGTGAAATGTGCCTCTCTCGAGAGCTCTAATCGAAACACTTCACCACCGTCAGATCAGTTCTCAAGCAACCGTGCCTGACAATTGAAGTGATGGTGAGGCCAAATTTCCTTCTGTTCATGCTGTTGGGAGCATTGGCGGCAGTGAGAGGTATTCTACTGGAGTAGTACCTTACAATAAAAAGACTTATAAACCTTGTTTTGTTATGTTTATTTATGATTTCATTCGACAAACCCTTTCGGAAGTAGAGGGTGAATTTTAGAACTTTGTTGGTTTGAGATCGATGAACCTTTTACCTGGTGCTCGCAAGGCATGTAGTTTTCATAGTTGAAATTGGACGACAGGCTAATTGTTACCTGGTGCTCGCAAGGCATTTTGATTTCATTTATCTGTGAACCCTCTTCATTTACCTGGTGCTTGTTTTGCCAGAAGGGGGAGTCAATATCGGATAGGACTAAATATTCAAGGAGATTACAAATCCGGTGTGAGATTATGATAGAGAATCATTATTGACCATTGTATGAAGGGAAAATAATCTCAAAGGTCCAGATTTGGATAATTCCTCGTATAAGTATTAAGTGCATATTTTAACAATCAACATCGTTCATTTTGCAGGTCTTTTCCAAGGACAATTATCTTTCAAGTTGGTCAAAAATTGGAAGCAATCTTAAGATTTTATATTTTTGTTGAAAAAAATACTGATCGTTAAAATTCTTCTTGTTATTGAATTGGTTTTTCTGGGCAACGCAAACTGAAATCGAAGATAAAAAGCAAGGAAAATGATACATGACTAAACTGTTTTCGCTAATATCAAAACTTCATTGCATAAGAGCCTTGTACTAGGGGCATAACCTTTGAGGGGTGGCACGGGTCACCCCGATCAGGTCCCAAAAAAAAAAAAGATTTACTTCTCCATGGTCCGAGAATTATTAAACGACTCTAATAATTTGTGTGGAACTCCGAAGTAGGGAGGAGAAAAAGTAGCAGAAAGCGGTACTGTAATGTTTTGGCCCGCACTACACGCATGTAGTGGACCTAGCACTATAGGGTCCTATTAGCAGAAAATGGTAATGTTTTTGCCTGCACTACACGCATATAGTGAACCTAGCACTACACGGTCCTAGATCTATATCTTTTTGGGTTTATGAATATTTACATAAAAACACGCGTATTTTTTAGATAGTAAGTATTTTAATGAATGATTAACATATAAAAATATATATTTTCTGATATTATGAATAATTAAGCTAGAAAGCGTATACATTTTTTCCATCTGATGTGCTTTCAACAGATACTAATTTCACATTGGCACTTTGCAGATCTGAGCCATCCATTGACAAGATGAAATCCGAGCCGGTGAGATCAATGGCTCGGATGCCACACCACAGGGGTGCCCCCTACAGCAACCCCGTTTCCAACTTTAATGGATGGTTTTAACGGAATTGATTAAAAATAAAGATGATATAAAGTAGTACATAATTTTTGAGTGCTTTTGAACACTTTGTAAACATGATATCTCATTTGAAATGAACCATGATTCTTGAACACATATGAATTTGTTTTGGGGAAAATTTGAGCACAAAGGAGTTGAAGTCTAATGGTTTGGATTGGTTTGATTCTATAAGTTTCACAGCTTGATCTAGTTCTCAAAATTTGTAACATCTAACAATTGATTTAGGGCTTAATTTACCAAAAAACCAAACTAATCCTCTGCGTCAAAATAATATCATCATTAATAGTGGATATATGTACCTTTGTGTTTACTTATTTACCAAAAGTAAAAATCTAACATCTAATATATTCAAGATTTTCTTCTTAAATTTAAAATAAACTTCCAACAACTTGAAAATAAATGACAATAATCTCCTAAATTGCCTAGATGTACATAGACACATAGTATTTGTTTGCAATCGTCCGTTGTTTGGGTCCTATATGTATCGTAGGGTCTACATTACATACATTATATGACTGTGAATATACACTTCTCAATTTCTAACAAAACTTGAATTTTAAATTGGCATTCAAATTAGTAGCCTACTAGCCTTCAAATAGTTTCACTGTCCATTTGTTACCATAAAATTTAACATAAATACCAATAGAAATTAGATTCAGTACAGAATAACAAAAAGGAATTTTTTTTAATTAACATAATGTAAATATCACGGAAAAATAAGTTCTATAAAAGGACTAATATTATTATCATAATTAATGCCGTCATCATAATTACCTCAATACACAAAATCATACTCAAGGCCACAAAAATAGCAATAAATTGATTTCCAGTTATTTAATTAATCCTTATTCAGAAATACCAATAATACTTGAATTCGATGAAATATGGAAACAAAACAAAATAAAATGGATTAATGCATGAATCCTGCTACTGTTTTAGGCCCACGTAGTACATTCCAATTTATCATCACAATTTTCACATCTTTTTACACACATACATTCCTTGCAGATTTTCCTTCTTCTGATTCTCTTTTGTCACACAAAATCGAATTGGTCACATGCTAAAAATTTCTTAGAGGAAATAATGGGAATTAAGAAACGGATCGTGGATCCTGACCAGTTCATGTTTTGAATTAGAGGAGACAGATCGTCTATTAGTACATTTAATAGTTCGAATTTGATCATAAACTATTACGGGGAAGAGTTAATTGTGCGTAAGAAGAGTTTACAAGCAAATCCAAACAATTGATTGCAGTAAATAGACGGTCTAGATCATGATTCTCTCCCGGTCCGAAATATGGACAAGAGAGGATCAATTACCTTAAAAAAGCCGCGGCTCCTATATAAATAAGAACACAAAGTCAGTCCTCCCCATTAATCTGGAGAGAGGAAATAGTTCTCATGCACGGCTATTCTTCTGGCGCTTTTGCAGACACTTGTATGATCGATCTATCATATACGTATATGTAAGTCTGTATTTGTGTGTGTGTGTGCTGTCTTTTAGAATCACTCCATGTCTTAACCAAGGTTTTAAATCTCGGTATCGGGATATGGAATGGTATCGGTATCGGTGATACGGTCAAATATCGGCCGATATCGGACCGTATATCAGTCGATATCGGTATCAATCCCTTGAAAAACCGCGGCTGATATTTAAATCCCTGGTCTTAACTCTGTTTCTCTATGGCTATGTGTGTGTATATCTATGCATGTATACCATTAGTTACTGATTTACCAATTGTTGCTTTCGTTATTTGACAGGAACCGAATGATCATCTGAAAATTTTGAGTTTTTTTCCAATGAACGATAACACCACTGGCGCGCCTCTGCCTGATGCAGAGGCAGAGACTCAATCTCCACCCGCTCCGGCGGAGACAACCGCCGTGAGGGTGGAGGTTTCAGCCGCCCCCACAGAGGAAAACCTTGGTGCCAATGGCAGTGGGGACGGAGGAGGTGAAGCGGCTGAGGACGGAGGAGAAAATGGAGAATCAGAAGGTGCGGCGGGGCCAGATGTAGTTATGCGGAGAAAGAGGGGTAGACCCAGAAAGCATCAATCAGGTTTGCCGGACTTTTCGGCTTCACCGGCGGTGAGTATTGGTCTAAAACGGGGAAGAGGGCGGCCCCAGGGCTCCGCCAAATTGCAAATGCTGGCTTCTTTGGGTAAGTATTTTGGAAATTGTATCGAGTGTTTCAGTGTTAGGATTAATTTTTCATTAGTCCCGGAGAACAGCGTGGTGCGTGCTCTGGATGACTCCGGCATCACACATTTACGGGGTCCATACTCTTAGTCGTATGTCCTATAAGAATGTGTGGTGTTGAAGTGGCCCCGAGCAGCACGCGGCTATGCTCCGGGAGCACTAAATAGTGTGTTGTAGGTTATCTTGAATTCAGCCTGGAGGTCCGATCCTATTTGTTGTTGGTGTGTTTGCAAATAAACTGATTTAGGAGAGAATTATAAACATGGAGACCATGAGGAGGGAATTTAAACATTCTGTTTAAATAATTTCATTGATCACTAGTTCTTGTACTTGACCTTGCATAGCTTCTCACAGCACTGAAAATAAGTTGTCGATATTGTATACCTCCATAGACAGTGTCCGGCTCGTGTCTTAACAACTTAAGCTTTTTGAATAATTAGCAATTTAACATTGTATAACAGCTTCAGTTTCTAAGGGGTCTTGAGTTCAAGTTTCTTCGTTTGTATTTGCTCCCAAATTCGCATTTTGGACTGGATGAAAACACTTTCAACTCTAAACGCGCGAATAACCTGATAGTTATTGGGACCTAAGTTTGATCTCAACATATGCTTTCCGGTAAGTGATCGAAGCTAGTTGGCCAAGAATTGTCACCAGCTCCGAGGTTGATTAGGTGCTAAGCACCCCAACCCTGCAACTTATCTGTAGCCGTGGAATACATGATAAATATGCTCAACTACATGTAATGTTCCTTTGTTTCATTCAGTGGAACATTGGAGAAGTCATAATTTGTGAAACTATGGAGTTCTCACACTATATCAGAATTCTATTCAGAAAATTCACTGAGAAGTTTTTCGTTTTGTTTCAGATGCCACCCTGGTGTGTGCTTGAGTTTGGCTTCTTACAACACATGAAAGTTCTTTATTTTGTCGCTAGACTACTCAAAAGTATTGAAAATGGAAAACTAAGTCCAGGGCAATGCGCGATTTCAATAATCCTGATTACATATTACAATGGGATCTTCGGTGGCCCTTAGTAACATATTAACCGTTCGTGTTCTGCTGCAATGAATTGTTAGTTTGTATTATGCATGCTATTCCATGTGAACACTAATATATTATGAATTTTTCTGATGAAGGTGAGCTTGGTGACACAGCTGGAGGAAACTTCACTCCTTACGCACTGACAATACAAACAGGAGGGGTAGGATCAGATGAAAAGCAATGTGCACGTTTTCTTGTACCTAATGTCTGTCCTCCATTTCTTGCCAAGTTGATGGACATTTTTATGTTTTCGTAGGACATTGCCAGCATTTTATCATCGTTTGCTCAGAAGGGCGCTCGATCTTTTTGCATTCTCTCTGCAGTTGGCTGTGTTTCTATCGTGGATATTTGTCCACCTGGTTGTTTTGGCAGCGGCATTTTAAGATTCAAGGCATGATTTGATAGTCTCTTCTCTCTTCATGTTGTTTTCTTAATCCTCTTATTTTTTCATTCGATTTTGAACTCTCTTTTTTGGCCATGATACTTTGTTACATGCTGGTTATTGAGATATATATCTTCGCCTTTTTGTTTGATAGTTTTGGGGATTTTATTGCTTCATCTTGTTTTCGCAAATTTTTTTGGCAACCGAGGATTTAAGCTATTTTCTGTCCTCTAAAAAGAAACACAACATTATTTTCACTCACGCAGTATATACCATTGTAAGGGTTTTCTTTCATTCTTCTTCATTCCAATTTGCCTTTCCTTCTCCATGCAGGGCCGCTTTGAGTTATTAACTCTATCCGGCTCATACACTTGTACTGAAACGGGAAACATAGAACGCAGAATAGGCAGGTTAAGTGTTTCACTGGCCAATCCTGATGGGAGTGTTTTTGGTGGTACGGTCATTGGATCTTTGATTGCAGCTATGCCAATTCAAGTAAGCCTTACTTATTTTGATCTGTGCACCCAATCACTCACTCTGCAAAATTAGAGATAACTTATGCTTGGTTTTCTTCTATTTATCAGCTCATCCTGGGGAGTTTCGAGCAGAACATTAAGTTACAACTTCTCCGGAGGCACTCTGCTGAACCTTCAATGGCTATAGGCACATCTAGTGTTCCTAATAGAGCGCGAATCCCCAAACCAGTTCTCAAGTCCCAGAACGTTGAAGAGGATTCTGTTTTGACACCAAATGGCGATGCAAACACTATCAGTGAGCACAATCTTAAAGATGCCTTTCTTCAGAATTCCGATCAGAACGGCTCACAACCATCTGATCCCGTGTCAGATGGAAAGGTTCCAACATGACAAGATGTTCTTGAGATGCAAAGGTAGACCGTGTTCTTTAGCAATGAAAATTACAAAATGACGTGCGATTTTCCTACTCTCCATATCGTTAGGCGCAATGTGAGTCTTGGCGGAAATATTTTGCCAGTGCCAATGAGTAAACTTTTGGAACTTTTCTTCTCTGTTGATCTCATTTCTAAAATCATAGTTTTTCTTTTTGGAGAAACCTTTTTGACAAGAAGGTGAATTTCAAGATTTTGTGTTGCAAAGAGAAGAAATACACGATGTTTCTAGCTGGTCCGGACATCCAGTTATAAAAAAAAGAAAGTAGTAGAATGCTTGTGTCTCTATATACTTATGTACTTCACTTTTCAGTGTAATATTGAGAATCGAAATGAATTTTACAACATCAAGAATATCACCTATACCGCATAAGTTAAAATGGTTAGACATTGGCAAATAACCGATACGTGCTGGCATCGAGACTGATTTGCCTTACTGCTGCAATTGCTGCTATGACTCCCATTGCGGAGAAAACTGCAGCAATAGTTACATTCAACCAGAAAATCGGGCTTCTCTTGGATGGCTTAAACGTCAAGTTGAAGAAAACAACGGGCAGAACAAAGTCGAGTGGCAAGAATCCAAAAGCTCCGATCACTGCATTGATGTCGCCAAAGAAGGGGAGCATTGCAGCGATGGTTGTGGCTATGATGACAGACAGTGACCGCGAGATTAGCCTTGGGATGACATTCCGGGCGGAGAACTCGCCGCTCATGGGGTCTGCAAAAGTCCTCTCGAGCACTTCATTTGTTGGCTGCAAATACACCTGGAAGTGGCAATTGAAGTTAGCTAAAATGAGATGTTCCAATTTTAAAAAACTGCACCACAGAAGGTGGCAGCCTAGATGGCAAGGGTGAGTGGGCTAAAATGCTCCTCCCTCCCGTACACGATCCGACAAGGTTCGAGTCCCGCCAACTGCAGGACTAGCGTGGAGGGTTTTTTGTCCATCTAGTACCTAGGTGGTGCTATGGTGACGGTCTATCCTTTTGGACAATAGTTATGGCTCGAACCGGACATCCCACAACTGGTGGGGAGCCCCTATGGTCACACCCAAGGGGGGTTGCTACATTGGTTGCCCCCTCCCACCTTTTTAGCGGTTCAAGAAAAAACAATTCAAAAACTGCATTTACCCAAGAACGCAAACAACATGAATACGATGAGTGTTATCGCAACTTATAATTGTTTCTACTTAACAGAAACACGAAAAACGTAACAAAACTGAAAAGAGAGTTTGGAGATAAGTTCTTACCACGCCAACAGCTGATAGTTGGAGAATAGTGAAGAAGTTAGTAATCAAAATGAACCATTTAGGAAGCAAAGCATTCCCATCTTCATCCAAGAAGTTGTTGAGGATAAGACCCTCAGATTGGTTGCCAAATGCCCAATACCCAGAAATGGCTACACTGAAGAAAGTTACAATCAATACTGCATAACATACGCAAAGTCCTTTGAACATCTTTCCCTTCACCGGTGGTGCCAGAGTCGCCTGTAAAATCAATCGAAAATACTCAACCTCGTTAAAAAAAATTGGATTTGAGAGAACGTGCTTAAAAAAACTACAGGATTCTCGAAAGAAATAATTAATGGTGATTGCAGAAACCTGGATTTCTGGAATAATTCCATTCCCAAATGTTGTTGCGATTATGGCTATGGCATTAAAGATGCCAAAAACATGAGTTTCGGTGTTTCCCTTGAGGGAGTAGTCCTTTTCTGGCGCCTTGGATGAACTTCCTGCCAAAATGAAAGAAAGAAAAACACTTGAAACCTAGATAAAATTTAAGTACTGAAAAAAGTGTAAGCATTGGCAATATGTGTGTTTTACCTATGTAAATGGAACCAGCAGCGGCACAAGCGCTGTAGGCAAGGGATAGCACCAAGGAAACCAAGTTGATGTGCCTCAGTGAGTGGAAAGATGGTATTTGAGCTAATATCAACATGAAGCTCCCAAATATAATTACAAATTCATAAAGCTTCATAGATCCATTTGGGTGCGATAGCAAGTAGATTGCCTGCAGAAAACAAGAAATGTCAATTCAGACTATGGCCTAGCTCAGATGGACCTGTGTTCGACTTAATAAATTTGTCATTGTTGGAGATTAAACAGCTTTAACATTGTTTTTAATCGTCGTATGCAGTTGCGTAACAAAAACAATACTACTTTTCTTTTTAGTAATCTATATAGCGCGGACACCGACACGAATATCGACACCGACATGGATATGGACACGGGAATTCTAAAAAATGAATACGGACACGGCAAGAGAGATGACAAAAACAAAAAAATAATTGATTAATTATATATATAAATATATCATAAGAGATCTAAGCTGTTAGATACTGGTATAGATACTGGTACACACATATCTATGTAAGATATACTCCCACAAAGCTATATGTGACACGTGTGTCCATGCCATGTTACTTGTGTGTCTCCCTCCAAAAAAAATTTAATTTAAGAGTTCAATGCGTGTCTCCGTGTCCGATACGTGGACACAACGGCCTCTTGAAGTGTCGATGCTTCATAGCTGGAAATCCTCAATATCCCGAGCCAGCTTGTTTGCGCCTTGAACTAATTCATATATATAGCTTCTCTCGCTGCCTTTTCACGCTTACGCCTGAGACCGGAAACAAACCCAAAGTGCCAAGACCACTAGAATCAAACCATTAAGTAAAGAATATTCAAGTAGAAGGTAGTTATAATAAAGAATCCGACTATCCGTATGCACACACGCGTGCTTACACATCTACACCGTCCATTTCAACAAATCAATGGTTCAAATCTTGATTAGTCTTTTACCGGTCAAAGCGCTTTCTAATCGGTCAAAGAGTAAATAAAATCCGGACCGTCAAAAATGTTTTGGGACAGTGCAGATGCATGGTCCATGCATTTTACGTACGCACATTTGCGTACGCGTAGATTTTTTGTATAATAAAGCGGTAAAGGAAAACTGAAATGTCTTTAAAAAGCACCAAGTTGGTGAAAAAAATGACCTTCATACACTGTCCACCAAGAAGCGTAGAACCAACAACTGCACCATAGCAAACCATGAACTGAACTGGTCCCACATAATAACGACCCCATCTTGGCCCTGCATACCAATTCCAATTTCATTAGAGACTAAAGTGTATACATGGAAGAAAATAATAGTACGTAGTAAATAAGGCGCAATTTTTTTTAATTTTTTTTTTGCTTGTTAATTTGTCTCCTTTCAGTTGACGATCCTCGCTCCGTCCCCGCATCTATTACTTTTGTTGGTTTCTCTCATTACAAATAGGAAAACAACAAAAAGGTGAAAGAACACTACCGTAAAAATAAATAAAGATCTCGTTCATTTGAGGTGATCTTTCGCTTTTAATCTCGCATTAATTCAAAACCGTGGTCTACCAAGGTGTAACTAAAAGTCCAAATCTTTCAACCTCAGGTTAGAACCGTAATTAAAACTCATTAAAACCGTGATTAAAAAGATAAAAAACAGTACTCTTTAACTTCTTACCATCTCAAAATTTATCCTAAGACCGTGATTATTTAGCAAGAAATAGTCTTACTTTTTAGTAAAACCATGACCTTTTAACGTAATAAAATCTCAGTTTTACTTAAAACCGTGATTGGATAGTATTTTAAAAGTAAAAGTAACGGTTAGGCAAATGAACTAGAATTGTTAAAACTTAAAAGTAAATGTATTCTTCCTTTGGCCATGCCAAAGCCATGGCAGATAGACTAGGGGGTGTTCCACTAATAAAAAATTATTTTTTCCAAACACCGAAACAGGTCATTCTCTCACAACACATCACATAAAAAACCGTGAAAAACCAGTTTTTTCAAAAAACTGATGATCATTACTTTGGAAAAATCAAGTGAACTATGTGGGCCTTGGGCACATATCATCAATTCCCACTTCCCACGAATGACCAATTGAAGTTGATGTTTTTGTTTTGTTTTAAGAAAGAAAAAGAAATTAATTGATGTTTTTGTCTTGGGGAAAAAAAAAAAAAGTTGGATCTTTTTAGAGCAAGTGGGTTGACGAGATGTTTAACTTTAAGACATCACCAGCATTATGTTAGAAGAGTTTTAAGAGTGTATACGTGGCACCAGATCTAAATATATATATATATTTTTATAATCGGCTCGGTTGTCTGACTTTTCAAAGTTCGAATCTTTGATTATTTCGTTCTAAAGCGTTATTTTAAGAAGGAGAAAATTATTGAGTCCCTACTATTGATCGACAGTTCATGTATATAAATACTTTAATTGATATCAAAATTAAATGTTCTTCGCCATGCGCAACATAGAAAATCTAATTAAATTCATAGAATATGAATGACAAAAGATACAAAATTTACCCTTATAATGACCGAGATAGGAACTATGACAAAAGATAGTATCTCAGTCCATACAAAGAAATCTATAATTTGTTGTGCATATCGTTTTAACATTTCAAGATATTTATATTTTAGCATTGAATATTATGTTACCAATTGTTAATTACAGTATTTTACGTTTTTCATTTCTTTTTGTTGTTAATTACAGTAGTTTACTTTCTTTTCTTTTCTTTTTTGTCAAAAGTTGAGAGATAGTATTCATCAAAGATTCTCATGGGGAAAGATTGAGAGTCCACAGATCGGACACTCCAACGACAACAGGTCACAGAAATACAACGAGAAAGCGTATGACCAAACCAACGGAACACACCGGACAAAATCCGGCCTAAAGCCGGACAAAACACAAAAGAAACGAGAAAAAAGATACACTCCCCTTCGTCGCTGAGCAGCCCATCTCTAACCAAACCTCCAACCGATCACGCGCCTCTACCGGAGGCCTAAGAAGCCGCCGGAACCCGTAAGGTTGCAAAGGAGGAGCAGACGAATTGTAACGCCCAATAAGGCTGCGGAACGCCAAGTTCCAACGATTGGCGAACGGAAGGCGGATATAGTGCAGAAGGGGAAGGGGAAGGGGAAACCAGATCTAGAAAGGGGATTAGTCCCTCCCCTCCCGCCGCCCAAAGGGTGTGCAACCCATGGAGGGGGAGGGGAAGGAGGGGCTGCAATGGTAAGGCTGTGAAGAGTTGAGAAAGAGAGAGCGGCTCCTAGGGTTTTCTACAGTAGTTTACTAACTGAGTAAAAATAACTAATTTGAGGTGTTAAATAATTATAAGAAATTATGCATTACTAATTATGTATCAACAAATTATGCATTACTACTTATGTAGCAAAAGTTTATCGCTAGCTACCAATGAACATGGCAACCAAGCAGTCAACGGTCACGTGTTCATTTGGAGATCTTTTGTGTCCCTCCTTATCCAAATATTCAATATTGTCTTACTTCCTCCTCAGACAGTATCATTTCAATTTGCACGACTTTCAAAAGGAGGAAAAAGAATATAAAAAGAAAGGTGAAAATTCAACATGCAAACACGATTGATCACACGGACCCGACTACCTGGTATTGATTTTTGCGCACAGATCTGAAACACTTGCTTTGCGGGGTTCATTTCGAGATTCGACCCAACTAATCCAAGCTATTCATTAATTTTAAAATAATATTTCAATCGGCCAAACAAAAAAATTAGTCCAATCGTATAACAGTAAGTATTTATCCATATTATTTTACTTTGTATTCAAAATTCAAATTTTTTTAAAAACTTACTAGATGACTTAGATTATGTATGAGACTTCGAAATGGACCTCACAACATGTGTGCAAGGTCTAGATCTGTGCATGCAGTAATATTGAAACATGTTTAGATATGCAAGTGGTGGCTAGCTCATACAGTAGAGCATCTTGGATGCCCCACACTGTATCTCGAGATCGACTCTCATTCTCTTCTCCTCCCATGTAATAGATTAGGAAGGACGAATGAAAAAAAAAATTTGTTTTGATACTTGGAGCTAGCTCAATTGCATGTGGTTATACTCTTGGTTTTTTCTTCCTAACAAAATCAAAATAATAATATATTCTTTGTTAGGTGGAGCTAGCAGCAACCTCATTGACTTTGACAACGCACCAATTTGTGGACTCTTTTAAATTTGACTACACCTGTAAAGCAAAACTTCAATATTGCCCAATAGATCTCCAATATATAATTTGGGTGTGTCGAGATTCATTATATTGTATAATAGGGATTGAGGAGAATTTTTCAGTAGTTTATGATTCCAGGGTGAATCTATTTAACAACAAATTAAATTCACATTTTATTCAGTCCAATGTCATAGCTGGAGTGATAAGAGAACAATAGATAATGAGGCCTCGTTATAACTCTAGGGAGTAGGGATAGATGTGTCATTTGACAATCTAGCTATATGGATTGGAAGACAATGACAATCTTATGTACTCCCTTTTAACTTATTTCAGTCTAAAAATGATGAGAATAGGTACTAGGAATTTTAAGAGGGGTTTAGTAGGTACCTAAAATGTCATGAGCCATGTCACGAAAGCGGAGGTGGCGGTGACCCAACTGGGCATGGTGTTCGAGAACAAGAGATATCAAGTTGTAAGAGTAGAAGGTAACCAGTGCTCCAATCACCAGACACATGATTCCGGCCGCCCATCCAAGGGATGCAAATGCGTATGGGAGGCTCAGCAATGCTGGTGCTACGATTGATGTTGTCAAGTGGTACCCACCATGTATCCAAGACCCTGCAGGGACATTCATTCATTCAATTTGATTATTAGAGTTAAAATTATACAAATTTTACGTAAATTGGTCAAAATATCCTGAGTAATAAAGATTAGTATGTCATACAAATTTTCCTTCTTTTTATGCAGGTTATATACAAACAAAAAATAAGAATAATTTCCCTTCGGGTATATATGGTCCCCCTGTGATGAATTCATATCTGATCCAAGAAGAAGTAGGTTTCCTGTATAATTTTTTTAGATTTTAATATTCTAGCATTGCAAAATCACTTTGGAGTGTTTACCAAAAATTCACAGAAATTATAACTTAACAGCTATGGTAAACATGTTTGTCTCCTGCTTCTAAGAGACCCGTAAGAGACGCATATGGACAATATATAGTATTACGAAAGCACAAAGGTTTGTATGGGATCCACATAAAAACCATTGTTTTGTAATGCCTCTTAAGCGAAATGATATGTTGACATGTTCAAAATAAAAAATTGATAAGTTCAAAACTTGAGCCAAAATTTTTTATTTATTATAAATCTGTGTGTAAAACACTACATTAAGGAACTTGCCAACGTGATCAGCTAATATGTTCAATTTACCGTGAAAAGGTAGTTGACACCCTTATTAACAGAAATGTCACTGTCTTGTTATTGCCGAACACAGACTGCTCGGATAGAGTCAGCGCGCATACTATCCCTTAAAGAACAGCACGCACCCCCTATTCCAGAAAAAACATACACCTACCAAAGATCCGATAACAGATGGCAGATACTATAGGCCTTGCGTCGGCTACTAATAAGCCTGTAGTGCGGGCAAGCCTTGCTACCATAGCCTTCCAATAATGTCAACATTCAAAGATAGCATCATATATAGGTGCCTATGAAACCAGGTAAAAGCTAGAACTTGGGTACATTCGCAACTCTCATTAATTTTTTGAAATAGAACAAAAAAGAAAAGCGTGATAACTAGATTTCTTTTCTCTTTGGTCCTTTTAATAGTCGTATTCCAAAGGCTGGAATATTCCTCTTTCTATATCACATTAAAATTGACAAATGCACGATATTATTTCGAGCTTTGTTTTGCAATCCCAATCATTAACATCTGGATGAAAATTCAATGGAGCAGAACCACAAAAATATTTGAGAATAAATATAAATGAAAATTTAATGGAGCAGACCCACAAAAATATTTGAGAATAAATAATCCCTGACCAGTTGTCAACTTGTCATTAAAAAGTGGCTTACCCGGCCGGTGTGGAAACCAAAACATACACTAAAAAGCCAAATGCTAATAAAAGCCAATAGTTTGTCAATACAGCAAGAAAACGACCAAAAAAATAAAAAAAATTAATACAATTTTCAATATGTTAGAGAGTTCTGGAAAGTGTTAAAAAGCATCCGAAATTGTGTTTTTATAGTATTCTTTTTGCCATATAGACAACCCGTCAATATATAGAATAACCGAATTAAAAAAAAAAAAAAAAACTTCGAAAATCCAAAATTCTCTTTCTCCCGTTTTATCTTTCTACCTACTTGTACTATTATTTCTCTACCTACTGGCTTCCAAGACTTCAATTGGAGGATCGATACTCATCACTTCAATTAATTCGATCGCTACTTATTTAAGTTGTTGATCGACGTAGCTTTGGCAAGTGGTGGCTAGCTCATGCGATAGAGCTTTTCGATGCCCCACGGCATCTTGGGATCGAGTCTCATTCCCCCTATGTAATAAATTAGGAATGATGAACGGAAAAAAAATAAAAATAAATCGATGTAGCTTTGATCACCTAGAATATTGATTTCGAAGAGATAGAGATCCACAAGTGGTGCGGATTGAAACTGGTGTAATGAAAACTCCCATGAAGATTTGAACTACATAACTTAATTTCCACCTTTTTTTTTTCTTCTTTCCTCTTTCTCTTTGCATGTGGCATCTTCATACGATGATGATGATGATGGTATAAAAGAAAAGGGATTGAAAAGCAAATTAACATCACTCACACACCTTTGGATTTAAGAACGAAACGAGCACCAGCATCAAGTTCCTCCTTCCCTTGGCCTTGGGGTTGTACTGTTACTTGTGAAGGAACAGTATTGAGATCCTCCTCTTCATGTACAGCTTTGGAGCTCTGATGGAGGCTTGCCATGATCTCTCTCTCTCTCTCTCTCTCTCTCTCTCTCTCTATGAGTGGATATATATATTTATATATGTTGGAACCAAACAACCACACACGTATATATAGAGCAAAAAGTATGCATGCCCATCATTATATTTGACGTCATAGAATTCCATGTATAACCTAAAAGCTTAAGTTATTAGATGGGGTGTGCCTAAGACGGATGTACGTTTTTCAATTTTACATAATGTGTTGCACTTAATAGAGTTCAATGGAGAAAAATAGACTCATGTAATTTAGAACGTAAAGGTTCTATTCGATTTGTTTTGCGTTGGGGATGAGATTACAAGAAGGGTATAAATTTTCACTCCCCTAGCTTGTTTATAGCTACACTTATTTCTTTGTCCTTTTATGATGTGAATTTACAATTTTGTCCTTCCAAGTGTGAAAGATGATACAAATAAAAGGATAATTTTGTAAATTTATATCACAAGATGACAAAAAAATAAACATGGTTATAAAAGAAAAGGGAGTGTGAAAATTAATTACTCAAACTCAATTAATTTTCCAGCACCACAACAGTGATCTGAACCATTCATCTCATGGTCACTGCTAAAAGTAAAAGCAGAGTATGTGTAAAACATCAACTTAATCGATCAATCATAACTAAATCCACGAACAATTTGTATAAAATGGACAATTCAAGTAATCTTCAACTTCAACTGTACATTTTACACATTGTTTATGCGAGAAGTTTGGATCACCGTCTTAGGACTGTAATAGTGCTCGAAAAATTAGAGTTTCGTGAGATTCTCTTAGCTAAGGTTTCGTTTTTGGAGGGGTTTGGTGAATAAGGGGTCTGGAGGTGGCCCATCTGAAATTTGGCATTCTAAACTCTTGGGCGGGTTTATTTTATTCAATTCTCAAGCACTACCTGGTTTATTGTATAAGAAAAATAAGTCATGCTACAATGTACACCCTTCCATATGAGATTTTGTGGCTCAAATATGAGATTTTGTGGCATCAAATATGAGATAATATGAGATTTTGTGACTAGATATATGAAATGGCATATGATATGGCCCACACGGATCACCGAGATTGCGCCACATATGATGTGTGGGGATTTTAGAGTTTCGTGACCATTCTATATGAGATAGTGTGTATATCGATATGAGATTTTATGGACTCCAATATTTATTATTGTGATGACCGATATGAGATTTTGTGGCTCTAAATATGAGATTTTGTGTTCCAATATGAGATTTTGTGGCTCTAAATATGAGATTTTGTGGCTCCAAATATAAGGTCCGCACGGTCCGCACCAAGTCCGCATGGATCCATATGAGATTGTGTGGCTCCAAATATGAGATTTTGTGGAAATATATGAGATTTTGTGACTATTCATATGAGTGTGCATACCATATGCATTTCGTATCTCTAGCCACAAAATTTCATATTTAGAGTCACAAAATCTCATATTGAGTGCTCCCTCCGTCCCAATTTCTTGGTCCTTTTTTCCATTTTGGGATGTCCCAAAATATTTGTCCTACTTCTAAAAACATCCATCAAAACTAGGCCACTTTCTAATTTTACCCTTAAAAAGTACTTTTCCCATCTTAATTGGCTAGTCTATTATCTTTTATTTTATAACGGTTTTTATGATTTTGAAAACTTTGTATAATAAAACTAATTGATATCTATCAAACAAGATCCATATTGAATATGTTTTGACTTTCATATAATAAATTAGCCTCACAAATTTGGTCACAGTAATATTGACTGGATTTAGGGGCAAAATAGAAAAATCAATACAAAGTTTTCACACCCCTTAAAAACCCACTTCCCCAAAAGTGGCCAAGAAATTGGGACGGAGGGAGTAATTTTTAGAGGGTGTACATTGTAGCAAGAAAAATTCAACCATATAGTATTTTATTTGATAATTAAGTGGTTATAGTGTACACATTCTCATCACGACGACGACGATTTGAGAGAAAGAAGATATTCACAAATTAAGGGAGGCAGAGTCAAACCACGACACCGATTTTTCAAAGGTTAAGGGACTGATTAATAGGTGTTAGAACCATTAATTTGATTTTTTTAGTGATTTTGTCAAATGTGGTATTCCTTTACTCTCTACCTGCAGATCTTTAAGATTGATGCCTGTTTTTGTTATAATTTCATTGCTTATTTAGAAATACTACGACAAATACGGCAATTACCTAATATATATACTAGTTTATTGCATAAAAGAAATGTTACATACTTCACGGAATAGAATTCAATAAAAAAAAAAAACGAACTTCATGATTTTGACCCCAATTAAATATGGCATAAGAAATACTACTACTACAGTACTACGGCAAATACGGCGACTACATACGTCAAAATGTAGTCATCCCAACCTAACAAATCCACGAGTGGTGGCTAGCTCATGCGGTAGAGTTTTTGGATGTCTCACGCTACATCCCGGGATCGAGTCTCATTAATTTCCCTCTCCTCATGTAATAAATTAGGAATGGCGAATGATTGATATATATATATATATACACACACACACACATTGGACGGCTCGGATTTTCCAAAAATAATTTGCAACACAAAAAAAATTATTTTTTTCTTATTTTCGGGAGGTTTGGACTAGAAGTTTTACCTATATATATATATATATATATATATATATATATATATATATAGAGTAAACTTCCTATCCAAACCTTAAGTTACGGACTACCGTCCGGACTTCACTTTCCGGACCAAATTTCGACGATCCGAAGCGTTTTTGTGAAAAACTGCCCCGATCAAGCCCTTCCGGGTATTTTTTTTTGCCAAATCTTAGCGTTGGACCTTAAAATCACGTTTTAAACACATCTAACGGTTCGGATCGTCGAAATTTGGTCCGGAAAGTCGAAAATGCCCCTAGGTCCGTAACTTAATAAGTTAAGGTAGTTTGGATGTGAAGTTTATTGTATATGTATATATATATATATATACAGTCCTTATCTAGTCCGGGATCCCGGATCCGGGATTCATAGTTCCGGATCAAATTTTGACGATCCGAGCCGTCCAATGTGTTCAAAAGGTGTTTTCCAAGGTCCACGCGGGAAATCTTCAAAAAAAAATACCGGGAAGAGCTTGATCCAAGCAGTTTTCGCAAAAAATATATATATACAGTTTTTGCGAAAAACTGCTTGGATCAAGCCCTTCCCGGTATTTTTTTTTGAAGATTTCCCGCGTGGACCTTGGAAAACACCTTTTGAACACATTGGACGGCTCGGATTTCCCAAAAACAATTTTTAAAAGCATCAAAACACCGAAAAGGCTTCAATCCGGGATCCTTGACAGGATCGCCGGTGTATATATATATACCCAAGAATTGAATAAAAAGAGAGATTTTCACGGATGCGCAGGAGAATCAAACTGTAGCACCTGAGGCCTTGATTGGATGAAGGATTATTTTCAAGGGGATAAGTTATGGAGGGGGGATAAGATAAGAGGGGGTATAAGTTTTAGAGGGTTGGCCCACATTGATGTGATGTTTATGGAGGGGGTTAAAAAAATAGATGGTTTGGAAGAGGGATTAAACAGGGGGATAATTTTTTACTTGGTTTGGATGTTTTATAAATAAGAGGGGGTGAATGATGGAAAAAACAGTCAAATGACTATTTTGCCCTTATGCAGTGTTAAACTTGATTATGTATTAAATTAAGTATATAAATGTAAAACCTAATATATTTAATTAATTTTGGCCAATTTTAAGCTATAATAAATATCTCATTAAGAAATTCAATTTTAAAGTATATTTTATTAAGAACGTTTTTCTTTTTAAATGAATGATTGGTATTCAATTTTATTTGTTCAATTGTTAGTAACCAATTTTATTTTTAAATATTTAGTACCCAAATGTAAAACCCAATTAACATTGATAACTTAAAAAATAGAGTTGGAAAGTTAAATTAAAGAATTAGGCTAAAGAGGGAAAAAAGAAAAAAAGAAAAAAGAATACACTAAAGTAAACTGTGTGCTAAATAACCCATTGGTTGGTTTTGCTCCTTTCAAGGACACAGAGTGCGGGATCAAAAAAAAGGACACAGAGTGTAAATTTCCCTTCCCAATTTTCTCTCTTTACTAATTGAAGACAACCCATTTTCTCTCTCTCTACCCAATCTTCCCCAGCCCTCCTCAGCCCACCGATAAAACCCATCTCCACCAAAATACCAATTAAACCAGAGTGAAGGCCCAAGATTTGTCATCATCACGGTGAGCAACTCGCTAGAAATATGTCATCTTCAACGGTGAGCAACTCGAAGTGAAGGCCCAAGATTGAAGGGTGTTGGCTGATGGTTGATGTGCAATTTCCGGCCATCTCAGATCCAGATTCCGGCGAGCTTGTGCTGGGACTTCAACGCCATGAAACTCCTCCGGTTTGTGTTGGCTGATGGAGGAGGGGGATTAGGAGGGGTGTAATGGTCATAAAACCCACCCTCTTCTCCCGGATAATTTTTGGGCAGCCCAAGGGGTGCCAAAAAATTATCGGGGAGAAACCCTGAGACACGTCAAAAATTATCAGAGGCAAAAACTTATCAGGGATGGTTTTTTGGTTGCCAAACCAAGGGAAAGGGATGGGACCCACCCTTATCAGGGGTGAAAACTTATGAGGCTCCGCTTTACCCCCAGCCCAGCGAGGCGTGAAATTTAGAGGGTTCACAGAACTAAGAGCATCTCCGAGCCAACTTCATTGCTTCAAATCTTTAAAATGAATAATGGATGTGAAATATTAAGGGAATGTTTTGTAATCATTCCCTTTTTTCAATTTTTTGTATTTTTTTTGAAGGACTCATTGTCATTTTTAGATATATGAGTAAATTTACTTTTGGGTTATCAAATATGGAGACCACGCCTCCATTTTGAAAACCCAAATCTCTAAAAAGGGACGGTGAGTCCTTCAAAAAAACAAAAAGTTAAAAAAAGAAAAGAAAAAAAAAGGAGGATATAAATTAGAAGATCTCCCCTCAACATGACTTCCATTATTCATTTTAAAGTTTTTAAAATGGATTAGAGAAGCTCTAAGGGCAAGCACAATAATAGATATCTAAATTTAGCGTCGGGAAAATTGAAATCCAGTAGTTCAGGAGTAAATTCTTTGTGGTACATATTGAACCACCACCCCTGCGAAATCATAAATCTAGTTCCAGCGGAAGGACAGTTAAGTTATTGTCACGAATGCATCTGCATTTAAAGCACAGCCAAAAAGCTTCGAGGAGTAATAAGGTACATAAAAATATTTCCGAAATGATTCAAGAAAGAGAAATGAATTCAGGTCCAATTTCACATCCCCATTTGATGCGCTATTCTATGCATTCTGCAATTGAAATTGTACAAGTACACAGGTACATGCTTGTTTTTTCCTTGCCATCTGTTTGAAGTTTAATCTTTAGGAGGTTGTTTGGGCTATTTTTGTGGTTCTGGGGCTCTCAGTTTGGTATGGTGTTTGAGTTGGCATCTTGTCTTTCTTTGGGATTGGTTCTCGAGTGGCATTTTCCGGCAGGGTCGGCCCTGACCCAAGCCTAGCAAGATCTGGAAAGTTACTTATTCCCGGTTATCACAAAAGTTATGGCTTGGTGTAATGGTCCCTGGAAAGTTACTTATTCCCCGTGTGTCTCGGTTTCAAATCTTATCTTAGGTGTCTCACTTTTCTTTTTGCCCCTTTTCGTTAGGCCAAAAAAAAAATTATATTATATTACATTAGCCCAAAACCACTTTAAGCCCATTGAGTTTAAAATATACTAAAAGCCCAATATATTACTGTTAATTTTGGATAACTTAAAGTACGAAGACTTAATCGAAGAATTTGTTTAAAAAATGCAAGGAGAAATTGTTTTGTTTGAATCGGATCTTGCTAATTATAAAGCACCATCCGATTAACCGGG
The DNA here is from genome assembly GCA_016920895.1 of Vaccinium myrtillus. NCBI lineage: Eukaryota > Viridiplantae > Streptophyta > Magnoliopsida > Ericales > Ericaceae > Vaccinium > Vaccinium myrtillus. The sequence goes on along the minus strand of CM029275.1, from coordinate 11,539,396 downwards.
GTTACATTTTGATTTTGAATTTTTTTTTAATGTTACTCGAGCTAAAAACATGCATATAACCTCGATTTTGCTTTTTTCCTTTACTTGTATGGTTTTTTCTTAGAGTTATTTTTGCTTTTATCCCTTAAACTATCACCATTTATCTACTTAGTCCTTAAACTATCTAAAACATGAATACCACCCTTCAACTATCAGAATCCATTTTATTAAGTCCAACTACTCACATCGTCAATTTTTTTGGACGGAAAAACTATCACGTGTGTGTCACGTGGTATTAAATGTTTGAGCATAATCGGTACTTCACGCGTAAAGGAAATTAAACCCACCCTCAACGTCATTCCTCCTCCCACTCTCTCTCTCTCTCTCTCTCTCGCTCTACACTTAATCGACTCCCATGTCTCTCACTCCTCTCCTTCATCAGAGTTAGGGTTTTGGTGTTGTGTAAGGATTCTTTTGCTGTAATGTTTATGCTGAAATGAGCTACAGGTGTGTGCATGTGTTTCATCATCATGTGTGTCTCAGTAATGTTCTTCTTTTTTTTCTTTCTAATTCTTGTCTTTGGTTTTTGCGCACATGGGGAATGGCTGCTTCTTAAATATTATAGTAGTCATAATATTGTGATTTTTGTATTGCTAGCACCCTCTGTTTTTTTGTGAAGGAGGAGAGAGTAGCTGAACCCTTTTTTTTTGTGACAGTGGATAAACTCAGTTTTTTTGTGCTACTGGGGAGAGAGAGAGAGAGAGAGATGGATGAACTCTGTGTTTTAGGTGTTCTGTTCTCATATGCTGACACATATTGGAGGGAGAACCAGCAAAAGAATTGTGGTGTTGGCGCCAATCCATGGGTTGAAATGGCTACTTTACCCTTTTATTTGGAGAGGAGATCGCACGTGATGTGCACGTGATACGTTTTCCGTCCACAAGACTTAATGGTGTGAGTAGTTGGACTTAATAAAATGGATTCTGATAGTTCAAGGGTGGTATTCATGTTTTAGATAGTTTAAGGACCAAGTAGACAAAATGGTGATAGTTTAGGGGATAAAAGCAAAAATAAGTCTTTTTTATTTTTTATTTTTTTATGACTTACTAGTATAAAGGCAACCAAGCTCAGGGTTCGGGCCGTTCGGCTAGGGCAACCCAAACGTTAGGGCCGGTCCTGTTTGCCGGTGTGTCCGTAATCCTTTTAATCTTTATATTCTTTCCAAAGACTAATGAAATTTTATTTTGCCAATAAAATAAAAATAAAAATAAAAAAAAACATGTCGCGGACGAAATGTTATGGTTGAGAAATGGCCACTAAAAATTAAGTAAGAATACCGTATCGGGCACAAATGTTCACTCACTGATAGGGTTGGGCATTTCATCCGCCCCGTCCGAATCCGATCCGATCCCCGATCCGAACGGATCGGCAATATGGAGATCTGTTTGGAGATTGGATAGGATATGGGGATTTTTTTTGAAAATGTTTGGGGATTGGATAGGGGGTGGAGATAGGCATGTCCCCGCCCCGAATCCGTTCCCCGCTCCTTCCCCGCCCCGCTCCGCCCCATCCCCGATCTGCCCCGTCCCCGAATCCCCGAAATATAGGGGTCTATTTATGAATTATGAAACTTTGGGGTCTCACTGAATTTTCTTCAAATATATGGCTTTAGCAAGTGTAATGAGTTTTAGCGTGACATGTATTTCCCAATCATTAGAAACATGTTTTTCTAATGATTTTTGGTTTTTTTCTTCGCTTAGGTATATATTTTCCTGTGACTGGAACCTAATTAATTCCATCAAGTAAAAGCCAATTGAAACAAGGCAAAGTACATATCAATAGATGTGGCCCATTTAGTTTCCATCTTCGCGAGCATCTCATTTTAAAAAATTTGGAGGGTTTTGAGAATGTAAACATAATGGAAAACATGGCCTTCTAATGATGTTTTCCAACTGGTGGGAGTTCGGAATTCGCAATGTTATATGTTGGACTGCCTATTATTTTGTTCGGAATTCACACTTGATTTTAGGGAAAATGATTTGTAATTGGGCTTCTATAACTATTTACTTGTTACTCTAGGGAAAATGATTGGATCCCCGAAATCCCCGTGGGGATCCCCGTTCCCCGTTTGGAGCGGAGATGGAGGATAAAAATAAATCCCCGTTGGAGATTGGATAGGGGATGGATATGAGTAAGGGGTTTGGGGATTGGGGGTGGAGATAGCGATCCGTCCCCATGCCCATCCCTACTCACTGATATATTTAGAGTCGTCCGATGTGTACATATTTCATGAGCGGAGTCTAAACAATTGCGTCCAAAGCAATGTTTGTTTTTAATCTCCCATTGTCCATACCTCATGCCCCAAACTCTTAACTTTCAGCAAGTTTCGATAAAATAGCAAGGGCCCCTTTGTTAACCCTCTTAGCCCAAAACGAGAATGGACTGCGAGTCCGATAGAATTAGTGATCCAGCCCAAAGGGGTGATTGGTAATACCCCATGAGTCCAAGATGCAAAACAAAGAAACCTCTCGAAGATGAATCTTTAGCTTAATAAGTCCATAGACATTCCAAAGTATTCAAGATACACAAACTCTAGCCGCCACAAGTGTTTCGAGATGAGAAATATAAGAGTTCTGGCTTAGAAAGGCGCTAGATCCCGTTTCTTGACCTACTGGATCAGTATTTATAGAGCAGCATATAGCTGTAAAAACATGCGCGTTTTGCTTGAGCAATTTTTTTTTTTTTTTTTGCACAAGCGAAATTGTCTGCCTTTAAAACTATCAAGTAACGAAACACCATTTTGCTTGGGCCTTCGAAGTACTTAACTAACAAACTACCGCACTCACTCAAAAGCTAAGAAATACAATATATGAGATTCCTTTCCACACCCTAGCACAGATGCTCAAGAATAAAATAAAAAGAAAGATACAACTCGATAAAGGGGATTACAGGTAAATGTGAGTTTTGGTCATGAACGTACCAACCAAACAGAGAGCTTGGCTTTTGGAATTTACAATCCTTGTCCTTGTAGACATGCTAATTTCTAGTCGTTGAGTTCTAATAGAAGAATCACAACAATGATCACAATATCGACTCACCACCGGCTATAATACATCTCTTATATCAATCTTCACAATATTATAACCCACAATCAATAGGTAGAAAGACTCATTACAGAAGACACCATTCACCAATGTACAAGACAAGCTGCAGCAAAAGTTCCATCTTTGAAATCCCGGGATCCAGAATTCAGCATCACGCTTTTCTTTGTCTAGAAGAATACAGACAGAATCTTTCTCTGAAGGCTGGCCGGATAGTACCATTGTTCTAAATAAGTTGGTTACCAAGGATAGCTCAATGGTGACCCTAGAAAACGGATTAAATCACTTGAGATGGATAAAAGATGAAACAACGCTTGGACATTGTTACACAAGAATCAACCAATCGTGGAACGAGCCCCAATAGTATTTCATATAAGCATCAGGCATGTCAATCACCCAACTGCTGCTAAAGTTATCCAACAAACTATACAAGTCCTGCTGCATCTAAATTTTTGGCCAGGCCCTAGTAGGACCGGGAACCCACGAGGAGGAAGGGAACGGGATTGTGAGTGGAATTGCGATTGTGACTTAGTAACATTACTCCTTGATGTGCAAACATCAAGGAAAGTTACACGATCACTTACGGATAGGCGATCTGATATATTGCCAAGGATGTCTTCTGGAACTCCTCTTTCCCAATCCTTCCGAGTTCCGTCGTCATTCAGGGTCTGAACCCGGGGAGAAATCTTTCTTCATAGATAGAAGATATTCGTTGTTGATCTAAAAAAGATCTTATCCCGTGGGGGTTAGCGGACATTTTGAACTCCTCCTCTGCTTCCCTTCTTCTTCTTGGCATCTTTTTTCCGTCGTCATTTGGGTATTGCCCCATCAGATTGTTTCCATGCAAAATTCTGCAAAGAAACAACATGTTTGTTATTCTGTTCAATTTACAAATAATGCATTTCCGGAACAATGTAGAGAGATGAACAGCTGTGGTAAGATTCATAGAATGAAATTATACTATTGTTGCAAGGAATCTGAGGGAGCAGACTCAATTCTGGAACAACACCGCCCCTTAAACACTTGAGATGGGGTGGTTTGGCCACTGCATTAATTAGTTACCAAGAGCTGATCGGTCTTTTTGTATCGCTTCTCTTTGGACTGGATTATCAATAACATTCATGTCCATGGGCCTTGGTAGTAAGATTACCCCGGTGCGGAAAAAAAATCCCCTATATATTTAGGATAGACATACGTCTAAGACTACTAGTAGTAAAGGTAGAATACATTCTGAAAAGTGCCATAAAATGAAGAGGGTCCTAGAATGGGGAACCCAGAATTTTTTCAAATTGTGGATGTGGCAATCCCATAACGCCTAAACAAACGAAAACGTCTTCTTCCCTTTCTCCCTCTCTCAAATGTAGAGATCATAAAGATCAGAGCTTTCTGTACTAAAAGAATCAATTCATGATTGTTTCTATAAAAATCAATTAAACCAATTAACCTTGGTCACACCATACCATCCTCAATGGACTTTATTGTCTAATAACTGACAAATTCATGAGAAGTTTCTTGCTAGGAATATATCCCCCCAAAAAAATTTCCCGAATTGGGTAGTTCAATAGCTACTGAGATTAGTGTTTTCAAATTGAGATACGTATAGTGTATCGTTTTTTCATTATATAGATAGTATCGAAATACGTATCGCGTATCTTAAAATATGTTTGTTAGAAGAGTAGGAGTTTCTAATGTTTAGTTGGAAAATATTTTTGAAAGAGAGAGAGAGAATACTTAAGACAACAATGCGAAGGAGAGTATTTGTATTATACTTAAACTTGAACTCTTTTTTGGCTTGGTGAAAAATGGTTAAAACCCATCTTTATTTATACTGTTCCACAAGGAAGGCTCTAGTCCATAGATATTTTCATGCAAGGTAAACTTTGAGATAGATTTTAGAATTACGTATGTGACTGATTCTAAAAAAAATAAAAATAACTCTAAATATTTCACAAGAGATATTCTACAACTTCTAGAGGTGGATATTCTAAAGTTTCTAAAAACTAGATATTTATATCTCTGCTTCAATTATATCTTCCATCTTTGAGCTTTGTCAATTGGGCTTGTTTAGACTTTACTTTCTTGTGCCAAAATACTAAATCTACTTCATGCTTCTACAATGTTAATCATAATTAATACACAATTAAAAAGTAGATATACCTAATAACACCAACAAACAATGTTACAATTTAAAAAAGTTATTAGATGCAAAATTTTCGGACTCTCAACTAGGGCCTTATCACAATAAGGCTTTCTACTGCCTTAGTTTGGGAAAGAAAAGAAGAGCTCTTACATGATTCAGAAAAAATAAAATCGAATTAAGGTTCTTTCTTCTATACAAGCTTTACATTGAGGTTGAATTTCTATCAAATGGTTTGAAAGATGTAATTATTAGATCAACCGGCTTAGATTAATACATTTGGGGTTCCACTTCTTGACATAGGGTCCAAACTTTTCCCAATAAGTAATCGTACGATACATACAGAACTAGGATACGTGTATAAATCGTAGGATACGCAATCGTCTCAAAGGACTTCTATGCAAAAGAATACATGATGGGATGTGTATCATTTTCCGAATGAGACGATACAAATTAATCGTAGGATATATATCCTATATCGTAGGTTTTTAACAACTATGACTGAGATTATTTCTTTACTCAAACGCATCTAGGTAAGTATTAAAATTAAGGACTTTATTCGACGACTAAAATTTCAGAACCTAAAACTCCATAAACATGACTAACTTACCTTTTAATTTCTACTAACCATAGTTGTTAAAAACCTACTATATACGGTAGGTATTTTGCACCCTATATCCTTTTTGTATAGAAATCCTACGATACGATCGTGTATCCTACGATTAAAATTTCAGAACCTAAAACTCCATAAACATGACTTACAACCTTCTAATTTCTACTAACCATAGTTGTTAAAAACCTACTATATATGATACGTATCTTGCACCATGTATCCTTTTTGTATAGAAATTTTATGATACGATCATGTATCCTACGATATATAAGCGTATCTTGATTCAATATGTGTCTTACGACTACTTATTGAGAAAAAGTCGGACCTTATTTTAAAAGGCGGAACACAAAATGTATTAATCTAAGCCATTTGATCTAATTATGACGACATTCAAACCATTTGATAGAAATTCAACGGCTTATTTACCTTTTTAGTCCCCAAAGTATTCGCGAAATGTCAATTTGGTCCCCAATATTCAAATCGTGTCTATCGAGTCCCCAATGTTCACAATGTGTGTTTAAATGGTCCCTGTGTCTAACTCCGTTCGTCTTCTCCGTCAAATGCAGGGGTAATTTCGAAATTTCACCACCACAAAGCGGCTTATTTACCTTTTTAGTCCCCAAAGTATTCGCGAAATGTCAATGTGGTCCCCAATATTCAAATCGTGTCTATGGAGTCCCCAATGTTCACAATGTGTGTTTAAATGGTCCATGTGTCTAACTCCGTCCGTCTTCTCCGTCAAATGCAGAGGTAATTTCGAAACTTCACCCCCACAAAGCTTATCTTCAACCCTCAACCCCGTAGCTTCAACCCTCACCCTGTTGATAAAAAAGAACAAACCTCACCCTCATCAGAGCCGATCCCCAAAAACATCTCAGTCCCACGACTCCCACCCGACTACCCTGCCTTCCCCTTCTTACACCTACCGCCGCCGCCTGAGAAAACACCACTCCAAAGACCATCACACCTCCGTCCACCGCCTCATCTAAACACTTCATGGCCGAATCTACCGCGGTTGGTTGGTACAAAAATTTTGATTAGCTAACGACGGGGGTGAGGCCGTCGTTAGCAAATCCATCCGCAGTAGATTACATCTCCCAACAAGAAATTAGTCCTGGGGAAGAGAAATTTCAGCCAAAGACCGGATTAGAGGTGGGCCTTGGATTTGTAGTTGGGCCTTCACAAATCCGCCATAAATCCGGCGACAAACAGGCGTAAGGGTTTAGAGGTTCAAGATAAGCTTTGGGGGTGAAATTTCAAAATTACCCCGCATTTGACCGGACGGAGTTAGACACATGGACCAACACATTGTGAACATTGGAGACTCGATAGACAAGATTTGAATATTGGGGACCAAATTGACATTTCGAATACTTTGGGACTAAAAAGGTGAAATAAGCAGCTTTGTGGGGGTGAAATTTCAAAATTACCCCTGCATTTGACGGAGAAGACGGACGGAGTTAGACACATGGACCATTTAAACACACATTGTGAACATTGGAGACTCGATAGACAAGATTTGAATATTGGGGACCAAATTGACATTTCACGAATACTTTGGGGACTAAAAAGGTAAATAAGCCGCTTTGTGGGGGTGAAATTTGGGACTACGGAGAAGACGGAATACACATGGAAACATTGTGAACATTGGGGACTCGATAGACACGATTTGAATATTGGGGACCAAATTGATATTTCGCGAATACTTTGGGGACTAAAAAGGTAAATAAGCCGAAATTCAACCTCAATGTAGGGCTTGAATAAAAGAAAGAACCAGACTTCGATTGTATTTTGCTTGAGTTATATAACGGCTATTATTTCTATAACTAAGGCAGCAGAAAGCCTAGATATGATAGACCTTAGTTAATAGACTTGAAATTTTGCATCTTAAAAACTTTTTTTTAAAATCTAAGCATAGTTTATTGGTATGATTAGGTATAACTACTTTTTAATTATTGTAAATTTATTATGATTATTGTTGTTGAAGCATAAATTGGATTTAGTATTTTGGCACATGCAAGAAGTAAAGTCCAATTAAGTCGAATTGAAAAAGCCCAAAGATGAAAGATATGACTGAAAAATATATAAATATCTAGCTTTTAGAAGCCCTAAAATATCTATATTCTAGAAGTTCTAGAATATCCTTGTAAAATGTCTAGATTTTTTTGTGAATTAGTTACATGAGTAATTCTAGAATGCTAGAATTTACGTCAAAGTTTATCTTATATGAAAATAGTCTTTACTTTATTCGATTAGTTTCGTTTCTTCGTATGTTTCCATCCTATGAGATTTGAATATTTATGATCTCACCCCAACATTGGATATTTGGACCTTTATGCCCTTATTTACACCATTAAAGTATATATTGTATATCTAATATATAGATATATATTGTTAAAGAACCTAAATATAAGAGATATTTAAAAAGTGTCATTGTTTTCCATAAATATGCCATCCCAATAAATCAGCTAGACAGTTAAATTTTCATATCTTGAGTCATCCCATCCCGACTGATGATTTCCATATCTTTAGATGGGTGGTGTTAGTTTCCTTTTTAAATGGGATTCGGTTCCTATCCTCTACCCATGGAACACAACATTATCAAACCATTCCATATCCTCACAGCTAGTTTCAGTTTGAAGGGAACATCCTTACTGTTGTGCCAAGGCCTGTCCTCTTTTCCTAAAGACCGAGTCTAGGAATGGTATAGAACAAAATTTACATATTGTCTGAAAGTCATGTATTTCATTTTGCGCTTCCCATTTAATTATGTTACGTAAATGCCATCTTCAAGAATCCTAGAAATTCTCAAACAACGCCGAATTCGAAGATGCTTGTTTTGCAACAGCAGAGAGGAAGGGCCGTCGACTGCCGGCGATGGGGAGAAATGGAAACAATGGCACAGGTGAAGGGCTGACATTGAGAGAGAAAGAGGAGGCCACCGAAGAAGATAATTTACTACGTTCACATTATGGGAAAATTCTGGGTTCCCAATTAATTTATAATACTTTTTATATCCAATATAGATATTGTTTGATAGATCTCAATTAGTTTTATTAAAACTAATGTCCGCAATCATAAAAAATAAATATAGATTGTGAAATATAGACAATTGTTTTTTTAGGGGCACAACTGCCCAAAAAGGACCAGCAATTTGAGACTGAGGGGTACTTATTACTGCTAAGTTTGTATTTCCCAGACGATCTATAATCATTTTGAGTTAATCTACCGGGAAAAGCTACGATACACACCCATGTATCATATGCACCTTTAAAAATATTACGAATCGATTACCTCTTTTGAATAAAAAGTTACGGATTTTTTTTTATATAAATGTTACGAGGCATATAAAAATGTTATGAATCATAAAAAATGGTTATGCTACAAACCACCCAATGAGTGGTGAATGAGTGAGGAAGAAGACACCAAAAACACAAATTCCCAATGCAACTTTATCACTTTTTCAGCCACTTTATGCATTGGGAATTGTGTTTTTCTTGTCTTCTTCCTCACTCATTCACCACCCATTGGGTGGTTTGTAGCATTTTCTTACTCCCTACGTCCCAATTTAAATGCTCCCTACAGTTATGCTTGTTTTTTTAAAACTCTTATAGTTTTCATTCTATAATGTATTTTATATGCAATATGGATCTTATTTGATAAATCTCAATTAGTTCTATTAGACAAAAATTTTAAAAACTTTGGAAACCTTACCAATAAAAAGATATCGACGTTGAAAAATGGCACGGATATACATATGGAGCATTTAAAATGGGACGAAGGGAGTACCTTTTTTAGTTACAGGCTTGGGTATTTCTTTTTTTTGGGAGGCCGAATCATTAGGCTATTTGGTCCATTGGCTCTTCGACAGTATGGGAATCGAATCTTTTGTGGGCTTTGATTGATGGCATCAAATACCATTGCAGGCTTGCAGTCATTAGGCCTTTCACTGGAATTGTCTGTACCATGGGAGGCAAACAGCATCCTTCTCGTGCGGAAAACTCAAGTTAAACAACAGGCCGGAAGGCCCACTTTAGCAGGCTTTTTAGTGGACCACTCTGGGTTCAATATTGAGAGGGTTACCCATTTGGCTAACTATTTGAGGGGGGTTTTTATTGTCTCCTCCTACTAATTTTTATTAGATTTGGTTAAAGATTTTATCTCATATCATTCGTCTCGACAAAAGGAATAAAAATATTAAAATAGACCGAAATTAAAAAATAATAATAGTATAAGACAACAAAAACATCCAAAAAAAAGTTGACTTATTAGGTCTCTTTGACGTCTTATGTGAATTTTTAAAAATTTTAGTCTATATTTTTAAAAAAAATTCCGATTTCTCTCGTTGAACCGAACGATTTGATATAAAAATTATACCTAAATCTACTATAAATTAAGGGAAAAAAATACTCCAAAGAGACCATGTCAAAAAGCCCTCTAAAAATTAGGCCAAATGGGGTTAAATAAAAAGCTGCATTTACAAGCTTTTCTCTTGTAGACAGGGACCCCCATGGTTAGGGTTAGTGAATTGGGGTGAAAATTTATGGGCTTTTTTAGCTTTTGTAAAGCAAAAGTCATGCTTGCAGTAACATGCTAGGATGAAGTATGTGCATGTGTAACACAGAATATATGCGCAGTGATTTTGTTCTTTTTAGTGAACGTATCCGTCCCGAATTTGTTGTCCATTTACGGGCATGCGTGCCATTTTTCAATTACTTATATCTTTCAATCTATAATATTTTTAACAATTTTGAAAACTTTGTTTAATAGAAATCATCGAGAGCTATCAAACAAGATCAATATTGAATATATATAACATTATACATTTGAAAATATAAACAATTTTGAGGTGTTATGAATAGTGCAAGTGGACAAGAAATTTGGGACGGAAGGAGTAATTTGTTGGTTCCACGCTTCATACTCTTGCGGCAGTTGGTATTTCACTTCATATTTGTGTTGTCTTTGTATTGAGCTCAAGGCCTGAAATTAACGGTTTGATACTTCAAAAGTTTGGGGTTCAAAATCTCTTAAGTGCTATCAACACTTATAGTTTCAGTCTATATGATTGTTCTGACTTTTATCAAACTTTCGGTAGTGGACGATGAAATTGATTTTCAAATGATTAGTTGAGATGTGCAATAAACTGACTCGAATCCTTGAATTATCAAAAAAATTATATTCCACGTATCCTTCAGAGTTTAGATGGACATGATTGTTAGGGTACTTTTATCGTACAATTATTCGTTGTGACGAGATATCACTGAAAGAGAATAATACTTAAGAAATAATAAAGAAAATGAACTCTGTCCTTCTATATTAAAGGAAATGCCATCGTTTCACTTTTACTTTCACTTCAGAACCATATTCGACATTCACGTTTTCCTCACATTCACGTTTTCCGCAGTGATTTGGCAAAAAAGTAAAAAACGGTTTTTTGGTTTTTTTCATTTTGTCTTTATTCAAGTTTTTTTTTTTTTTTTTTGCATTTTTTGGTATTGTGTCAAGTTTTCGTGGCTTATGGATTCGTCTCGTCGTCGAGACGAATCCAAAAAGTATAAAATTATGGTCAAAAGTAATATTTTTTTGAATAAAGCTGAAAATAAACCAAAATAAATAAGTTTATTGGTTTAATTTCGGTTTTATTAAAAAAAATTAGTTTAATACGTGTGCATCATCATTGATTGCGTCTTGTAGCAAGTCTGGTATGAATTTGAGGTTTCCTTATTCGATTTTGTTAGGTTCTCTTATTCGGTTTTATCCTACATATACTAAATCCTTTCTTGTTTGTATGGGAAGGTGTTCTAAGCTGAATTATGCTTTTAATTGCAGAATTGTTCAGGCGTGCCAAATTTTGATTTTGGTTTAACTTGAGAGCTTACAAGCCCATTAGTATTTGATGTGACAGTGGTGATTCCAAAGGCCAGTCTTGCAAGAAATTGTCGAAGGGAGGTTTTTTCACCATGAATTTATTGCTAATGTGCATGTCAAATATTGAAGCGGTCATATTTTTCAGCTTTATATCTGGAGAGAGTGAACACCATGCGATGTCCATGTGGATGTTGTGAGGCAGGTTTTCCAAAATGCAACACTCTGCAATAACATATGTTTGGTTTTAATTTTTGACAATTTGTTATTGTCTAAATATGCCTGGAAAAACAGTAGTATTTATCAGCGATCCAGAAATGGAATGGAGATAGTCTTGGTTACATTGACGTAGTGAAATTGCAATACAATATACAATGTGGTCTTGTTTGGGTAGGTCTTGTTTTGATCCAAAAAACTGTGTCTTGTTTCAGTAGGTTTGTGATGGAGAAAAACAGCTTGAAGGTGACTTCACTTGATTCATTGAATACGATCAAGGTTTAACTGCATACATGAATACAACCAAATGATCATGTTTTTGTTAGTTGGTTTTACCCAGCTAATAACCAAAGTCGAGCTGGATTAAAAATTTATACATTAAGGATCTTGATAGACAAAATCATGAGCACAAACTCTGTGCGTGCAGGGAGGCTATTAGTCAATAAAGTGTGCAAGATATATTTTGTAGGCTGGCTTTTGAGTCAGGTGAAGATCTGTAATGTTGAAGATTTTGGATCACTCTCTTTTGTTTTACAAATTGGATCACCTTGAAATCCACAGTTTTTTTTTTTATTGGAGATTTTGTTTTCTTTTGAAGGAAAATCTTTGGCAAATCCCAAGTGACTCAAAAAGCATTTACTATGTGAGAAAACATTTTTTATTCCGCCGGTATAAAAATCTCTTTTTCCACCACCACCATATGTGGGTCCCACCGTGAATTTATTGTTTTGAAATGAACCGTTCATCTTGAAGGCCTCGCAGAATATTGTATCTATGCAAAAATTCATTTTGATCGGACATCGATAGATACATAAAATTTTGAATTTTGTTTTACGAAATGGATGGTCTAGGACAGTTTAACTTCAAAATCCATGATCGTCCATTTTACAAAACAAAATTCAAATTTTGATATATCTGTTGATGTCCAATCAAGCTAATTTTTTGTAGGGATGAAGTATTTTGTGGATTCTACAAGATAACATTTAAATCGACATTTAATACATAATGAGGCCCACAAAAATGGTGGGGGAAAAAAAGGATTTTACTCCGCCGGTGTAAAGAATGTTCTCTCTTACTATGTAATTAGAATTAAGAATATTTTTAGAAAAACTAAAGACAATTCAATCAGGGTCGACATGATTATGGCCCAGCTTTATGAGAAAATTCTCGTGGAAGAGACGGAAAAAAAAAAGGGGCTTTACAAATAAAAAGTAAGACACATGGAAAAATAGATATAGAAAAAGAAGGCTTATCTACTATTTTAGTCCCTTTAGTTATAGGTAGATTTCAATTTGATTCCCAAATTTTATTTGAGTCAATTTAGTCCTCCAAGACTTACTCAAGTTTCAATATAGTCCTCAACATTTTGTTTGAATCAATTTAGTCCTTGTAGTATTCAACCTGTGTCAGTTAAGTCCTTTGGAAAAATATCTGTAAAATTACAAATTACAAAGTACAAATATAAGGACGAAAGTTTTATCAAATAGTGTGAAAGCCCATCACAATTTTTAACAAGATCATGCTGGTTCCATTTTAATATCCTAGCATAGTTTCAAACTTGACCACCATATAAATTATATTTATGAGCATAACAAATATTGAAGAATCAGAATACAACAATTTAAATTATAGCTCTTCTCTATAAATAATACTTTAACAAGACTAATAAAATAAATTAACGATAAATGGAGAATAAACTACTAGAAATAATTAGCAAAATAGGCATATAATGCTACTAAAGAAAACAAATAACTATAGTAGAAATCTAATTAGCACCTCTACGCACTCTGCCTTCCTCGTATAAGGGAAATCAACACCTTTATTTACTAATATACGCAGAAATGGAAGGTAATATATTTATCTTTTATGAATTAGCTAAAGAAGACATACTTGAAATATTTGATGATAAATCTACTATTACACATATATAGAAACAAAGCATTACCAATTAGTGTTCTCCATAATTATTTGAATTTGGTAGAAGTGTTTGGGAGAAATGTGCAGAATGCATTTTATAACAGGAGTAGTACAGTGTTTGGGAGATATGTCCAAAATACATTTTGTGAGTATTTTTGTTAATGAAAATGAGAAAAGTGAAAAATGAGAAGTGGAAAAGCTCCTCACTACCTCTTTTTCACTTCTCCTCTCTAAAGTCTAAAGTCTAAAATGGAAAACTCATTTTAGGAAAAATCATTTTGGTCCAAGTCTCCCAAACATTCAAAACTCAACAATGTAAAAATGAAAAGTGGAAAAATGACTCCCAAACACCCTCTTAGTGTTCTCCATAGTTAGTGTCGGGCATTGCAGGATAATGGAAGAACTTCTCCTTGAAATGACATGACAAAGAAATTGATATCCATGCTTAATCATTAGTTAATTGAACTAAATGATGTATAATCAACTACTATGCTTGTCTTTTATTGGCAAGAGTCCTTGCATGCGACGTTGGTTTTGGAACTCGTAAAATAAGTGGAGAAACAAAGAATGAGAAATGAGGAAGAAATTAAGTTAAGAAACATGCACTTGGTTTACGAAGAAAACAAAAAGAAATCAGTATAATAAGGTACCAAGACATATAAGGAATTAATAAAAGGATATAAAACTAACTTTCTATTTACGTTAGTACTTAATTTTTCTTCTCGAAGTCCCAAAGACGGCTAAATTGAGTCTGTTTTAAGAATTTAATGTATGAACATGCCAACATGGGCAGTAAGCCAGTAATTAAGGCATATTAAAATACTGCCGAAAAAAAGGAGTATAGACAATTACTGCTTGTTATTCCTTCTTAATCTTTGTGGGTTTTTTATTATAGGAAAGAGAGCTTAATTAGGTAGCTAGGATTAATTAAGCTTGGTTTTCTATGTCACAGGATAGATGGGTAATTATTTAGTTGCTTTGTGACACCGTCACTCACATAGTGTCTCAACGTCTGTCGGTATATTTTAGTGGAGTTCGTGCACTGAATAGGGAACCTCGCTGAAATAAGTGTTTAGACGTTGAGGTACCACGTGACGGTGCCTCAAGACTAAGAGATAAGATCAATTGTCGTTCTTCTTTTTTCCCTACATGTTTGAAATTATCATCGTCAATTAATTTGTGGTGGATCTTAAACTCTGCCACTTCAAAGAGGGCGACACGCCAAAGTGGAGTGTCGGTATTTCTAGTTGATGCACATCTTGATTCTCTCCAAAACTGACTATATATTATATATATAATTGTGAGCAGCATTGGTGATTTTTCAGTACTCCACATTTGCTCCATAGGGCTAGCACCACAATTTCAATCTCAACAAATCTTTCTTTTTTTACATGTTTGAAATTATCACCATCAATTTGTGATGGATAAACTAGGGTTGTTCAAAAAAACCGGTGAACCGTGAATCCGATCCGGACCGAACTAATCCGCACGTTTTGGATTTTAACCGTGGATTAATGGTCCGGACACGGATTCAAAAAATAAGATACCGTGAGTACTCGCGGTCTGGACACAGATTTTGATTTTGAAACCGTGGATTAACCGATCCGGACCGTGAGATTTTTATTACATATAATTTTTTAGAAAAATAAATATGTGTATAGATAAATAATTTTACCACTTTTGTAACCTACTTTGTTTGGAGTTCTAAAATGATATTTGGGTTTTGTGCTTGTGATTGTCTATTTAGATGTGTTTGTTGGTATGTTGAACAAATTTGGTGTTTACATGTTACAATGCTCAAGCTCAGATTTATAGCCTACTGTGTTTGGAATTTCAAAATGAAATTTGGGTTTTATTTTTTGGCTATCTATTTTTTATTCCATAATGTTCAAGTTTAGATTTGTTCAATTAATTTGTTGGAATGTTCAATAAGATTTCATTATTTCTTTTCAGTGACTGCTTTTTCTTTGTTCTTCATGATGCTTTATATTCTCATCTACTAACTATACTACTGAAGTGTTTGTTTCAATGTTTGAGTTTGAATTTTTGAATAATTAAGTTGATGATTTTTTACAGAATAAGTTGAAAATCCGTGGACAAATCCGGAACCGATCCGTGACTCACGGATCGGATTGGAACCGAATCGTGAGACTTTTGGATCGGACACGGATTTTATTTTCAAAAAACCCTGACTCGCGGATTAGGATTGGATTCATGTCAATCCGGACCGTGACCGCCCCTAGGATAAACTCTGTTGTTTCAAAACTGACTGAGCAGCTTTGGTGGTTTTTCAATATCGTAGCTGATTTTTTTACACTTTCTTCTAGTACTAATTCGTCAAGGTGGTTGTAAATCTATGGGTTTTTTTTTTCCTTACCAGCTTTTTTTTTATCAGATAAACATTCATTTCATATATAAGATTTCAAACAAAATACAGGAGTGAACTCTAACTACCAAATACAAGACACGAGCACAAACCACAAAAGGTATGATTGAACTTCTTTTTTTTTGTGAAGAGATAGAAAATAATATTAAAACCCAAAACCACCGGCCAAAACCGGGTACAACAAAACCACCGGCCTAAAACAGCCGGCCACAAAAACAACCCAAAAAAAACAAAAAAATACAAAAAGAACAGGAAAAAAGAAACTTTGGTGCATGCGCCGTTGCTGTCACCCATCCGTTGCCGCCGTCGTCGTCAGAAGCCCGGATCTGGGAACCCCAGATCTGGCTCCCCCGGGTCCAAAAATCGGGCGTGGTCACCCATACCGGAGCGGAGATGAACGTCCGCCACGAGGAGTCTCTGAATGCCAAAGAAGCATAGCCGTAGAGAAGATCGGGGTGGCGGAAGGGAGCTGGGTAGGCGGGTGGAAGGGGCTGAACTGTTTTGTTTCTTACCAGCTGTTTGAACTATTTTGGACCAATGAATTGTGTAGGAGTATGGTTTTAATTAATTGAACAAAACAGGAGTCTCTTGTTTTTTTGCTAAGACAAAACAAGACATGGGGAGAACTACAAGAGAAGCCAAATGGAGTTATATATGGACCGACACATTTATCAGTTTTTCTCCATCTCCCAACTCCAATTCACGAATTGAATAATGTAGTGTCCAATTAATTTTTCTTTCAATCATATGTAGATATAAGTAGATCAGGTTCGCTTTTCATACAATTGATCAAGGTTCGATTCTTGAATCAAATCGCAAGAAAGCAATTATTATAATTTTTTGTGAATCTCATAGTCTCTGTCGTGAGTAGCTTGGCTTTGACCGAACCAGATAGAGAACTAGCTTCTCCTGTAGTAACTTTTTAGCCATAAATAAGAGGACAGCAGTGAAGGTATATAGGTAACACTAATTAACTAATTTTGTAGCATAGAATTAAAATAATCTGATAATTTAACTTCTGAAATTCAATAAAGAATGTCTCCACAAATGTGTATTAAACAAATCCCCAACCTCAGCTGGCACAAGCGTTGCAAAACTTGTAAGATAGATTGACTATTTGCTATCTGGAAGTGTGGAATACCTGAATCAAGATTTATTTTTATTTTATTTTTTTATCGGCGCTGAGTTGAGATTCTTCTATCGTGATGGTTTTTCGTGTGACAACTAATTAATAAGAAACCAATTTGACAATCCCAATCGTTCAGTTTACAGATCTCAATGTGTACGTTATCCATGCCAAATATTAAGTCGATTCGATACAGGTATTCATGTGAACAAACCATTCATTTTTCTTCAGAAATTGGACAAATATTGTTCGTCTAAGCGTTTTCCGAAATCCTATGGAACCTTGGTGCGTGATTTGTATCACATTGTGAATCATATATAATGATCTCCATTCTGAGAATAACTCGACCGTCCATTACGAGATCCAATCTAACGGCTCAGAGGGTGTTTACACACCATCCGTAAATAAGTTATTCTCCTCGATTTGATGTAGCAACCTGACACTTTATACTAACAATTTGCCAGCTGGGTAATAAATGTTTCATTTCACAGGAAGAACAAGCTAAAGAGAGGAAAAGTAAAGTGCAAGTCTGTTGACAGCCACAGGTCTCTCTCTCACTCTCTCAAATAATGACCCAATGATAAATGAACATATATTGGGTGCGTCGGTACATCTTTTTATCAACCATTTAAGGGAATACTGGAATAGTGAGTTCTTACTTTGAACACGAGGTTTGATACAAAACATGAAAATTGTTTCATAAATCTCTCCCGAAAATGAAATGTGTGGGTGTGATTCACCCAGTATACATGAAATGTGAATCACACCCACACAATTCATGTATACTGGGTGAATCACACCCACACATTTCATTTTCGGGAGAGATTTATGGAAACTTGAACAAGGTGCCAGAAAAAGGGGTATTTTGTCTTGTGAGAATGAAGGAGTAAAAACTTGAACAAGGTGCAAGAAAAAGGGGTATAAGAAAAAGGAGAATCCAAAGATGGAAATGATCTCAAGAAACCCAACAACTGCTTTAAAGAGAGTATCAAATATTGACAACTGGAAAAGTCAGATCAGAGGTGTGGATAGAAGCTTCACCCATGTATCTATCCCATTTCTAAACCTTTTTAATTACTTGGGTTGTGTGTACAATAATTATCATCATCATGAAATTAATTTGTGCCATTCTTGACACCAACTAAACTCACATTTGGTTTCTTTCAATGTCATTTTCTTTGGGATTTCTTTTGTCAGGTAAAATTGCATTTAGGTCCCTTTTTTTTAGGCCCCGTTCCACTAACTAAAAAAGACAAAAAGTCAACTTATTACTAAAACCGAGGGAATCACTCTCTCACAATACATCACATAAAAAGTCAATAAACATCTTTAGTGGAACACCCCCTCAGCAAGGGAGAGAGAGATGAGGAAGGAAAACTTGTTGATAAGCATATTACTGCAACGTTCTTATATTGTGATGCATTCACTCATTCTCATGCCAATTTCAGGCTATCTGAAGTTTTGAGAAACATTAAAAAAAAAAAAAAAAACTCTTGTTTTATAAAACTGAATTATTCCCCAACAGACTTAAAAAATTGATTTATTGCATTTTACGAGACATGTTTTTTTTTTTTTTTTTTTTTTTGAAAATGTCAAGATATCATATCATAAGCCATCCGGCACCGATTACAACGAAAGACAGGAATGAAATCAAACCACTAGCAAGTGAAAAGAGAACTTTAAAGGCAAACTAGGTCACCGATTTGAGGGTACTTAGCACATTGGGGGTTCTATCATAAACCCGACATTCCAAGGGACGGAATGATGAGCCCATTTCAGTCACTAGCAGAGAGAATCCCAACGGACTCCCGACTCAAACCATAACACAATACAGCGCAAAGTAATCGAGAACAAAACAGGAAATACAAAACAGCAAAACAAAAAACTAACTAATCAGAAACCCAACAAACTGGTACAACCAAGAACTCATTGAGTCGCCCCACCGAGGTCACCGAGATCCACCGAGTTCACCGACCATCACTTCTCAAAGGATGAGACCAAGCTCTCGTAGCCGCCGCCCATGGCATCGAGATCTTTATTAGCCGGAGGGGGCAAAGACACCCAAGATCAATCCATCATTGACGGGAAAGCAATCATGTGGTGGGTTCAAAATGAAGGGGGCTTTAGATGGGATGGGCCCAGGTGGGGGCGGGGTGGTCGCCTAGAGGGAGCGGTGGGGGGGAGGGTGGTGGCGGCAACTAAATTAGGGCGGATCAAGGTCGACCCGAGGAGAAGGTTTGAAAAGCAGGCGGCCTTCCCATGGGTTGATGGTGGGTGTCTCTAGAATATTTAGGGGTGGCGGGGGAGGGTGGGGTGGAGGCGGCAACCCCACCCCTCAAAAGTGATGAACAAAGCTAAAAACGGGAAGGTTTGGGAAAAATCTAGAAGGGAGAGGTTTGAGAGATGGAAGGAGGAAAGAAGGAAGAGACTCTTTTTTTCTTTCTTTAAGGGGGGGGGAAAAAGGGAAGGTAAATTTATATATACCATGTCACCTGCAAAAGGTCCAAGAAACCCTAGGGGATCTCTATTTCTAGAGAGAGATATCTCACAAACATCAGTA
Source organism: Vaccinium myrtillus (assembly GCA_016920895.1). NCBI lineage: Eukaryota > Viridiplantae > Streptophyta > Magnoliopsida > Ericales > Ericaceae > Vaccinium > Vaccinium myrtillus. The sequence goes on along the minus strand of CM029275.1, from coordinate 11,519,496 downwards.
AGTATCAAAAAACATCTTTGTTCCGATTTTATTTTTTTGTTTTGATAATTCTCTCATAATACATCAACTCAATGAAAAGATAAAACTTAAGCCAATTTCTAACCTAAGTCAATTTTTTGGAACATGGCCTAGACTTTAACATGAATAGGAATTGTGGACTTGATTTAGGTTTTACAAACTTGAGACTCAATTGAGTGACAGACTAAATAGACTTTAAAACTTCATATTGGGGTCTATGTGAACTATACAGATTTGACGGTACTTAGAATTGGGGTTTTCTGATTATAAATTTTATGAATTCCAAGGGTTTGCTATTAAAACCTATCGTGGACTTTTCTGCACTCACAATCGGTTCGGCGAGGGTTTGAATTCGTATTCGGGTGCCGCCCGATTAAAATCGGTCCCCTAAGCGCTAAAGGGTTTAGAAAAATTTTAATGCCGTCTAAAAGTTTTTCATTTTTAACCAAGGATTTGCATTTGCTCTTGTAATGGTAAAAAATATTGTCCAAAAGTGTTTTCAATGATCTAGATTTGCAGTTACTCTTTTACCAATAAAAGAGCAACTGCTCCAAACTATTGATTGGTAAGTTGGAAGGTCACGATGGGGGCTACAACCCAATAGCGCCTCAAAGCCATGGACCCATTGAATTTGGTTATTTCGGCTTTGATGCTATTAGTTTTAAGGAATGTCAGTTTGGCAACTTCCCTAAAATTAATTACACATTGACACACTAGCTTGCAATCATGTGCAGTGGGTTACCCCAACACATGGGATCGGAGTGGAAGGCCCATTGACCTCTTTGCCTAAGGGCAAATGAAAGCAATCTCTCTAAATTAGGGCTGTTCATGTGGCTCGCAATCCGACCACCCGACCCGACCTGAAAAACAACACAATGGGCGGGTTCAAGTCTAGTTTTCTAGAATTTTTATTTTCTCGTTCGGGTTTTGGGTTGGGAAAAATTAATTCGGGTGGACCCGACCCCTCCAAATTATGGACATATTAACTATTCAAGAGTCTTTTTCTAATTTCACGAATTATTGTTTAGAGAGACCTTGTATCATAACGCTATCTATTAAATTACTCTTTTTTATTCTTTCTTTATTCAGTAAGTAATGGAAAAAGTCATTATATATGTCGTAAATTTATATATACCATGTCAGCTGCAAATAGGTCCCAGAGATGATCTGAATCGCTCTGTGGTTCGGTAGATATTACACACACAAAAATCATCTTGATCAAACATCAGTAAGTATCAAAAAACATCTTAATTTTAATTTTTTAATTTTATTTTATTTTTTAAATTTAATTTTTTTTTTTAGATACTGGTAAATGTCTGATGAAGATAATTCTTCGTGAATAAATTTCTCAACGAGCCCTTCACAATGACTGATTTAGATAAAACGTTATGCGCTCGGTGCATGGTTAAATATAATTTACCACTAAAATACATTTGGGAGTTTTGTGAATTTAATTTCCATATGTCTGCACCTCATTTGCACTTCATTCGTGAAAACTCCTGAAGAGAGTTGGAGGCATTGTAGTAAAGTTGAGAATATAAAGAATAAAGTTGCCCCTCTCTCTCTAATAGCTTAAGCTTTTAGATAAGTTGATGGTTACCAATCTAATAGGGCATCAGAGTAGGTAATAGCCTATCTACTGGTTAAAATTTTCACGTGTTTAGCCCGCTTATGAAGGAGAGTCTGGCTACGCGGAAGGGGTTGTGTTGAGAATATAAATATAAAAGTTTTTTTTGGGTAAATATATTTATATATAAATATATAAATATAAAAGTTGTCCCTCTCTTTAACAACTTAAACTTTTAGATGAAGTGATGATTAACAATCTAATGTACAAAATTAGGAATCTTGTAAAATTAGGAATCTTGTAAATTAGTCCTTTAATTTAACTAAATTTGCTTTTTACAGAATTAATTTGCTGAACTTGGTCTAAACTTTTACTCCCTCACAAAAAGTCTTTTCATTTCTCGAATCATTACATAAATTATTTCCATGTACCCTTTAATAATACATTAATTTGCACTAAATTCATATCACGATTTTAGTTTTTATTTTAGTAGTTCAAAAATTATACTCCAATGAAAGTGCTTCATTGTATTGATTTTTGATGCAAAAAGCGGCATGATTATTCATTTATTTGTGACGTTCTATCACTATGGAATGCAAATACTAAAAGCTAGTAGTAGTTTTTTCTTTTTGTGTATAATTCAAATGATCAGCTTATATATATAATTATAAAAAGGCCTAGTAGGTGACTGGTACAAATGGGGCAGGAGACCAAAACGATCACACTAACCCTATAACATTACCTAAAACACAACAAGCTTTGCAAGAATAAATTTAGCATATCGATCTTATCGGAATATGCTACAATGTTAATCCCCTAGTGATGTTCTACAATCGTAACATGTTACACTTTCTAATGGTTTATGTTACGCATTCTAATGATTTATGTCACCCATTCTAATGATTTTTGTTACAAAAAGGTGTATTGTAGCATTTTCCTATCTTATCATCGTTTTGGTTTCCCAAACAAGTAGACAAAAAGAGGCCAAAAGAATAGTTTTCAAATGGATTTTATCTAGATTTTATCAAAATCTGATAAAATCAAGCCTTGATTTTATCCATTCGTGCAGAGAGTTGATAAAATCTTAGATTTTTTAATGCAAAAATCTAAGATTTTATCAACTCTCCTCACGAATGGATAAAATCAAAGGCTTGATTTTATCAGATTTTGATAAAATCCATTCGGAAACTCACCCTAAAGGGAAGAAGAAGAGAGAGAAAGAAAGGGAGAGTCCAAGGGTGTTCTTTTACTTTTTTTGTCTTTAAATTATAGACAAAACTAACATTGTTCTTTATTGTGGCTTATGGAGCTTTTTATGTGAGGAAAGACTTTTCAGATTTTTTTTTTATTTTATTTTTTGAGTAAAAAGTCAACAAGAGGAACGGGACTGTATCCGCGCTCAACGATAAGGATATGTTAGATCAATTTGATTACAATATGAAGTAGTACTATTGAAATTATGGATACAATAGGCGGGAAAAAATTTGGTAGCAACTAGACAACTTTGAGCTCGTTTTCTTTGAAAAGATTGATTGATTTGATTCATGCGACTCTCAAACATTATCGCAAAAGTTCATGTTTGCTTTTCCCTATTATGCTGTGATGGATACAATGGTACCTATTAGGAAAATTGCCATCGACTCTCTAGTGGCAGGGTGAGGCGGGTTCGGAGAAGTATGGGTTGAATTGCCATCCACAAAGGAAAAAGAGACAAAGGCACGAAGATGTCACAAGAAATAGGGGGACAAATAAGAGAGAGATCTCTATAGAAAAGTCATCAAGGACATTTGAAATTACAAGTGTAGCGGCCGGGGAATTAAGGGGGGCTCACCGCCCTCAGCTCCACCCCCTGAGGGGATGGGGGTCCACGGGAGGGGCCTCACCTAAGCGATACGGAGCGCCGAGGGGGGCTTCCCCCGGCGAGGAGAGGCTCGGCCTGACACCCACCTCAGGAAATCGCGCCGAGAGGGGCAAGGAGCGCCTGCATGGTTCTGTTCCCGAGCGTCCCTCGATCCGAGTCGTTTGACCTCGGTGCCGGGGCGGGTCACATCAGATGTCAGGGGGGCTCGATCGAGGCACCCCCTGACAGTCTGAGTGGCGCATTAATGAGCTCAACCACCCCACGTGCGCTGCATCATGGCAAACCACCAACCCTGCGAACCTACGACTGCAGGGGTGGGGGATTTGACTGATTAGGGACATCAATGGCACGTGACGACTCTGGGAGCGCGACGGCCGAGGTGCCACTTGAGGGGCATACGTCGATCACTGCATTCAATGCGATGTCAGGGACGGGGCGCGTGAGGCCCCCGAAGGGCGTGCCGGACACGCGCTCCCTCGCCTATAAGTATGTCCCTCACCCCCTTCATACGGGGACGATTCTCTCTCTCTACATTTAGCTCTCAACTGCACTCTCTCTCTAGTTCTCCACTATACTTCTCCCTCCGTTGCTGACTTAGCCATCGGAGTACCTTCCCAGACCATCACCGTCCGGTCTAGGTACTAACGTGGTTGCTCCCTTGTGCAGGTCCCCCTCCGGCTTATCTCAGTAGCTCCAGCACCCCTCTCCGACGCGTCCCTAGGGACCCAGCGAGGTTCAGCCCAACTCCTCCCCCCTCTGTGCAGTGCCAAACGGGCGAATAGGTCATTCCGATGAAGCGCCCCCCACAAAAAGTATTCTTTATGAATTTTTTCGTACTATACGTACTAATAATTAATAGTATAGGAGATCTTATGCGGGAGTTATTTGTTAATAAAACTACTAAAGTCAAGGTATGCAATGTTTGAAGACCTTGCTTCAAATTCCTAAAAAGGGAAACTGTGTCGTCCCTTGGGGTCGGCTGCCGATCCCATCCGGTCCGTCCGTTTCGCATATCAACGGCTCAGATCTCACCCTGCCTAAGTGTATTTGCACCGTCCATTGTTTAATGCGATTCGAGTCGTTGATGCGCGAAACAAACGGCGCAGATGGGGGTTGGCAGGACCTACCGACCCTGATCGACAGCCAGTCCCTCCGGTTCCAAATTCCTGAAGCTGCCATTGATTACTATCTATCCTAATCCATTCCAAACTTAAGGATCAAGAGAATATGATAGCGTAATCTCATTCCTCTTGAAGATTATTGCAGCCCGAGTTATTTACTGAAACTACAAAATATTTCCCGCCTTCGAAATTTCAAGTTGTTGTGGAAAAATGTCTAGTCGCCGACAGTCTCTTCGTTGTGCTTGAATACATGCATCTGTGTTTCAACGATTTTGACTCCCATATAGTACTAACTTTTAGAATTCAAACCCCCAAGGACTTGGTCTAGATCAAGGCTCGAGAGTCTGGAACTTAAGAATTTACTTCCACCTAATGTCTCTGGTTGCAAGTGGTGGCTTGCGGTCAAGCTCATTCTCCCCTCCCCCCATGTAATAAATTAAGAATGACGAATGACAAAAAAAAAAAAAATCTTTGGTTCAAAACATCTCAGGTACTATCAATTCCATTGGATCCAGTCGAAATGGAGCTTTGCTATGAATTAAGTGGCTCCCCGCAAGTGGGCGGTGGGCTTAGGCTCTAGAATTAGACATGGTGCTTATATGCTAGCCCAGACCCACGAGTTATCCAAAAAAAAAAAATTAACATTCAGTTTTTTTTTTTTTTTTTTTTTTGGGGGGTAATGTGGTATGAAAATAATGTTTTTGGACATTATCACATTGGCCCAAATTACACCGATAATTAAGGAATCATGGCATGCAGTTGAAAACTTGAGATGTCTCTAGCAAGATAATTTTGTTAACTTTCTCACAAATACACAAATTAGGCCAGGGGACAAATTATCAGCCAAAAGAAAAGGACTTGTGTGAGAGAGAGAAAAGGACTTGTCCAAAGTCCAATCCAAATCCAAGCAGCAAATCTCGCAATTTTGAGCGCCACTTTTACACTCCATTTCCATCACCCAATTGACTCGAATTTCTTTTGAAAATTGTTTTCTTGCAAAAACTTAAGTATCATATCTTCTAATTAAAAACTCGACTATAAATCATTTTCCGTTTCTTGTACCTTTTTTTTTTTAAGGTGACATTAAAAAAACCGGTTTTTTTTATTATTTTTCGTCTTTATTCACAAAACTTTAAGTTTGGCTAATAATTTTATACCTTTTAGATTCTTCTCGTCGAGACAAGCCAAAAAACCACAAAAAATAGACCGAAAACTAACAAATGCAAAAATTTCTTGAATAAGGACAAAACCAAAAAAACCAAAAAACCAGTTTTTTCAATTTACCCAAACCAGGATATTTTGGCTCATAGTACACATACATTGAGCACAACCTGCCGTATGTTTTGGGTGTTAAATTTTTGGTGGGTGACTCGGAAAGAAAATAATACTTATGATAAGACAAGAAAAAAAAGTGACAAAATAATCTAAAATTCTTTTAAATTTGTTGGTCAACCCTTGTGGTTTATAGCTAACGCTATTGATGTATATCGAATGAAAAATAAAATAAATTTGTTGGACAAGTCCTAGCAATGAAGGATTTCAATCACCTAAACTCTAACCAGAGCTAAAGTGGATCGTGTTTTGAACCCGAAAATATAATCGGAGAGAACATATATATGATTGTAAATGTATTTTTGTTCAAAAAAATGTAAGGAACACAACTATCCGAATATAACACCGAACATAATCATTCACATACACGTAGGTCCCGCACATATTCGTTTCGTTTGCTCCAAGTATACCAAAAAAACAAAAGTTTTGTGGAGCAGAGATATGGTGACATGATGGGGACAAAAGCATATGCGGATTGCTCAAAACATGCCCCCCAAGTTCAGTACTCTTACTGGTTAATTTGTAGTCCACAAGCTACATCCTACAAAAAGAAACTTCAAATAGTATGGCGCCGACAATGGCCATGTTTTTGTTGCACCATCCCCGGATTATCTGTTGGATTTAACATGCAATTGACCTAGTACAATTTTTGACCGATCTTTTGAGTTGTGACATATTTCATCGAGCATGGCGAATTAGGAAAAATTATGTGGTAGTCCTACGATACTCCCAAGTCCCAACGACACAAATTGGTGTGAGATCTGCCATAAAGTATGTAGAACTTGCATCAATGAGCAACACTACATAAACACAAAAGTTACCCACAAATTACTCAAACACACACACAAATGTATGGCCCCCACACACACTGCACCTCCAGTGTTTGTGGGGGCCACACACTTGTGTGTGTGTTTGGGTAATTTGTGGTAGTCCTACAATACTCCCACGTCCCAACGACACAAATTGGTGTGAGGTCTGCCATAAAGTATGTAGAACTTGCAGCAATTATCATGTGGTCTCGAGTCATGTATGTGATCCACACCATATATATTCTTCTCCAAAACAATTACTAAAACCTTGCGGAAATGTTAGGTACACACACAAAAATTACCTACAAATTACTCAAACACACACACAAGTGTGTGGCCCCCACACACACTGGAGGTGTGTATGTAGTGTTGCTCAAAACCTTGTGCATGAATATTGTTCTACTTTTGTAAAGGCATGATTTTGAAAAAATAGAAGAAGAATATGAAACAGACGGAATATTTAAGATTTCTTTATACAACTACAGAGTAGATACATCTTTTTCGGTACATCGAAAATTCACAGGGTCGATACCACACCAAACACGATAGGCATCAATTAAAACTTTATACTAGCGCGCAATTATCTATATAGTACGATTTTAAAGTTCAACAACCAAATTGAAAGGGAGAGAAAACACAAGTCCTAAAGAAAAATTGAACAATCAATGAAAGGAATCTTTTACGAAATCTTGTGCTACTTTAGTGAGAAAGAAAAAGTTGTTGCAATACAACTCTGCTAGAGCTACCGACCGCATGGGTACCGAGGGGTACAAAAGGGCAGGCAGGACCATCTTAGGGGTTTCGTACAAATAATGAAATATGAATGAAAAATGGGTACATCACATTAACTAGTTGCAGGTGTCCGTTGAGCTGATTTCTCCTGCGGCCAATCGAAAAAATGATTTAAAATTTTTGAAATTTAAATGAAAAATGGGTACATCGGATCAACTAGTTGTAAGTATCCGTTTAAGCTGATTTCTCCCAGAGCCACTCAAAAAAATATTTTAGAATTTTTGAACGGTTCAGATCATTGAATGGGACGCCTAAGAGGGCCCCTCATGTCGTTTGTACCCCATCATTCCCCTTAGGGTTTTCAATCGTAGTAGCTAGTAATTGAAGAATTACTTTATACGTTAAATCTATTTCTTTAATCCATTCTATATCTTGAATTCTTTCACCGAATTCTGTGTTGCTTCAATTATTAGGCCTTGTTCGTTTCACAGTTTTAGTTTTGTTTTGTAATAATTACACTCATTTCTCTCTATATCTCTCTCCACTCATTACACATTTTTCCAAAACTAAACGAACAAGGCCATAAGATTAACACTTCGTTTCGCCAAAAAGAATTAGAAAAGTATAAAAAAAATATATTAGATGAATTTCAAAAAGTTTTAGGTAAGATGATACTGGCTGTGTTTGGTTAGATAGTTTAGTTTAGTTTTGATGATATCAGCAGATGTAATAAGTGTGGAGAGCGATAGAGAGAGAAATGAAATGATGATATCATCAAAACTAAAACTAAAACTAAACAGGGAAACGAACAAGGCTAGCTCTTCTTTGTGTTTTTTTCGTTAATACTGGTACATAGCCTATGACTGTATGACATGATGGTACGGTATCAACCTCGATAGAAACAACAACGCAATTTAGAGCCCGTTTAGGCACAAATATTTCAATTGTTCTTTTTCTAAATTTATGTTGAACTTGCATCAATTTTTTTTAAATAGTAGTATTATTATGACGAACGAAATCTAAGAAATCGCCAAGAAAAAAAAATTATGACTTGAATCAAGAAAAAATCAATAAAGACGAAACCTTCCATTGTGAATTGATGCGCCGCAGAACATTGTTTGGTTTGAAACATTTTAGGTGCAATCAATTCTTATGGGATATGTTCATACAACACTTTTTTTTTTTTTTTTTTTTTGTCTAAACCATTATTTGGTTTCACCTGACCCCGACTAAATCCGGTTCATGCCGGGTCGGCCCACGAAGGGGTAAAGCTCTCCCAGCGCAAGTTTTCTCCATTCACAACATACAGCACTTTGCTTGGGCTTTAATTAGGCCTCTGTTAGTGAAAACACCCATGTTTCTCAGATGAAGTCTTTTGGGTATAAATCAGAATCAGATTATTTATAATCCACTAGGATTACTTCAAATATTCTGCGGATTGGTCCCATGACCTCTTAACATTACTACAACCAACAGAGTAATCTCATTCAATTAAAATGTTCTAATCTTTACCGATACAGAAAGAATCCCAAAAAGGTAAATAAAACATGAAGCCTTTGTCTGCACTCCAAGTGTGGGCTTTGTTGGAAGATTTTTGTTTAGTTAAAATTCACTTAATCTTACATGACACCCCCTCTAGTTTTTCAACCCCTCTCCTATACTAGTCCTTTCTTTTGAGGACATTTTTTGTATCCTTAATATCAACTTAATTATCCAAAAAAAAAACTTGATTGTCTTGAAAAATTATTACGTGCTCTGGAACACTTTGAGAGCCCTTATTCAATACGTATTGAGAAAGAGAGAAATGGATGGATTCGAATGTCTAGTGGAGGCATTACAGTAGCTCTTGATTGGTTGAAAGATCGAGAAACAAACAGACAGGTTGATTTTGGAAAGAGAAAGTGTTGATTTGTAAAGAGAGGATAGGGGAGGGGGTCAATTGATTTTTTTGAACTGAGGGGGGTCAATTGATTGGTGTTAGGGTTTTACACAGGTATAAGGAAAAAGAGAGACCCCATTGCCTCTTCTTCTTTTTCCCCTCAAATTAGACTTTGGTCAAGGATAGGGGAGTGAATACAAATTATTCGTCAACAGAGTTTGCTCAATTTTCAAATTGCAAACTTTGAGGTGATTAAGTCTCTAAGTTTAAACATTAAGGGGGCAACTCGAAAACTGGTCATAGTTGGGGGAGTTTAATGTAATTTACCCTAAAAATAATCCTCCCCATTGCCATATTGCCTTATTCTTGACGTCCTGCAGAGTCATAACTCTTCTTCTTTTTTTAGCCACTAATATTCTATAATGTACTGATGAAATTAATCAATGCAGATATTTTAATGAGACTATCGTAGAAAATTCAATATATTGCTACGCTACATTCAATAACATTCTATCGGCCTGTTTGGCGACTTCGCTACCCCCGGATTTGGTCTTCACCTGGAGTTGGAGTCCAGGGGCCACCCCAAACCGCCGTTTGGGAAGCCATTTTCGCACCTGGACTCAAAATACTGTTGGGCGTACATATCCCCCCTCTCCCTCGTTGGGCAACGACGGCCTCTACCCTAGCGTTAGCAAATCCGGCCTGATTTGCTAATTTTGCTCCCCGTTTTACCCCTCCAAATCTGGGTGACGTTGTGGGTTTATGTACTGCATCCATTTTTCGTTCTTTTGAGGAAAAGAGAAAAGAGAAGAGAAGAGAAGAGGAGAGAGAAGGGTTCACAGCAAAAGGGCCGCCATTTTTGCAATATGTGGACGACCCTACAAAATTTAAAAAATATAAAACTTATATTAAGTAAGGAAAATGAAATAAATATAACAAATGGTAAGGAGAATATCTTACTTGGACAAATTCGTTCCAAAGTTGTTCATTTTCGACAACGAAGTTGTTTTCATTTTCATCCCATCCAATTCCATCAACTTGACGCAGCTGATTAATATAAGAAAAATCTCGCTTCCAAAGCCTAATCTTCTGTTCAATATGAATTTTTGTGATACCAGCTTCAGGGAAACAAGCTTCCATCTTATTTTTTAGGACTTCTGAATACGGGGGACGAAATCCGAAATTACTTTGCCAAACACCCTCAACTACTAGGGCCGTAAGGTATTGGAGCAAAAATTGCTCCTCCTCCTCAAACCAAACATGACGTGCCATTGAAACCAAGTTAAAAACACAAATGAAATAGGAACTGATATTTCCTTTGTTGTGGCTTATTCATTTAACAAATTATTAATTATTTATTATTTTTTCCCCGAATATTATTTTTTTTGTTGTCTTTTATTCATTTAACGAATTTAATAATTATTAATTAATTTTCCCCCGAAAAAATTTTTTTTTGTAAACCGTTTTCAATATTTTTATGTAGTTAATATGTTTTTTTGTTAATTTTTATGTAATTATTATATATTTATTATTATTATAACTAAATTAATCCATTTACTTTACTAAAATAATAAATTGGGGGCAAATAGGTCATTTGCCTTCTTATCCTATCAAATCCACCTTCCAAATCCACCTTCTCAAAATACCATCCAAACACCTCACTAACTAATCCACCATTCTTATGAGGTGGGGTCACCCTCATTACAAATCCACCCTCAAATCCACCCTCATTACAAATCCACCCAAAATCATCTCCGGTCGCCAAACGGGGCCTATATATCGGAAAAGCAAAAATCAGGGTGTTTTTTCCTACAGACATGGGAATCCGATCAACTCAAAAAATAAAAATAAGCACCGTCTCGTGCTCAATCCAAACCTTAAGAGAGTACGCTAGCGGTCGTAATTTTTTTTACCACTTATAAAGAACAATTTATGCGATATAGAACAAGTGGTGGCCCAATTTTATGATCAATTGGACCGGTCGAAACCCCGGGAGCCCAAACAGGTTTTAATTGAAAATTACCAAATTGGGCAATTAATCGACAAATCCGGAATCGGCCCAACCTTAGTGGGCTGAAGCAGAATCGCGGTGCGGGATTGACCCAACCCTAACGTCCTGACTAATAGCGGATTTCAGCCAAATTCCTTTGTTTGGGCCTTCAATTTAGTATTTTTTGCTATATTAAGAAATATTTAGATTATAAATTACTCTTAGCTTATAATTTCATTTAAGTTGATTCCCGGCAAAGTTTGGTTTTTCTTTCTATTTTTCAATTTTAGTAGTATCCTTAATTTTCGAGATACTCTATTTTTTAGTAATTTTTGCTAGGGGTTCCCTATAAAAAAAGGCTAATCAATACAATTCTGAGAATATTCTCTCTCTTCTTGTGGATTCAAGAACATATCTCATTTGGACTAGTAACTAGTCTCTCATGAATTCTGTTGCGTCAGTGCAGCTTGATTTTTTACAAAAAATGATATACTCAAAGAGATCCACAATTGTTTTAGTCCCGAAATATAACCCCTTGAGAGAGTAACATTGTTGTTGTGCTGCATATCTTTTTGGCTTCTCTCATTGCTTCTCTCGCGCTAGCCGCCTAACATACCTAATTAAATTTAGCGAAAACTACAATACACACCTCTTAAATGTGTGTACCATATGGTTCTAATGTGGTCCAAATTGTGTCATCTCATATATTTTCATAATATTTGGGTACGTCTCGTAACTTTTATACCAATATCTTGTGACTTTTCAGTAATATGATTCATAACATTTTCACTAGAAATCATAACGTTTGCTTCTCGTAACTTTTTAGCAATAAAATTTATAACAATTTCACTAAAAATCATAACATGTTGCTACGTATCGTAACTTTTATACTAAAAACTCATAATATTTTGTTGGTACATATGGTAAACACCAAAACAAGAATTATGTATTGTCGCTTTTCCCATTTATTTATAATTGATTATCTATGAATTATGACATTGATTACATTGGTTAATTTCGATTGGAATGTTTGTCCCCTATTTTTTTAGTCACAAAATTCCTTTGACTACGCGATTACTCCATAATATAATCTCTCATTACACAAATCTTGAGATAGAATTACGATTATCTATAAACATGTTAGATCAGAGAGACAATAAAGTTTTGGGGGAGAGGGATTGGTCCGGACTGCAGAGGATCGCACCCCTCTCTGACTGGCTTGGAATATCCACCGGGTATTCTCTTCGCCGTGATCTGACGTCATCCGGTCACCGGCCGTCACTGCCTTGCACTTTTGTACAGTTTTTTATATTTGAACGAAGAAGGACCACTCTAAACAGTTGGAACAGTTGAAGGTCCACGAGATTTTTTAGTGTAAAACAGATTCTGTTTCTCTCTCTTTGTTTTAGCATAACATAATTTAAAGTACACGACAAAATCTGTTTGGATTAGGGTTCCACCAAGTGGAATGAGAAAGCAATAAGTGATTGTGCATAAGGGTGTAAACGAGCCAAACTTAATGGATTTGGGATCTCGGCAATTCAAAACACATTTAGACAGTTGTGATCGGATTGGCAGGCACTGCCATCTCTAAGGGACGGCAGAGTCCCCAACTTTGAGCTTCATAGTGTTCAAGTTTTGCTCGTTTAGTAAATTAGTCAAAAACTTGAGTTTGAGATCGGCTTGTTATTCATTTCCTTAACAAGCCTAGTCAGGGTAATTTACATAATGAGTCTCCTTAAACGAGTCAAGTCTATATAAACAAGCCTAATTTTTGCGAGCCGAGTCAGGCATTATCGAGCTAGTTTACTAAACGAGTCTAAAACTCGAGTCTGAAACTCAAGTTTGAGCTCAACTCAATTACTAAGCAAGCCGGTGGCCTAGTGTCTCTTGCCGTACTCATGTCACTTGTTAGTGGTTTTGGTCTCTTTCCTGTCTTTCGTTGTAATCGATGCCGTATGGCGTTTTCAATGGAATGTTGACATTTTCAAAAAAAAAAAAAAAAAATTACTAAGCAAGCCGAGTCACGAACTGTTCGCAAACTGCTTGGTTCTTGCAGCCCTAATTGTCCCCCACGAGGTCGAATTTCACGAAATCCAAACATTTCTAATCTTGAGGCTACTAAAAGGTTTGTTCAGTCATAAATTTCTAGATACATAGAGTAGTCATGGCGCGCAAGCTATCTCGACATCCGATTATTAAAAAAAATCTAATATATATATATGGAAAGAAAAATAAAGAGAGTGAAAGGGAGGAGTCGGTAATAGAATCAAGCAAAGACCTGCAATTGACTATAAATCACCCACTTTTCTCTCTCCCCATTTACTTGCTCCACTCTGTCTCTCTCTCTCTCTCTCTCTCTCTCTCTCTCTCTGCCTCTCTTTTTTTCCCAATGCCGCAGCAAAACCCTGCCTCTTTTCCTCTTTAATAGAAAGAAAACAGAGCATCCCCCACCCTCTACTTTCTCTTTCAAGACAGAGAGAGAAACAAAGTGATAGAGAGAGAGTAAATTAGAGAGAGAAAAATGGGAGAGGAAGCAACGACGACGGCGGCGTTTATACCGGAGACATTTCAAGGGGGGAGAGAAGACATGGCGGGGCAAATTGGGGTGATTTGGGAACTAATCAAGGCCCCATTGATAGTTCCACTGCTCAGGCTCTCTGTTTACGTGTGTTTGGCTATGACCCTGATGCTGTTCATGGAGAGGCTTTACATGGGTATCGTAATTATCCTGGTCAAGATGTTCTGGAAAAAGCCCGATAAGCGCTACAATTGGGAGCCGATTAGTGAAGACCTTGAGATTGGGAATGAGGCCTTTCCTGTTGTCCTCGTTCAAATCCCCATGTTCAACGAAAGAGAGGTCTGTTCTCTCTCTCTCTCTCTCTCTCTCTCTCTCTCTCTCTCTCTCTCTTTGTGATTTGGCATTGTGGGTTTTATTGGTTATAGGGTTCTGGGATTTGGGGGAAAAGCTGTAATTGGGGGTGTTTTTTTGACTGGGGTGTGTTTGGGACAGGTTTACAAGATATCCATTGGGGCTGCGTGCAACCTATCATGGCCGTCAGATCGTCTCGTGATTCAAGTTCTTGATGACTCTACGGACCCTGCTGTCAAGGTACTCAAATCCACTCATCCAAACAGCCCTTAACAAAAATTACTCCAAATTGCAGCAATTTTGAACGAAATTTCAGATGTGTTGATTGACAATTTGGATATATTTCTAGGATATCATAAGATGTAAGTAGCTTTCAATTTCCTACTTGAAAAGGAGAGGCCAAAAAGGGAGAGGAGCCGAATCCTTTATTGCATCCCATAAAATCCAAACATTTAATACCATCAACGTGAACTATTGCATCATTCTCAGCTGGACCTTACACATAACTTCAAATTTCAAACCCCATTCATTTACTAACCAAAACAGCCATAATTAAAGAGAGATCGAAATTGCATACTCGTTAGATGCACGTGCATCGAACGGTTTCAGATTCAGTTGTCGGGAATTGTGTTTTGGGGTTGTGTTTCTTGAATTTTTGTTGAATTGTTGAAGGATATGGTGGAGAAAGAGTGCCAGAGGTGGGCTAGCAAAGGGCTCAACATAAGGTACCAAATCAGAGAAAACAGGGGAGGATACAAGGCCGGTGCGTTGAAGGAAGGATTGAAGAGAGACTACGTGAAGCACTGCGAGTATGTGGTGATTTTCGACGCCGATTTCCGGCCGGAACCGGATTATCTCCGCCGGTGCCGGATTATCCCCCGCCTTGCCAACCCTTCCTCGCTCTTAACCCTAAGATTGCACTTGTTCAAGGCCGCTGGAGGTTTGGTAAGCTCAACTCCCCTGCCGCTTAATTTAACCAAAGTTAATTTAGTGGGAAATCTAGCAATTAAAAGTGTCGGTGGTCTATAGTCTACAGTCTACAGTCACTATCATTGTCCTAGTTAGTTACTGTTTCACATGTACTATTATTATACATTCACATTCTAAAAATCTTGAAATTTAGAAGTTTGCTATAAACTTTTGTGGCATCATGCTATACGGAGCTTTAATCCGACCTTAATCGGTACCCGTATCTTGCTATTAGACGGTGAAATTGAATTTGGTAAAATGAGACAAAATTCACGTAAGCTGTCCAAACTGTCGTGACTCCACGACTTTCATATATGAGGAGAGACTATTCAGTCTCCCTGAGCCACCGTGTTGTATTCTATACCTTCTTTAATCGCGAATTGCGGTGGAGCCCACCGTAAATACGTGATGGAAAAGAGGCGTGGACACCATGTGTCGTGCCACATGGCACTGATGAATTGTTTTATAAGAAAAAATTAAACTGCGTTACGTGTACCACGTATATAGTCGTAACTGTTTTACTCTTGCTGTGCGTTTAGTTGGCTCGCGTCGCGGGAATTGTTGCAGACTGCACGAGAGTAGCCACTTAAATCCCGTTAATCACGGGGGTGGGACCAGCCTCCTGTCCGTCCGATCACGACAATGCGTTTGTCTTCTACTTATAGCCGTCGATCACGTGTTGGGACCACAGTGTTACCGAAAGTACACCTACAATAGCAACTCTAACCGTATAATTTCATAGTCTGAAATTTACAGCCATAGCAATTATCGAACTCATAAGAAGAAAATATGTAGGTTCTCGTGACCCGTGTATGTGTGATATCGAAGCACCACGTGACGATATTTTTCTTTTGCTCTAAAGTTAGGAGTGTTCGTATTAATTTACGCGCACCTCAACTAATTTCATTCCTGATCTAGTAAAAAACGGACTATTCATGCCGAGACTAGAGAATTCACAAAAAATTATTTTCCTGAGTTTTGGTAACGTACGATAATTAATTAGAATAACGGATATTTTTGTCTTGATTAGCAATCATCAATGAAACACCGTTGCGTGACAGTGTGTATTAAATGACGCAAGTATCCGGAACTTAAGAGGAAGTTAACAGTCCCCTCCGGATAGAGCGGCAATGGACTATGTCACTGTGCTAGGAAGAAAACAAAGATGTGTAAATTGCATGGGGCCAGGCCAACTAAAAGGATAATTTGTCATTTGGAATGGGTCTCTTTTCTTAGTGTCGTCCGGCCGAGTACCGTCACGTGATACTCTATCTTCTTCACCGGATACGGGGTTTTTGTAATGATTAGCTTACTACAGGGTTGTAGTGAACTCATTTAGCCGTCCATCTCGGTAATGAATGCTCGGATTTTACTCCAAACAATGAACGACTCGAATCATTTGGAGTTTGGATTAAAATTCAAGCAGTCAGTGCTGCCGAGATGGATAGTCGAATGAGGCTCACTACAACCCCGTAATAAGTTACCTTACTACAGGACTCCCGCTTCCTCTTCACCGTCCCGTCTACATGATTGTGCGGTGAAAAAGGGGTGGGCTATTTGCATCACTCCCTTCCACATGCTTTAAGTTCAAGGAAGTTGCAAATGGTTAAGCTGGGACCCCATTATGATCGAACCGACACAAGGAGTAGATTTTAAGTACTTAGAGTTAGTGGAGTATGATGGTAAAAATGGGAAAATAAAAAAAATAAAAATAAAAATATGTGTTTTAGGCTGGATGACGTGGCAAAGTTTATTGGGTCACGTGAGGACAAAGAGTAGACGGGCTCGGGTCACATGATTGTGGAGTTTAGGGGGGACAAGTAATGGCCTTTGGCAACTCAGCGGTTGCAGAGAACTGAGAGAAGTATCGTGGTAGGGGCCAACACAGAACTTTTACTGTTGTGGAAAATTTAATGTGTGTACCCGTACACTGGAATTTATGTTGTTTGGGAATAAACAGAAGGAAATTCTGTATTCTTATAGTATACTAATTTGGTACATTAATTGTGACAAATTTTTTTACATTTTGAATCGGGCGACCGGGGCACTCTGTGTAGTTATGTTTTTGTGTAGTGAGATTGTGTGTTCAACGTTAACGGAGAGAATGTTCATATACTTGTTGATTGGTTGGACGGAATGTAAAATAGTATATATAAAATTAATTCGAGATGGAAATATGTGAAGATAATTTTTTCGTTTTCACTATTTCATTTAACTTTCTTATCGGGTTGTTATCCTCTTTTCTCTTTTATTTAGACCAATTTTCAAATTCCATTTAAATGAGTTGGTTTTGTTTATTTATTTATTCCTTCAACAGTAAATTCGGATGAGTGCTTGTTAACAAGGATGCAAGAGATGTCATTGGATTATCATTTCACAGTGGAGCAAGAAGTTGGTTCAGCTACTCATGCCTTCTTCGGTTTCAACGGTATAAACTAACCTAAAATTACTCTTCTTCTAAACTCTCAAACGCACAAATTTTCGCGAGCAATTTACTGATTTCTTGTCTTGCTACAATGAAATATAATTGCAGGAACCGCCGGTGTATGGAGAATTGCTGCAATCAACGAAGCCGGTGGATGGAAGGACAGGACCACGGTCGAAGATATGGACCTTGCTGTCCGAGCCAGTCTCAGGGGCTGGAAATTCGTTTACCTTGGTGACCTCCAGGTATTTTTTTTTCTTTTTTTTCCAGTTTAATTCGTACTTTCCTGTAAAAAAAAATTGGTTTATAGGTTTCAGTTTTCATTTTCAATCTCAAAAATGAAAAACAAAAAATGTTGGACAACTATTTCAGAAAATGGTAACTCTGCCTTACTACACCATTGAGACCTGCTCGCAGTGCAGGCAACTCTTTCTGGTGAAATGGATAACTTGATGTGATCAGCAGTGCTACGTACCCATAAACAAAACCCAGAAACAAATGTTTTTGGTTCGAGAGAAACGGATAACTCTGCTTTTTTGTACATTTGCCAAATGATCTTGTTTTCAAGAAAATGGGTAACTTAGCTTTTGTTGTGACATAATAGGTGAAAAGTGAACTCCCCAGTACATTCAAGGCGTTCCGGTTTCAGCAGCACAGATGGTCCTGTGGTCCTGCAAATTTGTTCAGGAAAATGGTGATGGAAATCATAAGAAACAAGGTCAGTTTTCATCTTTCCAACAAAGAGAAAAAGACAATTCATTCGAAAACAATCAATTGAATTAAAGTTGTTGACTTCTGTTTTACGAAATTTTCTGCTGCAGAAAGTAACTCTATTCAAGAAGGTGTATGTGATCTACAGCTTCTTCTTTGTTAGAAAGATCATAGCTCACATGGTGACCTTCTTCTTCTTCTGTGTTGTGCTTCCACTCACTATTTTGGTGCCTGAAGTTGAGGTTCCTAAATGGGGAGCCATTTACATCCCTTGTATCATCACTGCTATGAATTCTGTTGGAACTCCAAGGTCTCTACTTTTCATCCCTAAACTCATTAAAACTTCCTTACGTTCGTGTTTTGCAATTATAAATAGGAAAATTCTACCGTCAGCCCAATGGGGGACGTTAAGATTTAAAAAGTGGGAACTCTTCTGTGTAAGAGTCTTTAAAAAGTAGGAACTGTAGTGCATAAAAATTAACTCTTTCATGGAAGAGTCTTGCGTGATCGTCAGTCCAGTGAACTGACAATAGAAGGATTGTTACAAATATGGCTCCGTGTTAAATTTGCCCCCACTTCAGAAACTCATGGTCCAAGCAGGAAAATATAGCAAGTTCCTTATTATATGCTCCATCTATTCATGATCCAAACAAAGCCTTAGTTTTTTGGCGCAATTCTTTTGATTTTGAAATGCAGGTCGGTTCATCTATTGTTTTACTGGATCCTGTTTGAGAATGTGATGTCTCTGCATCGTACAAAGGCGACTTTCATTGGATTGCTAGAAGCAGGGAGAGCTAATGAATGGGTTGTCACTGAAAAACTTGGCGATGCTCTCAAAAACAAATCAAACTCCAAAGCACCTAAGAGACCCCTATTCAGGATTGGAGACAGGTGAGAAATGCTTAAAGTGTCTGTCGCGTATTGTTTTCGATTCCTGTTTTCTGTTTTCATTTTACAAAAGACACAGCAAACTGGTCTGGCAAACAGTTTTTGATTATTTTTGCAAAATTTTGCAGAATTCATCTGGTGGAGTTGGGATTCGGAGCGTTCCTCTTCTTCTGCGGATGCTACGATTTTCTCTATGGGAAGAACAATTACTTCATTTACCTTTTCCTCCAAACACTAACCTTCACTATCGTCGGGTTTGGCTACATTGGCACAATTGTCCCCGGCTCTTAGTCGCCCAGCACTATACATCGGCAGAGTTCTTATTTCTAATCGCCTCAGCGTGTGTTTTTCACATCTACAAACATCACATAATGGGAGTGCGTATTGTTACAGACAATTTGATTGCTTGTGTTCCAGCTTCAGCTTGTGAAAACAAAATCCAAAATCATCGATCGTGAGGAGCATGAAAGCCGAAGGGAAATTCAATTGTAGCACAACCAAAGAAAAGGCAAAAAAAAAATAAGGTAGTACAAGAATAGCATATATAAGCTAATAGAACAGGTCAATTGTGTCATTTCTATTCAAATTAGGCCTTTCAAGTGTGTTTTTATCTTGTTGAGTCTCTAGTTTGCTAGCTTTTTCTTTCTTTTCCCTTTTTCCTTAGCTTGGAGAGGGAATAAGTTGATGCCAAAAAGGCCAACATTGTAAGCAAACTTTGTTATCAGTTTGCAGTATTTTATCCGTTCATTTGGTCAGAAATGGTTGTATTACAATTTAAAACTCTTACATTATTATACATTAAATATTTCATGAAGGAGGGTATTTGATAGTTTCAATTGTTTTCCTCTTGGCCCTTTTTCTCTGAGATCAAGAAGTTGCCAAATACCACCGAAGGTGGTAGCCTGGATGGTTAGGCGTATTCCACTCCTCAGACATGACTCGGTTTTAAGTCTCGCTTTTGGCATATCTTTGTGGATTTTGTGCCACATGCCATCTTGTACCTAAGTGGTGTTGTGGTGACGACATCTCTTTCCGAACAGTAGCTATGGCTCAAACCAGATATTCCACAGCGGGTCTAGAGTCCCTATGGTCACGCCCAGGGGTTGCTTCATTGGTTGTCCCCTCCCACCTTTTTGCAGTTAAAAAAAGAAGTTGCCAAATAATCCTTTTTTTTCCTGGGAAGTTGATAGGCTTTCTCTCCTTTCAACAAAATCAGTTCTTGGTGGAAGTTTTTCAACATTTTCCCTAATTTCAGTGGTCATTCTATCACCTATATATCTCAACCATATGGGAAGAAGTTGCCAAATAATCTTCACTATATTGAGCCCTGAAAGATGTGGTGTGGACCCCGTGGTTTTTTACAGGGGATCGCGTTTTATGCGCACACGGACAAATGAACACACAGTATACATTCTCTCTCTCTCTCGCGTAAAAAGAAAGTTTAGAAACAACAAAATGGAAGCATTTCTATCAGTGCTCAATCAAATCATTCCACTTTAACGATCCGACCTTTCAACAAGTTATATAATGCCTAGAACTCTCTAATCATTCACCCTGTTAAGTATTAATTAATCCTTTGGTGGACAGAATGCACCAATTACGGAATTAAAATTTATATGCTACTTGGCATGTTTTAAAACTTATTATTATAGCTTATCCATCTATTTGCAAATACAATTGTAGGGAATTAAGAAGACATGAAGGGACATCTTCGGGGTCTCTTTAATTCCATGCCTTGTCTTATTGTTTGATAAATGTGACGTGAATTATGCTTTCGGTCCGGCTAACGTGTGCCCACTGGATAGATGATAATACACACAAAAAGACAAAACAGGTAGAATTTCAATCCACCTTACATAGTTATCCGTACACAATAATGGATATTCTTACATAGTTATCCATACACAATAATGGATATTTATGCACTTTAATCGATATTTAGGTTTGTTGATAGCTTAGGTTAGACGTGATATCATTGAACTTATTACTCATCATAATTCCACTCTTTGCTCACCATTCATTTGTAATTCAAAGAGGAATCCTACATATACAAAAATATATATATAGATGTTTTCAAAGACAAATTAGTAAGTGATCTAGATCACCTTTGTGTGATCCTTATTCCGTCAATCTTTTATTTTATTTTTTCTTCGCGTTTTTATTTTTCAAATGATATCACAAACGAAGAATGCTAGAGACACACAGACACTCGTTACGTGGCATGGGAGGCGTGTGGGGGCTTTCCATTTTTGTGAGAATGGCTGTAAAGTGATATGTGTAATTATTCCACACATGGGAATTATTATGATCCTCAACCAAGAATGTAATCAATTTGGTGGCCTTTTTTATGGCAAGGTATATACTTGGTTAGGTTCCAATAGTTAATGTACCTTTTCATTTGGGGACTACGTTAGTGGCTGGCTGAGGTGCATTCATTTTTCATGACTTTTTCTGTGTTAGAGGTTAGTGGTTAGTGTTATAATGGGAATCGAGCACGTCTTCAATGAGGATTCAAACTCAGAACCTCTCCCTTCCCTTAAAAGAGTAAGAAACCAAATCACAGTGGTGTTCGCGACTTGTTTTTGCTATGGACCTCTTTTTTCTTTTTTCTTTTCTAGTACCCTTCTGCCTTTTTCAATATCATAAGATGCATGATAAGGTTTAAAAGGCACTATTTATTTTTCCTGGGCAAATAAGAAGTATGTATGGTACATTAGCTAGGGAAATCATCTGGTATTTGATAGAAAAATGCTAAATTTTCTAAATCTTTATGCATAGACAGACCTTTAAAATGAGCTGCAAAATTAAGAATTGTGACCTGATGTGACGAAAACTACGCGTAAGCTGATCCAGGCATCCTGAATTATGAACAAAAAAATGCTACACGTCCATGTATTGTGACAACAAAAGTTGCTACACGGCATATGTAATTTACTTAAACTATCTTTATCATTAAGATATGGTGTCACCAATTTGCCCATGAAATCCATATCAAGTCCCTATTTGCTTCATTTGTAATTTGTTTATGACATAACTTTAGCTTGCAAGAATCCATAAACATGCAGTATCAAAGTGAAAAAGAATTGAATCAAACAAAAAGAAAAAAAAATCTCAAATATAAGTGTCTTCATTTGGATCTTGGTTTGTCAAAAAAGAAAGGAAAACAATTACGTATAAGTTTCAAATAATTCTCTATTTCTTTATAAGCCACTTAAAAAAAAAAAACCAGGGGAAAAAAGTTTTATTAGATCTTTAGATGCATTTTTTTCAACCGGGTCGTTTGCATTTACTTTTATTTTACTACTCCAAAATTTCAAGATGCGAAAATAATACTAGTATAAGTTAAGGAAAATGTGGCCCTGAGTGAAAATTCCTAAATTGACCATACAATATTGAATGTGCCATAGCTTTAGGCAATATATTTCTCCTTTCACCAATGTCACAAGCAATGTATTGAAATTTATTTACACACTTTCTTAGAGCAAAATCTGGGGAAGATTTTGTCTTTTTTGTATAGTTCCACCAACAACTTTCACATGCCATCTATCTCTCTTTCTTTCTCAATGCACACACACCTGCCATTCTTGTTCATCAGACAAAAAAAGACTATGAGATTTGGATATAGAAAGCTTATAAACCAAACAAAAACAAATTGAATTTTTGTCCTAACAAATTACGTTCAATTGCCTATATCCCTTTTTTTCACTATTTCAAGAGTTGTGTGTTCAGTTACATTAACACATTCGTACTCCATCCTGTCCCTTTTTCAATGTCGTTATTTCTATTTTAGGTTTTCCCATAATAAGTGTGTTTTGAAAAGTTAATGGGTAAAAGTTTGTACAATTATCATTTTGGCATTTTGAAAAGTTAATGGATAAGAAGTTAAGGACCCGACTTGGGGTTCAGAAAATTTGGAACAGAAAATGTACCGAGTTGCTTGGGGGACCCATTTTTGGGTCCCACACAAGCGATCCGAACCGTTCATTATTCTCAAAACATTTTTCCAAGGGGCCCCATAAAATTTCAGCTCAATCAGACGGTTAGAAGTGTTTAAACCAAAGTCTCGCCATTTGAATAAAAAAAATTGGATTAAAAATTGGATTTACAAAGCAACACACGAAAAGGGACAGAGGGAGTATCTTGTTTACCATATATATCCTAGCCCTCTTCCGGCCTTTAGCCATCATTTTTGTCGACAAAATCCCATCAATTCTCCTTACTACTGCATCTATATATAAATTCTTAGAAATGGATAAGTTTAAAACCAAAGGGAAAGAAAGGTCCATGACCTCGATCACTTTCCAAAAACAAACATGTGACCTGATCTTGAGTTTTAGTGGTGGTCCAAATTTAGAAGACAGATAAATATGCTTGGCCATGCATGCAGAATATACATCACAAAAATTTGTTGGTTGGGAAGTCTCTTTTCACCTTAATTTTGCTGTCTCTGTGCTTTGTTTTGGCTTTCGGAATCTTGTGCATGCATGCTGTCATGTTTCAATAAGTTTCTCTCCAGGGGCCTCCAATTCTTGTATTTGATCACTCCATCATCGCTGTTCATGTTTCCCTCTTCCCAGTAATGTTTTGAAACACAAGATTTAGGACCCACTGGGTCTCTAACATGGGGTAAGCAATTTGCAATGATGTTCTTCACTGATTGGAACTCACCAAACTTTTTTCCTTTTACCTAATTTCTGAGATTCCAAAGTCATATATGCATGTTTCATGTATCTATGGACACCCGATTATATTTGAGTCCGACTTTGTTTATCCACTTGAATTACCACAATAGAGCTCCACTAAGAGCGTGAGTTTACAAATCCGAGGCCCTGTAGCATCCCTTCCGCGCTACAGGGGTATAGCGCCTATCTGCCATTTATCAAAAGTGTTTTCAATGGTTTAGATTTAAATAAAACTCTGCCGAAGAAGATTTATGTTATAAATTTGGACCACTGATTGCTGAGAAGGACGCTACACCCCTGTAGAGCCAGTGGTGGCTCCAGGAATTCTCTTGAGGGTGTTCAGAAATTCTACTACGGTCCTCTAAAATCATTTTTTATATAACTAGGTGGTTGGACTATCCTGCGCGCACTCATGTGTAAAGGGGAAGGAATCTAAATTGAGCAATTTTGTTGTAAAAAGACAAAGACTTGAGTTGGGCCATGACCTGTTTGGCTGTTTCCATCCCACCCTCTTCCACTTGCATTTACTGACAGGGAGAGAATAGACTAGGGATTGATATTTCTAAACCGTATTTCACACACATAAGGAAAGGTATGAGAAAATGGTGTCATTCGACAGGGAAAGGCTACTCTCTAGTCCTCATTTATCCAGTCCCATCCAATTTTGGGCTTTCGTGGATCTTTTGTAGGCTTACAACGGTTAATCCAAACCATTCAATTTATGAGTCCTGCATTGGATATTATTATTGTAAAAACTGTGTGGTCAGACACGATAGCTGTGAGAGCATAACACATTTAACACCTTCGTGCAAAAAATTTAAAAATGATGGCAAAAATGATGTTCGTGCGTCCAACTTTTTTTTTTTTTTTTTGATAATCAAAACATTGTTGCCACAAATTCATACTACACGGCAGTTGGGAAGAACGGAATTTTTCAACTTGTATTAGTGCTAGATTTGAATTTACAGTAGGAAGTTTGTTTTACATACATCTATACCTTTTCAAATACTTGTGGATACTAAACAAGACGTGGATGGAGGAGAAGAGAAGTTTTAACTTGAAGACAGAGACCATAGACTTGGCTTTTGGGATCCTGTATTGTGGTCCTGACCTTTTTTTCTTTGGAAGTTAAGGTTGATTGCTCAAGATGTTACCCCGGAAGGTCTGGCATGTCCTTTGCACTATTTTTTTTTTTTCATCCACGAGTCTTTTTTGCACTAGCTCCAGCTCGAATTCTCTTGAGTGTGTTGTAAATCTGGGTTACTAGTCGGAACCCTCTAGAAATCATTTTTATATAACTGGGTGGTCGGACTATCCTGCGCGCACTCATGTGTAAAGGGGAAGGAATCTAAATTGATCAATTTTGTTGTGAAAAGACGAAGACTTGAGTTGGGCCATGACATGTTTGGCTGTTTCCACCCCACCCTTTTCCACTTGCATTTACTGACAGAGAGAGAATAGACTAGGAATTGATCTTTCTAAACTGTATTTCACACACATAAGGAAAGGTATGAGAAATGGTGTCATTCGATAGGGAAAGGCTACTCTCTAGTCCTGATCCATTTATTCCCATCCAATTTTGGGCCTTCGTGGATCTTAAACAAGAACCTTGTGGTCTTACAACACAAAAAGTTATGTTAATCAAACCATTCAATTTATGAGTCATGCATTGGATATTATTATTGTAAAAACTGTTTGGTCAGACACGATAGCTGTGAGAGCATAACACATTTAACACTTTCATGCAAGAAATTTAAAAAGGATGGCAAAAATGATGTTCGTGCGTCCAACTTTTTTTTTTTTTTTTGTTAAATCAAAACAGTGTTGCCACAAACTCATACTACACGGCAGTTAGGAAGAACAGAATTTTTTAACTTGTATTAGTGCTAGATTTGAATTTACAGTAGGAAGTTTGTTTTACATACATCTATACATTTTCAAGTACTTGTGGATACTAAAAATGACGTGGATGGAGGAGAAGAGAAGTTTTAACTTGAAGACAGAGACCATAGACTTGGCTTTTGGGATCCTGTATTGTGGTCCTGGCCTTTTTTTCTTTGGAAGTTAAGGTTGATTGCTACAGATGTTACCCCAGAAGGTCCAGCGTGTCCTTTGCACCATTTTTTTTTTTTTGGTGATCCACGAGTCTTTTGCACTAGTGGCAGCTCCAAGAATTCTCTTGAGTGTGTTCAGAAATTCTACTACGGTCCTCAAGAAATCATTTTTTATATAACTGGATGGTCCGGACTATCCTGCGCGCACTCATGTGTAAAGGGGAAGGAATCTAAATTGAGCAATTTTGTTGTAAAAAGACGAAGACTTGAGTTGGGCCATGACCTGTTTGGCTGTTTCCATCCCACCCTCTTCCACTTGCATTTACTGACAGAGAGAGAATAAACTAGGGATTGATATTTCTAAACCGTATTTCACACACATAAGGAAAGGTATGAGAAAATGGTGTCATTCGACAGGGAAAGGCTACTCTCTAGTCCTCATTTATCCAGTCCCATCCAATTTTGGGCTTTCGTGGATCTTTTGTAGGCTTACAACGGTTAATTCAAACCATTCAATTTATGAGTCCTGCATTGGATATTATTATTGTAAAAACTGTGTGGTCAGACACGATAGCTGTGAGAGCATAACACATTTAACACTTTCATGCAAGAAATTTAAAAAGGATGGCAAAAATGATGTTCGTGCGTCCAACTTTTTTTTTTTTTTTGTTAAATCAAAACAGTGTTGCCACAAACTCATACTACACGGCAGTTGGGAAGAACATAATTTTTTAACTTGTATTAGTGCTAGATTTGAATTTACAGTAGGAAGTTTGTTTTACATACATCTATACATTTCCAAGTACTTGTGGATACTAAAAATGACGTGGATGGAGGAGAAGAGAAGTTTTAACTTGAAAACAGAGACCATAGACTTGGCTTTTGGGATCTTGTATTGTGGTCCTAGCCTTTTTTTCTTTGGAAGTTAAGGTTGATTGCTACAGATGTTACCCCAGAAGGTCCAGCGTGTCCTTTGCACCATTTTTTTTTTTTTTTGTGATCCACGAGTCTTTTGCACTAGTGGCAGCTCCAAGAATTCTCTTGAGTGTGTTCAGAAATTCTACTACGGTCCTCAAGAAATCATTTTTTATATAACTGGATGGTCCGGACTATCCTGCGCGCACTCATGTGTAAAGGGGAAGGGATCTAAATTGAGCAATTTTGTTGTAAAAAGACGAAGACTTGAGTTGGGCCATGACCTGTTTGGCTGTATCCATCCCACCCTCTTCCACTTGCATTTACTGACAGGGAGAGAATAGACTAGGGATTGATATTTCTAAACCGTATTTCACACACATAAGGAAAGGTATGAGAAAATGGTGTCATTCGACAGTGAAAGGCTACTCTCTAGTCCTCATTTATCCAGTCTCATCCAATTTTGGGCTTTCGTGGATCTTTTGTAGGCTTACAACGGTTAATCCAAACCATTCAATTTATGAGTCCTGCATTGGATATTATTATTGTAAAAACTGTGTGGTCAGACACGATAGCTGTGAGAGCATAACACATTTAACACCTTCGTGCAAAAAATTTAAAAAGGATGGCAAAAATGATGTTCGTGCGTCCAACTTTTTTTTTTTTTTTGTTAAATCAAAACATTGTTGCCACAAATTCATACTACACGTCAGTAGGGAAGAACGGAATTTTTCAACTTGTATTAGTGCTAGATTTGAATTTACAGTAGGAAGTTTGTTTTACATACATCTATACCTTTTCAAGTACTTGTGGATACTAAACATGACGTGGATGGAGGAGAAGAGAAGTTTTAACTTGAAGACAGAGACCATAGACTTGGCTTTTGGGATCCTGTACTGTGGTCCTGACCTTTTTTTCTTTGGAAGTTAAGGTTGATTGCTCAAGATGTTACCCCAGAAGGTCTGGCATGTCCTTTGCACTATTTTTTTTTTGTGATCCACGAGTCTTTTGCACTAGTGGCAGCTCCACGAATTCTCTTGAGGGTGTTCAGAAATTCTACTACGGTCCTCTAGAAATCATTTTTTATATAACTGGGTGGTCCGGACTATCCTGCGCGCACTCATGTGTAAAGGGGAAGGAATCTAAATTGATCAATTTTGTTGTGAAAAGACGAAGACTTGAGTTGGGCCATGACCTGTTTGGCTGTTTCCACCCCACCCTTTTCCACTTGCATTTACTGACAGAGAGAGAATAGACAAGGAATTGATCTTTCTGAACTGTATTTCACACACATAAGGAAAGGTATGAGAAAATGGTGTCATTCGATAGGGAAAGACTACTCTCTAGTCCTGATCCATTTATTCCCATCCAATTTTGGGCCTTCGTGGATCTTTTGTAGGCTTACAACGGTTAATCCAAACCATTCAATTTATGAGTCATGCATTGGATATTATTATTGCAAAAACTGTGTGGTCAGACACGATTGCTGTGAGAGCATAACACATTTAACACCTTCGTGCAAGAAATTTAAAAAAGATGGCAAAAATGATGCTCATGCGTCCAACTTTTTTTTTTTTTTTGTTAAATCAAAACATTGTTGCCACAAACTCATACTACATGGCAGTTGGGAAAAACAGAATTTTTAAACTTTTATTAGTGCTAGATTTGAATTTACAGTAGGAAGTTTGTTTTACATACATCTATACATTTTCAAGTACTTGTGGATACTAAACATGACGTGGATAGAGGAGAAGAGAAGTTTTAACTTGAAGACAAAGACCATAGACTTGGCTTTTGGGGTCCTGTATTGTGGTCCTGATCTTTTTTTCTTTGGAAGTTAAGGTTGATTGCTCAAGATGTTACCCCGGAAGGACCGGCATATCCTTGGTACTATTTTTTTTTTTGATCCACGAGTCTTTTGCACTAGTGGCAGCTCCACGAATTCGCTTGAGGGTGTTCAGAAATTCTACTACGGTTCTCTAGAAATCATTTTTTATATAACTGGGTGGTCCGGACTATCCTGCGCGCACTAATCCCAGGGTCTATTTACACCACGCCACACACATAAACCGGGCAAAGCCAATGTCCTCTTGAATGCATAACTGTACATAAATAAATATAAATAAAAGTTCTACTAATACAACAGTGCTACCGAAAAAACAACAATTCCAAGTCAATACGGCTTCGCTTTGACGAGTTTTAGGGGTTGCTATCATCAAAAAAGTTTCAATAGGAAATGACTCTTGCACCATTCTAGATTTTCTTATCACAAACTTGTCCATGGTTCCAACTACCAAACAAAAATTAAAAAAGAATCAAACCTATGAATGGCCTATGTAATAGTCCAAATCTATTGTGTCAATATACCATCTGTGCATATATATTAAAGTGTTTCACAAAAAACGATAGCGCACATATATTAAATTATTGATCTATATTTTATAATGTAATGAGTAATCACTTGGAATAAGTATAAATAGATTAAAGAGAGATAGTTAAAAGTTTTCTTATCTCTTTGAGCTAAATGTGTTGAGACAAAGAAACACCCAAATTCTCAAATATCCAATTTATATTATTCTCTAATGGAGTATCAAATAGTGCATGGTGAATTCCGTCATTAGGATTGGGTGTTCAAAATTTTTGGGTAATGTGTTCAAACATTTTGGGTAGAGTGTTCAAATATTTTGGTTAGGGTGTTCAAAATGACAAAAATTAAAAAATAAATAAATTTTTACATGTATTTCTAAAAAAATTATTTTTTTCAGGGTGTTCGAGTGACCACCCTCGGCTCTTCTTAGAGCCGCCTCTGTATAGAGCGGAAGGGTGCCGTAGCGACCCCAGACTCAAAGTTTACTCACCTAAAATGTGGTGAACCTAAGTTAATTTGCCAAATTTTCTTTGATCGGCTAGAAGATATATATATTCAGCAGCTTTCCAGTCAAGGATCCCTCACTAGAGGTTTTTGGGTGTTTTGAAGCTTTTCAAACGTGTTTTTGCATGATCCAAACCGTCCAATTTGTTTAAAATGTGTCTTTAAGGGTCCCCGCGAGAAATCGTCAAAAAAAAAAAATACCTAGAAGGGCTTGATCCGAGCAGTTTTGTACATTGACAGTTTTATAAAAAAACTGCTCGGATCAAGCCCTTCCCGGTAATTTTTTTTTTGACGATTTCTCGCGGGGGCCCTTAAAAACACGTTTTAAACACATTAGACGGTTCGGATCATAAAAAAAATATCGGGAAGGTGGATCCCGGAGTCCGGAAATCCCGGACTAGAAGCTTAACCTATATATATAGCAAATATCCAATAAGGGCTCCCTCACTTTCTACGGTGCGGGAATTTTTGTTCGGAATTGAATTTCGATTATCCGAACCGTTAGATGTGTTTAAAATGTGTTTTTAAGGTCCAACGCAAGGATTTGTAAAATAAAAAAAAATACTCGGAAGGGCTTCATCCGAGCAGTTTTCGATAATTACATACAAACTACATAGCAGACTATTATCAGAATATCAAATTTATGGAGTGATTCATAAGATGCTTATGTATTCTAGTGTTTGTAAAGCTGCAAACAATAGTGATAAGGAAATCGTTGTATTTATTATTAATGGTTTTACTGGAAGTCTTAAAGGTTGGTGGGATAATTACCTTTCATTAGCCCAACAATCTGAGATTCTTAGTGCCGTTAAATCAGAAATTGTCACCGACATGGTGGTTGATCCACCATCAGGGCAAACAGTAGCTAGAACTAGAGAACAACCAGTTCAAGATATGGTTTATACCCTTGTCCAAGCCATAATCTTACATTTTATTGGAGCCGTTGACCAACGCCAAGAGCGGGGTCGAGAGTTACTACAGAACTTAAGATGTCCTTCATTAACCCATTTTAGATGGTATAAGGATGTTTTTATTACCAAGGTTATGCAACGCAAAGACGCTAATTCAGAACATTGGAAGGCCAAATTTATTGATGGCCTACCACCTCTGTTTGCCCAAAAGGTTCGTCAAAAGCTGATGGATCTAAGTGTTGGTAATATTATTCAATGGGCTAGCTGTACCTATGGACACCTTATTAGTGTTTGTGTTCAAGTTGGATTATCTATCTGTAATGATATGAAATTACAATATCAGCTTAAGAAGCAGAATCTCACTGGTAAACGTGAAATTGGCGAATTTTGTCAACAATTTGCCTATGATATACCTACCAATTACCCTAAGAAACATCGTCATAAGACTGTTTCGAAAACCTCTAAACCGTATAAATGAAAATCCAAGCAAAGATCCTATAACAGGGATTACTCCAAATCCAAGCCAAACAGTAGTGGCAAGGGTAGGAAGACAAAGTTTGGATCCAAAAAAAAGCCCAAATCCGAAGTCAAGTGTTACAAATGTGGGAAGTTTGGCCATTATGCCAACAAATGTCTCACCAAGAAGAAGCTGAATGAACTTCAGTTAGACGAAGGTCTCCGTCTACAACTTAGTAAGTTGCTTCTCAACTCTAGTGATGAATCAGGATCCGACTCAGATAGCGATGAGCTTAACGAACTGGAATATTCTTCCTCTTCTAAATCTGAAACTTTTGAAGAATGCACAGGTAAGTGTTGTTCTTCCTCTCAGCAGGATCATCTGAAAGTTTTTGCTAATCTCAATGGATTAAGCTTAAATGTTTTATCAAAATCTCAGCAAGAGATTCTGGATCTTGTTGATAGAATTCAGGATCCCGAAATCCGAAGAAAGATTATTGAGATATCTCTAAGTTCTTTTGTGTCAGACGCCGAACCAGAAAGACCTAGTAATACCTCCAGATATTATAGTATTAATGAAGTTTTTAATAGATTAGAAGGAACCAGTACTTCTAAGCCAGCAACTCTTCAGGATCTTCAGAAAGAGGTCAATGATCTCAAATCCGAGTTAAGACAATTGAAAATGTCTCAATTAGAAACCCAGGGAAATATTACATCTGTAAAGAATAGACTTTCTAGCTTAGAGCAGTTAAGTCTTAAACCCATCGCCGACCCGAAACCCAAAGATGAGCCTCAAACTTCTGAAACAATAACCTATTTGAATAGTATCAGTAAGGTCACCTATCAAAAATGGTATATCCAGATTAATCTTGTGATTAACCAAGAATATACTATTCAGGATATTATTGCACTAGTAGATAGTGGTGCTGATATGAATTGTATTCAGGAAGGATTAGTTCCAACACAGTATTTTGAGAAAACTGTCCAATCCTTAACCGCCGCCGGTGGAAATAGGATGCATATTCAGTTTAAATTATCTGATGTTTTAATCTGTAATGATGGTACTTGCTTACCAACTATGTTTTTGCTTGTAAAGAATCTGCAGCAACAGGTGATTTTAGGAACACCTTTTTTAAATATGATCATGCCAATCAGTAAGATTGATCCAACTGGTATTTATAGTCGAGTGCAGGATCACGATATTGTTTATCCTTTTGTTACTGATTCTGAAACCAGAATTATTCAGGAATTACAGGGATTTCTTCAAAACAAAGAAAAGTAACTAAATTTTCTTCAAAAAGAAA
Source organism: Vaccinium myrtillus (assembly GCA_016920895.1). NCBI lineage: Eukaryota > Viridiplantae > Streptophyta > Magnoliopsida > Ericales > Ericaceae > Vaccinium > Vaccinium myrtillus. The sequence continues at coordinate 11,487,128 of CM029275.1, read as the reverse complement.
TCCAGATTATGAATATCAATCAGAAACTTCAATCTCCTGGTTTACAAGAGAAAATTAAAGAGATAAAAAATCAATTTTTAAAAGATGTTTGCAGTGATCTGCCAAATGCTTTTTGGGAAAGGAAACGTCATATTGTTTCACTTCCTTATGATCAGAATTTCAATGAAAAGCATATACCAACTAAAGCTCGACCTAGCCAGATGAAATCTGATTATTTGGAGCTTTGTAAGAAGGAGATTCAAACTCTTCTTGACAAAAAATTAATCAGAAAAAGTTATTCTCCTTGGAGCTGTACTGCTTTCTATGTTTTCAACAATGCAGAGAAAGAACGAGGAGTTCCTCGTCTTGTTATCAATTATAAACCTTTAAATGATGTTTTGAAATGGATAAGATATCCAATTCCAAACAAAAAAGATTTGCTTGATAGATTGCAATCCGCAGTTATCTTTTCTAAATTTGATTTAAAATCTAGATAATGGCAAATTCAGATTGAAGAAAAAGATCGGTATAAGACTGCATTTGTGCTTCCTTTTGGTCATTATGAATGAACGTCATGCCATTTGGTTTGAAAAATGCCCCATCAGAATTTCAGAATATTATGAATGAAATATTTTCTCTTTATTCTGATTACTGTATTGTTTATATAGATGATATTCTTGTGTTCTCTTCATCTATAGATCAGCATTTCAAGGACCTTAGAGCTTTGAAAGAAGCAGTAAAGCGTAATGGTTTAGTACTATCTGCTCCTAAGATGAAATTATTCCAGACAATTGTACGATTCTTAGGTCATAACATTCATCAGGGAACTATTATTCCCATTAACCATAGCATTGAGTTTGCCTCTAAATTTCCAGACGAAATTAAGGAGAAAACTCAACTTCAGAGATTCTTGGGTAGTCTAAACTACATAGCAGACTATTATCAGAATTTGGCCCAGGATACTGCTATACTATATCAACGTTTGCAGAAGAATCCTCCTCCTTGGACTGAGGATCATACTAAAGCAGTTAAGAAAATCAAGCTTAAGGCAAAACAGTTGCCTTGTTTATGTTTAGCTAACCCAACCTGGAGAAAGGTTGTGGAGACTGATGCCTCCAATATTGGTTATGGGGAAATTCTTAAGCAGCAAAATCCTCAATCTCAGAAAGAGGAGTTAGTTAGATTTACTTCAGGATCATGGAAAAAAGCCCAGCTTAACTATTCCACTATTAAGAAAGAAATGCTTTCTATTGTAAAATGTGTTTCTAAATTTCAAGATGATTTGCTTAATCAAACATTTCTTATCCGTATTGATTGCAGTTCGGCTAAATTTATCCTAGCAAAAGATGTTAAAAATCTTGTTTCTAAACAAATATTTGCTAGATGGCAATCAGAATTATCTGCCTTTGATTTTGCAGCATGGATGAAGCAGAACGAGAACATATTAAATCAGAAATGAGCCGTATTTGGATTCAATCCGTAGTTCAGCCTTACACGAAGATCAATCTGAGTTATTGGACCTTTAAGCTTAAATCTTATATTAAAAAGCTACAAGACAATGGTCACCCTGATGACGAAGCTGATTGTGCATATATGAAATGTACCCTTAGTAGGCTTCATCGGGCCTTAAAGGTTTTATCCGGAGCTTAATTAAATTATGTTTCCTTGCAGAATGGAACCTCCTAACCGAGGTCGTGGCCGTGGCAGAAAATCAGGATCTAACCAGTATGGAAGAGGGAGGACGTCTCTCTTTTTATCAGAATTTCCGACTCTGGGAGAATCTTCCAGCCAGTCAAAGCAGAAAACAGCAAAAGAGGCTTTTGAGCAAAGGCCTCAATATGTTAAAAAGAATATAACAGAACCATTGATCACATTATCCGAAGGTGATCTAAACTTACATCCGAAGGATCCATGGTGCCTTAAAGAAAGGTATCTACAAAATCAGCAGTATACCGTCCAGGAAGGGAAGTCTCGGTATATTTATGAGGCCATCCTTACTGAGACATCATCAGTACAAATTACTCATCATTATCTGGAAGAAGGAAATAGCAGAACCCCCATTACCTACTCAAAGTGTTATATTGTCAGGGTAATGCATCCTCAAGAGTGGGGCCTTTCAACATTTGCAACCAGAACATTAAAAATTAATAAGCAAAAGTATAACTATTGGGACTATGCCAAGGCATGGACCTATGCATTCTATTATCAGAATCCAGTAAGAACCCATTCATGGTTCTTTATATTACTCCCTCCGTCCCAATTTTATAGTCACTCGTTCTATCATAACCGGATAAAAAAACGATTATATCTTTCAATCGGTAATACATTTTATATGCAATATGGATCTTGTTTGATAGATCTTGATTTAATCTAATAAACAAGGTGTTCAAAATCACCTAAAACATTGTAGATTATAAGATATAACACTTTGAAAAGTGGCACGAACTCCCAAAAGGGACTATTAAATTGGGACGAAGGGAGTAAATCCGGAGATTGTGCAGAAAGAAATTGGATTTCCATCTTGGTTCCTCCATTGGTGGGAATATCATGCACCAGAAATTGAAATTCCCAGAATCAATTCAGAAACAATTCCCTGATTGGTACAAATTTCATCCGAAGCTAAAGGGAATAACAGCGGTAAATCCACCAGAAGGACAAGACCTCTTATGGTTTTGTACCGAATTCAGAATTAACTGGATTTGGCAATGGGGATATGAAATAGCCGAAGATCATCTTCGTATCCCAGAAATTCAAAGAACCTTTTTTGTAAAATGGTGGTCTCGTTTCGAGACTGATAAATGTTTAACATTTATCAAAGAAACCGTAGAGCAGTATCAGGTTGATTATAGGACACAAGCCTCAAGCAGTAACCCGTCACAGGGTCCAGTAAATTTTATCCAACAAATAAAAATGATGATTCAAAACCAGCATCCAAAATTGTCTGAACATGAGCAAGATATTAAGTTCATGGAGATTATTAAAGATCAGTATTTGGCCCTTCAAGAGCCCAGTTCTTCCCAAGCAGACTCTAAGAGTGACATTTCTATGTCCTCTCAAGATCAGGATCAAGGGCGATTTGCTTGTTTGGCCGGGGAATCGCAGGATCCCAATGATGACACCGAAGTCTATCCAGAAGAAGCGGATCTTTGGGACTCTATGATTGAGTTAAAAATGCTGAAGGCCAAAGAAAAGAAAAAGCATCGGTAGAGCGTCATCAATGACGACAGCAACAGTAATCGTCGGCACAAAACAACAACAGCAGCAAGAACGTCATCCATGACGTCAGCTACAGTATTAGATATTTTGTAAAACGTCATCAGTGACGTCATCTACAGTAACTACTACAGTAGGTCGTAGCACTTATAAATAGCTGTAATCTAAACCTTCGAAGGCAGACTTCGGAGTACCCTCTCTCCTCTCTCTCTCTCCTCTTGTAACCTCTCACCTTCCCTTCCACTTGTAAATTACTTTCATCTTCCACCACCACCATCGTAAATAAATCAGTATTCTCCAGTAAGTTTTCTCACCTTCTTTCTTAACGATCCTTTTATTATTTGGTATCAAAGCCATAACTGATATCAAAACTGCTCGGATCAAGCCCTTCTGAGTAATTTTTTTTTTTTTTACCAATCCTCGCGTTGGACCTTAAAAACACGTTTTAAACACATCTAACGGTTCGGATCGTCGAAATTCGATCCCGAACCAAAAATCCCGCACCGTAGCTATATATAAAGGAGCCCTTACTAGATATGTTCTATATATATATATGTTGGGTTCTATCCATAAATGTCTGCAACCCCTACAAGAAGAGAGAGAGAAAAAAAACATATACAATTAATTATTAATAGTATATATATCAAGGGTTGAAACTCACAAGACCCAAAAAAAAAAAATTACCAACCAAGAGAGAAGGAAATTAAAATGTATTTCACTTATTATAACGAGTATAAGTTTCAGAGTTTTGTATTTTTACCTTTATCAAGGTTGATTTTGCGTTTGGAAAATGCTAGGTACACACAATTTACCCACACACACATGTGTTTGGGTAAATTGTGTGTATGTAGTGTTGTTGTTAACTTTTACTAATATTTTGTACGGTTAAAAGGATGAAATGGTCGATATTGAAAAGGCGAAAAGAAAGGAGAAATGATCAATTTCCAAGGTAAAAATATGTTAGATGAAATCAGAACTCAAAAATTGGAAATCTATGAAAACAAAATAGTGATCAAGACGAGTGTGGCACTCCGTACTTAAGACGGATTTCACCACCGCTACGGTGCTTACAGCTTGCATTGGCCATCTGTCTCTCACGCTACTTGATCGGAATCTCCCCAAAACCCCCCAAGCAGCACTGCAATTGGAGGGCTTGACGAACCATCTCGTGTTCGTACTCTATCAAATAAAAAGACTCTGACTTAGTAATTACGAACGTATCAGAAAATCAACTTAAAATGAATGAATGATGCAATATATATAGATCAGCTGATGAATCTACGAATAGTCATCAGGGGAAGGGACATAATTGTCCATCAAAAACACATTCGTCCACGGCAAACATGTGCCACTAAAAAGAAACGACTCTAAATCGAGTGAACTAACATTCACACCCAACAGAAAAGATTATTCTGAAAAACATTTTCCAACAAAAGAAACCCCAAAAAATCAAAGGAAATAAATAGGATTTGTTTTAACTCCTCACTTTCGTTTCTTTTTTCTTCCCCCTTTCTTTGTAAGTTTAAGTTACTATGGCTTTTTTCATTCCTGCTTTGTATAATCAAGCTACCAAATACTTTGTTTATCTTCTCAGTCCTCACTTCTTTTTTCATTTATTACTTTGAAAACCCAACTTTAGAATTTCTGTCTTAGCTAATTATCTCTTTCTTTTCATGGGTTCAAAAAGTAGCGTTGAGAATTCACTCGAAACTTTCATATGAGATAACTCTTTTTTTTTTTTTTGTGTCAATCGTCGTTCTTACTCTATTACATGAGAGAGGGGAGAATAAAACTTCATCCCGGAATACCGTGTGGGGCATCCAAGAAATTTCTACTGCATTTGCGTGAGCTCTACCGCATGAGCTAGCCACCACTTGTCATATGAGATAACAAAGTAGTACATATTTGGTGATGGATTTTAATTTTTAAAGGATCGATCTAATATGTGTAGTATAATCAGTAATCCAAATATAACTCATGAATATTTATACCTAAAAAATCGGTCCTTAAAACAGGCTTAGTAATCATTTTGGAAATAAAAAAAATGAAAAGAAATAGAGAGAGTTGGTAAAAAAATTAAAAGACTTATGGATGACATTGGTGGCTGTGGGGTTCGAACCCACGCGCACTTATGTGCAGAAGATCTTAAGTCTTCCCCCTTAACCTCTCGGGCAAACCACCGCTCTTTAACACAAAAAATGAAAACAAATTAATTGTACGCTGTGTAAATTTCGCTGACACCTCGTCCTCCTCCTCCAGGTACGAGAAAAATGATTTTCCCCTCCCAGAGAGAGATTTGCATTAGCATTTCAATTAGCTTTGGAGGGGGAACCTTTACATAATGTAGACCTCATGGGGTGTCGATGAAATTACGCTTTCTAATTTTTACTATATTGTATGCTTACGATGTGTATCTTGCAGTTTTTTTGTCTTTAAGTTGTAGACAAAAGTAAAGTTGTTTATCTTATTATGACTTTTGAGCTTTTAAAAAAATTCCGCTTTGAAAGACTTTTAAATTTTTTTGAACAAGAAGTCAAAATAATCGAAAAGAGGAACGAGGATTAGTTTTTAGCCCCACTATCAAGTTAGTATTAATCTTGTTTCTCATCACCTTTTTCTAACATACAGTAATAATTTAATTTCATAGGTTACAACATTAGGCATCAAACATAAATAGACCCCCGGGTATTGATAATGAGTAATACCCCATCCAATTTACCCCACTCAAACCCACCCGAAAAGGGATCGGGGACGATCGCTCACCCGCCCAATAAGATACTGTAGAATTTTTTGAAATATTTTAGTATGGTTTTCCACATATATAGTATTTACAAGCATTTCCCCACCAAATATATTCTCTCTGATGACTTTTGAGTACCACTACATCTTAAGCTGTGTTCTCCTCAAAATAAATTAACGGTGATTCAACCATTCCTACATTAAAACTTCCTCTTTTTATCATTATCATCGATACTTCACCTCATAGAGAACTCTAGTATCCAGATTTAAGGAGGTGTTTGGAGTCACATTTATAACTTTTCATTTTTAACTTTTTGGCTTTTCAGATTACGGTCAGAATGTATTTTAAATCTGGTCGGAATATTTGAAAGAAATGTGTAGAATACATTTTTGTAACAGGAGTAGTATTTGAAAAATATGTGCATAATACATTCTATAAATCTTTTTGTTAATCAAAATGGGAAACGTAGAAAAATAAGAAGTCAAAAAACTTCTCTCAAGAGTCTCAACCTATTTTTGATTTCTCTTCTCGAAACTCAAAAACCAAGAACTCATTTTTGCATAATTTGTTTTCACCAGTGTGTCAAACACCTAGAAGTAGAAAATGAGAAAATCAAAATACAAAAAATAAGTGACCGAACACCCCCCCAGCTATTCGATTAGACCGCCTCAACCGAGTTACCACAATGTATTTAAAATTTCTAAGACGCGGTAATGTGGTATCACCAGTATACTGTATTCTTCATCTTTTTCTAGTACAAGATATGACATTTCTCTTCTACTAGTTGCTCGTAAGTAGATCAAAGAAAACACACAAAAAAAACACCAAGAAATTTAACAGATCTTGAACAAAGCTTGAAAATATCATGTAGAAAACTGGGGTACAAAAATCCAAGGAAACATTCAACGGAACCTCTTAAACTACCAAAACTTGAAGAGAAGAAATAGTAGGGCTAATACGGGTCTCATCTTTTATCCAGTGGGGAAAAAACTACCAAAACAAAACGCCCTCCTATCTCCAATTCATATCATTCGAACGAAAAAGAATGGACTCTTTGCTGTTGTTTTTGGATTCCAGCTCTCTATTTGCCACTATGTTTGGCCTTCTTATGAGACTCCAGACCAGTTTCCGAGGTGCATGTCCTGTTTAAAAGGGGACGACATAACGTCAGTCATTCCTAGTCGGGATATATGCAGAAGAAGAGTTTTACAGCGTATAAACATACTTGTCACAGGACTTGCAAGAAAATTTGCCATCAGACTTTGGGGTCTTCTCCTTGGACTTGTTGCTATTTGCTGGAATTTTCCCCAGATTCTTGGACGGGTGGGGAGTTGCTGTGTGAGCACCACCTTTCTTACCATCTGCAACCAAATCGACAAGAAAAGAAGATGATAAACAACCAACATAACTTTCAAAACATGTTAACCCTATAAATGTCATTTGGTTCTATTCAGACAGCTAATTCAACACCTTAACAAGAATGCCCTCAACTATCATCATTAAGTTAGAGAGAGGGAAAAAAACACACACACACATCATGTAGAACATATTCCAGAGTCTAAGGAACAATTTAAATGCTTCCAAAAAGTTTTTTTTTCCCCCCTCTTCTCTACATCACTCCATAACCAATTGGCGGAAATTCAGAAGCAATTCACTCAGTAATAAAAATAGTTCAAACTACAAATGCAAGAATAGGAAAGCTGCAGGTCATTTGAATTGGTAAATAAAAAACAATTGGCGTAGGAAGACGTGCCGCTTCTTTACCAACTTCCTAAAAAGTTAGAAGATAATTGGAGAACACAATCCAAAACAGTATCACAAGACACAGTGCAATAAAACTATTCCATCTACAGGTTTTGCACTTGGATCTCAATTTTGAAACAGGAAAGGATTTCCAGATATGTAAATCAACTGTGAATATATTCCTCTTTTTTTAACTGCAAGTGTGTATTCAGTCTACCTAATCTAAATAAGGAAAACTGGTAAGCAGGTCACCTGTCTTCTGAGGTGTATCTGATTTTGCTTTTTTAGCAGCAACAGGGGTTTTTGTTGCAGATTCAATGGGTCTCTTCTTGCCAGACACAGCCTTCACAAGGAAAGATCGATAAGATGAAAGTAAACTAAACAAAAGAAGCGTAGCATTGGATCTCCACAATATAAAATTTCCTGAACTGCCAATACCTTCTTAGGTGTATCCTCATGTTCATCCTCCGAATCAGCAGAGTCATCTTCATCCTCTGAGTCATCCGAAGCATTCATCATGTCCTAAGCAAAGCAAACAAAAAACCAATAATAGCTAAATAAGCTCACATTTCCGAAAAATCCAAAAGGCAAGGGGGAACATGAAAACAAGATTTAAGCATGGGACCACAAAACAGATTACAAAATTGTAGATCCTATTTATTTTCGCAAAAGAAAGGATCCAATGTCGCCCCTCCAAACTCCTATATATGGGTACGAATAATCAATCCATTGACCTGATCCAGAACAAAAAGTTATGGGTTTCCTTACCCTATAATCTTACTTGCTTAAATAATAAAACTACTTCAAGGTCTGGACATATGCGTAACAAACAGAAACATTCAATGGTTTTTCAATTGTTTTCTTTTAATTCTATTGCATCGCTGAGATTCCACTTACCCAATATATTCAAACAGCTAACAAGTATAGCACGATAGTTGATAATGCTCATTTTGATGTGCAGAGAGCCCAGGGCCCATTTGATACCTTGCCTATGGTTCAGGCATTGTTGAGGGTAGACTCCAGTGGTCATCAGGAACCATTCGCTGGCTCTTAGATAAGTAAACGATATTTTAAAAGACAGTTTACAATATTCTGTGTCATCTCCTTGAAGCTCATTATAAAATGAAGCCAAATTCCAGAGAATCTCAAACTATTCCTTGCGATATGCTGGTACATGAGTGTTTTAAATTGTAAGATGTCTGCCAATTTACAGCATCTATGTACCAAAAACAAAGAGAAGTCAAGGTAGAATCTGCTCAATCATAATTGCTCTCTTGTTGCACATTGATCATAATTTGACTCCAGAGCTCAAACATAGTCTTGCATAATGCCAAAATATCTGTGTCAACCTATTAGTCTCCAAGGTTTGGGGCACATGAGGAAGAAAAAAAAGGAGGAATATGAAAGAAAAGAGAGCGTAGACGGAAAAAATCAACAAAAATTGTCATTTCACTTTTGCATGGTTGAGGACAAAGATGGAGAGATAAAACAGAATAATGTTTTAAGTATCATTTAGATACATGAGCCGATGTACCTTGTGCTGAGCCTGTTTATCTCCTAAATTTTCTTCCAAAATCACTTTCATTTGAGGTGGATCATAGTCAAACATCCAAATAATTACCTTCACTTCCTATTCTCTTCAATTTGTAGTGGACAACAGATTATAAGGGTCCAACTATTACTAATAAAATACCTCCATTTACTTCAACTCTTCCGCAAGTAGACTTTCATGTCAAAAAAAAAAGAACTTTACCTTAAGATGACTCATACACCTGCTCTTAACCCCCAGGAAAACAAATATAAGAAGACACATATCGATCCACTGCTATTGGTTTCCTGACATACACCATTTCCTCAGAAAATGGCGTGGCCAACATTTGATGCAAAGTATGCAGGAAGAAATTTAATTCGTCTCTAGGAAAATATTCAAAAATGGTGTTACCTCATCCTCTGATTCATCCTCAACGTCATCTTCATCTGATTCATCATCTTCATCTGATTCATCCCCTTTCTTGGGCTCCACAACAGTCACCTTTGCCTTAGCTGAAGATTCAGGTTTACCACCTTTAGCCTTACTTGCAGCTGGCTTTGCTTCCTCGACTTCTGGTTTAATTTTCCCTTGCAAATTTAATAAGCAAATTTCAAACCTTTGGAACCCCAAATGTATCTACCATACCAACTCATGATGCAAAACTTACCATTCTCAATGATGCCAATGGGGGCATCTTCTTCCTCATCTGACTCTTCTGAATCTGATAAAATATAAAATTTAGCAACACATTAAGATAGATGAAAGACACTTCAGGGCCATATCTAAAGAAACATCTGTACTAAGACTCACCATAATCTTCACTTTCCGTGGAGCGAGAGGACAGCAAAAGCCATAAAGTCAAGGGAACAAAAGATACAATTGAAACGAAACAACACAATTCACATCAAACACACAACTCATAGCCTAGAAATTTTCTACACCATATGAAATAAGACAAAAACTTACAAAACAAGTACTCCAATAAGGAAGACACACTTCATACATGCACCCAAAAAAATAGCAGAAAAACCTTTATCATCTGCGGACACTAGCAAGTCCAGTGTAACTTAAACAACATGCCAGTGGGAACAAAAACAAGGGAAGAAAAAGAAGGTGAACATCTTATCAGCTTTGAGTACAGGGCATTTACATCAAGAAAACACCAAATGAAGGACCAGCCTGAAAGTAAACAGTAGTGTTGTAAGCCTCAAACCAGAACTAACCATGCATTCACCTTCAACCTCGTGTTCGAACCAAGGAGTGCATATCACACTCTCTATGGACTAATAACAAATAAATTAATAAAAGGGCAAAGGATTGATTGGAAGCATATGAAATAACAATTGTAAGGACCGAATAGAAAGGATATGAGTAATGGTTGTCTTGCATATATCCACAAAAGTGGACACTCCCGTTTTTCCAGTCATGGGACAGTTCAAATTCTTTCTCAAACACCAAATCAAATGAAATTTGAGGGAAATTCTCCCCAGAAAGTGATCCCAAAACCAACTTCTTGCCATCAATCTTCACATGGAGAAGGACGTGGTCATTTCCTTTTCCCTTCTTACCTTCACCCATTGCTGCCTGGAAAATCGCAACACAAAGACATTCATGACACAAAAACAAACCTAATAAACGGTAGTCATTTAAAGAATGCTTGTAATTTATAGAACAAAAAATATTCTAGTTAAACTAATTCAGCAATAGGGTAAGAGTGCTAATATGACCTGGGAAATATGTATGATTTGGCCAGCCTCAGGGTTAACCTTAAATGGCTTCCCAGCTTTGACTTCAACACCTGGAAATAGCAAGTGAGTACCAATGAGTAATGAACTCAGACATCTATATTATCAATTCCAGTATGAATTGCTAAAAACATTTAAATTGGCATCAAATGCAAAATATGTTGACTGGCATAATTAAGTACTCCACATCTAACATAAATTGAAGTATAGATCCCAAAGACTAGTATGAACAAAAGATATCAAAAATGACAACATAAGCAATAAGATAATAGTTGAATGGAAATTGAAGACATTCCTATAGACAGAAATAGGAAACAACGCATAGACTCTGTGAAACTGAGATTACTTGGCTAGACAAAGGCATGGTAGCATGTGAATGCATAAATAAAGCCACCAACAGTAGAACATTTCGTTAAAGATGCACAAGTAAGAAAAAATAGGAGAGACATTTAAAGATTTTAATCCTCTAATTCAGAAACCAGTTAAAAAAGCCACCGAATTCCAGGGGGGAATACTCGAGCAGTCCCCAATTAGATGAAATGAGAGACACAACAAAAAGTGTTGCCTTCACTGGTAAACAAACAATGTTGAAATAAGTCATATTGGTAAGCGCACAAGGTTGGACTTGGTACAAATAACCAATCTTACAGATTTCCAAATCAACTACTTTTAATGCAAAATATTAGGACAACCATGTGAACCTGTATTGAACCTCATTACATCATCCTAGAGAACAAGGTAGGAGCGAGTAACAGCAACCATCACAGAAGTCTATGAACAAGCAGTAAGCACTAAAAGCATGTGTGATCGCTAGTTGCGAATGAACTTATACTAACTGTAAGCAATTAAAAACCAAAAGTGAAAACTAGAGTAACTTTTCCCATTGTTTTTTCATTGATTGGGAGTATAACGAAACTGGAGAATCGTTTCTTCTTTTCATAGCTTGATTTTCTCACCAAACAAGCGAATCATGAAAACAGAAAACCTAAAAACATCAAAAGGCAAGCAAACCAATGGCATACAATTATACAAACGAAGCTCAATAGCAGACAACAGAATCAATCACAACGTCAAACGATAGTACGTCCCAAGTCATACATTGTATGAAACCGTATCATTCTGTTTTAAATATAGACATGAAGAGACATGTATACACATGAACGAACAATCGAATGAAAATCAAAATCAACGAGAAAGAGACGAAGGCGGTTGTAGCTTACCCCAAAACTCCATTGATGCTGAGGAAAGAGAACGTAGAGTTTCCTAGAGAGAGAGAGAGGTGGAAGGGCTGCGAATGAGAGGGACTGAGAAGAAGGGTTGTGAGAGAGGCGGAGTGACGAGAGGTGGTTTTGAAGGGGAGATTTTATAGCGAAGTTGCCGCCAGCTTTCGACGCGGGATTAGGGCTTTCGAGTGGAAAAAAAGGGTTGGATTTACCATACCACCCTTTCATGAACCGAAAAAAGAAAATTACAAACATGTAACTACTTTTTTGAGTCTTTCAAATATACCCCTCAACTATATATATATATATATAAATATAAAGAAAACACTCATATCTACTACTAGTAAACTTGTTAAGGGAGAGAGAAGGCGTTATATTCCTCTGTCCCAAATTTCTTGTCCACTTTTATTATTCATTATTCATGACACTTCAAAATATTATTTGTATTTTCAAATCTATAACATTATATACATGCAATATGAATCTCGTTTAATAGTTCTTGATGAATTTTATTAAACAAAATTTTAAAAATTGTAAAAATCGTTATAAATTGAAATATATAGACAATTGAAAAAATGGCACACATGTAAATAGATAAGAAATTTGGCATAGAGGGAGTAATTGTTATCCGTATTCGTCTATTTTTCTTGTTTCATATAATCTTATGTCATTTCTTTGTTTCGTTTGGTAACATATTAACTAGTATATGGACTTTTTTCGTCAAAGCACAGATAAATAGTTCATCTTTTCATACTGAGATTGGCAAACCCGACATTGCTCTTTGATACTGCTTATTGTATGATAGCTCTTTTAGCTGCTTCCTGGGTCTATGAGGATTTTCTGACTGCTGCTCTTTTCGTCGACTAACAGCTAACCAGTACATACAACTAGTCCTTACCACTCTTACAGCCGCTTCAAACCGATGCGAGAGCACTGCCGCTTACTTCCTCTCTGAAAACTGCTTTTTATCCAGTAAGGAAAGAAAGTGAAGACGTGGTGTTAGCCCTTTTTGTCGACTAATGCTCCATTTTCTCCAGTAAGGAGTTGTTTGTACTGTCAAGGCCCTCATTCTCTTCTTCCGAATCAGGGCGACACATAGTGGTGTTGGAATGGGGATCAACACCACTAAAAGCGACTCCCGTAGGTATTTGTGGCGGCTGTAACAGTATGTGATCGTAGGAAAAATGAACATTGGCAATGTATTATCATAAGTATTACTGGAGTATCTCATTAATGGTAGGCATACACACTTTACAATTTCAGCGACCAATTAGTAAAATGGAGTTCATGGCGAGTTCACAGAATGTAACTTGCATAGTTCGTAGTCAATTCTCGTTGTCGGATGAAGTAATTTTATGGTGTGTTTTTTGTGTAATCAACAACCTAGTTAATAGTAACAAACAATTTATTTGTGTTAACGCTTGGATTTGATTCAAATCTATTGGAGTTCAACGACAACATCCTAAGAAAAATGCAACCGGTTCCGGCCCAATAGTAGAAAGCATTAACATCGAACGTAATATATAAAAAATTGTTTAATTTTTTTTAGTACAACAACGTGATGAATTATCCCTGTACTTAATTTATAAAAAAAAATCTATTGCTTACTCAAAATAGCAGTTTAAATTTTTAAAAATTCGAACACGTTTATTTGTGGTGAATAAACTATTGAGTCCAATTGTATGAAAGTACTATACTCTCATGAAGCAGCTTTCTTCACCTCAAAACAACACAAATGTTAAAGAAAAAATTTATTTTATTTTTATCTAAAATCACTAATCAAACATCTTTTACATGAGGGTGTGGTCCATATCCATGATATATTGCATGATGCATTACGTTAATAAATATTTTGTATGATGACGAGTTTATTTGAATGTTAAAGTATGCCAAATATAAAATAGAAAATAGAAAACTTCAATCAATATATTGCTATTAATTTAATTTTATTTATTTTTATCTAAAATCACTAGTCAAACATCGCACGAGTCAATAGCAATATATTGCATGATGCATTAGAGTTAATAAATATTACTCCGTACGAACGAAGTTTATTTTTGTTTACTAAAAAAAAACAAAAAAAGAATTTCGTTTTAAGATTTACGATATTGTTAGTCTAGATAAAGTTTGTTGGAAACTGAAATAAAAATACAATCCGTTTATTGGGGGGACGATAAACATGTTTTATTACCGGTAATGATATTTTTTGACTTATAAGAATGCGTACACTTTTATCGGTAAAAACACACCTCTTATTGGTTAAAGCGCATTTTTAATTTTTTATTATATATTCATTGGGCGAACTATAGAATTTTTCATTTTCATAAAAATAAGTAATCGAGTACTCTTGCTAAAACTTTTAGCTGTCTCTCTTTTGGCGTCTTTCTCTCTCTTCCCAAAACACTCCCTTCAGAGCTTCTCTCACTCACTCACACATTCGCTCTTTCTCTCTCCTCCCTCTCTCTCTCTGGATTTCCTGAATAACCAGCCCCTTTAAGATTCCCACCTTCCACTTCACTCCCACTCCCAAACCCTTCACCCACAGATCCGATCTACTTCCATAGCTTCTCCATCACCAGCTATGCAATTGTAGCTTCCAAAAATGGCAAGCTCCGACCCACCAAAGCGTCCACGACCCGGTCCATGGCCTCCGGCGCCGGATTCCGCCGCAATGCCGCCCTCATCCTGGGCCAAACGCACCGGGTTCCGGCCCAACGTCTCCGGCGAGACCAATGCAACCAATTCCGGCCCAATTGCGTCCCGCCCCAAGCCCAGAGATCCCGATACTCACCTCGATCTCGAGTCCGGCCGTGCTCCGCCCCCTGCTTCCGCAAACGGCGGCGGGGTTGAGAAAGAGAAGGTGCCCAAGCCGCAGCCGCCTGTGGCGGCGGTAGAGAAGGATCAGGCGGTGAAGAGGAGGAGGGAATCGGACGGCGGCGGAGGAGGGCGGAAGAGCTCGGAAACTTTGACGGCGAATGGGCAGGTTACTGGGGCGGATACGGCGGTGCCTGGGCGGAGGCCGGTGAGGAATGACGCGGATGGATTGCCTCAAGTAGTGGATGATGATGATGGATTTGGGTCTCGTCATTCTCATATGAAGTATGAGCTTAGAGATAAACCTGGTCTTGGTGAGACTTATACTTGGTTAATTTAACTGTTTAGTTATTGAATTTAGTCAATGTGGAAACTGATAATATTTTCGTTTAAAATACTTTCTTATTGGCATCCAAATACTATTTCAATTGTTAAACCAGGACGGATGCTGGACATCAATTTTGGGTGGGCAAATTCTTGTCACATATCAAAGGCGATATCAATTTCTAACATTATGTATTACAAAACAGTATAAAATAAATTGTCGTGCATATTTTTGGTCAACCTATACAGTTTCGAAGATATGTTATATATAATTGTAAATGCATACAATCTTGTGCATCTATATCCATTTGAAAAGGTACAATATTGAATCTAGTGTTTATTTTATTTATCGCTGCTTACAATCTTAGAAGAATGATCATTGATTTTTTCAGAAGATGTTAAGACGAGTGTTAAATTGTTTTAGAAGATGTTAAGATGTTGGTGGCGAACCTATATAAATTTGACATTTTAAAGAAAAAACTAATGCAATTCTAAATAAATTATGAAACTTGGGTTGGACGGTCACCTGGTATCATCTGCCCCTCAATCCGTCCTTGTTGTTTTACAATATGTCATTGTATATAGTCCAAGTGAATAATTTTTTTTATTGTATATTCTTGGTATAATATATTTGGGTTTCCAATTTTATCACTGACAATGAATGATATTCAAGTTAAAAAAAAAAAGAAAAAAAAAGAAAAAGAAAAGGCGTGATGTTTGGTTACATATAGTCTCGTTGACATGGACATGGGTTGCTAAATGTTTGTTTTCTAAACATTTCAGTTCCAATTCCTCTTTGGTCATTTAATTTAGTTAACGAGGAAACTGATAAGATTTTTGTTAAAATACTTTCTTGTTGGCATACAAATTTGTATATTGTTTTGCCATCTGTGATTGTACAAAATGCGATGACTGTTATTATGAATTTTACTGGTGTTATATATATGGGCTTTCTAAATTTACTAATGGCCGGTTAAAAAGGAGTGATTTTTGCTTACGTAGTCTTGTTGACATGGACATGGATTGCTAATTGTTTGTTTTCAAAACATTTCAGTTCCAATTGGTCTATACGGATTCCAACACTATCTTTCAATGTTGGGTTCGTTGGTTCTGGTCCCGCTCGTCATTGTTCCGGCAATGGGTGGCGATTACGTGAGCACTTCTATTTACTTCTTGTTTGGTTTACAACACTATGTATAAATAGGTTATATAGTTAGTTGGACGTCTTGATCTGATGGAAATTGATTTTTGTAGGAAGATACATCTAATGTGGTATCAACCGTACTCTTTGTGTCGGGGTTGACTACACTGCTGCATACATGGTTTGGATCAAGGTTGCCCCTGATTCAGGGCCCGTCATTTGTTTATCTTGCTCCGGCGCTTGTGATAATTAACTCCCCTGAGTTTCTAGGACTGAGTGGAAATGTATGTTTCTTGTCTTATCAGCTTTCACTTTAGTTTTCTTTTGATATTTATCCCATTTAGTATGTTAAATTATGCAAGTAGAGTTCCCTTCATCTACTCACCAAAGAATCTTGTCTGATAGACAGCTTCTAGTCCCGAATTTTGATGCACGTGAACTGGTTTCAAATGCACAAAACAATATTTAGGTAAAAAATGTTCGAAACATGAAAGCTGGTGTTTACTCCCACGTTGTTCAGGACCGTGAATATTGGTCGTTCCTAACGTTGTTTTGTTACTTAAGTTTCTTTCATCATAGGTACGGGGTACCATGACGCTTCTTGTTATTGTTCCCCGAACAAATCCCTTAGAATGGAAGAACTAGTTCCAGAAAAACCTTTTATTTACTTTGGTGAATTTTGCACCAGATACGTGACATGTTATTCACTTCACAGAATTTCAAGCATATCATGAAGGAGTTGCAGGGGGCTATAATAATTTCTTCAGCTTTTCAAGTGCTACTTGGGTATAGTGGACTGATGACGCTAATATTGAGGTATGAATTTCTTCAATCTCAACTGGACTTTGTCTTTGCACTAGGATGTTAATAGTGGAACAGGGAATTAAATGGTTGGTAACCTTGAGTTAGCCATAGTTGTGCTTGTTATCTTATAGGGTTTTCACTAAGATGATTGACGTAATTATGATTCGGTAAGTTGGCCAAAACTTGGAGTCTTGGATATGGTAGGTTAAGACTATGGACAAATTCTTGGATTGCAGTGATAGAAGAAAGCCAATAACTCCCCTCCCTCCCTTTCCGAGCGCTTTGAAACTGGAAACGGTTATTTTATTGGTAGAGATGCATTGGAGGGCCCACTGCATCTTGCAAAAGTTAAAGCTTAGAGCTTGTCCAGCCCTACATCAAACTTTTACTCAATTTTTCACTTAAATTTGAGTAAAAAGCTTGATTTGGGGAGAGCCATTCAGTCATCAACATGGTTTTTACTCAAATTTGGCTTCTTTTTTTTTAAAATCAAAAATAATTTGACTCACTCTCCACCTCCATAGACCACCACTTCCGCCCCCCCACCTCCCATCGTCAGCCACCATCAACGCCGCCGGAACTCAGATCGTCAACCACCATCAACGCCGCCGGAAAACCCACCACCGACCACCAACAGGTACGACCAAGGTCTCCGATAAACCACCTCAAGAAGCCCAACGGCGGTGAAAAGCCCAGATCTATACTCCAGTCGTCAACCACCATCAACGCCACCGTAAAACCCACCACGAAGGTTGACCACCACCAGCACCGCCACTGCCTACCACCAAAAAGTAGCCGTTGCAGATTTGGTTCCCCCTTGATTTGGGTAAAAAAGTGTGTAAAACTCAATTTGATATGGTTTTGGGTAAAAGACTGGAGCTGATTTTCATGGGTTTTTACTCAGATTTCAAATTTGGGTAAGGGTTTGATGAAGGACTGGAGCTGCTCTTAGGCTACCAATTGTGAGAACGTGGTTCTAAGGGAACCTTTAATTATCAGGCATGTGCTGCACAGGGAAATTGACCTTTCAGTGAAAAGGATTATACGAATGGGTGATGGCTAGATAAGATTAATTGGACTATGTTTCATGTCTGCACTTTTTGAATTATTTATTTGGTTTTGCATATTTTGTGATCAGAACACTGGAATGGCAGTATTATCCGGGGAATCAAATGCAGTTTAGTACAACTTCATAACTATAAAGGCAGATTAACTTTATGTTAAAGTGAAGTGATGGTCAGCATAGAAAGAAAGTGTTCAGTAAAATATAGCTGAATGGTATCCCTTTTTGCAATTCACCGGCTTAGAACATTGTTGTCCAAAACATACTCCACCCCGCTCTTCATCTAATTTGTACATATTCAGGCCCCTCAACCTCCCTGAAGTTTGTTTTATGAGGTTTTGGTGTCCAGCACTCCAATTAACTCATCCTCAGCTTTCCTCTGCAGGTTGATCAATCCAGTGGTTGTGGCCCCAACTATTGCGGCTGTTGGACTTTCTTTCTACAGTTATGGTTTCCCTCGAGTTGGTACATGCCTTGAGATTGGTGCAGTTCAGATTTTACTCGTTATTGTATTCTCACTTGTAAGTTTTTTTATTTTTTATTTTTTCTTTTGAAAGTGTTCTCACTTGTAAGTTCAGAGGCTACTTTTATTTCTTTATAAATTACTCATAATAACAGGAACAGGAACAGGAACACTTTCCCAGTAATCTAAGAATTTGTTTCCTAATTTCCTGCAGTACCTTCGTAAAATATCTGTTTTTGGACATCGTATCTTTCTTATATACGCTGTGAGTACGAGTATTTCAATTTCTGTTTATTCTACTTATTGCTTCATATCTTCCAGTATTTTTGGACTATATTCACTTTATGTGTGTGTAATACCGTTTCCATCTTACATCCAGGTTCCGTTGGGCCTTGCAATTACATGGGCTGTCGCTTTTCTGCTGACTGAAGCTGGAGCTTATAGTTATAAGGGTTGTGATCCAAATGTACCTGCATCAAATATAGTATCTGACTACTGCAGAAAGCACATATCCATGATGAAGCACTGTCGAATTGATACTTCTCAAGCACTAAAATCTTCCCCATGGTTTAGGTTTCCTTATCCATTACAATGGGGTACACCTGTCTTTAACTGGAAAATGGCTCTTGTTATGTGTGCGGTGTCCTTAATCTCGTCAGTAGATTCAGTAAGTTTCCTTCCATATCATGGAGCCATGAGTTAACAGGTGATTTGAAGAAATATATGTGGATGCAGTGGAAGATATACATGCCAATATTATAAAATCTAAGAAGAAAGCCTGACTGAGCAGGATATATCTCTCTTTTTCTGCATTTGTAATGTGTTTGTAGTGCAACATACAATGCAAAACATTGACGCACGGAACACAATGAGGAGGCATTCTTTTGGTGAAACTACAAATCACTTATTCTGTTTTTTTGACTTGGTCAAGGACTCTGAAAACCATCATAGAAATGTTTACTATATATCTCCCTTGCAATTATTCTCTTCCCCATGCTTAAGAGACTATGATTCAATGTCCAAGTGGTTGTAAACTGTCTCATTGTCTGGGAAGTGCTACATGTTTGCTTGAAATTTCATAAAAGTTTCTTAAACTTGTTTTGGAGCGTATTTGGTGTGTCTTGGACTTTTGGGGTAGACAAACTGATGCACAGGTTTTATTTTTACTGGTGCTTTCCCCGTTCTCTTTCAAAGTTCCAGAAGTTGGTACTTATATTCGTATTTAAGAGTAAAACATACCAACATCCAAACTTTCTACCAACATCCAAACTTTCTACCAACATCCAAACTTTCATTAAACTACTCATGGTGGTATCAGCTGCATGGAAAATGTGGATTTAGTTTATTCGTTATGCATTTAGATCATGTCAAGAAAGAAGTTGTTAATGTGCCTTCCAAGTAGAAACTGATATGATTTTCCAGGAATAGATGTTTATGATCATGCTTTGATGTACATTTGTAATCTTATTTATTATGTCATTGTAGGATTTGCCAATCATCATCGAAAGTCGGTGCCTCAAGACCCCTTGACTTTACCTATCGATTAGAAAGCATAAGTAGTATTCTTGTTGACTTTGTAGATTCTTTAGCTTTGTTAAGATTCCTCATTTTGTTTTGGTTGCTGAAGGTTATGAAAGTTCTAACTTCCCTTACTTTGTAGAGGGTTTCCCCAAATTTGATTCATTTCGTGTATTTAATATCTCGTCACTGCCAAGAAATATAGAAAATTGTTTTGCAGGACAGTTGTAGCCTTTTCTTTATCCTCAACAACATCATCTCTCTCCATGTATATGTGTATGTGCGTACAGAATCTAGTCTGTTCACTTTGTATTTTTCAAATATCCACTAAGCCTCCATTTGAGTCCTCCAAGAGATGAGTCCTTTTGGAGGTATTGTGTTGAGTCTGTTTTGGCGTAGCTGCGGCTGTGTGTTTTATTTTCATCAGCCATCATAGAAGAAGAAGTTCAGTTGCATTTCATAGTGAACAAATCGCCATTGATCTTTAAAGGATAGCGAATAAGTAGTTGAATCCTTATGGCTGATTGTTTTCCGCCAAACTTTGCAGGTTGGGTCATATCATGCATCATCCTTGTTGGTAGCATCCAGACCTCCAACGCCTGGTGTAGTAAGTAGAGGAATTGGCCTTGAAGGGCTTTGTGGTGTCTTGGCTGGTCTTTGGGGAACAGGAACTGGCTCCTCAACTCTTACTGAAAACGTGCACACTATTGCTGTGACAAAAATGGGGAGCCGTAGGGCAGTTGAGTTGGGTGCATGTGTTTTGATAATCTTATCACTCGTTGGTATGTCTTCTTTCAAATGGATATGTACATTTATTATTGGAGAACATGAACATCACAGAAATCTGCTATTTTTTGTCATGGTGAAAAGACGTTTTGTACGTCATTGTGTCCACCATAACTTCTTGATTACTTATAATGGAAGTTCATGTTCTTAAGGTGTGTTTGGGAGATGTGTCATGTGATGCATTAAACATCAAATTGCAAGAGTCAAGAAAGAAAGAGCTAAAGTGTAATTGCTACTTGAACAATTTCTTTCCATCCCATTTGCTGTCATGTTTATTAATTTACTTTCTGGAAACTCGCATTTATTCCAATCTCTAAGTGCTGTGGTACGTTGGAAAATTGTTATCAAACTCTTAGATGATATCTTGACAAGTTATTATGTGAACTAGCACACGAACATGTCTTAAAACATGAAAAAATATCCTAATATCCTATAGTTTTTTTTTTTTGGGGGTGGTAATTTAAGATTTTTATAACAAACAGGGTCCCCCCCGAAAACAGCCATACAAGACAAGGAAAGCAGGACTTCAACATTAGGGAAGGAACACACCTCCTATCCCAAACAAAATGAAAGCTAGCATTTTACAAGCAAAACTAAAATGCACTACCAGCCCAAAACATAACAGTGAAAATCATAACAGAGCTACACAAGCAGTTGGTGGAAGACATTTTAGGAGCCTTCAAAAACCTTGTTGGAGATATTGCAGGCAGTACATAACCAACAATTGGCGGAAGACTTCTTCAAACATAGAAAGGATGCGTAACAAGAACAGAGCATGTACATGTCCAAGCATGTGCTGATTGCATGATTTGTATACATGACATTTGTAGAGCTTAATCTTCCACATTTTGGTTTGTCAATGCGAAATCTTTTTGCTTCATTCTTAAAAACCATTGAGTGCATAATTCTTAAAACCTTTATGTATGTTATTGTTATATCCTCCAGAATTCTAGTCATATACCTTCTTTCATAGCTTTTGCCCCACCTCCAAGAATGATGAAAGTTGAAAGATGTCAAGCATGAAATGAAACAAATTCATTTCTGGGAAATATTTCACCTAGAG
Organism: Vaccinium myrtillus; assembly: GCA_016920895.1. Lineage (NCBI taxonomy): Eukaryota > Viridiplantae > Streptophyta > Magnoliopsida > Ericales > Ericaceae > Vaccinium > Vaccinium myrtillus. Next base: position 11,464,978 of record CM029275.1, on the reverse strand, counting down.
TCAGGATAAATCCTTATAAATCTTTCTAGTACTGGCTCTTTGGTGTGACTGGTGTAATGGAAATGTCCATCCTAGTCATCGCAGACAATTTCAAATAACTGTATCACCAGCAGAAGCCAGGTTTTTCCTCCAATTTGTTTGTAAAGACCTCGCAGGTCCTCTTAGGTACATTGACTTTCTTATTTTGAAGAGTCATGTTTTATTTTGCAAGGTCATCTTTTAATATTCTAATGAAAGACGTGTGTCAACAATATGATTGGTAATCAGTCACTGAGGTTAGCACTGTGGGTCATGGACTGTTTTGCTCCATCCCTTAGGATATGCTAATTCAATGTTTTTTTGAGTCCATGTTTCACTTTCATAGTTATAATGAACAAAACATTTTCATTGAAATTTAAGAGTTTTGACATGTAGCATTAGGCTCATTGTACCCTGCCTGCCTTGCATGTTATGTTCTTAATCTCCTGTTGTCTTTGCTGGCAGGTAAAGTCGGAGGGTTTATCGCTTCAATCCCTGATGTCATGGTTGCAGGTTTATTGTGCTTTATGTGGGCAATGCTTACAGCACTGGGCTTGTCTAATCTACGTTATAGTGAGGCAGGAAGCTCTAGGAATATTATCATTGTTGGATTGTCTTTGTTTTTCTCCCTTTCAATACCAGCCTACTTTCAGCAGTATGGCATCTCTCCAAGTGCCAATGTGTCAGTTCCCAGTTATTTTCAGCCGTATGCCGTGACTTCTCATGGTCCTTTCCGTACCAAATATGGAGGGGTATGCATCGCCTTGATTTTATTTAGCAATTAGGAAGCCAGGGTTGTAAGGTTGTTGCTTGTAGCTGATTTATGTTGTCAAATGGTATCAAAAAGGAAACATCGATTGTCATTACAACCCAATGTGGTCGAGTTGCAGCATGTGGTTCCCAATCACATTTGGTAGAGATACGATTCAACTTAGTTGAGCCAATTCATTTGTGGTTCGATCCACATTGTGTCCACATTGTGTCGTATTGACATAGGTTGTGTTCCGATACAATATGGAGCCACAAGGTGTCATAACTCGAGCACATTGTGTTGTAACTCTTGGTGGTTTGCATCGCAGACTGACCGTTGCAAGATGATCTCATCCCAACTCAGAAGATGTTACTTATCTCTCATTCCTTCTTTTTTTTTTTTTTTTTTGCAGCTAAACTATGTATTGAACACACTGCTTTCGCTAAACATGGTGATTGCATTCCTAATAGCAGTAATCTTGGACAACACCGTACCGGGTACCCGACAGGAACGTGGTGTGTATGTGTGGTCTGAACCGGAGGCTGCAAGAAGGGAGCCCGCAGTTGCCAAAGACTACAAGCTGCCCTTCAGAGTTGGGCGGGTTTTTAGATGGGTGAAATGGGTTGGGCTCTGAGTCATGAAAGTTTTTTTTTGTTCTGTTAGCCTTCACCAGATTTTCGAGCACATCCATAATAGCTGTTCCTGGTAGTAAGATTGTGATGGTTTGCGATTCAAAATTAGCTTAGCTCATATAGTAGAATGGAGTTCTGTAAAACCTTTTTCTTGTCTCTTGTTTTTGCTTCTTACACGGTAGGAATTCTTGGCATTGTAGATCATACAGAGATAAGTTATTTATGTACATTGGGGGCTATGATTTGGGCAATCTACTTGTGTTGTTCTCTTAAATTGTATACCTTGTATGTATTGAGTCATTGAGATTGGTCCGGATGACCTTTTTCGGCCTGCATGCTGATGAATTTTGAACCCACTTAAATTGTTTTATTGATCAGTTACAAAGTTGCTTGGAATATTATTGGCTTCTTTTTTTTCTTTCTTTTTTATTTTATTTTTTGGCATTGGCAAGGACCTTCAATGGATTTACGTATATGGCTCCGTTTGTTTGGACGTAAAATATTTTACCCATTTTCCGTTGTTCAGCTAGAAAAAAATGTAGTAAAATGTTTTCCAAGGTAAAACACTTTGCACCCATGGGGTGAAATTGTTTTTTTCTTTTTTGGGCCGGAATTTGTTTTTGGACTCACTCGGTGGCCCGACATTTTCCCAAGTCCAAAACCAGGCTCCATCGACCATTACCCCAATCTTTTATGTTCCCTTCTGATTTCAGATTTGCAAGTTCACCAGCTGCGCTACTCTTTCTCTCTCTCAGCGCACTAATGTTTTTTCAAGCATTCCCAGTGTTCGAAGAAATGTATGAACCAACATTAGAATTTGTAGCAAATTTCTTAAACCTGTTTTCACTGTGACTAATGCTGAAAACAGCAGCTATGAAAGGCTTTCAATTGAGGTTTCGAAAGCCATTTGGGTTCTTTTCTTATTTTTGTCATGGGCAAACCAAACACCTGAAAATAAAAGTAAAAAAGTTTATTTTCAGCGAAAGCATTTTACGTGGAGAACATTTTACATCGAAACAAACAGAGTTGTTAACATCAGCAGGTCACTAAATCCACTCTTTTCTTGGACGGCTGCAGGTCACTAAATCAACAACATCAGCAGACCGGGGCGCTGAGGTAATGAAAAGGCCGAAGGACTAGCTGAACGAATGGGGTTCGGGGTTGGCTTGCTGACTGGCCTAAAATCCCTAAACTGAAGTCATGTCAATCAACCAGTTCTTGGTTCTTTTTGTTTTAATTGGGCGAAAAAGATGAGCAGTAGGAGAAGTTCGCTCTCAGCCCCCAATGAACTTTTCCTTTTTGGTAAGGGTTTTTCAATTGTCAGTCCAATGGGCTGACAGTAAGGCAAAAAAAAAAAAAAAAAAAACACAAGTTCCAATATACTTTTCACATATTCCTATACACTTTTACATATTTTTATACATTTTTCACACATTTCAATACACTTTTTAAGGCTTAATGTCCGCCCAACGGGCTGATTTTAAAATGCAACAGTACTTGATTTACATTCGCAAAGTAGAATGTTTCCCACGATTTGATCGAGAAGTCTCGCTACCCTCTCACATCCTGCCTAAATGGATTTTCATGAAAATTTGATAAATTGCTTGTTTTGGTCGATTCACGATTGTTTTGGCACCCAAAAAAGCCCTATAAATTGTGCCTCGAAAAAACAAGGCAAATTCTCGTGAAAATCCATTTTGGCAGCAAAAATTAAAACTCAAGAGACGCTTTGAATTTTGATTATTACTTTCATTCACAAAACTCTTTTACCAAAAATCTATATTCTATACGTATTATCCAAACACTTTTATAAATTTTATTCATTTTAAAATCTATAATGTACAATTCATAATCCATAAAATGATTGGCTTTCATACCCTACTTGAAAGAATATGAATCCAATTTTCAAGATTTGAAGAAAAGGTTCATCGGTTTAACCCTTTTGGTTTTGGTTTCCTAATGTCCTAATGCTGTGTCTCTACTCTCTAGGTACCTCAGTCTCTTGGCTCACATTTCATCGATCTGCTATTATGATATGCAAATGTCATTTTCTTGTTAAATTGAAATTTTGCTCTCATTTGATGGGGCCGTCTTCCATCTGTACTTCAAATTTTTTTTTTTTTGTTTAAAATATCCGCCAGTGCTTTGAGATTTAATTGTAGAATCAAATTTCATGATAATGGTGGACATTTCCAGCTATTGTGACTGGCGGATATTTTAATTTGTTGTTATCCATCAAACATTACAATTTCTCTAATTAAGCTGTGGAAGAAGTTCGGTCTCAGCCCCCAGTCAACTTATCAGTTTTTGTAAAGAGACTTGATCAAGTATAACTTTGGGGGTATTACAATAACTACATCAACACCTTATTTTGTAATGTTTTGACAGAATAATGGGATCAACATGTTAAGAAAGTATATTTCTCGGTATCATGAATGCGCATACTTATTCATTACACCTGCTCCAAAACCTCTACGTTATGAACATTATACTCCTGTGGTGACATTTGTTTCAAAAGTTGACTGGTCAGAAAAAATGTTTGCACCTTTTCATATATATGATAATAATTATACCTTAATGATTGCATATATATAAACTAATGGTTGCATAATATATCATGAATTTAACTATTATTGATCTTATATTCTCCCTCCGTCTAGATTTGTTAGTCCATTTTGGGAGTTCGTGCCAGTTTTCGAATGATTATATCTTGTAATTTATAATGTTTTATGTAATTTTAAAAACATTGTCTTATATGACTAATCGATACCTATCAAACAAGATCTACAATGGATATAAAATTTATTATTAATTTAAAGCTATCACTAGTTTTTTATACGGTTATAATAGAACAAGGGACAAATAAATTCGGACAGTGGGAGTATGTAGGAAAATCGAGAAATGGCAGAGGAACATTGGGGTCTTCGTGATTACAATTTGTTTGATAAAAGAGTTTACATTAATTAATTAAACAAACATGAATTTGTTTGGTACAAAGTTTACATTACATTATCTGCTTGCACTTGAAATCGTCCCGTGCATAGCATAGGATTAGTCGGGGTGCGCGAAAGCTAACTTGAACACCTAGCTATCAAAAAATTGTCCCATACATAGCACAGATTCATACTAACTAGATATATCCATAATGTTGTATCCCGAGTTAAATCAAGAAAGAAATTCGCTCCCAATCCCCAATCAACTTACCAGTTTTTGTTAAACATACTTGTGAAGTACTATAACTTTTGCAATGGAGATTTTTTCCAACTGCTTCATGAGAAAGGGCAGTAATTTTGGAAAGTGATCGGGGTAAAGTAGTCTTTTTCGTTGTAGGTAAGAAAAATTGAAGAAAAATTTCAGCTGATTGTTACCTTATGCCTCTCAATTTTCCCAAACGATAAAATCGAGATAAAATCAAGATTTGATAAAATCAACACTTTTTTTTGTCAATGGAAATGAGAAGATTATATTAATGAATGCCCAACGACACTTACAAAAACGGAATTCATTACAAAGATCTTGGACAAAGCCAAACTAATCATCTTAATAGAGAACAAGAAACGTACAAGGCAATCGATGTGTTTCACCCTAACCCAGACATGGTCTGACGCAAACAGCGACACTTACAAGATTCATACCTAGAATCAGCATCTCTGAAGAGACTTAGTGCTAGTTAAAGATAAAAGACAAAGAATACCCAGACGATCAGATGGACTCCAACCAAACATGTTCGCACTATTGAACTCCCAACACTACAGATCTTCAAAGCCACCACGAGTTGCCCTGCCAGTGATATCATGTAGGGTAAGAACATTGTTGGCATAGATACCATTGTAAAGCAACCACGTCTGAAAGTACTCGATCTGTAGACGAAAATTCGTCTGAAGACGAAACTAACAACTCTCACAAAGCGAGAGACATAGCACTCTCAGATCAGACGACAAGTCGTTGATCTGGAGAGACAAAAGAAAAAGAAATATCGAACGAAGAAAATAAATAGTGCCATGGCCCTCCCCTCCCACCACCATGGGTATTGAAACCCTAGGGGGAGGGAAAGGAGGAAGAGTAATATTAGTGGTGGCTAGGGTTTTCGGAGAAGAGAAAGAGAGAGAGAGAGAGAGAGAGATTTTATCGATAAAATCAACACTTGATTTTGATTTTATCAAATGATGAAGAGTTTGATAAAATCTAAGATTTCCAAACGATAAAATTGGGATAAAATCAAGATTTGATAAAATCAACACTTAATTTTATCAAATGACGAAGACGTTTGATAAAATCTAATTTTTTTAAAAAAATTTAATATCGTTTGGGAAACAAGGCCTTAAAACGTATTTTACCCTAATTATTCTCTATTTTCCTCCCAAAAAAATTAGAATTCCAGAACACATAATCCAAAATCCGAAACCCCCATCCCAAACGCCCCCTTAGTTTTGGTGAGTTACAATTAGAAAAGATCTCAACCCAACTTTTAGATGAATACTAGTGATGCACGTGCTTGTGGTCGGTCACCATATATTGTTGCTGTCCAATGTTGCACAAAGTATTTGGTAAAAACTAACAGCGTGCATTGAAGTCATCCGTGGTAAAAACGTACTAACAACGTGCATTGAAGTCGGCCATGTACCACTGATGGTCAGTGATGTGTAAATTATGCTGATAAAAACTAACCGTAGCAAGATGTAAGCACTATCCATGTGAATTCCAAGCATTCAACAAAACTATTATAGATATAAATCTCTACCACAGGATTTGGTTACACAAAATCTGCAAATCACTCAACATCTCAACGTTTCTGATAAAAACTAACCGTAGCAAAATGTAACCACTGTCCTTATGAAATTCCAAGCATTCCACAAAACTACTATATATAGGTATAAATCTCTACTACAGGATAATAGCATGTTTGGGGGAAAAATCATGTTCTATTGAGCACACAAGAAGGATGAAAAATTACTATGTCCAAAGGTAGTCTAATTTATGTGTCATCATATTAGCGCCCTGTTTGGTTGGATGAGGGAGTAGCCACCCGGATTTGGCTTCCACCCGGATATGTAATCCCGGACCCACCCTAATCCCCCGTTTGGGACGCCAAAATTCCTCCCGGATTTGGATGAAATTTTTTACTGTTGGGATTAGAAATCCGGGAGCACCCGGATTGTGTAACGACAGCCTCCCCCCTGTCGTTAGCAAATCAGGGGGGATTTGTGAGTTTTTGGTACCGAAATACCCCTCCAAATCCGGGCATTTTGGTTACCTTCTTCCCAGCAAAATCACAGGAGAGAGAGAGAGTGAAATTTTCGTCACTTGGACATTTAGTCGAGCACTTGGTATGCCATTTTATATATATGAAATTTTCTCCGAAACATTCACTGATGCAAATTGCAGCGACCAATGAAAATAGTTAAAAACTTTCATTCATCTCAAAACTAATGGCTTCCATGCAACACTTGCATCTCTAACTTTCATATCAGAGTGTGAAAGAAGGAAACAATAGTCAAAGAGGGGAAAAGCTTGTACCCGTAGTCGGTAACTACCTCAAACTCTGAAGGAAATCGTCCTAGGGGCAGAATCTGGCTCACCTATGTGAAGATACCCAATATATATATATATATATATATATATATATATATATACAGTACACTTCCAGTCAGGGAGCCCGGATTTTAAAAAAATCCGGACCTCCACTTTCCCGATCGAATTTCGACGATCCGAACCGTACAATATGTTTAAAAGGTGTTTTCAAGGGTCCCCGTGAGAAATCATAAAAAAAATACCGGGAATGGCTTGATCCGAGTAGTTTTTCACAAAACTGTACATATACAGTTTTTATGAAAAACGGCTCGGATCAAGCCCTTCCCGGTATTTTTTTTTTATGATTTCTCTCGGGGACCCTTGAAAACACCTTTTAAACACATTGGACGGTTCGGATCATCGAAATTCGATTGAGATCTATGAGGTGTGGATTTTTTTAAAATCCGGGATCCTTGATAGGAAGTGTGGTGTATATATATATATATAGCCGGATTTTCTAGTCCACACCTCCCGTAAATAAGAAAAAAAATGATTTTTTTTTGTGTTGCAAATTACTTTTGGAAAATCCGAGCCGTCCAATGTGTTCAGAAGGTGTTTTCAAGAGTCCACGAAAAATCTTCAAAAAAAAAACGGGAAGGGCTTGATCCAAGCAGGCAAAAATGTATATATATATATTTTTGCGAAAACCGCTGGATCAAGCCCTTCCCGGTATTTTTTTGAAGATTTCCCGCGTGGACCTTTGAAAACACCTTCTGAACACATTGGACGGATCCGGATCATCAAAAAAAATATTTGGATCACCGAGGTCCAGAAGTCCGGAGTCCGGACTAGAAGTGCCCTGTATATATATATATATATATATATATATACACACGGGGCGATTCCATAGACACAACGAATAACACAACATTTGACACAACAATAATCGGAGCCCCACGCTTATAATCGGACTTGTTCAAGTTGTTTAAAATATGTTTTTAAGATTACCGGTAAAAAATCAACTCATTTGGATATCGGTAAAGGCTTGATCGGTTCATTCAAATTTATCCTGTAAAATCTGACAGGAATCAACTAAATGAACTGATCAAGCCCTTACCGATATCCAAATGAGTTAATTTTTTACAGATAATCTTAAAAACATATTTTAGATAAATTGAGCGGCTCCGATCATTCGCGCGGGGTTCAAAAAAAAGAATGTGTCAAATGTTGTGTTATTCGTTATATTAACGGAACCGCCCCCATATATATATCTTATATATTATTGCATAATGAATTTTCGTGAGGAGGAACGTGAATGCGACAAGTGACAGTAATTCATTGGATTGTTAGTTGAATTTTGAAGTAATACATGTGACACAATTATATCACATTCCATAGATTCCTTTTTCCAAATATGTAGAATTACATGAAATATCTTTCCAATTATTTTTTCATGGAATATCAAATATAGTAATAGTACTTAAAAAAGACCAGTAAATCTCTGCATGGTTTTGTATCTCTGCGGTGTGAAGGAAACGTTAAAAAAAGTAACCGGAATTCGATATGGGTGTATGAATATATAAAATCTATCACATAACATTCATATCAATAGAAGGCCACATATTAGACCTGTCCATATTAAAAAATTTATTCATAACATGCCTATTCTTATGTGTTTAAAAATTAAATTTTAATATCCAACCATTTAACTCATCCTTTTCCATACACAGAATTTAAAAAAAAAATGAAAAAGCTTTCTTTAAACACTTAAATGATATATCATTCCGAATTGAGTTCCACTCCTAAGTGTGTACTCCAGTCATATCTCTTATTATTTTATTTTATTTTTCTCTTCTCAGATCTAGTTTATTTCATTTCAAAACTTAAGATTCTTATTTGATGGACGTCTACTCCACTGAAATGAGATTTCTCTATTTGATTAATTTTTATTGTCACTAATTATCTCTTTAATTAATATGTATATATAGCATACATTCTTAAACTTTGTTGCCCCAAGATTCCTAACAAAAAATGATTGGTATGTAGAAAGTGATAATGAATGGATAAATGAAGAGTAAAATTGATTGCATGAATAGCTGCAAATTAAGTGCCACTAATTTATGCAAATTATCGATACAAAGGAAAAATCAGAGATCCTGTGGCTGTGGGTATTTTTTCATTCTCTTCTCAACTTAGTATATATACCACAATTTATGGCTTAATTATGGAGTACCTTTTTCACTCTTTTTTTTCTTGCATCAAAATGTGCTTTGGCATAGTTGTCAATTCCACATTTAGTTTTTGGAAGCATAAAAACGCTGCGCTATTAACTATTCCATGAAAGATGCTGCACAATTTACATGCATAAAGATGTTTATTAAAGTTAACATTTATACTTCTATACTTTTTTTTTCAATTACATCAATCATAAAAAATTACGGCACGTTTTTTTTTCTACGGTGTTGACTTCAATTATTTTGTCGAAAAGTCACATACTTTGGATTATGATTTTATAGCCGATTCAATCACCATGAGAAATTCGAGTCAAGATGAGCAGATAAGAAATTAGAAATGTTATATTATTTTAATTCAATTGATCTGGTAATCCAATACATTTTGTGGTTGAAAATACAATTTTTTAAGTTGACATTAAAAAAAATTGAAAAACATATCATTTTATTTCATGTCTCTGTGCATAGCACGGGTTCATGCAAGTATAGACGGTAGTAAGTATATTTGCATATATGTTGCCAAATCCTGGCATTTATTGCCGTAGAATTTAGCGGCGGCCGATTTGCATCAGGAGTCTCTGCCTTTTTTGCACCGTGATGTGCACCCCTCGGCCATCCGATTGTATTTTGGACGGTCCGGATGTGTTCGGCAATTTTAATTTAATTTTGATATATTTTACCGGTAAAAAATCAAAACATATCCGGGTCGTACAAAATTCAATCGGACAGCCGAGGGGTGCACAACACGGTGCAAAACACCCAGGTCCCCCCCCAATCCGGTGGGCTGCACAAGGTTGGTTTAAGCCTTTAAGGCTTACATCTGGATTTTCAACTGTTTTTTTTTTGGAAGTTTTGCATGGTTTTGAAGCGGCGTGTGTGGACAAGGGAAACATACAGCAAATTGAAACGGTGGGGCGATGTTTGGTTCCTATGTGCTTGGGCTTTTGTGTTAAGGATTTGTAGGTAATAACTTTGGCAAACCCAGGGTAGTTTCGTCAATAAAGGTTTCATATGCTTAACCATTATCTGGTTTTAAATTTCTTTAGACAGAGTAGCAAGGAACACCATACTCTCCTTTCGAAGGAAAAGAGCCCGAGTTCGAGTCCTCCATAAGAATGTACTAATTCATTACTTCTTTCGTCCCAATTTGTTTGTTCATTTTTGAAACTTGTGTCATTTTTCTATTGTTATATCTTTCAATTTATAATTTTTTTTAATTGTGAACACTTTGTATTATAAAACTAATCGAGAACTATCAAACAAGATCCATATTGAATATTTTTGGAGATTCATATTGAAAATATAAGCGATTGAAATTTGTACTAATATCCGAAATGGACAAACAAATTGGAACGGAGGGACTACATAACACATTAAGATGAGTTTCCGCTACAGTTATTTCAGTATTCTTGGTATTTTAGGTATTCTCCCACAAATCATTCTACTCATATACATTACTCTTTGACAACTTGTAATCCAAAAATATGGTATTGACAACTCACCCTAAGGTCTTTGTTTCCCATTTGCTAAAATGGTAATTCCATAAAATTAAATGAGTTCATTTTAGGAAATGATTTCCTCATTTTTAGGACATAATTTCCTCATTTGTTAAAATCAATCAATTTGATTTTATGAAATTTCTAGTTTAAGTAAATTGAAAACAAGGCCTCTCTCTAACTATTACCCCTAACCCTTAATACTCCATATTATCTCCTCTAGAAAAAGGAAAAATAAAATTAGCGGAGAGGGAGATATAGAGGAAGTTAGGTGAAAGATTGACCGAACCTTCCCCTCAAGCAGACCATCATCCATCACTTTTCTCTCTCTCCACCCACTATAAAATCCCCAACTCCCCCATTTCCTCTCTCAGCTTGAACCTTCAAGCTTAAGAATATCTCCTCTTTCTCTCTTTTCTTTTCTTCCTTTTTTTTATTTTATTTCCATTTATACAAAAAATATCCTTCACATAAATCCTAATTCTGAGCTTCAACTACTATAAAAATATATTTTAAAAATGCAGACCATTAGCCTCAAGTCCATGCTACACCCGTGTTCACCAACTCCCACCAACCGAGTCGCCCCGACTCACCTCAACATCCAATGCGCCTACCGATCCGACTCGGCCGCCGCCAACTCCAACTTCAGCGGCGGCATCGGCTCCACCCGATCCGACTGGCAGAGCAAGTGCGCCATCCTAGCCAGCAAAGTAGTCTCCCAACAACAGAAAAACGGGGACCACAAATCCGACGACATAACCGCCATGAACGGCCACAAAACCCTAGACCTCGTCCCGATAGAGAACCTGCCCAAGGCGCTTACCATCGCCGACCTCTCCCCGGCGCCGATGCACGGATCTACCCTACGCGTGGCTTACCAGGGTGTGCCCGGTGCGTACAGCGAAGCGGCGGCTGGAAAGGCTTATCCCAGCTGCGAGGCTATTCCATGTGACCAATTTGAGGTCGCATTTCAGTCTGTGGAGCTGTGGATCGCTGATAGAGCTGTTTTGCCTGTGGAGAATTCGCTTGGCGGAAGTATTCATAGGAATTACGATCTTCTTCTTCGTCACCGTCTGCACATCGTCGGAGAAGTACAATTGGCCGTTAACCACTGCCTCCTTGCCCTTCCAGGTGTTCGGAAGGAGTGCGTAAACCGCGTGCTAAGCCATCCTCAGGTAAGGACTCTTCTAGATTGCTTGCTTTTACATTGATGATCACCTGACCGAAACCGAACGTCTAATCCTATGAATCTCCGCAGGCCTTATCTCAGTGCGAGAACACTCTAACAAAACTCGGCCTCAACGCAACTCGCGAGGCCGTCGACGACACAGCCGGCGCAGCAGAATACGTGGCCGCAAACAACCTCAGAGACACGGCGGCAATCGCATCGTCACGCGCCGCCGATCTCTACGGCCTACAGATCCTTGCTGAAGGCATCCAGGACGATTCATGCAACGTGACTAGATTCGTAATGTTGGCACGAGATCCGATCGTACCTAGGACAGATCGGCCGTTCAAGACAAGCATTGTGTTCGCCGCTGACGGCGTCGAAGACAGGGCGGGAACGGCGGTGCTGTTCAAGGTTCTGTCGGCGTTTGCGTTTAGAAACATCAGCTTAACGAAGATAGAGAGCAGGCCCCATCGAAACCAGCCGATTAGGTTGGTGGACGACGGCGATGTCGGGACGGCGAAGCATTTTGAGTACCTTTTCTACATCGATTTTGAAGCTTCTATGGCGGAGGAGAGGGCACAGAATGCTCTATCGGAGGTTCAGGAGTTCACCTCGTTCTTGAGGGTGTTGGGGAGTTATCCTATGGACATGACACCTTGGAGTCCCTCTAGGGAAAATTAAAACATTGCCAATTTAGAGATTTTAATTTCTTTTTGTACTTAGTAATATTTATTTTTCATTTTATGTATTTTCGATGTTCAGATTTTGAATGAAAAGACTAAGCCAGAATAACATATTTGGTGAATAATGTAATTTGGAAGTCGGAGTCTGGATTTTTAATTAAAGAAGGACTCCATTCAAATTTTATTGGAGAGTAATGCCCTCCGCCCTCCTAAGCTTTTACTGTGCCTGTAACGTCGGCATTGGACGGTTTTGATGATTAAAGCTTTTGGCGTACTATTTTGGAGCCAGTGTAAAGTCCAATTATGCAGTTTGGATCAATTTCTTGCTTATGGGATGTCTGCACATTGGAGTACTAAATTATTTGGAGTTATGGTGTAAGCTTACTCTTTTCCTTGTATACATTGGTTAGCATGTACAGCCAATGCCGGTGTTTTTCCCCGAAATTCCTACTGGGACCGACCAAGCAATGCCATTTTTCAAATAAAAAATAAAGTGCTCCATTCGTTCCAAAATAAGTGTCATATACTCTCTCTCTCTCTCTCTCTTGCCATTTTTCAAATAAAAAATAAAGTATAAGTGCTTTATTTTTTTATTTGAAAAATAACATAACTTTTCGTAGTTGACACTTATTTTGGATCGGAGGGAGTACTAATTAACTGAGATTTGGGGAGATGATGACGGGGATTATGGAAGTGTACAAGGTAGCAAAATTCGGTTAGGTGAGCAAAGAGAGGAGACGCGCGTGATGGGAAATTGTATTTCTACTTTTGGTGGTGGGTGGCAGATCGTGCTTGTCTCTTTGTTTGAACCTACCTATCACACTCCCACATGATTGGTTGGATATACTATACGCTCTGTTTGTTTGCGGTATATAAGGGAAGATTATAAGATTTGACCGAATATACATATTCTAGTAGATTATATTCGGTGTTTGTTATATTTTTGCTTCCCGGATATGTATATCCTTGGATATCCATATCCTCCTGTGCTGAGGTAAATTATAGGCACACTCTCCCCAGCCTATAATATATCCGGCCTCTTTTACCACCTAACCCTTCTGCCACATATGGCCCACCAATGGCAGAACTTCTGCTGCAGAAGAGAGAGAGGGAGAGCTGCAACGGCAGAAAAAGAGAGCGGTGCAAGTGTCCCACCACCTTTGTCCTTTTGATTTTTTTATTTGGGATATAAAGGGAATTTCACACAACTTTATATCATCCAACCCTTCATATCCATCTTCCACAATAACAAAACAAACCAAGTAAATTTTAGTCTCTCTCTTAAAATAATACCCCTCCAACTATATCCACATCTATATCTCCCTCTTATTATATCCTCATTCCTCCCTCATATACATATTCCGCTAACAAACAAAGCGAAGTATTTTTATGGGTACGAGAATAGGACTGAGGGAGTGTTGTGCAGCCACGATGCGGCCGCGCTGGCATCGGTTCGACAATTGAAGACGTTCACCGCGTAGAACTCGTCGAGTATTATAAGTGTACCAAAAAATCAACTGGATCAGATATCTTTACGTACGTCATGGGAACACAAATACTTTAAAAAGAAATGAAACACAAATAGACACAAACACTGGTTCAAAACCATTTTTCAAGGTATTTGTGTTTCGATGAAGCACTTAAAGTTAAAGATATATGATCAAATTGATTTTTGACATACTTGTAGTACTCGACAAGGTCTACGTGGTGAAGGTTCCCGATCGTCGAAAAGATACCGGCGCACCATCGTTATCGGATCCCTCCAAAATTAGCATCAAAATTACTACTATATTTTTCCACCGGTAAAGAGATAAAAGAATCCATTAAATCAAAACTCTGTTACAACCTATAAAAATGAAAAAACAGAAAGAACAAAAAAAAAAAACAAAAACAAAAAATACATGAAAAAATTGCCGGATCCATCGTTGGAGTTGTCATGTGTATTTTTAGTGTAGTACTTCACAAATACATGCAAAAGGCATAGGCCAACATTTTGTATTTGTACCCATTTGCAAACATCCCGATTAATTTGTAGGAGCCCGATAGGGGATGCTTTAAGAAAAGTTTAAGGCCACCACCATGCTCTTCCGCCAACCATGGGTTGTTCGTGAGTTTCTGACTTCGGGTTGTTTCTAGGTGGTTCAGGCCCCCTCCGGTGCAATAAAGGCTCTCAGATCCATTGGCGGCCGGTCTCAGAACTTGTTTCTCATCCCGGAGAAGCGGCTATTTTGTCAACTCAGTCCGTCTCGGTGCCTCTGAGCCGACTCAGTGGGGTGACTCGGTGCCTCTGAGCCGACTCAGTGGGGTGACTCGGTGGTGCCTGCTTACTGAGTCCAGATTAGCTTGTTTTATTTTTGCTTCTGTTTTACTGGTTTTTGTTTTGATTACATTTGCGCTGTGTTGTGTAATGGTTTGAAGCTGGGTTCCCTCGGGGTTCTTTACTGCTAGCTTTTGATAGGACTCATAGTCCCGTCCCGTAGGTGTTGGGTCTGCTCCGGCAGGTGTGTCTGAGTGCCGGTAGCCCTTGAAAGCTAAACCAAGCCGTGCTCATTTCAATTGTTAGTGGTTTTGGTTTCTTTCCTGTCATTTGATGTAATCGTTGCCGGATGGCGTTGAAATGATATTCTCGTCTTGCTTTCAAAAAAAAAAAAAAAAAAAAGGTATCAATATTTAAGACCACCCAAATCATTTTGGGGTCTTTGACCCACAGATTTATGACCAACTATTGGAGTATTAATACAGTTGATGATCCAACTTTTACGCATTGAGAAACTTGACAGAATCTTTCATATGTGGAGTATTAAAAATTCGAGGTTACCCATATAACCAATGAATGCATTTTGTTGTAAAATTCTCTTTTGGGGTCTAAAATATGCATGCCGCCAACCTCGTTTGGGATATATTTTCGTTAAAAATCCAAAGTGGAAAACTCAAAATGTTTGGGATATATTTTTTGAATCGTTTTAATATTCTTCGGCCGGTTTTTTTGCCTAAAATTAACAGTCTCCAAAGGGGAGTGCCAATAGGAAGTGTCAATATCAATTTCCTTAAAAATCCTTGAGAAAAAAATTCCCTGATGGAAGTCATTGCATGCAATCGTTTAAGAAAATAAAAACTACTCGTAGTAAGAATCAATAACCAATACAATAGTATATAAAGGGGTACATTAGTCGGGGCCAATGTGGAGTGGTTACCGGACACCGGATGGTCTTTACCAAAAAAAAAGTATATAAATGGGTAAATTTCACTTACCTCCCCAGAAGTTTCTAACGAATACAGAGACCTCCCTACGCTTTCTAAAATTTCACTGCCCTCCTTTGTTTTTCAAAAAGTTAACAGTCATTTCAAACTAAGGCTAACAGTGTTAACTTTTTGCGTGAAATGACTGTAGTACCCCTAGTATTATTTTCTACCCAAAAAAAAGTTTTTAAAAAAATAGAGATAAAAAAGTTTTCCCAAAAAATTAAACCGTTTTTCATTTTTCAAAAGCAGCTTTTAAGCAAAAGTATTGAACAGATTTTTTTTTTTTCAAAAAAACTAATCTTTGAAATTTTTGTGTTGAAAATAGTTTTTTGAGGGGAAAAAAACTAATTTAAAAAAAAAATTCAAACAGTTTTGGGGTATGAAAGTGTTGAAAAGAATTTTTTGGATAAAAAACTATTATTTAAAAAAACAAATGAAAATAAATTTTTTTTAAAAATTGTTTCAAAAACTATTTTTTAAATAACGTTTTTTCAAAAACTAGTTTTTTATCCAAAAATATTTTTCAAAGCTATCGTATTTTTAAAAAATAAAATAAAAATTAGTTTTTTCCCCTTCAAAAAACTATTTTCAACCAAAATATTTCAAAAGGTAGTTGTTTTGATCAAAGCTTTTGTTTTAAAATGAAAAGCGGTTTAATTCTTTTGAAAAAAATTTAACTCTATTTTTTTTAGGGTGAGAATATATATTAAGGGTACTACAGTCATTTCACTCAAAAGTTAACACCGCCTTAAAGTAACGGCATGAAAGAATTTGGCAATTAGTTTAAAATGCAAAAGGAGGGCAGTAGGATTTCATATAGTGTAAGGGAGGTCTTTGTATTTTTCAAAAACCTCAAGGGAGGTAAGTGAAATTTACCCTATTTCTCTTCTCATATTTTTAGCTGCAAATGTACTAAGTAAATTTGCATAATCAAAAGTTTCTCAACCATAGCCTTTTCAATAGACAACATAGCCAATCCATTCAATATCTCTTGAGCATCGACCTAAGGTAGGTTTTGATCAACTTTAACTTCGGAGGCAATTGTAATCGGAATATTCAACAACATTATGTTCAAATAATCGGAATATTCATACATTCAGACATCAACCAACGATCCATTGTTGTTCAAATAATTGAGCACATCAAGGCTTTCTTAGCTCTTTTGGTAAAACGGACCTAAAAACTTTCAATTCAACATAAATCGTTTCCATCAATATCGAAAAGCTAAAAGGGTTAGTATTGTTTTTTTACTAAAAAATAGAATAGCAGCTGTAACAAGGATAAAAAAAAAGGATAAAAAGAAAGAAAGAAGAAGGCAGTAGTCAATAAGCGAGGATATTGTCAAAACCAAGTCAGTAGGAGATAATATTTTAACTTTTTTTTTGACATTTAGGCCGCCTTAGTTTTTCAAAATAACAAAATATGTGCCAAATTATATCATGTTTGTGCACTTTCACACCTTAGTTTTAAATTGAGCCCTTAAAAAGCCTAATTACTATATGGAACTATATTAGGGGCCCCTAAAATTAGTCAAAATTTGGGGGCTTTAAGTGGTGACTTTACAGACTTTAACTCAAGGTTGGCTGTGAGTGTAATAAACCAACATCCTCTGTTTGGTTTCGTGCTTTAGATGGAAAGTGGCTTTATAGACTTTAACCTACGGTCGGCTGTGAGTACATAATAAACCAACATCCTCTGTTAGGTTTCTTGATTTAGATGGAAATGTTTATGAACCAATGACATTACACATAAAGCACCTTACCTAACTATATGCAATTCACATTTGAGTCTAATCAAAGTTAGTTGAAGAGTATTAGCATCCACAAAATGTCTTTGATATATAAAGTTGTTATCAAAGCTAGGCCTTGCTTAATTAGAGATGGTGGACCACCTTTTCAAATATATTATGAGAAATTTAACAATGTCCCCGCACTGGCGGCTCCACCCTATGGGGTGGATGGTCACATGACCACCCTAAAAAAAAAATTGTACAAATAATACATATAAAAAATTGTACAAATTTTAGGTTAGTTCATGTTTTGAACACCTAGCCGAAATATGAATGAACACCCAGTGCAAAATTAAATGAACACCCACCAACAAATCAGTCTACTTTGAACAACCTAAATTACATCCCGTTATAACCCAATCATAGGTGGCACAACATATAAGAAAATGTGGTCAATTGAAAGACTTTTTTATTTTGTTACTCCCTCCGTCCCTTTTTAAGTGTTTAACTTTCCATTTTGGGATGTCCCTAAATAAGTGTGTGGTTTGAAAAGTTAATGGGTAAAAATTTGTACAATTATCATTTTGCCCTTTTGAAAAGTTAGTGGGTAAAGAGTTAATGGGTAAAAGTGGAGGATAATTTTGGAAAATAGAGGTAAAAGTTGATGTGAAAAGTGTAAAGTGGAGGAAAAAGTTGATGTGAAAGGTGTAATGATGATGTTTCTTTAATAAGTTGGATTTACGAAGTAACACATTTAAAAAGGGACGGAGGGAGTATATTGCATCTAGTAATTTTATCAAATATTTTGTTTGAACACTTAGTCCAAAAATAAAAACATATGTTTATAAAGATCCGTGCAAAAGCTACATAATTTCCCAAAAAAAATAAGCATATTTATGCTCCTGTTTGATTTTGCTTTGGTAAAAATATAAAAAAACTGAAAACAACTACAACATTTTACATGTTTTTGTATTTTTTAGGTCGCATTATACACTCTAGTATATGAAATTTTGTGAAGATACGACTGATTTGTTAAGCTAGTAGAGTTAAAGGTAATTTCTGAATACCCTGTTAAAAATTCCTGTAGCCGCCACTGTGTCCCCGGGTAATTTTTTTTTTTGAACTGGTTCCTCTGGGTATGGTTGAGCACCATTTTGGACCACGCAAATATGTGAGGTCCACTCCCAAGTGTGTAGACTCCACATGTTTATGTGGTTCAGAATCGTGCTCAACTATGCCCGAGAGACATTGAAAACTTTCTCATCAAACAAATATCCAGTACGGCTTTGTATTCTCCAATTTTTCTTTACAATTGGGGACTTCAGATTTTATATGGTTTGGTGGACTTGATCTGAATAGTTGCGTACGTGGCTATTGGTTTGATTTTTGAATTTAGTATTGTGAGGGCAGAGGTCGTGAATAGCTAACTAATCCATCACCGGTATCCGGGTAAGGAACAAAAAAGGCAAGCGCATGCTTATATTATATTTTTGCTTTTGTAAGTTGGTCGTGTGCTAGCTCCTTTTGGAACAACATCGATACCTTTGTAATAATTGAACTCAATGAACACACTAACATTCTATCTGCTGGGAAAAAACATATCCAACACTCGGTTCTCTTAGATAAATGAAATATAAACTAATAGCATGAGTCTCACATAATTTCACCAATATAAAATGATTATGTGATGTATATAGCTATTCGACAAACCTATTACCCAAATATGCAAATTGCTTATAGTATGAGATGACTTGCTCATGTGTAACTATTTCACCAAACCTTAGCTAGATAAGTGGGGAATGCAACTCCAAGAATTCTCCCTCTCAACCACGAAAGTGTATGCGTTGATAAATGGCAATAATTTGAGGATTATTCATGAATGTGGACTTCGTAGTCATCTAGTAGGTCGAGATGATGTCTATTCTTTGGTGTTACGAGTGCAAAATTTGTTGAAGTGCTCTTAGATTTGAACACGTGTACTCCGTAGGTGTCTTTTTTTTCTTCTTCTTTTTCTTCTTCTTTTTCTCCGTCGGTCAGGGAAGTTGAGGCCAATTTACGTATATCTCGACCAAGTCCCTCTCCGGTCTGGTCAAAAACAGGTCATCCACGTCGGGACTAGGATATATACAAAAAGTTACACTTTTTTGTGGCCTCATCCAAAAAATCAAACATTGGTCAATGACTCAATGGTGTAAGATCATCCTTGGGCTCCTATTTGTGTCTGAAGTGCTTGTCAGTGTCTTTTCTAGGGAGGACAAAATCTGCTGGGAATGGCTACAATATACACCTGCTAAAAGGTGTTATCGTATGCAACTATTGTATGGTCTATATTGTGCCACCTCATTGGCAATCGTACCATTTTTTAGTGTTTCGTAAATTTTCAACAATATTTTCTATGATTCATAACATTTTGGTGCATCTCGTAACTTTAATAATAATAAAAAAAATCGTACTCCCTCCATCCCAAGAAGTGGTCCAGTATTTTATTTCATTAATTTCCAATTTTAC
This sequence comes from Vaccinium myrtillus, assembly GCA_016920895.1. Taxonomy (NCBI): domain Eukaryota; kingdom Viridiplantae; phylum Streptophyta; class Magnoliopsida; order Ericales; family Ericaceae; genus Vaccinium; species Vaccinium myrtillus. The sequence continues at coordinate 11,445,005 of CM029275.1, read as the reverse complement.
CCTCTCTCTTTTTGTGACGAACAATTTAAATGCAAAATTGTAATGATTATGGGCAAAATGGGATGACAAAAATGAATAAGTCTAAAGTCTTGAAAAAAAAGTTGGAATTCCAAAGTGGCCTTAACTTTTTGGGACGGAGGGAGTAACTTTTATTAACAAGAGGTAATTGGTTCGTCACTTTTATAAAAGTGAGTATAATAGGGTGTGTATTGTAGTCTTTCTGTTTACATATAAAATTAACAAATCCAATAATTAATTGACACGCAACCAAAAATGCCAAATGTTGGCAAATGCTTGTCAATGAAAATACATTGGATTAATGCAATAGAGTTGAGTAAATACGATGTCGTATTGTTTCTCAGATTGAAAAGCAGTTATTGGCAGTTACGAGTCATCGCTGCTGTAAAAGATATACTTCGAAGTCATGATTTTAACTGCTAAGTGCATGGAGTCCACATGTAAACTTGTAAAACAAGACAATGAGCAGTTACAACACGTGGAGAACATCATGCAAGGTAGTTATTTCCCTTAACATGTAATCATTTGAATTATCTTAAATGACTGTGCAGATTCAAAACTAAAACTTCTGGGAGAAGATTAAAGGAATTCAAATTGACGTAGAAGAGGGAAGAAATTGCCAAAGATAGAGTTCGAAGCAAGCCAAGTTCAAATATTTTGAGCGGGAAGTTCAAATTACAAGCAGCGTCTATATATAGAAGAGATTGAAGAGTAAAAAGCGTCCGAACAAATCTTCAACAAACAGCTATCAAAAAACTGATGCTTGGTTTGTTCATTGGCAAGTAGTTTAGGATTTCAAACTCAGTTTCGAAATAGATTAGGAAGTAGTTAGGATTATTCTCGGTTGTTTTTGTAACAATCATCGGTTCAAAGTTTTTGTTACCTTGTATGTGAAGTTGAAGGCAATTTCGAAGTAAGTTTGTCTTTGATTTATCAATCGAAGTATCTTGTTTCTTTGTTGTTCTTTAATTTCCTAAGTTATTGGTATGTATTACTTCACTTATAAAGAAAAATCCTCTTAGTTGAGATAATTGAACCAATAAAACACAATCACCTTATTAGATTTAGTTTCTCCATAGTTAATCTGAGGGAGGAGATTGAAACTCTCTCTGGCACGCTCGCACTCGATTATTTTTGTTGCAAAGAAGTAAAAGAACCACTAACACTTTCCCAAATATGCTATGCACTTATCATGAGCAAAAATTACTTATCATAAACAAACAAAATGCTATAAGGGATTATTACCTCTAGGTCTAGAAAAAAGATGTCTAATTACCACTAAGGTAAGTCATTTTTTTAATTATCACTAAGGTAAGTCACTCTTTTTTGGAGTTTAGGTTTATGGTGCACTTTCCTATTATGGGGTTTTAGTTGTTTAGACACTTTCATAGAGTACCCTAGTCGTAGGGTACCCTAGTCATAGGGGTACCCTGGAGTTTAGGTTTAGGGTGCACTTTCCTATTATAGGGTTTTAGTGGTTTAGACACTTTCATAGAGTACCCTAGGATTTTAGGCACTTTCATAGGGTACCCTAGGTTTAAGCACTTTCATAACGTACCCTACAATTTAGGTTTGCGGATTTTAAAATTTAAAATTTAAAATGAGACAAATGTCGGGTAATCTCTTTGAAGGAGTGCTCCAGACTTAACCGACTTACCCATCTTTTACCTTGGCGCACATCACGTAGGAAAAGAAAACAAGAGCCGGAGGGAATTAAGTTTCTTTTCCTGGACCGGGCGGGAATTGGCCCATGATATAAACGCACCGAAAAGGCCAGTCAACCCAAGCCCACAAAAGAATTAGATCTCTTGGCCCATAAAAATCTCTGCTCCTAGCCTGTTTGTTCCTGAAGATTCGGCTGAAAGGCCCATATCACAGTTCTGACCTCAACAACTGCACTCGGTCTCGGCCTGTAATTAACCCACATGGGACCTTGGCCCACCATTTCTACGCCATGTTTTGAGTTTTTTCGGCCCATCATATCTATCTGCATTTCGTTCCTCTTTTTGCATAGGGAAAATTGGAAAAATGAAAAACCAGTAACCATCCAATCACTATATTATTTTCCGAAAACAAAACATATAAAATTTAAGGAAATTGATACGCTCCCCCCTGACACAGCGCCCCCCCACGGCCCCACCCCTGACACGCGCCAAATGACTGTTTTACCTCTCCTCTAATTACTTTTTTATATTAATTTTGTTATTTATATTAATTCATTTCTTTATATAAATTCATTTAACTATTTAATTCATTTCGTTAAATTAATTCATTTAATTATTTAATTCAGTTTTTAAAATTATTTATTTATTCAATTATTTATTTATTCAATTTTTTATTTAATTATTGTTGATACCCCATTTTGCCCCTTGCTCCGGATTAATAAAAAAAAGCCTACTATTTTTAAGTCCATCGTGCAACTATTTTTGCGCCCTCATCACCCTGTACCACCAATCCCAATATGGTGGTGGCAGAATGCGTCGAATGTTGCTAAAGGATGGGCTTCTACTTATAACGTACGTGTTGATTTGTGGTACGACGTACTGGGCGTCGTGCCGGGAACACAATTTGGAGGCAATATTGATTAGGGCTAAACATTGTCAATTGTAATATTTATTCACTTTTAAACAAATTGTGATTGTAATATATATTATTCACTTTTATAAGTTTTTTTTTTATTCATTGTTAAGACAAATTAATTAACTAATTAAAATATAAAGTCAAATTTAAATGTCAATGTAAAAAAATGATTTATTTGCAAATGTAATTTGAGTAAACTAAATTAAATAAGTAATTAAGTAAATAAAGTTAAAAGAAAAAAAGAAAAAAGAGAAAAAGAAAAAAAAAAAGGGAAGTTTGCCCGAAAAGGGCCAAAGGTGGGGAGGGTATTGGGGGAAAGGGGTGGGGCCGGTCTGGGAGGGGAAGGTGTCAGGGAGGGGCGCCTAACACCTCTCAAAATTTAAACCGAGAGGAACGTTGGGCGGTAAATACGGAAATTGTTTTCCCTACGTATCTGATTCTTCCTCCATGTTGTGAAAAGTAAATATTGTTAATTTTAGCTTTCTTTCTAGTAGTAGTATTTAGAATTCTAAAATTTTCAAAGAATACCCCACAAAGGGAGAAACAACAAAATTACAAACAAAATAAAAAATAAAAAATGAATAAGCTAAGTTTTTAAATAAGTTTTGAAACTCTTAGTTTACCCGGACCCCCTTCTAATAAAGGACCATTATTTAAGTTTTCATGCAGACCTAGGGGTATTTTCGACTTTCCAGACTAAATTTCGACGATCTGAACCGCTCAATGTTTTTAAAACGTGTTTTTAAGGGCCCCCGCGAGGAATCATCAAAAAAAGTAACCGGGAAGTGCTTCATCCAAATAATTTTCCTTTAAAAACATGTTTTAAAAACATTGAGCGGTTCAGATCGTCGAAATTTGGTCCGGAAAGTCGAAAATACCCCTAGGTCCGCATGGAAACTTAAATAAGGGTCCCTTATTAGAAGTTTATTGTAGTTTACCCACACACAAAAAAAATAAAAAATAAAAAATAAAAAAGGTTTTGAAACTCCTTGGTTATATTAGCTTGCTTCTTGTCTACACGACTCTCTCCAATGCTAGCAATCAGGTTTGACCCTTTTCTGCTTTGTTGAATTCCCTCAATAGCACGATAGCATCTATCTTGCTACCCTATCTAGTTCTCTTCTTATGTGTTGCGCACTCTTTGTTATTTTCCTGATGTTGTGACTCTGGTCCTTAAGTTTTTTTATTATTCCGACGTACCAAAAAAAAAAGAATTCCCTCAATACTCTAGCAACTGGAGCGGTGAGCTGATTAGAAATGAATGTTGGATAAGTTGAGAAGCTTTAATCACACCCATATCGTCTTAATTCCTAAAGTCAAGACGCCAATGCAGGTCTCTCAATATCGCCCTATTTCTTTATGCAATGTAGTGTACAAAATCATTGCCAAAGCATTGGCTAATCGATTACGTGTTATCCTGCCTCAACTTATTAGCCTTAACCAAAGTGCATTTATTCAAAATAGGCAGATCTGTGATAACATTTTGGTTGCACATGAGTTGGTGCATCATCTTAAAACCAGGAGGAGCGGTAAGGTGGGTTATATGGCACTAAAACTTGACATTGCAAAGGCATATGATAGGGTCGAATGGGCGTATTTAGAAAAAGTTATGCAGACAATGGGTTTTGATGCAAAGTGGAGGGGCTGGATTATGAATTGTATTACCACGGTTTCGTATTCGGTTTCTATCAATGGTCAACACCATGGTTTCATTAAGCCTCAGAGGGGCCTTCGTCAGGGGGATCCTCTCTCTCCATATTTATTTCTCTTATGTGCTGAAGGATTGTCCAGTTTGTTTCAGGAAAAAGGAGAGAGGCGGTGAATTTAAAGGAGTTAAGATTTGCAGGAATGGGCCGTCAGTTTCACACCTTTTCTTCGCGGATGATTCACTAAATTTTTGCCCAGCCACGAGCCGAGATAGTACAACGGTTAAGAATACTCTGGAGACCTACCGGAAAGCTTCGGGTCAACTGGTGAATGTGCAAAAATCATCAATCTTTTTCAGCCCCAATACTACGGAAGAATGCAAAGGGATGTGTCGCAGCATTTTGGGGTTTAGTAGAAGCTCAGAGGAGGGAAAATACCTAGGGCTGCCCTTCATTATCGGGCGGTCCAAACAGGCAGCCTTGGGGTTTATTAAGGAGCGTGTAATTAATAAAGCTAAGATTTGGAAGGGAAAGCACGTCAATCCGGCAGGTAATGAGGTATTGGTCAAATCTGTTCTTTTATCAATGCCCGTCTATACAATGGCTTGTCTCAAGATTCCAACCAGTTTATGTAAGTCCCTTAATTCGGTGATTGCAAATTTTTTTTGGAATGGGGATGATGAGACTAGGAAGATTCATTGGCTGAATTGGGGTAAGATGACTGAGGTGAAAGGCAAGGGAGGGCTGGGCTTTCGAGATCTTGAAGCCTTTAATTTAGCTATGCTTGCTAAACAAGGGTGGAGATTGCTTAAGGGAGAGGATTCACTGTTCTACAAGGTTTTTAAATCTAAATATTTCCCTAATTCAAATTTTTTGGAAGCACGAGTTAAGCCTTCAGCCTCTTGGGCGTGGCAGAGTATATTCGCTAGTAAATCTGTTGTGGAAAGAGGGTGGAGATGGCGAGTGGCTACGGGTTTGAAGATTGCGATATGGGATGAACCATGGCTTGAGGACCCTGTGCTACCTACAATTCTATCGACCAAGCCAGAGGGCATCAATTGCGAAACAGTTAGTCAGCTTGTCAACCAAGAGAGCAATACATGGAATGAGCCACTCATAAGGGCTATCTTCAATAATAGGGATGCGGAGCAAATTTTGGGTGTACCGTTGAGCACAACTAACCAGCCGGATGTGCGTATTTGGCGGGCTACACCAAATGGGAAGTTCTCTGTCAAGTCAGCCTATGTGATTGCAAAACAAATGGGACAGTCAGTTCAAAACCGTAATGTTGATGGTGGGCAAACAAGTGGGAGTAGTGCGGACGAGGAAAAATGGAAACGGATATGGCACATTCAAGCTCCTAATAAACTTAAACTTTTTCTTTGGCGATGCTTGCACAATATCCTACCTGCTAATAAGATGTTAGCCCAAAGAAAAGTGCCGGTACAAGAGGTGTGTCCTGTGTATGGTTTAGTGGATGAAACTACAACCCATGTACTTTTGAATTGCGAGCGGGCTTGCAAGGTGTGGCTACTTTCTCCTTTTCGGTTAAGACCAGAGAGATTGGCTAATATTCAGTTTGAAGAGTTATGGACGACAATGGGATTGCTTACTAGCGGCGGGAACCGAGCGGAGGCCTTGGGGCTGTTTGCATATATATGTTGGTATATATGGAAGGCTAGGAACGACTGGGTCTTTAACAGGAAATGGATTGGGGAGCTGGAAATTCTAAGTCACGCGACTGCAGAGTTTCATGATTTTGTGTTAGCAACTGCCAAAGCAAGAGATTCAAGTCAGCCAATATTAGAAGAGGTTAGTACATGGACCCCTCCAAACTACGGTACTATCAAGGTTAATTCGGATGCTGCTTTTGATGCTTCGAAAAAGAGAGGTGGTATTGGTCTGGTGGCTAGGGATTACTTGGGCCAAGTCAAATGGGTTGCAGCTATACCGATTTTCAGTGCACGATCCGCTGAAGTAATGGAGGCGTTGGGTATTAGATGGGCAGTGACTATGGCCAAGGAAAAAGGGGGTGAGCACTTCTCTTTTGAAGGAGACGCACTTAGTGTTATACAAATGCTTCAAGGAGTGAAGAATCCAAACTCGAGCCTAGTGGTGATCATCAGAGATTCTCTTAGAATTTCTAGTTCCTTTTGTGATGTTTCTTTTTCATTTGCTTCTCGCGATTGTAATAGGGTGGCTCATGCTGTTGCCAAATACGCCCTATCTATTGAGCTACCTACAACCTGGGAGGAAAGTTATCCGGACTGGGTGTGTAGGGAAGTTCTCTTTGATATTTCGCATTTATCTTAATAAATAATATGACTACCGATTGACAAAAAAAAAAATTTACTCAAGCAACAACTTCAAATTTAGCTCGATAAGTTTGGAGTACATAAAAAGCAACATGCTCGAGGAATGAAGTGAGCTTTAACCTGTTTTTTAAAACTCTATATCATACTTTAAACATCTCAACCAGACCTTGCACTTTGGCCCAATCTTTATGTCAAGTTCTTTTAGAGAGTGAGGTTTAGGGTTCAACTCCTATAGACAAAAGGTTGGTCATCATAAACAAATACTAATATTTGTAATATCTCGTACGAAATAAAAGAACATTTGCAAACTTTCTATACAAAAAGGACTGAAGTAATTCACTCAGCTAACTAATAACCATGGTTATAGAAAAGTAGAAACTTTTAATGTATCCCTCTTTTCAATGTGAACCCGGGGCTCTGCTGAGCGCTCCGCTCGGCAAGCCATGCCGAGCATATCTCGGTCGTCCTAACGTGTTTTGGATGGTCTAGATTTGAGGGAAGCTAAACTATCCAAAACACTCTTCAGCACTCTTCAAATATAGACCGTCCAAAACACATTTAGACGGTTGAGATGTGCTCGGCAAGGCTTGCCGAATGAGCGCTCAGCAGTCCAGGTGAAAGGGAATAACAGAACAGATGGCACCAAAACCAACTGGATTCGATGCTGTGGTAATTTGTCCTTCATTGCAAACCCATTGCATTGGAGTTGGGAATTAAGATTCCCAAATCATCCAAAAGTGGTGGGTGGTGTTCTGGCAAAAGTTCCACAGGATTCCCTCCAAAAAGCAACAAACATCACCCCTGTACATAGAAAGGGTCCTTGCCTTTCCCCTCTTGAACCGAAATCTATTCATTCAGGTTTTCTGTCTCTATTCTACTGCAATTTGTATCGTTCCAATTTTATCGAATATCCCGAAGAGACATTTCGATGCTTATTACACAAATGTGCAATTTGGGACTTACATTGGGTTTTGACATAAATGCCAAACTTCGCTAAATGATAGGCCAAAGGATGAATCAATTTCTGAATTACTTGCATTTTTATTTTTTTTTGCCATTCGAAATACATCAGTTGGGGAGTTAACGGGGGAGTTAATGAGTTAGTCCAGAGGGAGTCTAGAAGCTATCCATAGCCCTAACCAAACGCCTCTGCTGAGGCTTGAACCCTGGTCTCCCTTGTGGGAAAATCAGGAGATAACCGCTAGGCTACAAGTTCTTGATAATTTTTTTTCTTCTGGATTACTTGTGTTGGAATGCGTGAAAAGTGGTGAAAATACCAAGAATATCTAAAATACCACAGTGGAAACTCAACCTAAAAATAAGAAGATCAAATCACGAAGCCATGGCCATACTATACAAGCTAACAAATCTCACTAACTAACGGACCAGACTACACGTACAGAAGTGTAGTGTACAGAAAACATACTGATCGGCTCGGGAACTCACTTTTGGGTCCCACACGGACAATCCGAGCCGTTCATTCATCTTAAAATGATTTTCCAAGGGGCCCCGCGAGAAATCACTCAATCGGATGTTTGTCAGTGCTTGATCCAAAATCTCCCTGTTTCGTTCAAATCCTTCGTGTGGGACCCAAAAGTGAATACCCGAGCCGATCAGTATGTTTTCTGTACATTACACTTCTGTACCCATTGAATTACCGCTACCTTTTGAAATCCAAATGTGAAATGTTGAAAAACAATGCAAGTATGGAAAGGAGTGATAGCATGACAGCAGGGACTTCAGGCACTGTCAGCAAAAGTAAGTACCAAAAAAAGACGGGACTGCAAAAAGACTACTTAATATGTTCAAAAATAAAATCCAAAGTTTGTGTTCCTAATCCTTTGTTCTTCAGTAATGCAAGTTTTAATAATCAGGTTTGTCTAGTACCAGCAGACACAGGGATTTTAAATCTCCAGCTCATATCCCCAGAGAATACCGACCTTAAAGAAAAACACATTCTCTAATTTCTCCAAAGAATTCAAACCCATCAACAGCCTTTGTTTAAAATTTCTATTATTCCTTCAGCAAGCAAATGTTTATTCGAATCTCCCCAAACGAGAAGCACAATCCCAGCTTCATTTAAATATAAAACCATTACTACCATTCTTGATTGAAGACACATCATCATAGGATACCCATTGGAGGAGAACTCAACATCATTGCCAATGAGCCGCCCGATTCGCACGATGAACTTCCAGGCCGTATCTGTTTATCATGATTCAGAGGAGAAATTTATGCACTGGAAGGAGAAACTAAAATAACAGAATGTGAGACGATAATGAGAAGAAGCTGAACTATTATTTTAGCCTTCCTATCATTTTTCCTTGGACTCGCCAAATGCCTCCACAAATCAACAATTAAAAAAGCAGTTGAAAACACGTCTTGGCATTATCAATCATTCTCAAAATCGGAACTTAAGTTCTTAGGAAATGGTTCAACAATGTATATGAAACTAACAATCCCTCGCATGTAATTCCCACTCGTGTATAGACTGACTGACTAACTTGTACGAACAGAGCCGGAATAGAGTGCCAAGTGAATAGGAAAAGGAAGGAGATAAGACTTATCATAGCTATGATGCAATCAAGATGACTAAAAAACTTATGCTATTTGAAATGGGGAATTGATATTGGCACTCTTGTCAATGACACTCTAAGAGGGAAGTGCATGGAAATTGACACTCCCCTCTTGGAGTGCTATTAACAATCTGGGGAGTGCCAATATCAATTTTCTTGAAATGGAGCCAAATATTTATATCAAACTTTAAGAAATCGTAACTGGGGATGAATCAACTGTGCACGTGATTGCATTGAGCAAACCCATACAACAATTCTCTAGCACTAATTTGAAAACCAAAAAGTAGTTGGATGAGAGAGAATATAAGAGAGTTTGGTGTGGCACCACATTTGCACTGAAGAAAAGGAGGGGTGACCTGAGACCACTTTGAATGGGTGGAGTGGCCACTCATTGGTTGCTTCCATGTGGGAAGCAATTTCATTGATGGGTAACAAGTAGTTTCCATTACTCTGCCTTATAAACCATTTTTTTTATAACCGGATGTATGGGCCACCTTGCGCATATCTCGACTAATTCCGATGCTCTAGAGGTAACGGCCGGACATAACCCCCAGTGGCCCCAAGAGTTTACTGGCTAAAAGATTCGAACCTGAGACTTTTGGTGAAAGCAAACCCACAAGTCTCATGTAAGACCACTTTCCCAACCCCTTGTATTGCCTTATTAACAATAGTATAGATTTATAAATACAGGTATGTATGTTTTTTGAACGGAAAACAGGTATGTATGTTTGGTCCTTGTCCAACTTTTAGCCATTTTTCTTTTGACAAATAATTTCGCTTTTGCTTATGGCCAATAACAACTTAAATGAACTAAAAATTTGATTAGTTCCATCTAGATATATTCAGAATTTCTAGATTTCTTTATAGTACATATATTCTATACTCCGGGAAAGAATCTTTTAGTTAAACATGACATTTAAAATTCTCGACATAAACGATATCAAAATAATTTTCCAACACGTGGCAGCATATTAGTGAAACATAAAGCAGGTGGATATGGGAAACAGCTATCACTCTCGGCAAAAAAGGTTGACTTGTATGGACTGTCCGCCCACTATTGCACCACTACCCTGACAGTGACTATATGCATCCCTCCCCCTCTCACATACTCCTAGATTAGTCAGGGCCGGCCCTAAGGACAGGTTGTGTAGGCCCGACTCTAGGGCCCATAAAAAATAGTAGCTCATTATTAGTGTCCTAATAGGTATACCTTTGAAGTTGTATTATATAATAAATGCAGCGCATTATATTACAAAAGCAATGTTAGAACAGTGGAAAAGCACCACTCTTGCACCTTTTTGGACAGGGTTCAAGACTCCATGGCCCCCATTTTTTGAATTTCGCTTACTGTGTTTGTTGTACTATGTTCTAAGTTTTTTTTAGACTTTAATTCCCTTTTAGTGTTGTTGAATTAATTAAGCGAACCCTTCTACCTGCACCGACAGAAATGCACCGACCACGTACTGACGGCGTCCCCGACGCCGTTGTGGGTCCCAACCGGTCGATCTGAGCCGTTCATTGTTCTAAGAATCAAATTCCGAGTGGGCCAACGCGGGAATCGAGGCAATCGGACGGCTATATGAGCTCGATCCAAAATCACCCCATTTCATTCAAAAATTCAATGAACGGCTCGGATCGACCAGTTGGGACCCACAACGGTGTCGACGACGCCGTCGGTACGTGGTTTGTACATTTCCGTCGGTGCGGAAGGAATTACCGTAATTAAGCCGAGTCCCTGGTACTAAATTTTGACTAAACACATTACAAATGTGAATAAAGAAAAATACTCCTACGTTACATCATGTAATCTTATTGTAACATTTAAAAAGAATATTATTTCTTGAACTTTTATTTATTAAAATATATAGGGCCTCATTTATAAGTTTGTCTGGGACCCCGAATTTCTCAGGACCGGGCCTAAGATTAGTGGTATTGTCACATGAGCAAAACTAGTATAAAATGATGATGATGGTGGGTTGGGCCCTCTTGTATGGTGTCTGTATACTCCGTTAAATGCCTCATTTGGGAGAAGTTTTTTAGTGTGGGTACCATGTGGCGTCCAACGTGGTACTTTGCAGCCAATTAATACTTTGTAGCCAATCAATACATGTCGTTTGGGTATGGGGTCCTCCGTTCGGTACAGCTATGGTGCGTGCCACATAAGTCACGTGGGTCTGTTTAGTACCACATGGTGCATTTCGATTGGCTGTAGGGTATCATGTCCGCGCGACATGTGGTACCCGCTTCGCACCTAAAATTTTTCCTATTGGGGGCTTCACGTGATTCAAGAATCAAGAGTGGGTACACCCCAATCTTTGCATGTATTTATACCAACGCATATGCCCCCTTCACCACCCCAAACTCCCAAATCTCTCTCTCTCTCTTCCAAAGTACAAAACTGAGAAGCTGAACAAAATGAAGCAAAACCTCCATTCTATTGCTCTTCTACTCTCCCTTCTTTTCCTTATCACCACCTCACAAGCATTAGCCCGTTTCTTAGCAACCAAACAAGGTTTGAAAAAACTTCCTCCTCCTCTTCCTACTACTACTACTAGTAGTTTTTACCTATTTTTGGAAACTAATAATTGCATATTTTCCAGGAGGAGAGGAGCCAAAGCCGAATGAAATCACCACTGGGGGTACTGTAATGGAGACGGAAGACGATGATTCGATGAATGTAATTTCCCTTCCCTACTTAAAATTTTGTACCATCATTTATTTTCCAACTGTTTTTTGACCTTGAGACTAATATGCAGCAGCTAATGGGGATGGAGGATTGTCAAAGTGGAGACGAAGAGTGTCTAAAGAGACGTATGGCTGCAGAGGCTCACTTAGACTACATCTACACCCAACACCTTAAGCCTTAATAGGACACAGTTATTAGCTAGTCTGTTGCTTAGTTTCCTACAGAAATCTGTGATATAGTGATCCATCAGGAGTTGCTTAAGCCAATTTTAGCTTAACCATGGCCCTTTTGAGCTTCCATCAGTATTGGGTTTGGTTTTAGAGTTGTGTTTCGTTATACCCATGTAAATGTATTATAATTGTAGTATTCAATCAACTATAAATGTGTCTGTTTGCTCTAGAATTCTGATTTCACGGTGCATAGTTTTGCAAAACAAAGTCTTCTGTAGTACTGGAAGAAAGAGATGGGTGTGTCGTACTATCGGTGAGTCGTTTAGCAATACCCATTTCTTGGGTGTGTTCAGTAGTCCCAAGCACAACCACGTAGTGCTCCGGAGTCCGGATTACTCCAGCACTTAGTCATGGACCCCGCAAAAATGTGTGGTGTTGGAGTGCCCCAAAGCATCACGTGGCGAGGCTCCGAGAGCACTGAATAATTAGACCCGCGTGTGAGAGAGAGAGAGAGAGAGAGAGAGAGAGAGAGAGAGAGAGAGAGAGAGAGAGAGAGAGAGATCAAAATAATGCAGGCAGAGAAAGCGGGGTCGCTGCTGTGCAGCCACCACACAGTGCAATGCAAGATGAAATCTGGGTCGTTCATCTAGGCAATGGACACCCGGATGTGCACAACACGGTGCCGTGCGGTGGCTGCACAGCAGCGACCCCTTCCGGGAAACTATAATCTTCTAGTGAGAATCTTTCACTACGAAAAGTGGTTCAAAATTCTAATGAGGAAAGCTACAGAGAGACTTCTGGATCTTGGTAGGTAAACTTGATGAGGTCAGAACTAAACATTAAAACAATTTATTGCAATACAGTTGGGGAGTTATGCTCAGTTAATTTGAGGAACTTTTCCACAGTTTAAGAACCACCATTTAAAACCAAAGTGTCCTACAAGTGGAGTAATTGTTAGGTGATATTTTTATGGTACAGTAAGGAGTATCTTCTATGCACACAGCCAAAATGAGTTGTCGATGGCAAAAAAAAGAGAATTTTCTATCTTTTGTTGCTCCAATTCACATGCCAAATAAGTTGCCAAATTCTCGCAATGCTAAATCTTGTGTCAGAAAAAAAATTGACATTTTTTAAACTAAATTTGAAACTTTTTTATGAAAACAAACCACCCAATCTTCAGGGAACACAGAAAATATATTTTCGAACTAATGTTGAAATTGAAAAAATATCAAGAGGACGGGTGTTTTTTCCTTCTCGACCACTCCTTTTTCTTGTCTCCAAAAACACAAAGAATTGAGTTGGAAGAGAAAAGGATTGGGTAAAACATTCAAATCCAAAAGTTTAAAATGCAGAAAAAAAGTTCATGTTTTCGAAACTAGCTAGTTCTCTGCTACAAGAAAATCACTAAAAGTAATACTACACATAATAACTAGAGGAGTGTTTCAAGGAATGCTGTGGCCTATGGATCTGGAGATTAACAGAGGATAGAGTCTCTTGTAACAGATATTTTCAGCCCTTTTTCATCTCTCCTCCATTTTAAGCTCCACTGCACTCTTTCCCCTAAAGCCCTCCATTTTAGTCTGTATAGAATCCATACAATGGTTCTGTATAACAATTGTTTATCATCATCAGTCATCACTATCCTATTCTATTCTGACTTATCAACTGAAGAAAAGCGCAGCTAAATAGACACTGATCCATTGATCATTTTGTCAACCAAATAGTTTAATTTCTGTTAAATTTTATTGTAATTTCCACTATCTTGGCAACCATAACAAGCATAGCTGATTTGTCCTTCCATTATTGATACTGTATGTGTCGTTATGTTCAACTTGAGGAGGTAGTGGAGGGGTCCAGCATAATGTTTGTAATTCCAAAAATAACTATCTTTTGTTTCCTATTTCTGCTAAAACGCCAAATAACTGCAAGTGGAGTGGGAGGCACCATGTACTCCCATGCATTTGACTAGGGTTCAAACCTCACTAACTACAACTAACAATACAGACTTTCACCGAGCAATAAAAATGCAAAATAACTTAAACTTAGTAAGGAAGAACAAATAAGAGGAAAAAAGACACTGCAGAAATGAAACATTACATACCATGTAAGGATGTAATTCTCCAAGGCCATCTGGATAAGATAGCTTCCAAGTTTGTAATTTGGTGCTCAAAAGTAGCTGAACGAAGAAAAAGTTACTACACAGCATGAAGGTCGTGCACAAACCTTATTATAGAATAGACTTTGTTGTAGTGGAACCACAGCCTTGCATGCACTGTTTTGAATATATTCCATTGGGTAGGGTCTACCCTTGTCCTCGTTGCTTCAAATAATGGAAGGTCTTGGAGAATAAAATTATCAGGGTACCTATTTCAAAATACTTTAAACGGAAGACTACAAAGAAGCAGTAGAAATTGACAGTGACAATGTAAAAATGCAGAAAGCTGTAAAAAATTCAATAAAAATTCGATGTACAATGCCGTTCTTCTATGATAACTTAATACAACTTGAACTCGAACTCAGTACATAATGGGGAGTTTTTCCCTGATTTTAGCATCATTTTCAGGAACATAGCGTGCGTATAAACATCTCAAGAGAGCAGAATAGAATTAAGAAAGAACACAGAAGCAACATTCAAGAAAAAGACGAAGTAGAATCGAGTCTAGAACTTAGTCTTCTATCAAAAAGTTCGATTCAACGAAATTCCACAAGGCCCACAATAACATGTTTTCCATTTTCATGCAAAAGCGAATCAATTAGGTGGAAATGGTGTCTTCACGTAAAACAAAAACATTAGACGTAACAACAATGAAGAAAAAACTTCTGTATTGAATTCGATAAATGTGTTCGACCAACACAGAGTTTATTTGATTTCAAAACATGCACCAAAAACATGGGCCTGATTATTAGTCAGGCATGAAAAAATTTCTGTTCGTGCCAATGGAGAGTAAGAAATTGGATTCTGCAAGGAATGTGACTAAACCCCTTCTAATGCTAATTGATCAACATTGAATTGAGGTCAGAAAGTGCAGGTAAAACTGTAACAATTTAAAGCTAGCCACCTTCTAATCTTTTAAGGATTTATAAAAGATGAAAACAACACATCAACGAAATAATCCATACTTTTTCATCCGTCCAAATAATGATGGGATGGCAGACCGATTGATTTGGCCTTTCGCGACCACTATTCTAGTCTTCATCATGCCTATGAATCATTGCAATGTCCTGTTGTTCGAATTCCCCTCACTAAATCTTCGTTAGAAGTTTCCTTCTCATGAAAATTCAATTAAGACATCAACAAGTTGGGTTGCCAGAATTGTCCGCTTGCTAATCTGGGCTTGCATAATAAAAGACAGATTTCGAAGCAAAGAGTAAGAAAACAATTAATGGAAGGGGTAATGCTTTACAAACAAAATTCTACGGCAGAAACTTTCATACATAGTTATGCAGCATTTTTTGTCCTTTCTTTTCCAATTTAGATACCGACCATATTTGTTGCCTCATATCAACAGATGCCACTGCCATAACATTCTAGATGAGATTTTTACGTAAATTCTGTGTTTATCATTTTCCTGCTTGAAAACAAGTACCCATAAAGGAGCTATGCACAAAACTTGCATGACTCAGACTCCACTCGTTGATGTTAGGCAAAAGACCCCCCTTATCAATCCACAATCACGGCCCACCACCCCTGCCCCATGATTCCAGCCACCCAACCGCCTTTTTTCTGCAGAATAAAAGATAGGAGAACATATAATCCAGTAGTAGGAGTAAGTCGGTGGCCCCATTGAGATAAAGATGCTGGTGTACAACCAGTTGTTAGGCATCAAGAAAAGGGAAGAAGAGAAAAGAAATTAACCTCGGATGTTGATGTCCACAGGCTAGTTGATGTGGATGATACAGGGCCATTTTCTTGCTCACAAGTAACACAATGACAGTTTTTACTACCCAAGGCTAATTAATGATTTTACGTTTCTAGTATTGAATTTCTCTTCGTTTTTAATCGCAGATTAATTAGGAGTATTTTGATTTGTTGCCTTTTAGTACTTAGGATAGGATTATACCTTCCCGCAAATGTCATAGGCTCTTTAGCCTATGAACATAAGCCTTGGGAAACCTCGTAAACACCTTTTATTCTACATAATAAAAGAAATCCACTAAAGATTATGAAAATTATGTCGCGGCCCTGGGTCCTTGAAAAGAAAAGTAGATTCATATGACCTTTACATACGTAACTGCACTCGACATCCTATGTGATATGTGACATCGGTGGTGATACAATTTAGGAACCACATAATAGGAGTGGACCCAAAGGGCAAAACCACTACTTAGCGATCTGTATTTTATATAAACCTGAAAAGGGAGACGGATAACCTCCTTTCCCCATCTATAACTGGGAACCAAATTTATCTGATGTTGCCAATTAGGACTAAGTATTATATCCTGCCACATAACCAGTGATTGCAACTCAACCTGTAAGTATTAACTTTGAGGTTGTGGGTTGAAACCTCGAGACAAGCTCCTTGTGCAAATAATGCTAAAACAATGCATATGTACCAATCTACGCCTCCCATAGGCCATTAGATTAAACTTTTCATAGCAAATGACCCAATTGATTGAAGAAAAAATCCAAAGTTAGCCCAATGGACTGTCACTAAGTACACTCTTTGACCGGTAAGAGAGAGTGTTTTGCACTCTTACCGGTAAGAATGCACTCTTACCGGTTCCCCGGTTCCCTGATAGAGCAGAACACAATGACACATATACCTGCCCCAAATTTTGGTGTGGCTAAATTTGTATGCATGTGCATCCAAGTGTTGTCAATTTTTTTGGATTTTGGTTGGAAATTAAGAATAGCACCTGACGTCTAGACATAACATGATGATAAACTCTGAACAATTCTCACAAATTGCAGAAAGTGAATTGCAACTGAAAAGCAAATCTCTTTGTATTGATTAACGGTGAAATGTACAACTTCAGAGTTACAATCGTAGAGAGAGAGAATGAAAGAATGAAGAGAAGAGAGAGGAAATGGAGAACTAACTAGCTCAATTCACACCCCTCTCCCGCTCCTCAATCACTATTTATTCCACTGAAAAGTGACCACCCAAGCATCTCATGTAACAGAATTCAATAAACCAAATGACAGTGAAACCCCTATTAGTAAGTAAAATGTCATATAAGCCCATAGGCTTATCAATGCCTTCCCCTCCAGAAAACCTTGACCTCAAGGTTTGAAATCTGGAAAACGTTGGTGGAGATCATACCAACTCTCCCAAGCCAACTCTCCCAAGTAGCATCCTCTGGGAGGGAGTTGGTCCATTGAACCAAAACCATGGAATGGGGACGATTGTTCCTCTTAATCATTTTCCTGTCCAGAATTGTCAAAGGGGCAAGCTGTAGCTGTCCATGCTCATTAGTGACAGGTAAAGTGGTCTGCACTACTGCACCCAGGCCCAGCTTCTTTTTGAGGAGTGACACGTGAAAAACAGGATGGATTCTAGAGCTGGCAGGCAAGGCAAGCTCGTTAGCCACTGGACCTATCCTCTGAAGCACTTGATAAGGGCCAAAGAACTTAGGAGCCAACTTTGCATTCCTGCGGAAAGCCACTGAGACTTGTCTGCAAGGCTGTAACCTTAAGTAAACCCAATCACCTACCATAAATGCGCGCTCAGTTCTGTGATTGTCTGCAATTTGCTTCATCCGGTGCTGGGAATTGATTAAGTGTTCCTTAAGCAATTTGAGGGTAGTTTCCCTATCTTGCAACAACTTCTCAGCTGCAGCCACAGCAGTTCCCCCAGGAGCATAGTGAATGAAATTAGGAGGTGTCTGGCCATAGAGGGCCTCATAAGGGATTAGGCCTGTTGAAATATGGAACGTGGTGTTGTACCACCATTCTGCCAAGGACAACCACTTAGTCCACAATAAAGGCCTGTCACTAGTCAAGCATCTAAGATAGTTCTCAAGGCATCTATTAACCACTTCAGTCTGGCCATCAGACTGAGGTTGGTAAGCAGTGCTCATACTCAAAGTGGTACCTTGCAAACGAAATAATTCTTGCCAGAATTTGCTGGTAAAGATGGGGTCTCGATCAGAAACAATGGAACTTGGCATTCCATGTAATTTGAAGACATTATCTAGAAACGCTTGTGCCACCGTGGTAGCTGTATAAGGGTGTGTTAAAGGGATAAAATGAGCATACTTACTCAAACGATCCACCACGACCATAATTACAGTCTTGTGGGTAGAGCTAGGTAACCCTTCTATGAAGTCCATAGAAATATCACTCCAAAGCCTGGTAGGAATGGGCAGTGGTTGTAAGAGCCCAGGCATAGCAACTGTTTCATTCTTGTTTCTCTGGCATACGTCACACTCTGCAACATACTTGATAATATCTTGCTTCATACCCTTCCAATAAAAAGCCTTCTTAAGCCTCTGGTATGTTCTTTCAACCGCTGAGTGACCTCCAGTTGGACTGGCATGATGCTCATTGATTAACTTGGTGTTCTGAATTGTGTGTTAACTCCCACTATCAACTTGTTCTTGTAATATAACATTTCATGCTGCCACACAAAAGAAGGGTGGCTAGAGGGGTCCTGTTGCAAATCTTGGATTATCTGCTGCAGTATCACATCCTGCCCCCAACTGTCTCTCAAAGCATCCACCCAGTTACAGAGGACCACCACCAATGCTGATAACTAACCCTGGTCATTCATAGTGGAAACTGTGTTCTCATGGAGTCTGGACAAGGCATCAGCTACCAAATTGGTTTTACCAGTTCTGTAAGTGATCTCATAATCATATCCCATGAGCTTTGAAAGCCATTTCTGCTGCATTAGAGTTGTGACCTTTTGTTCCAAGAGGAATTTTAAACTCTGGTGGTCAGTTTTGATCTGAAAGTGCCTACCCAAAAGGTAATGTCTCCATTTTGTCACAGCCATAACCACTGCTAAAAGCTCTTTTTCATATGCGGACAGCCCCAATCTGGTTTGAGACAATGTTTTACTGTAAAATGCTAGTGGCCTTCCATCTTGCATCAGGACTGCCCCTACCCCTTTCCCTGAAGCATCACATTCCAGGACAAAAGGTTTGGAGTAGTCTGGTAGAGCTAGGACAGGAGCTGTGGTCATAGCATGCTTCAACTGTAAAAATGCTGACTCAGCTTCTGGATTCCACTTAAAGGCATCCTTCTGAAGCAGTAGATTCAGAGAATGACATATCTTCCCATTCCCTTGGATAAATCTTCTGTAATAGCCTGTTAATCCCAAAAAACCTCTCAAGGCTTTCAGTGAATGGGGCCTTGGCCAATGAACCATATGCTCAATCTTGGTGGGGTCTGCTGCCACTCCTTGTATACTAATCACATGGCCTAAGTATTCCACTTGCTTCTGACCAAAGGCACACTTTGACATTTTTGCATATAACTGATGTTCCCTTAACTTGGCTAGAGTTAATGTGACATGTTTCAAGTGATCCTCCCACTGTTTGCTATATATCAAAATGTCATCAAAAAATACTAATACAAACTTCCTCAAATATGGTCTAAATACATCATTCATAAGACTTTGAAAGGTGGATGGGGCATTTGTCAACCCAAAAGGCATCACCAGAAATTCAAAGTGGCCTTCATGGGTCCTAAAGGCTGTCTTCTCAACATCCTTAGAGTTCATCCTAATCTGATGATAGCCCGATCTCAGATCCAGTTTAGAAAAATATTGGGCTCCATGCAACTCATCAAGGAGTTCATCGATTATAGGAATGGGATATTTATCTTTGATGGTGTCCTTATTCAATGCCCTGTAGTCAATACACATTCTCCAAGAGTTATCTTTCTTCTTAACCAACAATACTGGTGAAGAGAAAGGGGACACACTGGGTCTAATCACACTACTGTCCAACATTTCTTTTACAATTTTTTCTATTTCATTCTTTTGTATGTAGGGATATCGGTAGGGTTTGACACTTGGTGGTTGAACACCAAGCTTGAGGGGTATTTGGTGGTCATGAGACCTGACTAGGGGTAAGCCTGAACTAATGCCAAACACATCTTCAAAAGAATGCAGTACTTTGCTAAGATCAAGGGGTACCTCAGTGGTATTCAGTGCTTGTAAACTGCATACTTTAGCCATGACACCTTGTGGTTGCTTCTTGATCAGGTGGCTCATCTGCTTTGCATCCACAATCTGCACCACAGGAGTTGCACCTCCTTGAAGCACATGTTTTTTGCCAAAAGCTGTGAACTCAATTTGGAGGTGTTGAAAATCCCATAAGACAGGTCCCAACGTGGATAGCCACTGTACCCCCAGGACCATATCACATCCTCCCAAAGGTAAGAGTCTCAAATCAGTGTGAAAATCTGTGCCATTCATAACCCAATGGAAATTTTTAACCATTGCTTTACTAATTAGCTTGGTTCCATCAGCCACTATAACAGTCATTGGGCTTGTGGGATGGATCACAGTCCCAGTTCGCTTAGCAAACACAGGGTCAAGGAAGTTGTGTGTACTTCCAGAGTCAGCCAAGATTTCTACCATATTTTTCTTGATCTGTCCCCGTAGCCTCATGGTTCTGTATGATTGGACTCCTGACAAAGCATGGACTGAGATCTGAAATTCTTCTTGAGCCTCTTCTGCAGGCAAGTCTTGCTGAGCCTCCTCAAAATTTTCATCCTCCTCCTCTACTTCCATCATAAAAAGTTATTTTTTCTTGCAAATATGCCCCCTATAATACTTTTCATCGCATCCAAAGCATAGCCCTTTAGACCTTTTTTCCTCAAAGTCTTTCTGTGTGAATCTTTTGACTGTTGTACCCATTTCAGGATTCCTCCCACCAACTTCAGCCATTTTTGAGGTACCAGAGTGGGTGGTATACTTGGGAATTTGTGGAGTAAACTTGTTTTTCTTTACCAAGGCCTCTATGGTCTCTTCTTGTAGTCGAGCCAGACCCATGGCCTGGGCAATGGTTCTTGGAGCGAACATCTTAACCCCTGCCAACACCTCCTCCTTAAGACCACTAACAAAGCAACTTACAAAAAAATCCTCAGATAAACCTGTCGTTTTGTTGGCCAACTCCTCAAATTTCTCTTGATATGCTTTCATAGTACTCCACTGCTTCAACTTGGTAAGTTGTCCCACGGGGTCCTCATAAGCATTACTTCCAAACCTCAACAGCAAAACCCTAGTAAACTCTTGCCACGTTCGCAGGACGTGGGACTTCTCATACCACCTAAACCAATTCATAGCTTTGTCCTCTAGATGTAGAGAAGCCAAACGCAACTTCTGTGGTTCCTCTATGGCATTTAACTCAAAGAATTTTTCACATTTGTAAACCCAAGACTCTGGTTCATCTCCAAAGAATTTGGGAAAATCTAATTTCGGCTGAAAAGCCCTAAAATTCAAATGAGGATTTTGCAAGATTGGGGGTTGCTGATGTGTGGGCGAAGAGGAAGAAGAGGGTACCTTGTCCAATAGACCCTCATATTTCGAGTTCAGCGTCGTAATCAATTGGGTGAGCCCTGCGATCGAATTCTTGATTTCTTCCAGAGTTTCTGAATGTCGTTCAGTGATATCTGCATTTCGTCGAACCGCATCATCCATTCGTTTCATTTCCTGTAATCTCGTGTGTTCTGCCATTGTTCCCACCGCCAAGAATCGCTGGCTTTGATACCACTGATAAACTCTGAACAATTCTCACAAATTGCAGAGAGTGAATTGCAACTGAAAAGTAAATCTCTTTGTATTGATTGACGGTGAAATGTACAACTTCAGAGTTACAATCGTAGAGAGAGAGAATGAAAGAATGAGAAGACGTAGAGAGAGGAAATGGAGAACTAACTAGCTCAATTCACACCCCTCTCCCGCTCCTCAATCACTATTTATTCCACTGAAAAGTAACCACCCAAGCATCTCATGTAACAGAATTCAAGAAACCAAATGACAGTGAAAACCCTATTAGTAAGTAAAATGTCATATAAGCCCATAGGCTTATCACATGATGAGTCAGTGTATTAAGAAATGAGTCGTATTTTCAATGAAATCTAATGTCAATAAAACAGTAGATTTCATTGCTGTCGAGTTAATTAACCTCAGTGGCAGGCTAGGGCAAGAAAATTCCAAGTAAAAAAGGAGCAAAATAAGTTATCTAATTACAGATCAAACGAAAAGCTCATTCAATTAGACGAGGGATAAACTAGGAAGAAGACAAACATGGGGAAAAAAGCAAGGAACATTGACGGTTGAATATAGTTTAAACAAGAGAAAGTTCAACCTGACTCATCTCAATACATCGGGACTCATCTTCTGAATTTGAAGGACTGCTACCTCTCTCTCTCTCTCAGACACACACATACATCTGTTCCCGGCGTGAGGAAACTGAATCGCCCGGGGAAGAAAATTCTGGTTTCCCCCCTGCTTAATCCACTAGTATAAGTATCGTTTTGCTCCTTATAATTAAACTCAATTATCGTTTAACCCCTATTGTCATCCGGCATCGTACATAGGTGATGTTTGATAAAATTGAAAACTAAAATTGAGTACTGAATGCTGATTTTTTAAGCTGAAAAGTTGGTTGATAAAAATATCAAGAGCTGAGTTTAAATAAATATTTTGCTATAAAGATAAATAATTTTAACTTAAAATATTTGTGATTGTTCTCTTTTAATTTTGTTAATGGACGTCAATTGTTTGTAGTCTAGTGGCGGTAATGGTAATACTGGCGGCGGCTAGGGGGGATTGTTGTGGCGAAGGTGGTGTGCTGTTGTTTGTGATGGAAGTGGTGAGGTGGAAGGAAAGTAATGGGTAGTGGTGGAAAAAATGATGGTGATGGGGACCGGTTCAAGTGAAGACAATAGGGATTGGGGTAATAGTCGTGGTAGTGAATTAGTGTATAGAGAAGGTGGGAGAGGAAGGATACATGAAGAGATCATAATGATGGTTGAAACGGTAGTTGTGATCTTGGATGGCGATATTGGTGGTGGTAGTGGTAGTGATAGTGATAGCGGTAGCGGCAATGGAAGTGGCGCTAGCGTTGGAGTAGTGGTGGTGGTAGTCGTTGTAGCACATCATGGAATGGTTGTGGTAGAATAAACAAAAAAATTCGTAGTAAAAATAATAAAAAGCTAACATATTTCTTAAGAAAGTTATTTACATAAAGGGGTCAGTTCCCCTCACACAACCAATAACACAACATTTGATACAACAATAATCGGAGCTCCACGCTAATGATTGGAGCCGTTCAATTTGTTTAATATATGTTTAAGAGTACACGTAAAAAATCACTTATTCAGATATCGGTAAGAGCTTGATCGATTCTTTTAGTTTTTATCCGATCAAATTTAGGGACAAATACCGATCAATCCCTTATCAATTTCAGTTTTTTTTGGTCAAATTTAGTGACAAATACCGATCAAGCCCTTACCGATATCCAAATGAATTGATTTTTTACAGGTACTTTAAAAAACATTTTTAGATAAATTATGTGAAAGTATAGGATTTTGTTCTGTATTTTATCTTTTATATTAAGGTTTTTTTGTAATTTTTTTCTATGTTAAGGGTAGTATAATCTTTTTAGTTCCAGGAGATTAGAACGGCCCTAATCATTTGTGTAGGACTCCAAAATGGGTGGTTTACATTTGTTGTGTCAAATGTTGTGTTATTTGTTGTGTGAGGGGAACCGGCCCCTAACATAAATTATCAAAACAAAACAATTGCTTGATATGTCTCGGTGGATTAAGTCTAAAAGCAATTCAATACACAATAACTAAAATATCAATTTTAACAATCTTACTCCAATCGCAAAGACATTTTTTTCCCAAATCTTATTCCTAAATCTCCAAATTCGAACTGTGTTGTGGGTTTTATCAACAGAGAGAAGAAACCAAGACTATTGCCAAAATATTACATAATTGCTAAAGCAATGCGTATGGCAAATGAGTTAGCCACTTTTGAATTTTAGACATTATGCATTAAAGAGTTTTAAATAGTACGTGGTGGCTATATTTGGCATTGGATCTCATTTCACAAGTGCAGTGAAATTGTTCCAATATTTGAAAGAAAAAAGTTGAGAATGAAACAAGACATTCAAATCTATTGGAGTGATTAAAAGTAAATCACCAAAAACAATGGATAAGGCATAATGAAATTTTTAAAAAAACGTCTAAAAATAAAATGGAGGCCTGATTTTAGGCTTTTAGCACATCAAATCAGAAGGTCATAGGTACACAAAGGTTGTAGCTTTTCCCTCACCAAAATTGTCCGCAAACTGTTTGGACATTCTGATCTTGAGCATTATCACATGAAGAGCATGTGTCCCCATTGCTGAAATGTGATTCCTGGGAGGAGTCACATAGCTTTCTGGGTGGTTTGGAGGAAATTGCAGTTCCACCTGATAGACATTCAACTTGGAATATTGTTAACAGCCAAATATTTTAAAAATGTGGATCTCTTAAGGAGCTAGAATCACAATCATAAGTCTCACACACACAACCATTTAACACCCTAACCCCCTGCGGGGCAAAAAAGAAAAGAAAAGATGATAGTCCTTTCCACAGCATTAAGGATCACATGTACTAACTACGCTCTACGCAGGAGAACTTGTTTAGAGCTCTTGAATTTAAGCTTTTCGAATCATGTTTTCCATGTTCATTAGGTATCTGAAGTCCATATAGCAAGAAGGTATGGGATAGGTTTATCAGTCTCTCACTTGTCAAACTATAACAACACACAATACTTATCAGAACGGTTTATTGATGCATGATGCACAAAGCACACTAAAATAACTGTACAATGGATAGGTGCCTCAGACACAACTTACCCCGACAAAATACGGTGTGAATTGGGAAGCTCATACCTGCATTAGAAATTCATTAGCATAGGGCATCGTTCAATTCTCTGTCTCATAAATAAGCAATAATAGGTATATACTAATATGAATCTATCATACCAACCCAGCATACATTCATTCAAAACGTCAGACATATCACAGATAGTTTAAAAATGATGTGCTATAGGATATACTTATATGCAATTGTCAGCTCTAGATTTTAACTATTATTTATCTGAAAAATGTGTCATTACATGCGTATCGAAAATGGGGCCTCGAGTACCTTAAAGCTCTTGGCTTTGAGTGTAGTGTTGTCCTTAAAACATTTTTGTAACCATAGCTATTAGTAGTGTGGTGGTCAACCAATTTTATTATGGAACTAACCTATACACATCTAATGATTCTGTATTTGTATCAGACTAAGTTTGAATATTTCTGTGGACGTATGAAGATGTGAATTCCATACTTACACGTGATGTATTGTCCGTAACCAGTTAATGTCCGTCAGTTTGGGTAGGGGAATTGAAGCAGCTTCTGGAGTTAGAGGAATGAGAGCTTTCGAAATGTCAACCCCTTTAGGTGGAATATTGTTTATGTCAATGAACTCCTGTATTCTTGCTCTGAACTCTTCAGCATCTAGTCTGATAGTAGGTAATACGATCCTCAGGATAAGCAAAAAGGTCTTCAATATCCCTCTCAAGATACTATGTAGATTCAGGCTCTAGAGATGGTGGATGTTCAATAATAGGCTCACAGCTCTTGGTTTCGTATCTTGATTTTGAAAAGGTCGCCGCAGGAAGTGACTTAGTTGCTGGCATAATGGCCAAGCTTTAATTTTGAACAGCTTCATATGGAACAATTGAAGTCACCGTAATTTTTTCTTGTGGCCCTGGTAAGGCAAGCCTAGTATTGCATTAGTAGTGTGATGGTCAACCAATTTTATTATGGAACTAGACTATAGACATCTAACTATCCTGTATTTGCATCAGACTAAGTTTTGAATATTTCTGTGGACGTATGAAGATGTGATACTTACACATGGTGTATTGTCCCTAACCAGTTAATGTCCTTTAGTTTGGGTAGGGGAATTGAAGCAGCTTCCGGAGTCAGAGCAACGAGAGCTTTCGACATGTCAACCCCTTCAGGTGGAATATTGTTCATGTCAATGAACTCCTGTATTCTTGCTCTGAACTCTTCAACATCTAGTCTGATGGTAGGTAATATGATCCTCAGGATAAGCAAAAAGATTTCCAATATCCCTCTCAAGATACTCTGTAGATTCAGGCTCTAGAGATGGTGGATGTTCAATAATAGGCTCACAGCTCTTGGTTTCGTATCTTGATTCTGAAAAAGTAGCCACAGGAAGTAACTTGGTTGCTGGCATAATGGCTAAGCTTGAATTTTGAACAGCTTTGTATGGATCAATTTAAGTCACTGTATTTTTTTCTTGGGGCCCTGGTAAGGCAAGCCTAGTACTGCACATAGTATGTCATGGTTCAGTGAAAAGTGCTTGCAGTAGAAGTATGTTCTAAGATGGACCGTTGTGACATGTAATTTGAAAAACAGTCAACCCAAGCGATCACGTGTTGGCATGTAATATGCAAGAACCGTGTAGCACTGCACATAGTATGTCATGGTTCAGTGATATGTGCTTGCAGTAGAAGTATGTTCTAAAGTGGACTGTTGTGGCTTTTAGAATTGCAAAACACAGTTAACCCAAGTGCACACATGCAACCTATATAATATGCAAGATCTAGAACACTACCGAATCTTGCTGCTATATTAACATTGCCAAAAGATGAAATCAATGTTCTTGCCTATATGAACGAAATCATTTCTTCGTCTTCGTTTTCCTTTTCCTCTTTCTTTTTGTTTTTCCATTTTAATTCGGGATATAAAAAAAGTCATCTTTAATATAACACGATGTCTAATAGATAAGATAAAGACAATCTTATTACAAAACTAAACCATAGTTACCCTAAACCCTATGATGCAGGGTGTTGAATTTGGAGGCTTGTCTTCTAGCTTTATCACTTCAGTTCAATAATCAAAGCGATGCATAGTGCTTATATTAAAAAAGTCATACCTTGCGAATGCACTAGCAAAGTGCCTGCACTCGCTCCTCATTGGACATGCATTGCAGTGCGGTTTGCGTTCTGTACTTTTAGAATTTCTCTCGTCATATAATGAAACTGTGAAAAGTGTCAAAAGCCTTAGTGTCAAAAGCCTCTCAACCCCATTCCTTTAAAGCTCAGCAAGCATTCCCTAAAAAATATGGACAGTTAACATAATAAATTTTCAAATAGTGCTGACCGTCACTTGGCCTCCCCTCTTCCTATATGATGCGAACTTGTGAGTCATCTAACTGGTAAATGGTTTCTTACTAAGCTGTCTGAT
This sequence comes from Vaccinium myrtillus, assembly GCA_016920895.1. Taxonomy (NCBI): domain Eukaryota; kingdom Viridiplantae; phylum Streptophyta; class Magnoliopsida; order Ericales; family Ericaceae; genus Vaccinium; species Vaccinium myrtillus. Next base: position 11,417,801 of record CM029275.1, on the reverse strand, counting down.
GGAACAGCTCTCACCCACTCTAGGTTTATACTTCCATGATTGAAACCTCCATACAGAATGAAGGGCATTGGACAAACGAAGTTGTCCTTGTCAAAATATTATTTTCTTGATATACCTTAAATCATTCCATGAAACTACATCTTCAATTGTTTTTTGTTCACGGACATCTTCGAAGTTGTCCTCCTCCTCCTTTCGGCTTTCGCCACATATCCCCCTCCCCCACCGCCTCCTTTCCCCTTCCTCCAGCCCCTCTTCCCCTCTCCTCTCCTCCTCCATTCTCCTTTACTTCTTCCCCCTTTGGATCTGTCGGTGACTCCCCATGCATGGTTGGATCTGCTCTCCTTCTAGTGTGGGTGGCGACGGCGTGACAGCGGTGCCGATGGCTCCGGCGGTCTATTTTTTAGTTTTAGGTTTTTTTGGTTTGATTTGTGTACTGTGAGTTTGATTTAATGAATTTTCTATCTATTCCTCTAAAAAAAAATCTAATGCACATGTACAAAGTATAATCCATTAATGCCAAGCAAGCAATCACAAAAAATGAAAACCTTTATCAATTAGAAACACTAGATAAATATCTCTCTAATGATTACTCTCATTTCTCTCTCTATCTCTCTCCAATTATTATCATCTCTAATTATTATTTATTTCTCTTTTGAATCACTAATCCAAAAATCATTTTCAAAAACTATATCAAACATTATCTTAAAACTGTATTTCATACTCCCTCCGTCCCAAAAAGTTTGGCCTACTTGTAAATTTCAAAATTTTATGCACAATACACAATATTACCCAAAACTTGTAACTTTTCAAGTTTGCCCTTCATTAGTGGACTCTAATAAAATAGGAGTTAATCAAGTTTTGAATTAAATTGTTTTCCCGAAAGCAAAAAATCTTGCCGCCAATATAATCAGAGAACTTTTTAAAAAATTTAAAACACACTTTAAACTTTAAATTTTTTAATTATTCTTCTTTTGGTTTCATTGTTTCGATTGTTAAAAACATCTCAAAGGAAGAAATGGAATTTACCGACTTTTCTTTGTTGAAAATTTTAAATTGACCTTATATTTTGGAACAGCTAAAAAAAAGTAGGCTAAATTTTTTGGGATGGAGGGAGTAATTTTTTTCCCTCAAAATTGGAACCGGGGGCCCTGTAGTGAGTGAGCTCACTACATGCGTGTAGTGAGCTCTCTCGGCCGTCCGATCCGAGATCAACGGTCCGGATAAATTGGAGTTCAAGTAAATGTAAAAGTGTTTTTTAAAGTGCAAGACGATCCGGACCGTTGATCTCGGATCGGACGGCCGAGAGAGCTCACTACACGCATGTAGTGAGCTCACTCACTACAGGGCCCCCGGATCCCTCAAAATTGAGGGCCAAGCACAAGGGTGGCCTTTTTTTTCTTTTCAATTTATCAAACAAAAAAATAGCACCCCCTTTTTTTCCCTTCCCGGGAGCGGGGGAGGAACTTGTCTTCAGCACGAATGGCGCTTCTCCTTCTTCTCTCTCTCTCTCTCTCTCTCTCTCGTTTCATCTCACTGCTCTCCACCCTCACCGCCTCCCGTAATTCCTCTCTCTCTCGGAATTGCGGCCTCCACGTCGACGGTAAGACCTCTCTTTCTCTGTCCCTAACTGGAGTACCCCATAACTTATTAGTGTCGTCTGTAACGGTACGAGAGAATGGTGACCAAATTAGGGCTGCTTTTAGGTGATGATCCACGTAAAGTTAACCTCAAAATATATTTTTCGTAATAAAAATCGAAGCCTTTACAATCGTTTCCTGTATATTTGCAGAGTGATGGTGTGATGTTTCAGAGTTCTAAGCCTTTGCCTTTCAAGTAAATGGTTTCTTTATTATTCGTATAGGTAGATTTATTTCAGATTTATGTCAATTTTCGGCTATATTCATTCACGTCTTATTTAAATTAGGAGACGTATAATATTAAATGGAATTTTCTATCATGAATCTCTATTTGGCAGTTGTTTCGGAATCGGTTATTCAATAACGCGTCGTTTCGGGGTTGTATTTGTTTCTAGCCCGATGGTTTTCGTTTACTTGGGAGCATGTTTTTTGATCTATTGAAAAATAGGTTGATTTTTTATTAAGGGAACTTTTAGAAATGAAGTTCCGTGAAAATACTTTGAAAACTGACTGGGAGAAAGCCAATTTCCAAGGTTGATTATCAACTGTACTTATCGGTGATTCATTGGAAACCACTCAAAAACAGAATTTATTAGTTGAGTTATTTTACCAGAACATGCTAACACTTAGTTTTGCTTTTTAGTTGGCCCAAGAAATGCTCAGAATTTAATTAGCTTTTCGCGTTCCGTTCATGTTGAGATGAGATGTGTGAAATCTCATTGATAGCTCTCTGTATGATCTATATCTTGTTATAAGCATGAGTCTTAAGTTCGTCAAAGTGTAATCTCTCTCTTTTACTTATATTCTGTTCCATATTAGAAGAAGACTTGTAATTCTCTGCTGAAGGTTTAATCGTTCTAACTTCTAAGCTTGAACTTGAATAATGAGTCTTTGGTGTCTGAATAACTAGATTAAACTCATGTTTTTTTAGCGTTGCTCGTGTTTGACTAAAGCAATATGGGTTTTTGACTAAAGCAGGTGTCTTGATAACATTCGTGGACTTAGGAGAGGAAGAAATCTTGCAAGATGATGGAGAGGAAGAAAGGGAGAAAAGCCCCAAAGGTTGCTCGCCATGGAAGGTACTTTGTTTGTAATACTGGCCAATAGAGAGCACAATGGAGGTGGATTATTCCTTGTTTAGTATTGTTCAATTTTGAAATATTGACGTGTCAGTGTAGTAATATGTTCCTGTCGTTTACTGTTGGCCTATGCATTCTAGGATTCTTTGAGTGTTTTTAGATAAGATAAATTGGAGATAATGTTAATATAAGAATTTTTTAGTTGTTAAAACTTAAAAGTTGTACTTTTTTTTTTTTGGTGCTACGGAAATTGTTTAAAGTAGTACTTGCCATCAGGAAAGGTGGCAACGATTGCTTTGCTAGTGCAAAATTGTTATATCGCCCTATTAGTTGAAACCTCTTAACGCCAAGGCGAAATTCATTATACTGGTGGTATCGTGGTATCACATCATCATTGACACTTTTACCATTATCCCATGGTGAACATCATGTATGCTGGGCAAACCCCACTATGCAAATGTGGTGGACCGGTGGTTATAGAATGGGATGAGTTGGACTGGATAGCTACACATGGACAACGGGGTTTACTACTCTATGTGTGTACTATTATTGGAAGGTAATAGTGTGTTTTAATGATGAGGACAAGTTGTAATGTGTTTTTTTTCCATGAATGCCTCTATAAAATGCTTTTGTGATGGCAAAGTGATTATATTCATGACATTTTGTCAACACCAATAAGTACAAAGTTAAGAATCAGTATTGCAATTCGTTGCAACATAACCAACCATCATTCTTTGATCTAGTTCTGGCGGATTGGGTGAATGGATGGGGCATTAGTGAACGAAGAGACAAAGGCTGTATGGGTAGAGATATCAAATATGCCTCAGGTGTAAATATGAAAGGTTGAAAATGTCCCCTTTAAGTTTCAAGTTTTGTTTGTCAATTAGACGGGTTTTTGGCAATTAGACATTACAAATTCAAATCTTTTAAGTTAGGGGCCGAATTTCAATAATTGATAGAATGTGAACCAAGGTGTACATAACCCTTTTATTAATGTTACAGATTTGAGGAGATTAGAGGTTTGCTAACAAGTTTTAAAAACAAACCCCCAAGTTCTTGCTTACACAATACCAAAAGCATGAATATACTAAACCCTCCATTTTCTATGGTTAAGCACCGCCAAAGTTATTATCCAATAGCACTTTGTATGTAAAATGCTTATGAATTCTATATCTAGTACTATTTGCATTATTATTAATCACAACCATTCACATGAAAGGAAGTAACATGAAAGGAAGTAAGACTAAGAGTTATAATAGGCAACTTGTCTAAAATTTTATCTCAATAGTGTAAACACTCAGACACAAGTTTCAGTAGTCTCTTGCATTATTGAAAGGATTCGGTAATTGTGTTTACACGCATTACATATTTCATTGGAGTACCAAAGTAAGCACTTGAAACGTTCTACCACAATTTGCGCAAACTCTTACCTTTCCATTAGCTTTTTACCCTTTAAACATGCTACTATCCTGCATCAGTTGCAATAGTTTAGGGATCCAGCTTTGCTACATATTCAATGTACTTTATGTGCTATGAAAATATATGAGAATTGATGACACTGACATATAACCAATTCTTGATTTGAATGTAGGAAGTGTTGTCACAAAAGCATAATCATAATCTATGCAGAACGGATACAGGACACAATAATTCTAAAAAATGGGGACACACACGTAGGGCTGCAAATGAGCCGAGTCACTCGCGAGCAGCTCGTGGCTCAGCTCGAATTAAGCTCGTTCGAACTCGACTCGGTTATTAAACGAACGAGCTCGAACTAAGTTTTTGGCTCGTTACATAAACGAGCCGATCGCAAGCCACAATCTGCTCGCGAGCCGTATGTATACATATACACATATATGCATACATATGTATAACCCATCTGCCAAGGGCAGCACTAGGAGGTGGCAACTCAAAGGGTTGCGCGCCAGGGGATTTTAAGCTTGTGGAGTGGTGGTTTATTTATAGGAAAGAAATGGTAGCTGAACTCTCAGTTGGCTGATGTGGGACTTGTGCGTTTCACAACTAAATACTCTATGAAGGAGAGTTCCCACCCACCAAGGTAAAACTCATCAGTCCCACATCATAAGTTTTGGAAAACTTTTTAAGAGAGAATCCTATATATGTGCATCACTACCTGATCTTCCCTCCACAAATGGACGCCCACATGTCTTTCAAGCTCACACGAGCCGAGCTTGAGCCAAACAAATTTCTTGAAGCCGAGCTCGAGCCTATCTTCAGAGGCTCGTTTCCAGTTCGAGCCAGTCATATTTCTAGCGAGCCGAGCTCGATCATCGCAAAACTCGGCTCGGCTCGATTACACCCCTGCATGCGCATGTCCGGGGACATGGCATTTTGTGTTGATATAATCTCTTTTGTTATGCAAACATAGGTTATAACCACAAACCACTAAATATATACGTTAGGATTCCTGTCGAATGCAATATCAACCGGTTTGTAGACATATATTGATGTCTTATATTACACTTTTAGCCTAAAACTTTCGAAGTGATCAACATTTTACTTCGAGAAAACTTTCAAAAATTATAAAAATGACCTTGCCGTGTCCCCCTAGCTTGTCCCAAAGATATATTATGATTTAATGGGTATGGCAGGTGGTGTGTCCCTAGAGTTTCTGGCACGGATACGGCGATCACTAGGATTATCGGTGCTTCATAGATCATAATGCTTGGGAAAATGAGAAAATGTTTCGCAGCATTTACAAGTCAAAAGAACATTACTTAAATAGTTGTTTCCCCCTAATGCTAAAGTTTAACAATGGAACATGTAAGACATCGAGTAACAGTAGAAAGTCTAACTCTATAGCACAAACCAATGTATTGAACATCATTGACCTTTTAACACTCGTAAAATTAATTTGCCGGTTTTTTATTTACCCCCATTTAAGTTGTTACTTTAAAATCTTAATCTCACTCGCGCAAGTCATACTCAACTTCATGTTGCACAAACCAAGTAATGCGATGTACCTACAACAAACTAATTGTAAACTTATAGATTGTGAAGTATTATCCTCAAGATATGTACCATGCAAGTTCTATTCACAGTTGATCTCCTTATTCTTGACAATTAAGAAATGTATCGAGTTTGCTATGGAACTTACTATTTATTGGATGGGTTCTTCCAACAGTTGGTTGTTGCCTTAAATTTCTTGCTAATCTTCGCACACGAGTCAATCAACACGATCGAATCGTTCAATACTGAATCATCATGTGCATTACCTATTCATGTTTAATGGAAGATGCTTAACAAAGTTGACTAGCAATTGAGTTGTCTGGGATGTAGATGATGAACTCTTTGGATAATTTGATATGAAACAAAAATGGATAGCTATTGACAACTTTAGAGGAAAAAGTTGGCCAGCATATATTACCTGAAGTAACACGAGTAGTCACTGGGGCAGATGTTGTTGAATCTGTGTACATTAAAATGAAACTATCATTCTTCTAAATTGTTGTCGATGGAAAGTGTAAGAAGCGAAACTGCAACTCACCACCATTTGGACCGTTTCCCGTGATAGTTGTCTGATCATGTCTCAAACTTCTAGCTAATCGCCGCACATGAGTCAAGCGACGCAAGCCATTTAACAATGAATTGTCATGCTCATTACCTACAATTATCAACCAGCATATGATTGACGTAACGAGTTTTAAGATTTCGGTAAAGAATACAGAATTTTACCTAGAGTGACAGGAGTGGTGGAGGTTGTCATGGTTGAACTATCTGCATGAATCATATTGCACAATCAATCTCTCAATCACTGTCATGTAGAGAAAGTACAACAGGCTCTTCTTATTGCCTACCATTGTTCAGATTGTGTCCTTCACCATTGTTTTGTTGTCTTAGGCTCCTAACAAATTGCCGCAAATGAGGCAATCGGCGCAAACCACGCAGTAACTCATCATCCTGTGCATTACCTGTAATTACCATTTTTTATCAACAAAATTGAAGTTTTCTCGATTAATGGACTAATAAATATGTTTTGTAAAAAGTAACAATGTACATTACCTAAAGTTATACGAGTAGTTGTAGAGGCAATGGTTGTTGAACAATCTCCGGTGACAAGATTGCTAAAAACTGTTAACATTTAGGCTGGTGAGTTTAAGGCAATATAGTAGTTAGGATATGATAATCAACAAGTTCAACTTTTTGTTAGGTGCGTGCAAACATACCTGGAGGCTTGATTTCTTGATACATATGTTGCCCTTCAATAGTGGTCTCAATGCGGGGAAGTTCTTCTATTTGATTATAGCTTTGTTGCATTTGCCTCTTTTCACTGGTTGTCCTTGTCCTGGGCAATGGAGTATTACGCCTTTGCCGCCTAGTGTATACCCTTGGCTCTTGTTCCAATCTTTGGCTCATTTTGGAGTACTTCTATCATTCTCAGAATTTGTTAGGGTTCAATTTCCACCTGTATTACCTCTTTTGTTTGTTAGTTTTTTTTTTTTTTTTTTTTTGCTTGTATTTTTGTAATTGCCCATTTATCTTTCCATCTTAACTTTCTCAAACAATTTCCCCAGAAAGATCTAAATCTTATTGTTTTTGTGTTGATTGTCTTTTTAAATATGTTAAGTGATGAATAGAGAGAAGGCCTCAAACTACATTAAAGAGGGAATAAATTAGCATATTCACAACTTTGAGAAATGTAGAATTTACAATTTAGGATATCGATGAATATAACTATAGGACGTCCAATGCACAATGTAAAGTCGGCTAAAGGCAGTACTGCTTCCTGCCCCAGTAATAGAGCCTTATAGTACACAATTTGCTTTAATGGCAATCGATAAACATATGACTGGATAATACACGTAAATATACACGAGATGTGTACATGTCTAAGCTTTGTGCCAGTACAATTTTTACCAGACCTCAAGCAATCTATCACACATATCTGTTCACTAAGGGTTTATTCCAAAGAGATTGAAATACTCGTGTTCAATGAGATAGGATTACAGAAGTAGGCAAATGGATTCAAGCTCTAATGTGATATGAGAGGAAGATTAAAATGATTATGTCCTTAAAGAACGAGGTCTTGCCTATATTAAGGGGGCCTACAACTTACGAACTTTGCCTATATTATACATTACTCAAGATAAATATTCCTGTTTCTAAAGTAGTAGTTATTTGGATTAGCTAGGGTTACTAGAAGGTAATAGTGATTAAGATGAGTTTGAGTGAGAGTTCTTTTGGTTTTGTTTTATATTTCGCAATTTGATTTTGACCAAACCTGGAATACTCTATTTCGTAGTTCTTTAATACTAAATGTCAGGTCATTTTTTACCTATCTTTGTGGAGTTCAAGGATGCTAATGCAGCCTCTCTTTGATTGGCATTGAGAAGCATCAAATCATATATGATTAGGCATTATGTCAAGCCAACTTGCGCGCACGCGCTCTCTCTCCCATTTTGCCTATGGCGCTAAAATAAGGAAGTACAACGAAATAACTTAATAAATTGTCAAGAAAGTGAAAACCCATCGCGAAACTTGCTAAGTAAATCAATTAGACCAATGATGACTAGAACTGAAAGCTCAGAGAAAAACTTAATGGTAATGTTCAACAGTTCCCCTTTCCTCACAAATCCTTTTTTGTTCTCATTGTTAGTCTATGTCCAACCCAGTGATCATATGAACATAAACTAACATGAGCTTCTCACAATTGTAACATTCGAAAAAGAACTTATCAAGAAAAAAATGAAATTCTAAAGGCAACAATTTGCTTCTAAAAGATTGATTGGTGCTATGTTTCTCCTGAATTGACTTAAATTATATCCATGTCAACCATTCAATTATCGGGTGAATCTGAAAGAATCTTCCTAATAAAATTGTTTTTTGTGGCGAAGACTCCGAGAAGCTCACTTGATTACATCAGTTGACAAAATTAAGACAACTAAATGTCTCGATTATTGTATCAGACTTCCACAGAGGGTAGGAATTCAATAATAATTCCCCAATTTTGAATTAAAAGGTTGTGGGAATGCAGAACTTGGAGAACAGTGAATCATATCAATCATATGCCCCAATCAATTATCAAATTGAAAAGGAAAAACGTCTCGAGAGCATCACTCATTAAATAGCAATCAAATATATCCTTTACCCATTTTCTTTGATTCTTTGTTTATAAGGTAATAAAAACTATACACAATTAGTTATGTTGCATGATCTCTCAAATGTTGCAAATGACTGAACCCTAAAACGAGACGAAAAATGATTTTTAGACAAACTAATCATGGATCATAACAATTCCTTTTAAAAAAGGTTCTCGCTATTCAAAAACAATGAATCAACCACTAAACTAGCAAAAAGAAGAGATCAAAGATGCTAGTAGAAAGTAGAAACTGATTAGGCATACAAAAATACTTACGATGAAAGGAGAAACCGATGTGCTTTATAAGAGAACAACGAAGCGCTGCGCAAAGGAGCAAAACCTTAGACCTCTAAGGCGCCGCTGTCTAGAGAACTCACTTTCACAACTCTTTAAATAAGGTGACGATGAAAACCCTAAATGTAATCCAAAGTTCTACTTTTGCTTTGAAAGTAGCAAGGTTATTATGGTAATCAAACAATAGAAATGTGTAACTTAATAAGGCCGTCCAAACCCTAACTTGACCTAAACGACCTCAAATTATTCGTGTGATCATATCTAACTCTAGTTGATTATCATCTCCCAAACTAGTCTAACTTAGGGCATTTGGAAAAACTTCATTTTAGGTTTAATAATTTTGTTCTTACTAGCTAGTACTTGTGATATTTTACGATGTTTAGACTAAAATTAGATTCTCATCTTGGTTTTGCTTGGTAGGTCACTGCGCATAAATTCTCTCTTTGAATGTAGTTGGATAGGTAAAAACTTTACGTCTCCTGAGATTCTCTCTTTGTCCCCTATATCCAACATGTGTCTCATATGGTATGTAGCACGGATATAGATACAGGACACGGCAATTCTCAGAAAATGGGGACATAGACAAGGAATTTTTTTTTAAATACTTTTTAATTTATGCAAACCTATATTGAAACCGGTAAGTACTTGGGATATGACTCCTATCGAACGCTTTATTGACCAATATTGTATGGTATTAGATACCATGTGTAAAATATTACGCTTTTGGTCTAGTGCTTTTGCAGTTATATATATTTTATTTCGGAGAAGCTTTTAAATTCTACAGAAATTACCATAATCATCGTGTCGTATCACATGCTCATGTGTGTCCCCGGCATGTCCCACCATGAAAAATATTAAAATTTAATGGACTAGCCAATTGGTGTGCCCATACGTGTCCCCGGTGTAACGCCCGATGTATACCACTCGCTCAGTACCTTAATTTTGATCCACAAGGAAGACCACATGGCCAAAATGCTTAAGCCCAAGGTACTAGTAGTATCTTACATGGTTTATTACATTCCAAACATCACCCATGTAGACTTATGATGTGGGGCGGGGTATTACAATCTCCCCAACTTTATGGCCTCATGCCCTTGTGAGGTGTTCAGCACTAGAGTCACCACAGCCTCCCATGGGTCTTTTCCCTATTGAATAGAGTGGCCTTTCTCGGGTCTATTCTCTGGTGCCATAACCCACATGGTCGTGTACACAAGTCGCTCTGATACTATTTGTAAGGCCCCATGTAGACCATTGGCCTAGTACCTTGATTTTGATCCACAAGTCACACCACATGGCCCAAAATGCTTATGCCCAAGGTACTATTAATATTTTACATGGTTTATTATATTCCCAATGTCACCTATGTAGACTTCCGATGTTGGACGGGCTATCACACTCGGCGTGTCACGTGTGGCCAGAGTGTCTGACACAGATACGGTGATCTTAGTGCTTTGTAGCTCTTATGTGCTCCTTTTATGCTGAAAATGGACATTTCGAACTCTTAAGCTTTAAATGATATGCTATTTTACCTTGCAAGAAATAAAATAAATGATGTTTTGAGCCCAAATGGCAAGAACATCCAGACATGCTTGGTTTAAGGTAACAAATCTCCACCAGTGATACAAAAGTTAAGCAAAATCCAATGGTATCAGGGCAATATCTGTTTTACTTTATAGTTAATTTATGAGATAATACCATTTCACATTTTAGATGAAATATATCTTCATGAAGCATTTAGGATATTCAGTTCAAAAAAGAGAAATATATTTGGATATAGTAGTACTAACAACCACTACTAGTGGGGGAGGTAGAGTGCTAAAACCTTCCTTGCTCAAAACAAACCAACAAACCCTGACTTTGATTCACTAAACTTGAATCGTTATGTTGTCATTTTCATTTTAATGGCCTTTATGTTCAACTGTTGCGCTTTTTTAACTCCAAAAAGACTAGCTCAAACTTTCAGTTGAGAACTGGTGCATGATGAATTGCTTCCCGGCATTCCGATTCAGTGAAGGTGTCAGATAGCTAAAGTTTGATGCTTGTCCTCTGCCATCCGAGATTTGCACGAGAGAGGGATCTTTCCAATCAAATAATAATTCGAAGATGTGTAGAAGAAAGCACGTTGAATTAATAGAAAATCCCCAGAAGATAATCAACTAGCATCTTCTTCAAACACCAGCAGCACATGGGCCAAGCGCGTGCGAAGGATGGATCTATCTATGAAGAATATTCTTATGCAGGTTGTGGTGGGCAAAGCTACGGTTGTGATGGACAAAGCTATCCATGCAGGTACCCTTTTTGGTGAAAATAATTGATGATTTAGTCGTAGTTCTGCTCAAAAGGTATTTCTAGTTTTCACACTGCTGCTCTTGATGTTATTGCAGGGGGTTATCACATATGGGTTGTCATCTTAGCAATTGAACTTTGAATTAGAGAATTTGAAGAGAAGCTTAGCAGTCTAAGAATGAGTGTGTATCATTATTTTATCACATCTGTGTGAATGCCGGCCATTTGTTTGATAAAATGCCTGGCCAAAAGGCTGCACGGCTTCTTTCTTTGTAATCAAGTGAGAAGGGTCATAAGAGCAGAATTGCTCGAGTCTGTTATTTGTGTGTAGCCTGGGTGTCAAACCACTGAATTAGAGGTCTTAGTGTTTTTCAGACTGTGCAAAAGATCGACAACATCCCAAAAGTGTTTCGGCCTGGTTCCTTCGGCTGATCAAGCAAGCTACACGGCTCCAACACACAAGCGCAAACTCTTGTTTGCCTGAAGGTTTCTGAAGATTTTTGGTCTATTCATCATCATCTCAGCTTGTTTAATGTGGATATCTTCATGTGAGTCACATAGTTGATGGCAAGGAATACAGTTTACATGAGTTCAACAAAACTCAATAAACCTGGGACTAGAATATCCCAAGTGAGGTGTGCGTTGTGGGTCGTGAGTCTTGTGACCATTCTTCAGTTTTCAAGACTTAATAACCATGTTTGCCGCCTTTTCACTAGATAATGAACGGAGCCCACTGCGGTTTCAACTGCTATGTCATGAGTTTTGAGTTATGAGGAAAACTTCGACGATCATTATGAAAACCATATGCGTCTCTTTCCAGCGATTAGAAAATCTTATCAAAATTGTGTAGCTTTCCTATAAAAACATTATACATATATATCTAATGGGGCTCGTGGACCATAGATCCAGAAAAATACGTACATACAAATAGTCATAACAATTGTGATTTCTATTTTTCTTATCTTAGTACAAAGTAACTGAAGCTCATCCCGCCAATTCTGAAATTTTCATGTTATTTTTTGCTTTTCGACGTTGGCAACTCGCACAAGTGAATTTTCTGAGTTGACTAGTCGACATTGAGAGCATATGATTTTCTGAGACATTCTGGCCCCGTTCCATTAAACGTGTTTTTTCGGGTTTTTTTTCCCCCAGTTTTTTAGTTGATGTATTTGAGAAAAATGTCTTGGAAATCGTGAAAAACCAAAATAGCCCAAAAGGCCGAAAAATCTGAGTAATGAAACGGGTCCACTTTTGGAAATTCAAATTTCAGTTAAACATAGATTAAAGGGGCGGCAAACCTTAACGGGTAAAAAATTGTGTTTTTTAAGAGCTAAAAAGCTAATCCCTTCGTCATTGCCATAATTAATTCCAAGGAATCACCCGCGTGATACGTATTGTCGTTGTCGCATTTTATTAAAGTTTTGATGGCCAATAAAAATAAATCTTCAAATTTACTATCCACTGGTTTTCTTTCAAAAAATGTGGAGATTATGGTACATTACTTTGACAAATATTGCTGCTATAGAACTTAAATTTTTTATTTTTATTTTTATGGTTTGTGATAGTTAAGTTATCTCTCTTGGTCTAGGATTAATAGATTCATTGTGAATGATTAAATTTTATTACCATGTAGAATTTTTTAGTCGAAGATGGGTTTTTTCTCCCAACATTGTATACACCAGTGAAAGGTTAGAGGAGAATTGCTGAGTTAACAACTAATGCGAGCTCGACTTTTCTCTCTAGACTCGAATCTCGAATCTTCGCTTGGAAGCCAAAGAGTACAACCAGGTGACCCAGGATGGATTTGCTTGACCTTATTTTGGACTTGAGTGATAAATCCAACACATAATGCAATCTAATAATGTACTCTTTTCCGTCTCACAAAAGATATATAAAATCACTATTCACAACTTTCACAAATTTATGTATATTTTTCTAAGTAATAGTGTATTTTATATGCAATATGAATATTGTCTGATAGATCTTACTTAATTTTATTAAACAAAAATTTGAAAATTGTAAGAAGTATTATTCCTATAAATTACAAAATATAGATAATTTTTAAAAGGTGTTAAAACATCTTTTGTGGGACGAAAGGAGCATGAGATTGAGTGTAACCTCACTAGTTTCTTCTCCCCCCCTCCCCCCCTTTCCTTTTACAATTTACTATATAACAAACAAATAACCTTTGTAAAAATACATCATACTTATGGCAATCCAAAACTATGTCTTAGTTACAAATTTTACTCAGTTATGTTACTTTTATTAAAAATCTAATTGCATCCATACAATAATGACCATTAGAACCATAGAATTGTAATTCCGAGACGACCTGCTGCAATGATGTTTTCTTAATAAAAATCTAGAAATTTACTAATTAAAAGAAGAAAACATGAATTTATCTACTATTATTGTCTTTTTCAGCATGTGTAGTCCACGCGATGTTCTAAATATATATATTTTTTAAATGCAAGAATCAATCACATTGATAGGGTAGACATCTTTTAAAAAATTCTTTTAAGAAATTATAATCTCTTATTGCTCGTTTCCTACTAATAACAAAATAAACAAATACTCTCGCCGTCCCTATTTGTTTGTCCACTACGAAAAGTCGAGTCACTTTTCAAATAAGAAAATAAAGTGTTTTTCGTGTATCATTTTTCAAAAAAATTTACACCTAATTAAAGTACGCATTGTGTACTTTAATTCGGTGCGATTTTGTTTGAAAAATGATACACGAAAGTACTTAATTTTTTGATTTAAAAAAAGACAAGAGAGAGAGTGTGAGACAAACAAATAGGAACGGAGGGAGTACTAAACTATAACTACTTACAATACTTACAAAATTTACAAGCATTTTCCCACCAAATATATATATCTCCGAGACACCCGAGTTTATCCAGTGGGCAAATCCGGTACGGAAACTAGTTCCCAGTCGAGCCATTACTGTGTTGTTATAAACTAGTTCGCCACAGTGTCATCTCCTCCCCCGTTAGGGCTCGTACCTCACAGCAACACTCTCTCTCTCCTCTCTCTCTCTCTCTAGAAGAAGTTCCCCAGAAGACGTCTTCAGTGGTGGTTTTAGATCCCTAAAAGTGGTACATTTCGTTCTCGCATTCGTGCATACGCGCATTCAATGCGTTGAGGTTTTCTCACTTTCTGTGCTCATTTCCTCATTTTGGTGTTTCGTTTCCTCTTTACTATTGTTTGTTTATGACATATGGAAGGAAAAAAAAGCCCTGAATATTGCGAGGGTTTTATTGGCACATGTTCGATTGAAGTGAAGTTCACTCTTTTCAGCCTTGGATCCGTAGGTGCGAGTCAGGTGGGTTCGTAAATTGAACCGTCTGATTTCTTTATGGTATCTTCGAAAGAAACCCTGAACTTTGCACGGTTTACGGAGTTACGATGGATTGAAGTGAAGTTTAGTTTCATCTCGGAACCCTCGAATTGTTGGAAGTCCGGATTCTATGCTAGTCTGATTGAATTTGGATTTTTCCAATGGAACCTGAGGTAATCAGGCCACAACGGCGAGGGAGAAAAAGGAAGAGAGTGGATGTGCAAAATGCTTCGTTGGGTAGGCAAGAAAATAAGCAGGTGAGTGAGACGAGGTCGAAGGCATTGGTCGGGAGGTATGTGAAGAAGGAATTTGAGGGTAATGGTGTTTTTCTTGGGAAGATAGTCTATTATGATTCGGGGCTATACAGAGTTGATTATGAAGATGGGGATTGCGAGGATCTTGAGGGCGGTGAAGTGAAGGAGTTTCTCATTGGGGACAATGATTTCGGTGGTGGGTTTATGGTAAGGAAGAAAAAGTTAGATGAGTTGATTGCGAAGAAAGATGCGAAGGCAACGGATTCGGTGGTGGAGGGGAACGTAGCGGGTTCTATGATTGTTGAAGCATCTTCAGTGAGTGATTTGGGTAATAATGATGCCAATGAAGTTGATGCCGTTGAAGTCGATGGTGATGATGCCAATGAAGTTGATGCCGTTGAAGTCGATGGTGATGATGCCGTTGAAGTCGATGGAGATGCTGATTCATCTAGCGATTCTTGTGAGCATGCTCTGGACAGAGATGCTAACTTGGAGTTTGATGCCCCTGTTGTCCTTCCACCACAATTGCCCCCATCCTCTGGAACTATTGGTGTTCCGGAGGAGAGTGTTTCCCACCTTTTCTCTGTATATTGTTTTTTGCGCTCGTTTAGTATCCAGCTGTTTTTGAGCCCCTTTGGACTTGATGATTTCGTGGGATCACTGAATTGTTGTGTCCCAAACACAATGTTGGATGCCATTCACGTTGCTCTCATGCGTGTGCTGAGGCGTCATCTCGAAATCCTCTCTTCTAATGGTTCTGAGCTGGCATCAAAATGTCTGAGGTATTCGTATGTACCATTATTTTTCTCAAGATCAAGGTTTTAAACTTAATTTGAGCATCTCATTGGAAATTGATTTTGTTGCCAATCACCATGCCGTAAAGTTATCCCTCCTATTTTTTTTTTCTCATTTCAATTATCTCATGGAAGAAAATGCTTTTCTATGGATGGCAATTTACTGCACGCATGCAAGAAGCTAATGTAAATGAGCCGTCTTTCTGTCACACCTATCTATGAAGTATGACCCAAAAAGTACTGGGCACATTTTATGACCTTGTCATTCGTCCTATCTTACCATGGAAGTAGCATTTGTTTCAGTAGTCATTGGTCAGAAGACTCAGAACATATAATTAATGTAATACTCTTGGTTGTAGGTTTAATGATTGGAGCTTGCTTGATACATTGACTTGGCCAGTTTACTTAGCCCAGTATCTAATGGTAATGGGATATACTAATGGACCCGAGTGGAAGGGATTCTACATTGATGTTTTTGAGAAGGAGTATTGCATCTTATCTGTGAGTCTGAAGTTGACGATTTTGCAAATACTGTGCGATGATGTGTTAGAATCTGATGAGCTACGGGCAGAAATTGACATGCGTGAAGAATCAGAAGTTGGAATAGATTCCGATGCTGTTGCAAATGTTGCTTCTGAAGGTGGCCCGAGAAGGGTTCATCCTAGATATTCGAAGACTTCTGCTTGCAAAAACAAAGAAGCTATGGAGATCATGGCAGAATCGCATGGAACAAGATCTTGTTACTCAAGTTCTTTGGGTGTGAAAGGCAATGAAATGGATGCTGATGTTGCGCATGACGGTAATGTTGATGAATGTAGGCTTTGTGGTATGGATGGGACTTTGCTCTGTTGTGATGGGTGTCCATCAGCTTTCCATTCAAGATGTATAGGTGTGACCAAAATGTTTATACCCGAAGGGGACTGGTATTGTCCGGAGTGTACAATTAACAAGACTGGGCCAACAATTACAAGGGGTACATCTTTAAGAGGAGCCGAGGTTTTTGGTATTGATTCATATGGACAAGTGTTTTTGGGTACTTGCAATCATTTACTGGTGTATGTTTCCGATATCTTTGTTCCACTACTTTCTTCGCCTCGATGTTTTGAATATGACAATACATGCTGTTGTAATTGGATGGCTTTGTTTTACTCTGCATTAGTTTAGCTCAATATTGCATTCTATTCTACTCTTTGTTTATTGTGTCATAATCCCCTGATAATCTTAAATCCTTTCTTAACTGATTCCAGGCTGAAGGTCTCAATCAACTCAGAACCATGTCTTAGGTACTACAACCACAATGACATTCCAAATGTCCTGCAAGCACTGTGTTCCTCTGTGCAACATGTCGTTTTGTACTCCGAGATATGCAAGGAAATTCTACAGTATTGGGATATTCCTAAAGAGATTGTACCTCTTGCTGAAACACTCGAAGTGGGCAAAATGTCAGGAGATAGAGAGAAAGATGGTGAGTGGTCTATGAAAGATGTGGTTGAGAGTGAGAACTTAGCAAGTTGTCTAACTGGAAATAGTGCACATGCGGCAGTTTCATGCCTGGAATACTCTTGTGAAGAACCTGCGTTCAACAGAAGTTTGTTGGATACAATGACCCAAGTGGTACACCCTGGTCAGCAACGGAGTGGCGATACTGTAACAAAAGAGGTGTCTCATCTTAGTAATACGCGGTACTCTTTGAATACTATAGTGGATTTATCTCTATCTTCTGGTGTAGTTAGCCAGCAGGTTGATCCATCTGGTCTCAGTCAACAAACCATCACTGGAAGATCATGCTCGGCAGAATTAGGGATATGTACTTCAGGCAATAGTGACATAGCTAAAGGTGGAAAAGTGAATGGTTTATGTGTTGCAGTTAACATGTCCTCTCAAATCAAAGAATCCAGTGGGTGTGTTGGTGGGATAGGGGGCCCAAAGTTATCTGATCATTGTTTATACACGGGTACCCATTTTAAGCCTCACGTCTATGTAAATAACTATGTCCATGGAGATTTTGCTGCTTCTGCTGCTGCCAATCTGGCGATTCTTTTGTCGGAAGAAAATCGGGGTTCTGAGTCTCATGTTTCAGATAATCGGAGAAAAGCTGTGTCTGCTAACAATTTACTGCAACTCAAAGCTTTCTCATCAGCCGCAATACGTTTTTTCTGGCCGAATTCTGAAAAGAAGCTTGTGGAAGTCCCAAGAGAAAGGTGTGGTTGGTGTCTCTCTTGCCAGGCTTCTGTTTCAAGCAGGAGAGGATGTTTGTTGAATGCAGCTGCCTCAAATGCCATTAAAGGTGCTATGAAAGTTCTCTCTGGCCTTCGTCCTGTTACGAATGTAGAGGGAAGCCTCTATGGAATTTTAATGCACATCATGTTCTTGGAGGAGAGTTTATGTGGGCTCACAGGTGGTCCCTTCCGGAGTGGTATGTACAGAAAGCAATGGCGTAAACAATTAGAGCAGGCTACAACTTGCAGTGCAATAAAGACCCTCTTGCTCAAGGTAATTACTCAATTTTTTTGCAGTTAAATTGTGCGAATGCTGGCATCAGCCATCACCCTGTTTGTAGGGTGACATCTTTTTATCAAGGTATTCAAATCATTGCATACTCTTAGATGCAAAGTTGTCTGCATCTTATTATGTGTGATAAGAAAAAACAAATATAGCGACTGTCATGTTTTCCAGTAGCCGGCTATTCTCCACTTGAGGTTTGCTAGGGTCATATACTTAGCCCACTATCACTTGTGATAAATTCCTAGAAGTTTCTTTTCAGGAAAGAAAAATGATATGGATATTTTTGGGGCCGAAAATCTTCTTTTGGATTACCTTCCGGAAACTTATATAGCTAAGGGCGTATGTTGTGTTCAGTATGCATTTCAATATGCATGTTTATGCATTTGTACTTTGTATTGTTCTCGGTGTGAACTTCTTGTTTGCATCTGCAGCTTGAGGAAAACATCCGTATTGTTGCTCTTTCTGGGGACTGGGCTAAATTTGTGGATAACGGGCCCGTCGAATCTTCTGTGATCCAAAGTGCTACATCTGCTGCTGGATCAACTCGGAAACGCGGACCAAGTGGGAGGCGGGGTAGGAAATCATCAGCTGTATCTGACATCTCATCTGAGGATTGTCTAGATAGCTCAAGTGACTTCAACTGGTGGCGAGGAGGGATGCTATCAAAGAAAATATTGCAAAGAGGAGTGTTACCATTCGCAGTGATTAAGAAAGCAGCTCGTCTAGGTAGTGTCTGAGCTCCAATCCTCTTTCTTGGTGCAAAGACGATGATTACTTGTTCTTTATTGCAAGCATCATGGATACTGAGTTTATATGTTTTTCTTCTTTTCCTTTTGGAGCGTTGAATTCTTTGAAGAAGTTTTAGAAAATTCACTCATAATCCTGCTGCTTGTCAGGTGGTTGCAGAGAGATTCCTGGTGTTTGCTATACTGAAGGTTCTCAGATCCCTAAAAGAAGCAGACAGTTTATTTGGAGAGCTGCAGTTGAAATGAGTAAGAATGCATCACAACTTGCGATTCAGGTGTGTCATTCTCTTCCACATGCTACTGTAATTACGGTGTCTCTCTTCCTTTTGTAATATAGCCACAATTACCCCTTCTGGGCCTTTTCATTCATACGTTGAAGTTTGTGTTTTGTGGATAATCACCATTAATTTCTATCCAAATTCAATTTGGACACTACGCTGTGGTTTTGATAATTCAGTGTGGATGATTTCTAGTCTCCATTGTAGTATGTTTCTCTCTTTTACCCATTCGCATGAAAATATGAAATTGCAGGTGTAACACAAAAAAAGTTTTTTTTTTTTTTTTTTTTTTTTGTAGTTTTGCGAAGCAAGAATCTTGTTTCCAAGTTAGTTAATTTGTTCTTTGGTTTTTGCCTTTTGTTTTGGTGAAGTCAACATCATATTTTATTTATTTATTTATTCACTCCACTTTCTCAGTAAAATTGCTCCTTGTTCAGGTCAGGTACCTAGACTTTCATGTAAGATGGGGCGATCTTGTTCGTCCTGAACAGAACCTTCAAGATGGAAAAGGTCCAGAGACAGAAGCTTCTGCTTTTAGAAATGCTTCTGTTTGTGATAAGAAAACTATGAATGACAAGGTTATATATGGAGTTGCTTTTGGGAATCAAAAGCACCTCCCTTCTCGTGTCATGAAGAGTATCATAGATATGGATCAAGGAGAAGATGGAAAGGAAAAATATTGGTTTTCTGAAACTATTGTTCCTCTATATTTGATCAAACAATATGAAGAAAAGGAAGACAAAATGCTTCCACCATGTGCTGAGAAGCCTGTGAATGTGCTCTCTGATTTACAAAGAAGGCAGCTGAAAGCTTCCCGTAAGGATATTTTTTCTTACCTTTCCCTTAAGAGAGACGATTTGGACAAGTGCTGTTGTGCTTCATGTCAACTGGATGTTTTACTTAGGTAATGTGTTGGCACTGCTATACATTTCCATCTTGTTTTACAGTCTTCCACTTGCTGTCAGTTAAGTAACATGTACTCTGTTGTGGTTACAGGAATTCAGTCAAGTGCAGTGCATGCGGAGGTATAGTCATTGCTGAGCTGTTTGTATCTAAACTGATACTATCTTGAATCTTGGTTACTTGAACGCATTTTTAAGTAGATTTTTACTTGCCAAATTAGGCATCAATGTGCAAACAGCTTTTAGGTGTTGGAAACTTGAGATATAACACCATCACTAGGTAAAAATTCTACTGTCAAGCTGCCGCATAGCCTCAAAACAGAAGAAATATAGGAAGTGAAAGAACAGGCAGATTCTTTACATGACAGAAATTGAGCAGAATCCTACCTTGTCAGTCTAAAAAAAGAAATTTCTTCGATTTATATGCAGTGCTTTGCTTTTATACATTTTCTATAACTAATTTGCTCGTATAGCTTGAACTAGTGTTCAACAATTTTGGGGGAAAGTTAAAGAAAGAACAATCAACCTCTATGGTTTCCAATTTCGCCCTACTGCTTTTCTACTCTCTATGGTTTCTCTCTTTAGCAACCTGTGTGTGTGTGTGTGTGAGTGTGTGTGTGTACTTATACACCCAAATAAACACTTCATTAAGATCTTTTGTCCCTCAAACGCCAAAGCCTTGTAATAAGCCCATGAGTATTTACATGATTATGAGGTCTGAGTGGGTGGCCAGTGTTCGACCCCCTCCCTAACCCTTAATGCTATTGTTTTGAGATGGGATCGGATCGCTGGTTTGTCGACCAGTCTAGTTTCTTGTTCAGGAACCCAAGAAGACCATTTAGAAAACCAGTTTGGCTGTTGATGGTTTAGCAAAATCAAACCGGGCTTGCAAGCTCACCAAATCCACTTGCAAATATCGAGTAATGGGAGAATGTTCAACTTCATACTCTTCAAAAAGGCTTGAAGCAGCAACCATGGGCTATGGACTACCATGACCTTATTAACATCTGTTGCTACTTTTTCATATATTCAAAATGTAGTCTACTAATTTCAATGGAGGACCAAAAATATCCTTGATATTATCATGAGAAGGCCATATAGCATGCAACATCATTGTACAAGGACTTGATGTCTTCACTTTAGGTATTGAAGTATTTTTTGGATTTATGATTTTGTTTAAGTAGATATTCTAAATCTTTTTTGACGTTATTATGATGTACCTTACCTGTTTCTCGAAACGGTCTAACTTACAAAACATTGATAAATTTTAACTGTTAATATAGATGTCCAGGTACATGGACATGTCCTGAATTATATATTAGGAATTTATTTCACTGCATGTGGCAAGATACAATTCATTTAGGTCGTTTACATAATCTTTTTCCAGCATAGAACGAATAACTGGTAGGCAGTGGCACCAGACAGTGACGTATAGCTTTTTTTATTTACAAAAAGGGGATTTCTATCTCCTATCCATTGGGAAAAACTAGCAAATTTTCTTTACTATCAAATGTGAGCTTCTTGTTTTATAGAAAGAATTGCAAGTTACTAATTTAGTTATGGAGTGAGACATGTGTCCCATGCGTAATAGGTAAACATGGGTGCAGGGGGGAGAATAGAAGAGAAACTAACCATGGGCGTAATGTTCAGGGGTAATCCTAGTTTAGGAAATGAGTTAGCTTCTCTCTAAGTTATTCTATTTCTTCTCTTTCTTTGCACCATGGTTATAAGGTGATTTTGACATGTCTATCATAGATCGGCCAATGTGGTAGTTATGAGTAATATGGTTCCGCTAGAGGGTAACACTGATGGGAAGGATCGACCAAAATTGACTTTAGAAGTTGGTAGTTCGAAAGGATCTAGGTTTCTTGACTATTACGGTACAGGATGCCCTTTACAGAGCTCAACAGAGAAAGCGGATTCATGTGGCCGACCTCTATTGATTGGGACATGAGGCTTGGTTTGGTTTGCTTAGGTGTATTAATACCTGGCTCCGGAGCGATACTAGCCTGTAATCGCTTTGTTTAGGTGATTAGTGGGTTTTAGTTTTGTTTCTAGAAATCATGCATCAATGAAAGGGTTCTAAAGTAATTTTGCTTTGTTTGTGTGGATTCATTATTTTTTTCTTTTTGCCTCATGGAGAAAATCGACTTAGATTATCTTGAACAGTGGAAATTGCCTCCTAACCCAGTTGGTTGGGCAGGTAATGGGCACTTCATTTGGTGGTTCAAACCCAACCCACTCCCTTTTCCCATAGGATAGGATAGAATAGGATTTTCTTGGATTATAAAAAAAAATCTTGACCAGTGAGGATGAAAATCTGTTGACTGACTTACCACAATAAGTAAATGACAGAAGCCTTGAACAATTTTAATTCTGACGTACCAAAAAAAAAAAAAGGAAGCCTAGAACCATTTGAAGTAAATTGTCTCGATGTAGTCCAGCTAAAAGTAGAACAAAATTTTCTATAGGAGAGCAGGGTGCTTGAAAATGTCATGTTCCCGACTACATCAAGACTTTGAGTTCAACTATCCGAGAATGAAGTAGGATTAATGCTCATGAAGTGTGGGGATAATCTATGCTGATTTTCTACCTTCCGTGACTGATTTCCTGTTGATTTCGGACCAGTTATGTGAACTATGACTCCCCAAGCTTGATCAGCTGTTAAAGACCATCATTATGAGTTTAACAAAATAGTCCCTTGCAAAAAGAAGCTGCATCGCAACTTTCTTGTGGTTATATGAACACCTGCAGAATCATCTGTGGAGTAGCTGCTTTTTTCTTTCTTTTTTGGGTACATGCCTTGGTTTTGTCTTATACGACACTGGAATTTTTGGAAGAACTTATTGAAACTTGGGGAGGCTTCACATAGTTTTTCTTGTATTTTGTATTAGAGATGCGCAGCGTGTAATTGTAGTTCTTAAGATGGTCACCAAATTAACTCTTCCACTTTTGTGATCAGGTTTTTGTCATGAGCGGTGTACCATCTGTTCAGCAAGTGGCAGTAATGACGAGGTGGGGTTTTTGATCACCTGCAAAAAATGTTACCATCCCAAAGCTCGCCCTCAAAGTGAAAAGAGTAACGAATCAACAAGTCCTTTGCTTTTGCAAGGGCAAAAGCTTCAAAATGCAGTTACAGTTAATAAAGGTGCCAAGCAGAAAAATCAGCCATCCATCGGACATTTAAAAAGTTCTTCGAAGACAAAAGCAGCTGTTCATGGTTCTAACTTGGCAACAAAAAAAAGAACCAAGTTATGTTCTTGGGGTCTGGTACTGAGAAAAGACTCCAAAAACAGTGGAATGGATTTCAGACTGAGTAATATTCTTCTTAGGCGCAACTCAGATGAGAGCTGGTCAGGACCTGTTTGTCACCTGTGCAATAAGACTTATAATCCTAATCTAATGTATATTTGCTGTCAAATGTGCACTAGTAAGCCTCCTTACTCGACAAGTTCCATGTCTCCCCTTATTTCTTTTGATAGGTTACTTTGTTAATTTTTACCAATTTCTGCCTTGCAGATTGGTATCATGCTGCAGCAGTGGAACTTGAGGAATCAGAAATTTTTGAAGTGGTTGGATTCAAGTGTTGTAGGTGTCGTAGAGGAAAATTACCTGTGTGCCCTTACTCGGATCCAGACAGCAATGCGATGGTGACAGCCAAGGGGTCCCTCACAGCTCCAATGATGGAAAATTCAAAAGTGGAGCACGATTATGGTATCATTTCTGGACAATATATGGAGTTGGATTCCGATAGTCTAGTGTTGCCAGAAAATGAGGGAATTTTTTGTGCAATGGAGGAGGATAGTCTTCTTTTTTCTCTTTCAAGTGATCAGCAATTTAGAGAATACAATCCGGAAATGGATTTTGAGTGGAATAATACCACCGCTACTGCTGCTTCTGGAACTGGGCCTCAGAAACTACCAATTAGAAGGCATACGAAGCCAGAGAGGAATGGAGATCATCCAACTAGGGTTGAGTTATCAGCACCAATTGAGCCAATCAATCTCTTGAACCCTGGAGATGAATCATTTTCTCCCAAGTTGGAGTGGGATGTTTCCGAAAACGGTTTTTTAGAAGATGGTGTAGCGTTTGACTGGGAAGGTCTGAATTTCGAGGATATGGAGTTTGAGCCCCAAACCTACTTCTCATTTACAGAGTTGCTGGCATCTGATGAGGGTGGCCAGGTGGGTCAAGTTGATGCATCGGGAGATATAATGGCTATGAACTATCAACAAGAACCTACAATTTCCATAGGACCCGCTGGTGATACTTTTCCTTGTCAGATATGTTCAGAGCCATTTCCTGATCTTCCTTGCCAGATTTGTGGTGTGTGGATACACAACCATTGTTCACAATTGGTGGAGCAGTCATCTTGGGAGGGCAACAACTGGAGGTGCGGACACTGCCAGTAGTGGCGGTAGTTAATCATGTCATACCGGGTTTTGGAATTTTGTCTGTTGTAACTACGTTAAAGTGACTCGAGAAATGGAGCACAAAAGTGATCTATTAAGGGTTGTACAGCTATAGAGTGAGCTTCCAAAAAGATGGTGCTGCTTCCTGTCAGGTTATCTCATCCCGTTAAATTCAGTGTTTTGACTGGTATTCTTGAAAGATTGATTTTAGAATCATAGGATTTGTCTGATCAAAATTAGTAGTAGAAGTTAACGAAATTGTCAGCTTGGTTATGGTGTCTGTTTCCCGTGTTAGTACCGGGAAAATCAATCACTTTGGGAGCCGTGATATTTACTTGATATTGATGCGACAAGAAAATTTGTTCTGCCTTGTCTAATTCTTTTGGCTTTTGTAACCAGAATCAACTCTGTAAATTGAAGATCAGTAACGAGTGTAATGGTTGAATCTTTGAAGCTCTCCTTTATCAATGTGCTACCCATGATCATTTTTCGCACTTTTCGTATGGGCAGTGCATTTGTTTTCGGCAATAATTTCCTTCAGTATTGGAAATTGGAAATTCGTTTTTGGTGATCCAGAAGAAAAGATGAATCACACGAATCCCATGGCCCATGGGAGTGCTTTTGTGGCGTTCGAATGTAAAACCCGAGATCTTGTAATGCTATCGATATGGTGTCGATAAGACAACCAATCGTACAAAACCCAAGATCTATAATGCTATCGATAATTCCCTCTCCGTTAATCGATGGAGTTACTCATTCTATCAACAGATATTTCTTCGCTATTGGTTCTGGTTCGAAAAATCACATGGCTAGGCCAAATTCCATCTGGTGCTCTGGCTCATCCCTGTTAGGCTTCGTACTTACAGACTACAGTTGCATGTTCCCATTGGCAAGGCAAGTCCTCTCAGAAAATTAGCATAATCCCCAAAGGACAGAAATGAGGCGAGAAAAAACACATCTCAGGCTACATTAGTTCTTCTTCCTTCTCATTAACTTCTATTACTGAAAATACAGTAAATATGTACCCACAAATAAATGGATTTGTTACAGCTGGTCCTACTTAACTGCACACATGCTACTTCATATTACAGAAACCACCACAAACCCCTCACTGCACAAAATGGAGGAAAACAAGAAACCATCAGGGAAAAAAAAAAAAGAGCAAGAAAAACATTCCGAAAGAGGAAAACTCGCGAGGCACAATATGATCGTGAAGAAAGAATCTTTGAATGCCGGACCCATCCCCCATAAAAATCCAACACAAGCTCCGCCAGCTCGCTATTACACTTGTTTCGTACTCACGTCTTGACTGGCGGGGGAGGCAGAATGAGTTGGAAGACTGTATAATCCGTTTTACAAGTGTTGTTAAAAAATACTTCAGTTGACAGCATCCGCTTTAATGAAGCAAACCGGCGAGCAAAGCACCAGGATCTGATAATGACGTGGGAGCAATAGTTGGTTGAGTTTGTGGAGGTGCTGGAGAAGGTACCCCGGAAATCGTAGGAATGCTAACCAATTGTTCCTTTACAAACTCCTTGAACCTGTACAATTTGTCGTAATAAAAAATGGTATCAAGTTGCAATGAAGTCAAGTGGTTACGAAGATTGAACCCTAAAATTAGAAGACATACTCGTATGTTAGAGTCGGGTCCCCCGAGGCTACTGTCATACGTAGCTGCGTTCTGTCTGCTGGATCTGTTTCAATTCTTATCTGAATATCACCCAAAGACAAAAATAAATAAATAGTGAAGCCAGCATTACATGGAGATTTGCAAAGGCATTTGTTATTTGCTTATAATTCAGCAATATGCATTAATCAGCAATGAATTTTCATCTTAAATCTTTTTGTTGAATGCCAAGGTAGAATTCGACCAATCATAAACAGTCAGAAGTTTGAGAAATTCATCGTCTATCACCCCACCATAAGAGGTTCACTGGGGCTGTATCTAGGATTTGGGCAAGTAAATACAGAATTAGAAGTATCTAACAGCTCAGTTACAGTCAGATCCTTCAAGCTTCCATTTCTTTACCCAAATCCATGATCCAAATACAGGATAGGAAACACCAATTTATCGCTAGCAATAGCAACCTCGACTGCAAATCTGTATACCCAGCTATTAAGGCCATATCTTACCAAGCACAACATGGCGCGTGTACTCTCTGAGTAAAATGTAGTGCTTGCAACCAAATTATTGGCATTTGGATCCTGAAAGAAGAAACATGAACACTAAGAAAACTTCAAATACGTGATTGAGGCAGGCCCAAGAAGATAGATCAACAACTTACGAGCCCCGGACAAACTATCAACCGGAAACTGTTAAATAAGTTTGCCATCTCCACAAGAGACATTGGTCTTACACCTCTAACCTGCCCAAAATTTCATAATTTCATGTAAGATAAATATTTGTCAATCAGAAAAGTGTGGGCTTCTAAGCATAAAAACAAATGTTTGATTTTGAAAAAGCAACCACCTTGTACAAATGATGCCGAAGGCAAGCCCGTCCCTAATTTTATCCCTCTTAACACCCTTGATTAACAAGAATTGAGATGGGTAGTCTCCTTTTCATGTGCCAACATGTTGAAAACGCAACGCAACCCAAGTTTTTGCTAGTGGTAACCGGTAAGACATGCAGACACATTACTAGGAAATGCTTTTTAAATTGGATGAAGTTTGATAATCGAATAGCTAAGAATTCCAACATACAATGTTTACTTTCAGGGTGAGAACATGAATCAAGCTTTAAAGCCACATACTGATGTAGTTGATATACAAGCTTCTTTAGAATGGCTTTGACAATAGAATCAGGATCCTTGATACTGCCCATGTGCTAATCGGCAATTCAAATATACTTTTAATAGAAACAAAACAAAGCTCAAGGACATATTATAAACACAGCCAAGTATAAAGTCTCCTCAAGTAGTGTTAACAAATATGTGCATGTCCTCGTGCCTAATACTTCTCCCTCCAAAGATGTTCCTTGACCTTCAGTTTATTTACTAATTGAACAGAAGGTGAAAGCTTGGGTGCTAGCTTCCAAGCACAATAGCTTATTGCATTTGCATACAATGAGACAATGATGAATTACCATACTGGCAGCATCACCTCCAGAAAGAAAATGGGTTCATTAATGTATTCAAATTATGCATGAATAGCAAAAAAGGGCACAGATTTTATATGGCAAAATTTTAGTCAATTGACTTGCATTAAGTGCTAAGATCACTGATTGTGATCTTCTTACAAAAGCAACAGATGCCACTTAAAATAGCCAAAAACATTTACAACAGGAAGGAGATAAAATGCAACACGCGCGGGTGCACACACATGTTCTTTCTTTCTTTCTTTTTTTTCTTGAAATTGGCACACGCACATGTTCAAGATTGGATAAAACGAAGCCTGAGCACACTTACCACTTCTTGAAGTTTCAAAGGTGGTCCAGAGAGTGATCTCCACTGGGGAAAGAACTCTTCGGCAGAAATTGTTATAGCTTGAAAAAATTTACTCAAAACAGCAGGAAGGCGGAGTTTGACATTGACCTGTAGAAGGATAAGATACATTCAGTCTCTACAATCACCAAGGTAATACCACAAATATCTCGTCACTAGGTGATACCATATGAGTTCCAAACTTATAGGAGAAGTCAATAACAGCTACATCCCGGCTAGGGCGGACGTTTATGACTTCAAGTGGGCATTGCACCTACGTAACCAAAAAAAGTCATGGTAAACGAAAAATGATGAAATAAAAGATACAAAAGTAGAGCAGATAACGATCAGTTATCAAGTAAAAAGCACAAAAGTAGTCCGACCTGTGCCCGTGGAGGAATAGTTTCGGGAACTAACGAGAGCTCCATCTTCAGATGGGAGGGAGGTAATATCAGAGCTTGAACAGAAGCTAGTGGAGCAGTATTCTTATTACCCAAGAAAAGAACAAGTCGACCATGATGGGCTCTCCACTCTGCTTTAATGCCAATCTGGGAAAGTAGTTACAATAATATAGTCACTACAGAAGACACCTCACAGAGAGAAAATACATTGACAATTAAGTTCCAGTTTTAGAACACTCAATGCGATCACAAGGGTAGTATACCTGAATATAAGGATCCTCGTACAACACACCGCTATCCTTTAGACATAAAGCATTAAATCTTTCTGCAATATCACCTATTGGCTGGTAACAGGTATCATGAAATCAGTCAGTAAAAAAACAACCATAAATAGCACACATAACTTGTGGTCTTTACTTGCAATACTTTGCACCAGAGCTTATCTGAAATTTAGTACAGGAATTAGCTAAAGTGGTATGCATTACATGGGAAGCTATATTCAACCAACGACCAAAAAATTAAGGTTGTCACCCAACAAGGGTAGCGACATTACACCCCATCACAGGTGTTAAGCATCCAACTAAAAACCGATAGGCAATGAATGGAGAGGCCGCTCACATATACGAATACTAGTTTTGAAGGTAATAATTAACCAATATGGGCCAAAGCTCTAAGACTCCCCTGCACGTACGACCCCTAACCCGCACATGGAGAATTAAATAACAGATCCATAAAATGCAACAAACAGCGAAACAAGGTGCGCTTAAGGCACAAAAAACATTCCAAACAATCAAGAGTCTGGTCCAAAATCTCCGAAAGCCTAGCTCTGATACCATGTTAAAGCACCCAACTCAAAACCAATTGGAAATGAATGGCGAGGCTGCCTAGGCTCATATATTAGTATATTAGTTTGGGAGGTTATAATTAACCAATATGGGGCAAGCTCTAACAACAGGGAAAGAATTGAGCTTTTGGAGGCCAGAATATTGTTGGGTTGATTTGCCCAGAAATAGCCAATGAGAGATTATTACACTTGTCGAATGATTGTGGGAATCGGCCAAATCAACTAGGTTACCAAAAGTAAGTCAACCAGAACCACTTGCCTTTTTTTTTTTTTTGGAAGAAAAAAAAAATAGTCATATTAACGAAAGGCAACAAGAAACTAACTTATTTCCAATTTTACCAAACATGACATGCAGGTGATGGCCAAGCATCTAGGCAGCGAGAATAGAGAAGTATGTCACTATTAAGATATTAGTCATTCGAAGAGATTCCTATGTCAAAAAATTTAACGGTTTACAAAAAAATCACTATATATTGAATGGTCAAATCAAGCAATATTCAACAATTCAGAAGTAGCAGTTACAAACCCAATTTAGGCTAAAGAGTAATTAGGTATCGCAGTCTTGAAGAAATCAATGATAAAGGGTTATTGAAAGTCAAATCAACAAGGTATGCAATAAAGCAATAGAAACCTGGACAGTATTAGTCTGCTCTCCAACGGGTGCAATGGCTAGAGCATCTTCTGCATTTGAAACACCTTCTGCTCCAGGTGCCAAATTGTAATTTGGTTGTGAAGTAGCACCAGGTGGTCCTTCAATAGTGAGTGGACTTAAGAGATCACCAAGGAGATCAGCTGAAGGTTCGGGGGGTTGAGGATCCACCACAGTAAGAATCCCATTGGCCTGAGTCACCGCTTGATCTCCCGCACTGTGATCCTGTCAAATACTCAACAATGGATCAATATCTAAATGAACCTATAAAACTATTGATTTTGAATTTTGAAGAAATGTCCAATCCATGGTTCATAAAATCACACTGGATTGACAGCTTACCACATTACTCATGCTAGGCACCTTTACCAGACCAAGCTGGCTTACAGGAGGCGTTCCGTTGGTAGGGCGTTGGTCAGTTACTACCAAAGCATTAGAGGTCTGCTGCAGGGCCCGCAACTTAGCAGCACTTTGCTCTGCAGTATCAGCTTCAGTATCTTCAGCCTTCTTAATCAATGCAGACTAAAAAACACAGAGCATATACTACCATTAGAGTCATAGACTTTATAAAAGCATGTCTCCACACACAAAGTAAACAAAAAAAAATGTTTCAGCATGGCCATCACGTGGACAACAGATATAGGGCCTTTCCAAATATATTGAAGAAATTATCCAACAGAAGAAGCTAAATCTGATTACATGCAAATGTTGTAAAATGTGTACCTGGCGCTCAGGGAATTTAGGCATTTCAGCCATTATATCCATTAAGGCTTCACCTTTCCTACTTAATGCAAAATATTCAACAGCTCTTTGCTGTATCTCAGCATCAATACAACTCTCATATCTGGGGAAAAAAAGAAAGCATGACCTTCGAAAAGAATTCCCAGGCATTGTATGCGCTCAAAATACATAAAAATGAAAAGTTACAATTCAGACTAGCCGAATCTCACTTGCGGAAAATTGCCCAAATCTGATTCTGCAATTCTGGGTCTGAGGGTTGCGTGTGCATTAAGATCTTAGCATATGTAGAAAGAAGAATGGGAATCGTTGAAGTCCTGGTAACATGAAGTCCATTAACATTTTCAGGTGATAAGCAGCATATATAACCAAGAAAAGCAGAAGTTCAAGTTCCCTTACGAAACAGTAGGCAGCTTCTCATGAATGATACTAAAGATTTCCTTTGGACTACACCCAGGCCGTCTGGCCAGAAGGTGGCTGTATTCTCCGAGGATATAGGCACTGACCTGCTTCCAAAGATGCCAATGCCCGAACACACTTAATACCTTGCAATCTACTTTTTCCAAAAGAAGTTTATGAATAACTGATAATGCCTTCTCTAATCTTAAAATGACATTATGATTGGGCATGCCCCATGTAATTAACTTGTAAACTAACTAAGAACTGGGTAATTGAACTACTGAAGAATGGGGCCAATAATGGCCCAACGATATACTTAAGTTACTAAGTCAGCTGGCTATGCAAAGCATCTGAACTTGTCTTAGCTAACTAGCCACTGTTAAAGCTCGAGATCCAGGTCCAACATCTAGAAAGTAACATAATTAGGTTTCTGCTAAAAATCCTTGATGCTAGTGTCTTTCAATTCTGTCTCTATTCCTTTCTCAACAAGGGTAGAATCTTGCCTAAACAAAAGGCATCGGTGTCCTGTATAGCATTGATGCCATTCTGCCACATATAAGTTCTTGATCATCCCGTCAATAGCATGCAATGTAAATAAAATATGCATCCTAGGTCAACTCAATCTGAGTGTACACAAAACACCACAGAGTTCGCTTAGCATCAAAAGCACATACCAAATACTAGCTCAATATGTCAACCACAAGCGTCAAATAAGTCTTTCACATGTATTTTCTACCTCGGAATAGAGCATGTAAATAAGTCATAGGCAGAATGTACACACCTTGACCATTGTCTCGTGTATAGCAGGCTTATCAAGATACTCCCTCGCTTTTACTGCTGCATAGGGCTGACAAAACATAAAAAAACATGTGCAAGGGATTACCAATTGAGTAAATTTCAAGAAGCATAGACAAACAATGAAGCACATGAAGTAATAACTTGTATTAACCTGTAAGTCCTCATTGTTTGTAACAAACTGCACTACACGAAACCAAATATCATCGCTGACAAAATCTCCAGCTTTGTCAATCAACTGAAGGATCACATCCACATACCTGCACAGTGGCTTAGAAAAAGTGCAATAATAAGTAGAGCAAAACAAGGATTTCTTTCCATACTGCAACAACATTCAAGTTTGCAAATCTGAAACTAATAGATAAAGTAAATGCCCAAAAATGCTGTGGAAGGACCAATAAAACATAGAAACAAAACTTTCTCCCACTCTCAAATATATCCCCAAAATTGAAGAACAGACTAGATTTTCGTCAAGTTTATACCCAAATGCGTGACATAGTAAAATAAAAAAAAACATTGCGCAAACTGCCAGCTCAAACCCCAGCCGACCATTTTGACTCGACACAATAATGTTCAACTTAAGTTTCTAACTCAGAGATCACCACGTCTAGACAGAAGCAAATTTACAAGCTAACTCCAGTCTGCACTCATTACAACAAAGACTTCGGGGTTCCATGAAAAATCCAATTTTGTTTTTTATAATGGAATTATCAACCTGTTATTTACAGAGTTAAACCATCCAACATCAAAACTCTTTGCATGCATGACATGCGGTTCAACCGGACAACCTTACCAGTTCAACAGCTGTCAGCTGAGACAATCTCTTTTAAGGGTTGGAACTAGGAAGACAGGTTGCTTTCAGCTATTGATACTCAGGACCCAGTAGGCTCAAGCAAACACTAACTAATCCTTCAGAGGCCGTAAAAAACTAAAAACTGTAACAAAGGCACAGAAACCTAGATCTTTTTTCACACAATTAGATTTATTTAAATATTAGGAAGACTGACAATTCGTGGATACAATTGTAGGACCTACTAGTATTATCTATTTCCTACGAAGGAACAAGACAGACATTAAAAAAAAAAAAAATCCTATTTTACAAGTCAAAGGTATCACACAACTGAAATCTAAGTCTTGAAATTGTCTACAGCTTGTTGTGTCATGCAAGGTCAAGAATAAATCAGCAGTTATTGTTCGTGTAACTTTTGGCTGATTGCTTTTACGTAAAGCAAGAATGGTTTCACCTGCACCACTGACAAACTATCCCGATAAGACAACCAACTAATTTTAAGCTGATAGCCAGTACAGATTAAAGATTTGAAAGCGTATATGCAGCACTTGCCATGATAAGTCAGGGGCGAACTTCTCTGCTAGAATAGCAGCTTTTAGCGCCAATTCCTCACGCATTGCAAAATCTGCGGAGCTGAGATACTGCAAACAAATAAATGTCAATGCCACGCTGCAGGTGTTTTGGTAAGAACATAAAAACACCATCACTAGTGGCCAACTCTTCATAGTATAGGAGAAGTTATCAGCTGAAATTAAGGAATTAATGTTTTTTACAGGGAAATCATACCTGCAATAATTCTTCAACTATGTCTTTTGCATTTGAAACATCACACATGCCATATAGCAGATCAAGAGCACGTCTCCGGATGCTGGGGTTTAAACCATTGTCAATAGAGGACAACGAATTTGGAAACGGACTTGAATTTAAATTCAATAGAATACAGGGTAATAAGTTCGCAAGCACTTCAGATGAGTACACCATTACATCACCTATTAATTCATATAATGCGTTCTTTTCTAGTGGTATCAAGGGGAATTTGGGGCGGAGAAAGAATGGGAGTTCAACCAGGTAACCACTAACCATTAAGCATAATAGACCAGCATAGTTATGAGTCTTATGACTATTCCATATGGCAGATCAAAAGCACGTTTCCGGATGCTGGGGTTTAAACCATTGCCAATAAAGGACAATGAATTTGGAAACGGACTTGAATATAAATTCTATAGAGTATAGGGTAATAAGTTCACAAGCACTTCAGATGAGTACACCATTATATAACCTATTAATTCATATAATGCGTTCTTTTCTAGTGGTATCAAGGGGAATTTGGGGCGGACAAAGAATGGGAGTTCAACCAGGTAACCACTAACCATTAAGCATAATAGACCAGCATAGTTATGCGTCTCATGACTATCACCAAACAGTACAGCTAGACACGAGAAAACAACTAGTTCAGATATCTCTAGTAATCAGCAATATGACAAGTAGCATGAATACCGACTTGATGAATCACAGTTTTCTGAAGTGAGAATTTCAGACTGTTGGAGCCATATAGAAAAAGCTAGAATACGGAAAAAGAATCCAGGCAAAAAGGTAATCATTTCAGCACGTCACTGATTTCAAACATTTAGTATCTGATTAGTCAATATCCATGCAGCTTACATAGCGTGTGTACGGTATGGGAGACAAGTATAATGTTCATATCCCATAACCCGTAACCAACCATTGTGCCTAGTAACGAACAAGCTAAAAAGTATCTCGAAAATCACATTGCACTTGATTTAACCTGATGTCTGGATCCTTCAATGAGGTGATGATCTGGGTTTGATGTCTTTTGATAATGTCCTGAACATCGGTAACCATCAACATCCGGGTCATATTCTCCTGCATAAGAGGAATCCATCGATCATAGTATCGTACAGTCAAGACAAAAACCAACTGGATCAATCTTTTTATTTCCTGGACATCAGCTTCAAGCCTTCAACAATAAGATAAGAAACAACAAAAGAGATAACCACCAAGCTAGTGTGCTCTCACAACTTACCAAACCAAGATAGCGAATATTTGGCTCGCGAACTGCAAT
The DNA here is from genome assembly GCA_016920895.1 of Vaccinium myrtillus. Taxonomy (NCBI): domain Eukaryota; kingdom Viridiplantae; phylum Streptophyta; class Magnoliopsida; order Ericales; family Ericaceae; genus Vaccinium; species Vaccinium myrtillus. The sequence goes on along the minus strand of CM029275.1, from coordinate 11,383,053 downwards.
AAACTTTCCAAGCAAGGCAACACATTGAGACATCATTTCTTTTTCAGCATCAAGATGCATGACCTGCATTGAGGTGATTAGAAGAAATATTGTAAATAGCAAGTTGAAGATTTTAAGGCTGTCAGCCCGAATTGAACTGTATAATCATAATTGCAAATAGCAAGGTGAAGATTTTAAAGGCCACACACCAGAATTGAAATGCATAATTAACAACAACCCTTTGGATCCGTGAAAATGCACCGCACCACACGCGAATCTATGTGTGTGTGAGAGAAAGAGACTTCTGGAGCATATCTAAAGAAATATGAAAATCCTATTTCCAACTGTCTCCAAAATAGCATAACCTTGTTTGTAGGTTCAAATGCGTCAATATTAAGCATGAAAATGAACATGCACATACATAATAATTAATTTTCATGACTACAGTGATGTAAATAATACTGAATAAACAACCCGTAAACTACATGTTGTGGTTGAGCTAACTTAAACTTAAGATTATGGAATCTAAATGCAAATTCCCAGAATTCCAGAATTTTTAAGTCAAAATGTAGCATTTGCATTCTAATCAGCTGCAAATGGATGCAAACTTACGAGAGCAAGAGCTTCGAAGAGAACAGCATGTGACGCATTGTTTTTGTTCACATTTTTCACAACATCGGTCCCCATTAGTATCCGTTGTAAAACCTACAAACATCGGAAAAAAATCTTCAGAGCAATGAAATATAATGGCAATTTATTTACCTTAGAAAAAACAAACCTCAAACAATGCTCTTCTAGTGGTTGGATCTTCTATGGTTGGAAAATATTGAAGAACCCTCATTGTCTTAACCTGCACTGGCCAAATACTAGTGCGGTAAATCTAAGTCTGTTTAACAAAATAACAACGGTGTCGATCAGTTTTACCAAGCTACCTGCACTGACCAAATACAAGAAAGTTAAAAGTATAAATACGTCAATTAAATATCAACTGCATCAGTCAGTTTTCTAAAAGATGCTCTTGAGGACACTAAGAATCCAAACTCAGCTTGCCTTTGTTCCGAAGGCATGAAATTGGCAAGGACAATAAAATATGCTAAGCTATGTGAGAACCCTATGACAAAACAGTACACGGGAGACCGAATTACATCCATTCTAAGACAGCATCATAGGAAACAGTAGGTAGACTTGTAACATCATTTCCCGTACTGCTTCTCTATTTTTTCTTCCTTTGAAGAGGGGGAAGGGGAAGAGAGTGCTTGTACTGCACACTCTGTTGACTGCTAATAATACCTAACCCAATAGTTTTCCATACAAATTGCTGCAGTTAGAGACTTCCAATATTCTCAATTTCCTCAATAAGCATCCGAGTTTTTTACACACTCCAAGCAGATCTCTTAAAATTAAAAATTGTGTACTGCTAATAAGGGGCTAACTTGGATTGATTTTTTAAGTGGCCACCCTAACTTGATTGACTTTTGGTCTGCATTACCTAAGACTAAGTGTTCAGAAGAAAACATATACAAACCTGAAGCCAGGGAGATGGGATGCCATAGTAAGTGTATTCTTGTGGAATATCCTGGTTCCTAGCAACCCTTTCCAATACTTTTACACACTTTGGAAGACAACTCCAATAGGCGTCATGGTTATTTGCCACTAAAGCAACAAGAAGGCTCATAGAAGATGTCAAAACACCCAAATCACGCTCATCTAATAGCTGTGCCATCCGATCTGACCTGCAAATGAGGTGAAAAAGACTCGAATCATGAACACAAAAGTTACCCAGTACATTCAGGCCTCAACAAATCCAAATTCAAGCTTACCAGCCATCTACATTGACAACATCCGGATTTTTTCTGAACAGTCGAAGGAGACACAAAGCAGCTTTCTTTCTCACAAGCGGTCTGCAACTACTGGAAAGCTGAAAGAATGAAAACAGTAACCATCATATCATTTAACTAATTAGTTGTTGTCAATTTAATCAGCACGAAAATGTTCCCCATACAAGTAACTTTTGAACATCAGGTGCTAATGATTCAGCAAACTCTCTTCCACCAATATTCCCAACCTGCAGACAAGTTCACAGAAAATGGAAATCTGTAAGACACCCACGAATATACAAATTTTGGATCCATATATAGCATGATACGAATTAACGATATCTATATATCATGATCCAAAGGTCTGATCGTTTTCCCTAGTTAGGCAGCATATGCCAAGGAGAGGGAGGTTTGAACAGTTAACCCAAGTCAAACATTATTCTAGTCTTTGACATAACCTAGAGAGAATGAGAATCGCATTTGAAGAAATAATACTAATTGGTGTCTCATTCAAACAAAAAATACTGAGCATCACATACAACAGGACACCTACTATTTCAGAGGGAACCTCCTGATATAAGTTCAAGTTTCTTCATTTTCAGATCTTCATTTCGCCCTCAACCAAGACAAAGTTGCTTCCAACCAATTAGTCCTATTTGCCTCTCCATATAAACTAAACAAGGATGGAATAGCATCACATAACAGGACACCTACAACTTCAGGGGGGACCTCCTGGCATAAGTTCAAGTTACTTCTTATTGAGATCTTCATCTCGCCCTTGACCAAGACAAGTTACTTCCAACCAACTAGTCCTATTTACCTCTCCATACAAACTAAACGAGGACGGAAAGTCTTCCCACCTGCAAAGTGTGAAGGAATTCACAACCCCGGGAGATACAAAGTAAGTACTTAAAGATTACACATATCAAGAGCAGCGCAACTCCGCACTCAGAGAGAGAGCAGCACAAATGCATATATTTCCATGATCACCCACTTAGTAATTAGAAAAAAAGCACTGCTTACATAATGAACAGGAAGAACCCTTATACTACAAAAAACAAAAGGAAAGGCTTGTAAACCTTTATGTTTCTGATCTTTAAAAAAATTGTTAGAACCATAAATGCATTCCAAACTTGCATGATAAAATGAATTACATAAGCCACACGCAGGTATTGCAAGTAACATTTGCTCCAAAAACAAGCAAAGGGAAGAAAAAACAAGCTGTCCTCGGGCACCATAATAGTACAAAAGGAAAAGGCTGAGAAAGGTTAATGACCACTGCTTGGAATCTCTTCTACCAAGCAGAAATGTTAAGAGGCCAAGCCGACAAGGTGATTAAGAATTAAATGTTTATATGTGAAGACACATGCATGATATAAATTGTACAAAAACAAGCTGTACATAGTTGTCATAGTAAATTGAGAACAAAAAAAGTACTGTTATTCTGGAAAGTGAATGAACAACTCGCGAATGTAAACAGTTAATGTGTAGTCATACCATAGTCAATGCAAGGCACTGAAAAGTCTCATTTCGACCAATAATGTCATTGCGGACGGTATTAATTGCTAATCTCAAAAAATCATGATTCTCATTGAGCAGACTTGATGTCACTATGTACCCAACCTGCACAATCGGCAGCAAGATAGAACTTTACTAATAGGGAGTCACAAACCCTTCTCAAGCAATAAAGCAGGAAAATGTAACAGAACATATGAACACCAGCACGATAAGACACTGGCAGATATCCTTTTAGTTTTAACTTTTAAGCAACTTCCAACGCGCTATTGATAACCTATCCGATTTCCAACATCCAGATTCCGTTCTATCATAACTTGCTTGATTCAAGAATTAGCATCTACTGTTCTAACACAGCAAGTACGAACAAAACATATTTCCGGGAGATACTTCAATCAGCTTTGTAAAAACATTCAAAAACCAATGTCTTTAGTGCCAAAATCTGAGAACTCCTTGTGCATGCTTAGAACTTAAGCAAGGTTTGAAAAGGTAGTGTATCTATACAGACAAGATATAAATTAAATCTATTTGAGACTAGAGATGCCACAGCAAGCGCAGTAACATTTGACAACATACACACTTAATTGTGCTTGGTTGGTGGTGAGTGGGTTAGCGGTGGACCACTCTGGGAAGTTAGTAGGCTAGACCTGACATGAGACCACAGGTGACTGGTAAGTTGGTCTAAAATGGCCTAGCAAGGGCCTAAAGTCATTTGTTGGTATCCGGCACAACACACATTATCCAGACAAGTGTCCGTGCTTCTTAGGTTTCTGCTTAGAAGAGACTAGAGTTCACCTCACACTTGTCCTACATCATGAAACTGATAAAGACTTCAACAAAATGATGCATGCATAGAAAAAACCAAGCAATAAGCTGTCAATAGGTCAAAGTTTCTAAACATCATACGAGTTATATTTCTATCATGTTTCAATAGTAATCTAAGTTGTCCCTGAACAGAAGTTATTTGTTGTGTTTTTTATTGTATGAGTATTATTACCAAATTGCTGATTTTGCAATCCAAAAGCTTGCAATTATAAGAAAACAAGTGACAAAGATCTGTATGCTCAGATATAATGCTATATCACCATAATTTAAGAATGCCTAGAAGGCTAGAGCCATAACTCTTTCTTTTTCCACCTCGGTTGCTCTTTCTTTGAATGACCATCTTCTTTGGGACACATCCTTCATGTATCTCATTAGAACTCTACTCCGACAGACTGTATGGTCAAGGACAATTATAATCACCATAACTGTGCACATGACATAAACTCCACTCTCAATCAATGAGTTAAAATAATGCAGAAACCAGTCGTTTATGTTATAATAACACCTTGAGGTCCATGACTGTAGATATGACATAAATTCAGCATTTGATGAGTCAACATATTGCAGGAAATGGTTATTCATGTCTACTATAAGATTGAGAAACATAAGATCAATGGAATTAGAGGGTCATTTAAGGTGTACAAAGCACCTGCTTTTCTGGATACTTTGGGGCAGATATTAAAGAAACAGCTTCCATGTGACCAAAGTCTACATCATAACCAAGCATATAGATGTACAGCATTTTCCAGACATATTTCTTCTTTTCATAAGGCGTCAAACCCTGTCAAAAGAACAATACCAAAAATAATCATAACGAAGGGCCAAGTCACCATGGAATCATCCAAATATACACAAAGGAAGCATCTAAGAATAAGAGAGTAGACATGGCCAATAAATGGGAATCAAGTTACAAATCCCAATATAAGGTGGTTTAAACCTAAATGATAGGTATTTAAATAACCTAAATTACGGCAAAGCATCTTCAATTGGAATAGATGGGAGTCGGAAAGAATCAGTGTTGAACAAAAGAGCAAAATACTCGTCAAAGAGAAGGAAAGAAAACAAGAGCAAGCCAAATCACGGGTGAGGCACCAACACTCCAATCCAACAATGGGACTGGCTACTCGGCATATGTAACAGCATTTCACATTCTTAGTATTCAACCACTCAAACATAGCGACCAGAAAATTTCGCTCAAGATCTAAAGAACTCAGAAACAAATCATCAATTGACAAGTTGCAAGGTAACGGCAAACACTATCTAAAAATTAAGATCTTATTAGTAAAACTGTAAAAGACAACAAGATAAACAAAAAAACTGATACCCCAAGTAAAGCCAAGTAATCGTAAATGCGCTCAAATCATTAATCAATTTGCAAGTAAGCATATCTGTACAACAGCAGTGAAAACTATTTCCCCTCAATCACTTGCGAACGACGGAAACAATGAGATGAAGAAAACATCCACAGCTACCTATGACCAACAGAAAGAGTATTAAGGCATGACAACAGTTGCTCCGAAAAGGTAATGAGAATGAATTGTAGAAAGGAAGATGACAGACAGCCGAACAGTATTTGCTATGGAACAAGGTATGTCGTCTAGTCCCCTAAGGCATGACTTTGCTTTGAAACAATGACTGATCATTGCAAGTAAGGAGACTAAGAACATATAGGCATATAGCTAAAAAAAACAAGGCATGAAAAAAAGGAAAAAAGGTGATAGGCTCCGAGCGAGCGGAGATACATAAAAAACAAAGAAGAAGAAACAAGAAACCTGCTAGTAAGGCTAAAAACCACTTGAAATGGTATTACACCACTATAAACAACAGCTATAACAATCTCAGAAAAAATACTAGGTCAAGGCACATCTCTTATTAAAGCTAAGCGCCAGAATGGGAAATGCAAGTGATGCAAAGAGCTATGGGCCCGGGTAAGGTTAATAATACGTAATCGTGTAAGACGATGCTTCAGATGCATAACTACATGTAAATGCACTAATAGCCATGCCTAGTGCCACAAAACCTCAATAACAACATTAGAAGTAGAACCATAAATGGCAACTGGCAACATTCATTTCCTGCCTAAAGATCTGTACATAAAAGATGTTTAGATAGTGTGACCAAAATTTTCATTCAGGCCCAGGGAAAACAGGGTTCATCTAAGAGGCAACAACTATCAGTGATTCTTAAAGATCAGTACAAGATAAAAAGGTAGCCAGCAATTCTCCATCCCACAAGAAACTCGGAAAAGGTGATTAGGAATTTCATGTGAATCATGTCCATTGCTACACTAGGTGTGTCCCTCCCTTCCTCTCTAACTGTGGGTCGTAGGACAAATTTACTGCTGGCTAATTTAGGATAAACCAAGGGAGGATAAAATCAAGAAGGTTATAAAAGTACAAAAAACAAGAGGGGGTGTATACATGCAACGCTATCAGCTACGTAGCACGGACACAGATACTGACACGAACACGGACACGGCAATTTTGAAAAAAAAAGGACACGGACACGGCAATATATATTTATTTTATATACATAAAAATATTAAAAAAGATTAAAAATTAAAACTTTAAAGATTAATAATTACAGTTTGACCCCACAAAAATTTAAAAATTACAATTGACCCCTGAAAATTAAAAAACTACAGATTGACCCCTAAAAAATTTTAAAAATTATAATTTGACCCCTGCCGTGTCCCCCCGCCTTGTCCCCTACAAAAAAAAAATCAACAAAATTGGGGGACACCCGTACATGTCCCGCCATGTCCCCGTGTCCGACACTCCGAAACAGCGATCTCTAGAAGTGTCGGTGCTTCATAGGCTATCAACATCACCCAACGCGTACCTCAGTACCCAAGTGAACTCCTGAACTGTGTTGGATGAATGGCATTGAAGGATCTCATCCAAATACACTGCTTAGATGAGATCAGCTGCTACGATTTTGATGGCTTCAAGTAGATCACAAATGTTTAAAAATGAACTTTAGTTGCCATGAGATGGGATTTTATTTCAAATTCCATACCGCACAGTTATACGCTATGGCCTATCCTATGCAGTGCACCATATGTGCAACAATGGACACGAACCTCCTACTTGGATTAAATCCTACTTTAGCCAAGAAGAGATCCAAGTGGGCTACACTGCTATACATTTTGCAAAAATGCTAGATACACAACAAAAATGTACAACAAAGTGGACAACACACTCACATGGGGTGTGGACTCCACACACAGTTGAGTGTGAAGTGTGTGTGGAGCCCACACCCCATGTGAGTGTGTTGTCCACTTTGTTGTACATTTTTGTTGTGTATATAGCATTGCTCTACATTTTGAGAGCATGGACCTCCTCAGTGGGAGTTAATCCAACATTGGCCGCACAGTTTAACATCACAGAAACAGACTTGCTGACTGAATCCGAAATTGGTTTGACTAATGTTTTGAAAGGGTAAGTTGAGGGTAGACCAAATCCTACATTGGCTAGACTAACGTTTTCAAAGGCTAAGTTGAGGCTCATCTCTATTAGATAGCTTGATATACATATTTCCTAACAGCTTAAGCTTTTGGCACAATGGGTAACTTAAAATGGTATCAGAGCTCTGGTTGCGAAAGGCCTTGGGTTCAAGTCTCTCTGTTTGCATTTGTACCCCATTTGCATTTTGCTTCTCGCCTTTGTATTTTGTTCTATTCTATCTCTAAAAATTTGCATCTCTGCGTGCAAGATGGGGTTGCACGTGAAGGAGGGTGTTAAATAGCTAAATATACATTGTTGGGCTCATTTCCTACCAGCTTAAGCCTTTGGGACAATTGGTAACTTAACAATCTCGAGGCCCGTATCAAGGCTAGGTCATCAAAAAATGCCCCGAGACCTTCAAATTTGTGTCTTACCCTCCGAAAGCCCACGGGCGTTCACACAAGGTGGGCCTTTCGTGCATTTTTATGCATTTCATTTCATGTCCGGCTTACGCTTTCAAGAACACAATGGCAATAGGTCTTCAGTCTTCACACTCACACACACACTCTCTCTAAACCTATCAGTCACTGCTTGAAATGAAAAGTACCTATTTGCGTGTATCTTTTTCCATAAAAAATGGAATAACTGAATTACCTAACTCAGCTAGGGTTAACTAGCTCTGAAAGATATATATCTAACCATGCGTTGGAGTAACTAGTCCTGTCATTAACTAGTTAGGTTTAGTTGCATAAAAAGATGATCATGTACTCTCCAGATTACCTTTGAATACAAATCATTTTTTGACTCTCTCTCTAGCCTCATCTGCTTCCATTTCTTGAACCCTTTCATCTTCTACGCCTACTTTATTACATAACTCAAAGAACCTAGATATTTCCAGCTATTTTAACTTAGTTTTTACTCATAAGCAGAAAGCAGCTGCTCTGCCGTACACAATGCCATAACCAGCAGGTTGAAAACATGGATTCCTGGCTGAAAAAAATTGTCCATGTCTAGCAACCAGCTGAACCTGAACGAATCACTGACAAATCATTTGGCATCAACAAAACAGAAACAATATGAACATCTCACTGTCTATGACACATGGGTACTTCTAAAACACCGACATACTCGTACCTGTAACATATCGGGTACCAAAAGTTTGCATGGTACTTCTAAATCCATACCAGTTACGCAAAACACGTACATAAACTTTTCTCTTCGATTTTTGTCGTATCCTAGAAGTACCCCTCTATGTGTCAAGCTGTACCCAACACAGAAATGAAACTAACACCCTTTCTTCTAGGCTTGGCATCATTATAACATAAGGATTTTGGTCTATAGGTTCTTTAGCATATTTGCACCTTAATTACAGAGTGTAATGCATTGCTCTAAATTATAAGAGTACATTTTTTATAGTCGTATCCAACTGGTACCCGTACCCTACTACATTTCGAAGGTTTTGCCTTATCGACTTGCCATAGGTCCATATCAGTACCCATACACGTGCTCCTTAGCTCACTGTTCTACAACTACAGCTAACAAACAATGGTAGAGCATATTGTTTGCGCCCTACCTCCATAACGCATAAATTAGATGCATACATAGACGAGAGAAGAGAGAGAGAGAGAGAGAGAGAGAGAGAGCGAGAAGAAAAGAAAAAAAAAACTCAAACCTTTTCGTTTTTGAAACGAGTACGGATATTGCCGAGCTCTTTATCGACACGAACGCGCTCTTGTTCTTTGTTCTGGCAATTCCGAATGTCGCTTATGAAGACAGAGAGGCCTCTCATACCAGACAGCGCCATCTCCGCTTAGATCCAGCCGCGAGACGGCCTCTGTGGCGGCAGCAACTCCTTCTATTGGTCGATTCTCAATCAAAGGGAGAAGAAGAAGTTAACGGGAATCGAAGTTTTTTGTACAGAGAGAATGGAGTGTGATCTGTAGGAGAGAGAATTTAGAGAGACAGAGAGGCACTGAGACGACGCGCCAGTGGAGAAAGACGACGTTTTTTTACCATTTGCGTTTGTCAATTCGACTTTAGTTAATTTTTTCAGCAAAAATGATAGATACACACCTTTGTGCTGCTCCCACCACACCCTCACTCACATAGGGTGTAGTGCCCACATGTGAGTTTCATGTGGGCTCCACACCCCATGCGAGTGAGGGTGTGGTGGGGACTGGGAAGTGGCACAAAGAGTGTGTATCTATCATTGTTCATTTTTCAAGTGATGATTTTTACTCCTATTTTAGTACTTTACCTTGTTTTGTTGGGTCTAGTGTTCTAAAAGTCGGCTTGATTATTCCCATCTAGACCTTCATTAAAAAAAAAGAGTCCCGCCTAGACACTAGGCAGTGGTTCAACGCTCAGACGCTAGGCGGTGGTTCAACACTCAAATTAGATAGCCGACTAGTCGGTATCTAATCCTCACCTAAGACACTAGGCGGCCAATTAGTTGGCACTTAGACGTCAGGTGCCCTTTTTCTGTCCGACTAGCTACTAGCGATTTTTAAGGATATTGATGGACTTTTAATAATTGGAGATGGTCTAATCTCGTATGATGTAAATTTCCCTCTGGTCAGCTAACGGTGGGCCATCTTTTCAACAATTCGAAATTTCAACAAAGTTTTGGCACCCTGTAAATAACAAGACTAGTACATATAACTTTCTTTCATATGCTATTCTAATGAGTAATAAACAACTAAAGAGTGTAAAGTTAATGGAATCTCAAATTTTTGGTGTGATCCCAAAAGATCAAGTCCTATAGAGATGATATGCAGCTTTTCTCTTGTATTCTCTTCAACCATTTTTTTAATTAAATAACCGGATGTTCGGGTCAGCTTAATCGCATTTCGACTAATTCTGGGATCCTGAAGTTAACGACCGTACGAATCTCCAGTGGCCCCAATTTAACCACCGGACGAATCTCCAGTGGCCCCAAGGTTTCAAATGTTTGACTTCCCTGAAAATAGAAACGTGTAACCTAGTAGTGGCGTAACTTTTTGCTCTCATAAACACTTGGCCAAACCCCTTGAGGTTTATTCTCTTCAACCAATTATAAGATTAAAAAATATGGCGATTTAGGGGTGCTTTGGCTAAAAATAATTCAAAAAAATTGCATTTGTTAATTTTGCGTCAATTATTTGTGGATTATTCATTTGTCACAACGAGAGTTATCTAAAAAGTCAAAAAAAATTATAAAAATATTTAAAAAGTTCACTAAAGACAAAAATAATTCTATTCACAAAAAATTTACTAGTTTACTTAATAATTTTTTACTCTTTAAATTCCTCTCATCGATAATATAAAAAAAAATCAACGCAAAATTAACAAATGCAAATTTTTTTGAATAAAAAAAAATCATTTGTTTATTTTGTCAAAGCACGCCTTAGGGGAGTACAGTTTTGACGAGTGCATAGAGTCCTGATACTTCTTGACATTTATATTCCATCTTGCATCATACCCACACGTGCGATGTTAGGAGTTTTCAATCCAATTTACGTCACATCGACTAATTTTCTTCCAGATCCAGTTAAAGGTAGGTAATTCACACCGGTACCAGAGAATTCACGTGAAATTACTTTATTGCGGTCTGATCCCAAAAATCGAACGCTAATCATGCTATGCGAAGAACAAACCGATCAACTAACCGGACCACATATAGAACTAATATCGTACAACCAACTTGAAAGTTTTTGAGGGGACCCACGGACCACTCAGAAGATACCCAGCCTGTCACAGCATAACTGGGTTCAATAGCTATGCTATGTATTCATTGATTTCAATCAAGAAATAGTTCAACCATGAAGTATTTTAAGATTCCGATGTTATAAATGACAGAATTGAGAGCCATATATCCACTAGCCGTCCAACGTTGTAGATTAGATAATCTCAGGGAGTGATTGGTAGCTTTTTCCCTCAATTTCAAATTCTGCTTCGCCAAACTTGACCATTGGCTTAGGCATGACAAGGCCGATTTACGCACCCTTTTCGTATCCGCAATTCCAAACAAAAAGGGCCTGTACTTTAAAAGAACCTGAGATAATCTATTCAAATCACTATCCAAATACAAGGAAAGATTCATAAAGCAGATATTTAGGTAAAATCGTCCCTGCAAAACTCGTCGATCGATTGTCGATGACGAGTGACGGTGGTGATTACTCTACTCCTGATAATTACTGAGAAAACATAAGATTTAGTAAAATCCTGAACCACTTTACTTTCACCTTGACGTAATTTCTTAGGCGCTTTGCATCTGAAACCAATAGATTGGCACCACTTGAGTTTTCCCTTCATCTGCCTCCACAACCAAGAAATGTGCAATCCTGAGAAGATATCACAACTACCATATACGGTAGAGGATTTTCATGTATGACAGATAAATTAGGTTCTACTAACAGATACTCGGACAAATTAAAGTAACAGAAACAAGAAAATCAATCATCACAAAACGACGTCCCCCAAACAAAAAATGCAACTAACCTTCGGTCTAATAGTCGAAGAAACAAAACTCTTATTGGAGGCGATGTTGCTATTGCACGCCACTCCATTTAGCCCAATCTACAAATTGCATTCCACCGTAGATGTTGTTGGCAAATCGTACGCCCACTGTAAAAGCAATTGCAACTGATGGGACCTGCTTCGCCAGAGGAGACGCTTCAACAAGTTGCTCCAGCCCATTTATGATTTGATAGCGGGTGTTGGAAGATACGGCAAGAAAAACACCTGGTAAAAAAGGGGAAACAAGAATCAGAATAAAAACAGAAGTGGTAGAAAAAACAAATCAGAAAAACCCCACCTCATCCTGTAAACTCTTAAAGGATATTCGGGGATCCATGCCAGAATGACTTGAATACTAAAAGGGTGTAACTACTTATAAAAGATTCCAAGAAAAGAAGAGACGGGATAGAGAGAGAAGATTATGAATGGGCATCAGAAAATAATATTACATATGTATGGGAAAAAGAATTATATTTACGTTATTAGTTGCTAGATAGTCTCTATAACACGTGTCCTAAATCGGTACTACCTAAAGATAAGACCTTCACAAATCAGTACTACCCTCTAAAGCAGTCGTTTGGAGAAGACCTGGCCGTCATCGCCATGGCATTCTACTCCTCCGCCTCCGGTAAAACCTTCTCCATCGGGTCAATCCATCTTTTACCGGCTTACTGCCATTTTTTCTTGAATTTCCGGCAGTCGTCCATCACTTTCCTTCATTATTTTTCCTCCTCCTCTGCTATCTCTCTCTATACCCAGATTTCAGATCTCGGTCCCCTGTTGTTGATAATTTTGCGATCTCCAGTACCCTGTTCTTGGTTATTTTGCACTAATCTGAGATCTGTAACCAGTGGCGGACGCAGGATTGTAGCTGCGGGGGGGCCACTCCATGGAAAGGGGGGCCACTCCATAGAAAATATACAGAAAAATTAAAAAATACACTGAAAAAATTGAAAATTTGTCGAAAATTGGGGGGAGTGCGGGGGCCGAACACCCCCCTCACACCCCCCCAGGTCCGCCCCTGTCTGTAACTGTGCTGTTCGTGTACCAGCCAAAATCTAGAGAGTGACCGGAACAGCCCGGAACGACCGAGACCACGCGGTATTTCAGCCAGAATGGAACACAGAGCTGCTTGCCCAGTTTTCTTGCTGGTACAGTATGCACTGGCCGGTACCGGCCGGGATTAATAACTTTGATAAAGAAATTATAACCTACCGGGAAAATGATACCGGCCGGTATGGGACGAGATTAATAACTTTGATAAGAAATGATATTCTACCGAGAAAAAGATACTTACGCTAAACAGAAGTCCATAATGCCCATTACCATAAAGTCCATATTAGGACATCATTTATCTTTTGAGAGATCCATATTATGACATCATAAGCAGCGAAAAAGAGGATCCAAGCGAAAGAATTGGGCATACCCCAGAGAGCAGCACTTTTCAACAAAGGTGGTACAGGAATATCCTCTTCTGATTTCTTTATGTTTCTGCTCATTGCAAAGGCAAAGGAAAGAGTAAGCTATTATTACCTTCAAGGAAAAGCCAGAACCTTGCACAATTGAAGACCTAAGCTAAAGCACCAGCTACCCCAAACAAATGACACAAATAATCAAGTAGAACAAAGTATAGGAAACGAATTTAAAGCAAATATTAAGAAAGTTATCATGTTAATTGCAAAATAAACACACTATTTCCAATGTAAAAGTCTCGGAATAAGGTTTGCTATAACCTGGGAACTGGAAAGTGCTTAATTAGTAAGAAGTCCTAATAATTGTCCTCGCATTCATTTTCGTCAGATAACTTTCTTGGAAAATTAGTCAAAATAAGACTAGAAGAAACCAAAGGATTTAAAGTCATATAATGGTGATAAAAGTATTGAAACACTCTTAATGTATGTGATCGGAGTTGTTTTATTCTTCTAGAATTCCCTCGAGTTATGAATCAATGGAAATTTGCCTCAACAGGGATTCTTAGTCAAAATGAGATTCTGGGAAATCGGAAGATATTGGAAGGACCAAAATATCCAACAAAAGAAAGTGCATAAAAAGTCACTCCATACATTTTTGTATGTGGCGTGCAAGTGTAAGTGAGGGAGAGAGAAGCTATCCCCCAACTTGATCGAGATCACGGGACTTGAATCCCAATATACAAAAGCAAAAAAGTTCACATTTCTGTTCAACATCTACCCTTTCCCCTCCCATTAAAAACAATAATTTCGCTAAAAACGATCACCTCAACTAGATCGAATTACATCATAGTTAAAAGCTTATTATTGACTATACAACACAAGTTAAGTAGGAAAAATGGTACCAAGTCAACAGTTCATACGCCAAATGAGCTTCTAGATTATGCATAATCAGTTACTCATATCACAGTAATTTTCCATGAAAGCAATTTTTGTTCTTGGTGTTGTGAGGCAAGGGCTTGTTTAGGGGCAGAGCAAGCATGTCCCATATACGTCACCTAATCATACAACTTAAACTTGGAAATACAGCTAATACAAGGTACATCTAGATGAGCTTACCGTTTAGCAGTCATGATCAAATTTGCAATGCCTTGGCCAATAAGACCACACCCAAATCCAACTGATCCATACATTATGCCCTGAATCCAAAATAATTGATCCATAGTTAATGGTAAAAAGTAGGTGCCATCTATAACTGCTAAACCCAGCTTCACGCATCCGGTAACTAAAGCTAAAACCCACTTTAGAAACCACATGAGTTGGATACATAGACATTGAAAGCAAAAGATGAAGCAAACATACATGCGGTTCTTTTTTTCTTTTTATTTTTCCTTCCCTTTTCCTTCAAAGAAAATGATGAGGCAAGATGGTTTATCCAAGAAAAGATCTGAAGCAAGAATGTTTTAACTTTCAAAAAGAGTCTTCAGCAAGAAAGTGGGATGCTGAAGAAAAAGGTGGCTGGGAAGAATGTTTTTTCTTGTTTTGAGAATTAGTCCATGAGGCCACAAGATAGCATGATAGTGACTAATCCCATCAACTTGTTGTACCTTGTAAAAGTATGTAGCAATCCGCTGCTTCATTGAGAATCTACATCCTGGCCGTTCAGCTTCAAAAACACTGCATGTGAGACAGATATAGTAAATGATTTTTCCAGATTTTGCATCTTTAGGTAAGTAGCCAGTCAAACGATATAGGAATTATCAACAGAATTTTTGAGAGGTCACCACAGTACAACACCCCCCAGGGCCCGTAATAAGCGCTACCCAAAAGCTTGAGCAAATTAATTAAAGAAAGGTAGAAAAAGGAGAGATCTTTAGTGCCCTACACACCATTATTTCACAAAACAGTAAACCTCCCGAAATCAATAAACACCTCCTCGGGTCCTACAGCCAACTTTAGCAAAACCAAGTTGGAGCCCACTAGTAAACCATTACTTAATGATCTCAAATTCCATTTATCCCTCCTAAGTCTACAGGTCTCAGCATCAAAGGTGAAATAAAGAGATAAGAGGCAACAATCGGATCTTTTGACCTTCACACCTGCGAAAAGCCCACAACTGACAGCAGTCAGCAAATAACATGAGGGACCTTTTAACAAAATTAACCACTGCAAGACAAGAGGAAAGCTCCAATTAAGATCCACCATCCGCCATTGCCCATGGGTTGAATACTCAACAAAGGGCCTTCGTCCAACTTGGAGTGTTCGCCAAATCTGAATCAGATAGTCTTTATCCCTGTATTCAATCACCTAACCATCGCTGATCCCAAAAAAACCATCACCACTTCCTACCTCTATTCTCCATCTCAGGAATATGCATATCCAAAACACACTGTCTTGGTTTCTCCAACAACACCACCAATAAATGTGCCCTTATCCCCCATGTGAAGGGCATTGGAATCCAATCTTCAAATTAACCCCTCACAAATGATTGGAGAAGCCTCCTCGCCAATGGGTAGAGCAAACATCGTGACAGTCAGATGCCCACCCATCCGCAAAGAGTAACACCATTTGTTGAGTTCCTCTACCTATTTCACCTTTGTCAATGATCAGGATTTTCCACCAAACCCATAGTGGTTAAGGGCGAAAGGTGAACCAAGGCGCAAAGTTCGGGGACTAGGCGTGGACCTTTTCGGAGCGAGGTGACTGTTGAATCTGGATCACTCTGTCAATGCATCAAACAGTTGAACTGCACCATGATTTCAAGGCCCCGGGGGGGATGGACATGAAGAAAAAAGAAGAGGCCCCGGGGGGGATGGACATGAAGAAAAAAGAAGAGGTGGTGGTGGTGGTGGTGGTGGTGGTGGTGGTGGTGGTTGCTGGAGTCAAGACTCGAAAGAGATGAGGAGATCGACTGTTGAGAGCTGAAGGAGATTATCGACTGAACGCACAGAGAGAGACAGATAAGATCAGTCAATCAAGAGACAAACTGACAAAGAGAGATGAGAGATGATTGACAGAACTCAGAAGTCAAGGCGACTGTTGAACTTGTTTCATTTGTGCGCTGGCAATCGAGTGAGATTAGAGATGATCAATCAACTTCATAAGTTTAACCTAGGGCTGATCCTATTACTGATCCTACGGTTGTGATTGAAATTGAAAGAGGCGCATGCTTTGTTGCCTTAAAGCAGGCACGTGCCTTTCTTGCCTACGCTGCGCTTGTTTCATGTCGTCTCGCCTGGGCTCAGTCAAGGCGCCCCTTGCCTAAGCGCGAGCCTAGGATACTTTCTATTGCCCTCCTGCTATTTTGAAAGAAGATGGAGGTCCAAGCAAGTCAGATTCTATTGCAGTCTCATAGCCAAGGAAAAGGTTGATGAGCACAAAATGTAGGAGGTTCTTAGAAAGTCTAAAATTGTTAATTAAATTGTACCATCAGAGCTAGAGAAACAAGTTATAAGGGATTGTAAAATAGTAATGAGGTACAAAAATAAAGCTCAAAATATGAGGAAGCTGGAACAGTGCCTGACCAATGAAGAATCAAAGAAAGAAGAGAAGTCCAACTGGACAATAGATTACATGTAATAGAATGCCTCGTGCTGAAGGGCGGACCTGGCACAACGGTAAAGCTACCCCATTGTGGCATGTAGGTCACAGGTTCAATTATCGGAAATAGCCTCTTTGCTTGAGGGATAAGGCAGCGCATATCAACCCTTCCCCAGAACCCGCATATGCAGAGGTTCATGCACTAGGTACGTCCTTTTTTTTAGAATGACTCGTGTTCAGCATATGTTCACTAACTTTTGGTGCTATTTATCCAAAATGCATTTGTAAGGCTCAAATATATTCCTTGTTATACCAGATGAACAGACTTTTTTTTACCACACTAAACTTATCAGAGGGACGAAAAAGAAAAAGGAGCAAACTTTTAGTTCTAGTGTCAACTCGAAAGATATTGAGGAACAAAACTATAATTATAGATAAGTTATTCAACATTATACTTTGCGTTAGTTACCTGCTCGGAAGAGCTCCACAAGCACGGTTAATTCGTCCAAATAAGCTGCTCGAGGTAGTTGGTTTCCCAAAACGAGTGTACGGTGCTAGCATGCCCACCAAAGCAATATCAACAACAATACCAACCAAAAGATCTGCAGCATACAACTCGAACTCTGCCCAGAAATCCTTTCCTCTCTTTTGAACTTCCGCAAATGTTGCACAACAAGAATCAATGACTACCTGGGTTTCAGAAAATTTAAAGCATAGAACACTGTGTTTGAAACATGGGTTTATGGCAAAATTATAAAAAGAAGGTTCAACAGAAAAACACAATACGATAATTAAGTGAAGGAGTGAAATTCATCTGTTTGGTTCGCTAAAATTCTCCCTTCCCTTGGTAAACCGATCCACAAATTCACAATACAAATACAACCTCCAGCTACCAACCATTCTGAGAACTAAAGCCGGATTTTAACGACATCTTTGAGTAGATTATAATACGCAATTTAAAAACTACATAACCCAAAAAGAAACACGATAAGAATGAAACAAATGACGATAGATAACATTACTGTGATACATATAGCCAGGAACATTTTAACAAGAATTCTTAAGACTTGTTGAGCGGAGCTATGTATGGTTCTCTGTTTTTTCTCTGATCTCATCATCAGATATCCTCTTGGTTGTTCTATTGCTTTGATGTTGCTTTATAGGGCTTTCATTCAGCAACCACAGACTTTGTTCACCTGGGGCTGTTTTTGAGCTAGAGTAGTTTGTCAGCCTAAGGTATGCACCAGTTTCTTTGTCGCTTCTTAAATTTTGCTCAATGAATTTCAATATAGGAAAAGGAAAAATTCAAACTATGCTAGATTCATTAATTTATATACCAACATGCGATTATACTAACATTCCAACACTACTGGTTAATCCAGACACATAGCAGAAACGCAACAACGAACCTCTGTTCCAACTTTAAAAAGAAAAGACGGATCAGCAAGCATTCGATTGCGAAGCATCCCAAAATGCCTCATCAAAAAGCCCAATGGCCAAGCTGATCCCTGCAATGCCAAAGTCCCAAAAAGTCATCAATAGTTACCCATATACTAGTAAGGAGTGATTATTCAGTGCTCCTGGAGCACTGCCATGTGATACTCCGGGCTCTTCCTCACCGCACATTGGAGTGGGAGCCACACTCTTGTGGTAGAGTCCAAACCAATGCCTGGTAGAAAAAGGGCTCTAGAACACCTCGTTGCAGTTATCCGGAACAATCAATCATGAAATGCCGAATAGTTTCTACGTTACATAAATATAGCACACATCAACCTGCAAATCCAAGTATCGACTAAGAACCAAACCGCGAAGCCCAATAGTCTTCGCAGCCTCGAGCATATCAGAAGGAAGACTAGTCCCTCGCCTCTCAGTCTCTCTCACCACATCTTCAAACCTCATTACCGGTCCAAACTCCTCTTCCTCGTAATCACTCTCTTCACCATCATCTCCGCCTCCGCCGCCGGACGAAAATCTCCCGTTTCCACCGATTCCTCCGCCGCCGCCAGCACTTCCATTGTCAGTTGAGTCGACGCATTTGACACTGAACACGCTGTCGCACCTCGTTATGTTTAAAGCAATAATTTTTGCCGAGATTATCTTACCGAGACAACTTGTAACCCTAACTTCCGATACAGAATTCTGACTCCACTGCTTTGTTGAGCGATCGACGGGGAATGAAGTGTGAGCGTTTGGCAATGGTGAAATCAATGAACGAATAGCCATATCCATTGATTTGAATCTGTGAAGCAGTTGTTGGAATGGGGAAGGAAAGGGTTTCGAGATGAATGAGGGGAAACCCTAATGGTGTGTTCGGCGGCGGGATTGCCGGTTTTTTTTTTTTGGTGGAAATAGTATAGAGTAGGGGAATGATGAAAGAGAAAGCGCGGGGTCGACATTTGTCTGTTACTAGTACTATATTTCACTATATAGAACAGAATAACCCCTTAGAATAATGAAATAGCTTAGATGTGTCTTGATTGATTATAAAATTATATGAATACGATGCTCATTGTATACTTGATTAATTGGATATCTATACCAATCTTTTTTAGACACGTCTCCGGATATTCCTTCATAATTTCGTCCAAGAGGATGTGTTCCTCTAATTTTCAAAAAAAATTAGCAATATTCTTTTATTGGAACTCATTCAAAAAAGTTTCCGAGTATTCCAACCATGGCAAAAATACTATAGATGTGAGATAGAAAAGAGGAGTAATTTTTTTTTTTGGGGGGGTGACATTTTAGATTCATGAATTGTTTTGTTACTCAATTGAATGGATTTTCATATGCATAAAAGACCGCAAAAAAGAGTAGTTTCGTTTTAGAGTTCTTCCGTATATATTTTAGGCTTGAATGAATATTCTGAAAAAAAGTTCAATTAAGTTCTGTCATAAAAAAGGAAGATTCTTTATTGTTTTTTTACTCACATTGCCCAAATTAAAGATGGATTTTCCAAATTACTCACTTTCTTTAAAAGACCTCACAAAAGAGTAACAAAGTTTCCGTTTTAGCTATGCAATTAAACAAATCTTAACCATCGAGTAATCATCTACATACCTCCAGAGTTCAACACTGCCCACCAGCCACCACCAAACAAAACATCAACATTAACATGCACCCAACAGTTGTTACTAACATTGGTGGTGGTGAGGAATGAGGAACACCCAATGGTTTTGGTTCGGGTGTTCCTCATTCCTCACCACCACAGCTACTAGGATTCGGAGACCCTGCAACACATATTATAATTGTCCATCTTGAAAATCAATGGTCCAGATTCTCTAAATCTTTCTTACCAGTAAGAAAGCACTTTGACCTGTAAGAAAGCATCTGCGAATCCGGACCATTGGAAACACTTTCGGAGAGTTAAGATTGGTGCATTGCACAGTGCAGCGCATACATGATCCCCCAAACCCAGCTACTAACACTACCGCCACAAGAAAGATTGACAATTTTCTCATTTCAAAAAAAGTCCAAAAACTATCAGAATAAGATAGTAAAATGTTTAATTTTGTGTAAAAAAATTTAAAAACAAAATCACCCATACAAGCACTTTATTTTATGATACGAATTTATACGACTTTTCATGGTGAACCCTTATAAAATTCAGAAAGTACATATTTTTGTTTGTAGAGCTTTGTCAATGGTTGACTTGTACTTAACCAATCTTGTTTCATAAACGTAGAATTCCATAAATCCAGCCATCAACCAAGTACCATACCCCACCTGTGTTCGGGCTTTAGCAATCTATCCATTTAATTCTTGTCCGACTTTTCCCACCTCTTGTCTTTTTTGATAACCGAATGTGCAGGCCACCCCTCGTCTTTCCCACCTCGTCTTTCATACTTAACGTAGACACACGCATTTACAAATTGGAGGGCAATTTCGACAAAAAAAATTGACACGGGACTTAGGCTTATATTTACGAATTGGACCAAGACCTGCTGGGAAATAAGACTGCAGAACTAGACCGGCCCCTAAATTGAACGTATACCATCAAGAATGGATGTTCATCATCACTCACAAAACATATGTATGTTCTTTCAAACATATTTATTATACAGCCAAAGTCCCATGCAACCAAAAAATATCTCCCCACTTTTGAACAGCCTAACCAGTTGTTTCAAAAGAGCTGTATGTACATGTATAACCCCACACCCCCCAAAAAGATAAATACATTACAACAAACAATTGAGTTTTGTTTTGTAAAATTGAATTTACTCAGTCAAGGCTCTGCCCCTGAAAACATCTTTGTCTATAGTGAAGCATACCTGCACAAAACTGTATCCTTTCTTTTCCCCCTCCGGTGGGATCGCATTAACACCACCATTCTGTGCTTTTCTCAATACTTTGAACGGCGCATTAGTTTCCTTTCCACTTTCGTATTGGGTGATGATCTCCGGAAATGCCATCAAAACCGTAATCAGGTGGGTGAGACTGCCTCTGATGCTGCCTTTTTGAAGCAATTCCAGACCTGATATATAGAAACAGAAACTTTAGTAGTTTTGCCGATAAAAAAATATACAAAAACAAAACTTTATTCCCCTTTTTTATTTTTGTCTCAGAAATCCAACCTTATGCTTACATGGACTGTTCTGGATAATGGATATATAAAGCACGCATTTCCCAAACTTGATACAAGGGTAAAAAGGAATGGAACTTGACCAGATGTTTAGTCGGACAACCCTACTTTGTAATTTGAGTTTACCATAGACATAGAGCTATTCATAGAGCCTCATATTAAGCATGAAATGCTCTATGAATCTAAGTAACAACTATGTTTAATATTCATCTCAAGGACACAATGAGTTTTGGATGTTCAACTTGACCTGTCAAACATGGATCTCATATCTTTATCCACGAAGAGTCCAAGTTAGAAAGGAAAAAAAAAGAAAAAAGGGGGAATATATAATAGAATGTGAATATATTCATGAACCCATGTCATTGACATGGGAAATAATATAAATCCAATAGGTAGACACATACCAGCACTGCATCCGTGTAAATAGCTCAAAACAAAGTGATGCTTTTTCGATGTCTAGAACGAAGGGAAGTCCGTGCCTGCTCAACTGAAACTCTTGGGGTAGGCGGTGTGATTTCAATGTCTTCCTGAGCATCAGATGATCGTGCAACGAGCTTGGACCCCATCCTCCGACCAACAAAACCGGGAGAACTTAGGGAACTATGTGATTTAGTCACCCGTCTCATCTCGTGCTTCATTTTACTAAACTCATCTTCAAGTTCTCCAACTCTAGACCTCATTGTCTCCAAGTCCACCTTCAAAACACGGTTCTCCCGCACAACAGACACCCATCCGTCTCTTTGTATGATTTGACCTGGTATGTCAGTTGGAATATTAGTGGTACCAGCAGGAACGCTTGCAGGTGGAATATTAGTGGTACCAGCAGGAGCACTTGCAGGGTCTAAAACGTGAAGGCAACCTGCTAGAGCTGCTCTCAATTGCAATTGCTCGAAGAATAGGACTTGAAGAATGACTCTAAGTGGCAACCTTTCATTTTGAGAGGCATGTGCACAAGCGTCAATAGAGAGCTTTTGGAAGTCTATGATGTTGCACAGTTGCTCCTTCTCTTTATCTGGGAGCCAAGGGTGTGCCTGTACAATGGCAGTAGTTCTGATAAAATACAAACTCAACAACAAACTTCTTACTAAATGATTTCATCAATATGTTCCCACAAATGTATGCATTCTTCAATGGTAACAGGTGTAACAAAGCCGATGACTCACGAAAACCAACAAAAAAGGCCTGCAGCACGACACCAACAAATATGAAGGCCAGCCTAAGAAGCACGGATACGGAAAAAGGCACAGCCCAACCCGACCGGAACAGAGGCGTTAGGATAAGTACATGCTGAATATTAATCATGTCTTTCTTCATAAATCACAGATAAACGAAAACATTACATCTATCAAATTACTAACAGCAGCCAATGAATAAGTATCCATGAACAAAACAACCATAGCAGTTTGAACTTTGACTGTAGCCTAACTTTTTGTGATTTTTTTTTTTGCCATTCGTTAATCATGATCTACTCTATCCTAGGGGACTTGGGGAGGGGGACGGGTGCTTACGGGAATTGAACCCTGCCCATGTGCATGAGAGTATAAGGGTGGCACCAAATGCACTCCACTCCACTTGCAACTTTTTGTGATTATACTCACCTCCTAATGTGTCCCTACTGTGTCCCCACACGTGCCCTTGCCCCCAGCTTGCCTCATTAAACCAAGTACAGGGAAAAGATTGAACACATATTGAGCATGTCTGACACATGTCCAGTGCTCATCGTGTCCCCATCTAAGCAGAGGCAAAAAAAAATCAAAGTGGGGAAAAAAACTGGCTGCCTAGGCTGTTATACTACAAGATAAACAATGTTAAGGACATATGAGTTATCTTAGTGAGCAGAGCTCGGTCAGCTTCTGAGGTGAGTCTACTCCTCAGAATACGTTGAATTTGGTACAATTTTGTTGGAGACTCTGTGATGCAACTATAGCAGAGATAGGTAGGCTAAGTTAACTGAACTCGGTCATTTCCTGAGTTGAGTCTACTTCTCAGACCATATTAACCACTCAGTAAGAAATACAACGATCACCCGACATCTTTTGTTCTATCATACCAAAGAATTCAAGGAATAAGATCAACAGTGGGCAGCAATTAGAAGTCCTGTGGAACGGGAAGAATAGATTTGTCATTTCTTTTTCAAGGCTCAACACAATCTAAAAACTAAGTCACAAAATGACAAAAGGCATAATACAAACAAAAACCAGAATGCAACTATCTAAATGAAAAGAAAAATGTAAACATCTGAACACAACCTATTTTTTGCAGGACTCGAAGCCACTGAATTGATTCTAACCTTGAAATATATGTCTAGTGCCCTGTACAGCCCATCATTCAAAGATCTAGAAGACTCTGGAAGTGCCTCCGCAAGTGCGCGTATCTTTCCAGGTTTCAAGTTCACATCAGAAGCAACTTCAGCCATGTAACTATCTACCAACCTTGCAACTTTTTTTAAAGGTCCAGATGACGGTGAATTTTCCTGATCACATGATAATGGAGAGAACAAAGTTGGTTTTGGTTCTGAACTTGTAAAGTGATGAATAATCCGCTCAACACAATCAGTATTATACAAAGTATCCGAATCCGAGTAACTAGGAATCAGAAGAGAATCAAGGGTGGCAAAATCCAGTTGCACCCCTATTCTCCTCTCCAAAGAGTCCTGGCACAAGTCATTAACACCTAATATCAACGCAACACGAAGAAGCCCAAGTAGGAAACGGCAAAAGGATTTCCCCTTCTTTTCTGGGAGCAGCTTTACAAGGCTTTCCAAAAGTAGTCTCTGATCTACAACAGCAGGCGTCAAGTTGAAACTCGCTACTGTTCTAGTTTTGGTACTTTGTCCACCTTGCCATCTCCCCATACCCGGAAGGTACTTTTTTGCATAATACATAATAGCACCCACCAAATTTTCAGGTCTTATACCCCTTGCTTTCATAGTCTGAATAAGTCTCTCAAATAAA
The DNA here is from genome assembly GCA_016920895.1 of Vaccinium myrtillus. Taxonomy (NCBI): domain Eukaryota; kingdom Viridiplantae; phylum Streptophyta; class Magnoliopsida; order Ericales; family Ericaceae; genus Vaccinium; species Vaccinium myrtillus. The sequence goes on along the minus strand of CM029275.1, from coordinate 11,358,492 downwards.
CAGACACTGAGATAGGATATGTCTTCAAACCACCAGTCGGATTCTGAACTTCGGATTCTGGCGCCAGTGTTTATTCCGTTCCACAGGATACTACCACCAGGGCTCTGTAACGTACCATACATCATCATAGGCCACCCAAATAAACTAGGATCCGTACAAACCATCATAGATAGAGAGTTTAAGCATTTGCTTATGATTTCAAGCTTGTCGGCTTTTCCAATTACTGTTTCAGAACTTTGAAGTGCCATAATACAATCTTTCCAACTCCGGAGCACATTCTTATGAAAGAAACTTTCCGACCTAGAAAGCAAGTTATCTTCTCCATACTCCTCAGTCATTTCAAGATAGTGAGCTGCACAATAAAGCATTATGATGTTTCTGGCCGCTAATTCCACCCGGGAACCATAGCAGAATTTAGCAGCAAGCAAGAAAGCGTCAGATCCACCAGGGAATCCTTCTAGAGTCATTGTGAATGTCCCTTCGTGGGCACTGTGAGATTCTTCTAGTAATTTTGCTATCTTCCCGCATTTTGATATAAGAGGAAACTGGAGAGACATGCATTAGTGTATGTCAATTAGAGTCTGAATAGAATAAATGCATGGTCTTTACCTAATCAGGAGAGGTGAAACAAGAATCGTAATATGTAAAGTGTGAAGATCTAACAATCCCGCAACAATCATATGAACAATATCAACTGAAAGTCTATCGAATCTCACACATGCACTATCAATGATTTTCCTTAAAAGATGAAGTAACAACGGAGAATTATCTTCTTATTTTTCTTTGATGACACGGTTAGTCGGTTACTACTGACAGCACAGACAAGGAAAAGAAGAAGATGTAATAATGACACGGATGACAACAATAGTGCTATTCCCACTCCCAACCAGAGAAAATGTCAGCAAGCAATTAAATGTTTCTAAAAATAACAAAGAAATAGGATTGGAGAGAGGTTCCAATTTTTAGACAAAAATCTTACTTCATGACCATCTAGTAAACAGAGAGACGCCACTTGCATATAGCAAATTTTGGGCAGATGTCAAATGGATATGTCAAACCAACCCTTGAAGCTCCATAGGTTAGATACAAACCAGAACTTCAATATAATTTTGAAGTTGAGGCTAGGGCTGCACATGAAATTCAGTAAAACGCGAAACCGGACTGAACCCAACCATACGTTTTGGTCCCAATCCAAGAATTAATGGTCTGGACACGGATAAATTAGAAAACCGTGAGACATGATTCGGTCCAGAGACTTTTGTTTTGAAACCTTGGATTAACCGTACAGGACCGTGAAGTATTTGTATTCACATATAAGTATGAATTTATAAATATGAAATATTTAGAAAATAAATTTACCTATGCTTCTAAATCATTAAGTTATACCAATAAAACTTCTTAGTCTTGTATAAAATAAAAACCAAAGGGGTAGAGTGTAGTTCTACTCTAAATGGAAAACAATGTGTGTACAGAGTAATCGGCTAGCCTAATCTCCTAATCTCCTTTTCTTCTACCCAACCAAGATCCTAACCATCCCACTATCAGACCATAGCGCTCTTTCTCTCCGGTTGCCCTACCTTGCTACTCTTGCCTTGCATTATGTTGGAAGACCTGCTTTGCTCTTTTGTATTGTAGCCCTACCTTTTTTTTTGTCCTTATGGGATGTACAACTTGGATAAGTAGGAATTTGGTTGCTACACCATTAAGAATGTGGAATGCAATGGTTTGATGTTAGAATCTGGATTTGGTGGTTGTTGAAATTTGGAATTAGGAATTTGGTTGCTGTATTTTTTTTTTCCTACGGTTTTTTGGTTTCTGTTTGCTGCACTATTAGGAATGAGTTTGCTGCACTATTAGGAATGTGGAATTTATTTGTAATCCGCGGATAATAACTGGAACCGAACTGTGACTCATGGATTGTTTCGGAATGGGACTGTAAGACTTTTGGTCCGGACACCGATTGCATTTTCTTAGAATCGTGACTCGCGGTTTGGTCCTCAGATTCCTAAGAATCCAAACCGATCCGGACCATTCGCAATCCTAGTTGAGACTGGTGATGAGTGGTGACACATCCTCTCACTAGGTCACAATTTTTCATCTACGGCGACTCTTTTCGAACGACGACCAAACAAACATTGATTCCACTAGTTTGCATTGCTGCATTACTAGCACACCTTATGCATGACACCAGTGTGATCTACCAGAACTGCATTCCATAATCCATATACGAGGAAACTTTGCAAATACGCCCTTTCAAAAACATAGGACTTCCCACTCCATGAACCATTCCAGCCAGCGAAACAATGTCTCGATGTATAGCATCAAAATGATGCCAGTCCTTATCATGTTTCAGCAGAAACAAGTCGATTTCTAATGATTAAGCATTTTATCAGAGACTTTGCCGCTACGCAATGGCAATAAGGACCTTTTGAAGGAATGGCAAGCCTATGGATCACAAGAATTCCCCTTTTTAAGAGGGGGAAAAAAAAAACTCTCACGAGAACACAAATTCCTTGACATTGTTCGTTTGAAAGCCTACCGTCCCTGGGAGACAATCAGTGGAAGAATTTAAAATATTCAATAAGCAAGAGAACGGTAGAAAGTGATGGAAAGACCAAAAATACTTTCTTTTTAGGAGATTGATTAGCAAGAAAATAGTTGAAAGTGCAAGAACATTAAACTTCTCACTCAACCTACTTATGCACGTAAAGTTGTCTACTTGTCTTCCTCTTTCCTGCTAAAAACACAAGAATTTAGACTTTCTCGTCTCCAATTTGAATCTTAAATTTATTCCTCTTGTCCAACAACTAGATCTCAAGCAAGCTGTTTACTTCCAAGAATAGAGTATTACAACAGTCAAATTACCAATATCTTTTCCGTGACTTTCATGAAACCCAAATGGTATAATGACAACTTTTGGACAGTTTCACTAGACTTTCTATCATTTTCATTTTCATTTTCCAATCTATTTCTCTTCCTAATCGAAGGAACCCTTAGCACCCATTCCAACTTATAGAAGAGAGTAGGCAAGCCTTACCTTGTGCAGATGGAAGTTTGCTCCGTCTACAATTACCGTGATGTCGCTCCGCAAACCTGCATTGCAGAACCTGCCATGCCCATAAGAGATTCACATCACACACAATTAAATATTCAATTGAAGCGATTGCTCCACCAAAGTGATCACCCCAACCAAAAACCAAATTTCTCATTAGCAAGGCCGCTCTCCATTTCAAACAGCTTCCAGTCCAATCCAAAGCCACAATTTCAAGTGGGTCAAACAAGAAACTCGTGGGGAGTGAATTTCACCGGAAGCTTTGCTGATTGAAGTGGAGAATTCATTCCTTTCTTCCATTTTCAGTAATTTTAAGTACTTTATTAATTTTGCTGAGTTGTTAAATAGTGAAGTAGATTTTGTTGTAATTAACTCCAATCATTTATTGTGAGAATTGAACTAACAGGAAATATGATCAGAGAGATGATCAAAAGGTGAACCACAGAGAGAGAGAGAGAGTACCAGTCGTTACCCTCACGGGAGAAAACAGACATCCTCCCAGCAGGAGCCATGACTGACCCAAGAACAGAAACCCACTTCTCCCTCTTTACCAGAGTCCAATTCAATCGAAAACATCAACAACCCAGATACTATAAACCGCTAGAAAGTATAATTTGAAACCTTGTCTTTCTTTTGAAACCCAGTCCACTTATTCAATCTCAACTCTCAAGTCATAGGGGTTTAAGTTTAATAAGAGAGAAAAAGAAAGGGCGGATCTTTACAGCTAAGTCTCCCTGTGCCGTTCGTGGATTTAAAAAGTCGAATTTGGTGCCCACTAAGAAAACCCAAAAACAACCGCCAAACAAAAACAAACAGCAGAAGAAAAAAGGAAACGCACATATCACGACAAACCCATGACCGTCTTTATGTAACATGTAGAACCACCATTACAAAGTCTACAGACATGCCAGTTAAAAAAAAAGGTCTACAGGCATGTGGCATAAAGAATTACTATGAGGAGGGTGCGGATGAAGTTTTAGGCCGGCTGTGGACAAGAAGCAGACACGGCTAATGATGGAGAGAGAGAGAGAGAGTAATTTGGGGGGGGTGTGATCCTGGAGCACGGAAATGTTTTTCGTTTTGCTAGGTGGGGCACTTAGGCCTCCTTTGGGTAAAAAAACCATTGTGGTTTATTTTTCGTCTTTATTCACAAAACTTTAAGTTTGACTAATAATTTTATACTTTTTAGATTTCTCTCGTAGAGAGGAGCCAAGAAACCACAACAAATCGACCGAAAACTAACAAATGCAAAAAAAAATTGAATAAGGACAAAACCAAAAAAACCAAAAAACCACCAAAAAACCAGTTTTTTCAATTCACCCAAAGGAGGCCTAGTCGAACGGGTCGGGGGCAATGATCATCGAGAGCGCGTGGGAACAATGGAACTTATGGAAGATTTTTTAAGAAGAACGTTTTTTTACGGGCATTGATGGTGGAAGTTTGGCATGAATGTGCTATAGTGGTTGGTGGTGGAGATTGGGGACCCACCTTGGTCTTTGATTCAAATTCATGAGAAAATTTTGGGTACAGAGAGGGCAAGTACACTTGGTGTCTCGAACTCCATCCGAGTCGTCCACACATATTTTGGACGGTCTAATTTGTTGGTGGCATTTTTGTCACCCAAACATATTTTTCACGGTCCAAATTTGTTTGGAGTAAATTTGACCCCCAAGACTTACAAAAATGCCACCAACAAACTAGGCCGTCCAAAAACACTGCATTTTTGTCGTCCAAACATATTTTGGACGATCAAAATTTGATGAGGTAAATTTGCCCCCCAAGACTTACAAAAATGCCACCAACAAGCTGGGCAGTTTTGAACGGCTCGGATGTGGTGCTGTGCACCACGTGTATATAACCTGTCCGTTCCCAAAATTTTCTCCAAATTCAGAGTTTAATGGACAGAACTCTCATCAAGTATTAATAGTGTCCGGTCGGGTCCAGATTTAAATTTTTGTGAAAATATACCAGGGTGTGGATCCACAGTAATAATAGAAACAGAAAGTCTAGGTATCCAAAATGAGTCTCAGAAACTACCCAGATTTTGAACTTCAACGGTTTAGATTCTGGCTGAGTGAATCTGAACCGTTGAAGTTCAAATTATGGGTACTTTCTGGGTAGCAGTGCTCGTACACGAATAAAACAGATTTGTACAAGAAAATAATGGGCCATTTTAAGTCCAATTATTATTTGTCATCTCATTTTCCTTATGCAAATTTGTTTTTTTATCATATATCTATCAACATTTGACCAAGCTATTTTTTATGTGAATAACAAAATGAACGATTCCGATTTTTGTTGTAGGCTCGAGATGAGCCCAATAAAACCCGAAACTGGACCAGACTGTAAACAACAAATATTGGACCAAAGCTCTGTCAGAGTTTAATACGCATTCTAGTTGATTGAATTCGGTTAAGTGAAAGTCGCATTTTACTGTCTTAAAGTTCAACTGCCCTAGAGAGACTCTCTCTCTAGAAAGTTAGAGATCCCCTAGGGTTTCATACCCTTTTTGCCGGCGGCTCCCCCTTCCGGCCTTCCCTTTCTCCCCCTCCCCCCCTTCCGGCCTTCCTCTCTCTCTCCTTCTTTCCTCCTTCCATCTCTCAAACCTCTCCCTTCTAGATTTTTCTCAAACCTTCCCTTTTTAGCTTTGTTCGTCATTTTTGAGGGGTGGGGTTGCCGCCTCTCCACCCCACCCCTCCCCCCGCCACCCCTTGCCGAGACACCCACCATCAACCCATGAGAAGACCGCCGCTAAACCTTCTCCTCTGACCTTGATCCGCCGCCGTTGCCACCGCACCACCTCCTCTGCCCACCGCTCCCTCTGTCGACCACCCCCCCCCCTCCACCTCTACCCCATCCCAGATCTAAAGCCCCCTTCATTTTGAACCCCGCCACGCCTCCGTTCCTGTCGGTCTGATGATGGATTGATCTTGGGTGTCTTTGCCCCCTCCGGCTAATAAAGATCTCTGATGCCATGGGCGGCGGCTACGAGAGCTTGGTCTCATCCGGAGAAGTGACTGGTCGGTGAACTCAGTGGATCTCGGTGACCCTCAGTGGGGCGACTCAGTGAGTTCTTGGTTGTACCAGATTTGTTGGGTTTCTGATTAGTTAGTCTTTTGTTTTGCTGTTTTGTATTTCCTGTTTTGTTCTCGATTACTTTGCGTTGTATTGTGTTATGGTTTGAGTCGGGAGTCCGCCTCTCCACCCCTCCCCCCGCCACCCCTTGCCGAGACACCCACCATCAACCCATGAGAAGACCGCCGCTAAACCTTCTCCTCTGACCTTGATCCGCCGCCGTTGCCACCGCACCACCTCCTCTGCCCACCGCTCCCTCTGTCGACCACCCCCCCGCCCCTCCACCTCTACCCCATCCCAGATCTAAAGCCCCCTTCATTTTGAACCCCGCCACGCCTCCGTTCCTGTCGGTCTGATGATGGATTGATCTTGGGTGTCTTTGCCCCCTCCGGCTAATAAAGATCTCTGATGCCATGGGCGGCGGCTACGAGAGCTTGGTCTCATCCGGAGAAGTGACTGGTCGGTGAACTCAGTGGATCTCGGTGACCCTCAGTGGGGCGACTCAGTGAGTTCTTGGTTGTACCAGATTTGTTGGGTTTCTGATTAGTTAGTCTTTTGTTTTGCTGTTTTGTATTTCCTGTTTTGTTCTCGATTACTTTGCGCTGTATTGTGTTATGGTTTGAGTCGGGAGTCCGTTGGGATTCTCTCTGCTAGTGACTGAAATGGGCTCATCATTCCGTCCCCTAGGTGTCGGGTCTGCTTAGACAGGTGTGCCTGCGAGTCGGTGGCCTAGTTTGCCTCTTGCCGTTCTCTTTTCACTTGATAGTGGTTTGATTTCATTCCTGTCTTTCGTTGTAATCGGTGCCGGATGGCTTATGATATGATATCTTGACATTTTCAAAAAAAAAAAAAAAAAAAGTTCAACTGTCGGCCATTAGAAACACTTGTATGGCTGTAAATAAGCTCATACAGTCATACTCCCTCCGTCCCTTTTTAAATTATTCATATGGGAATACGTCCAATTTCAAACTCTTAAAAAACCTATTTTCTATATAACTTTTTAATTTAGTGCAAAAAAAAATTTAAAATGTTATACGAAAGTATATTTTTAAACGTCCGCAAATATACACGTTTCCCAAGTGGATTACTTAAAAAGGGACGGAGGGAGTAAGTAACAGAGAGACGGCGGTTGTCGTTGCGGTTATCATCCATGGCCAAGAGTTTGACTTTTGTTACACTGCTAATGAAGGAAGTCTTCATATGGCTAATCCAAGCAAATCCACGGTTCGTAGGCGAAAATCAAGGCTTCAGAATCTTGACGATGTTCAAAGTGTTCATGCCTTCAAAAAAATCCACAAGGCATAAGCATAAACAATCACATACCATTGAGGAGAGTTGCAACAATCCTCCCGTGTTTTATGCACCGCAGCGTCTTGTGTTACATTACTATCCTTTATCGTTTAATGGCTTTTGCCATTTTTTAGAGTAGGTGTTTTTGTGTGTGTGGTGATTGTTTAGTTTTTTTGTTCTGGCTATCTCCCTTTATAAGGTTTGTTTTTCCTGCGTTATCTTTATTAGCAATGAATTTCTTTTCCTCTTCCACTTAAAAGGGAAAAGAAAGAAAAGAAATTAGTTATGTCAAAGCCTCTACCCTTACCTCTCAAGCATTAAAGGAAAAAAAGAAAGAAAAAAGAAAAGAAAAGCGGTAATTGTTATAATCAGGGCCGGCCCTAACGTTTGGGTTGCCTAAGCCCGTCCCCGAATTGGTTGCCCACTAAATATCTAGTAATAAAAAATGAAAACACATACAAGTATAAAAATAATAATAATCAAGGTTACATTGTTTTTTAAGCTTGAATTAGGTTATAAAGAACCACAATTTATAACCGTATTATCATAAGTTTAACTTATCGAAGAACTCATTTTTAATTGAATTATAATCAATCCACTTAATCTCTCTTGAGAAAATGTAAGGTAAGTTTTTATCAACTTTAACTTACAAAGTTCCTCTCCGCCAAAGCAACTGTAATCGGCAATGCGGCCCTAACATTTTAGGGAGGTGGCCGAAGCAAACTCTTAACATTAATTGAGCCCCCTATATCTTCAAGAGTTCTTTTAAAAAATCACAAAATTAAAAAAATGCAAACTAAAAGGATACAACTATGAAAGATTAACTCAAAAAGATGTAATTGTAAGCATTCTAATTTTTTTTTAAGAAAATAAGAAAATATCCTCATATTTTAACTATAATTTGTGTGAAAAAAAACTAATAAACCGTGTTAGCTGGCTCGATTTTATTTTATTTTTTTCAATTTTCCACCATTGGGATTGTTATTTTAATCAAATGTAAGAACATATAACTTATAATTATCGGAATGGAGTAAATGCTTGCAAATTGCAATGCCTGAGAGCATCTTCACTCCTTCATCAAATCTTTCACCAAATTCAAATTCAAATCTTACACTAAAAACCACACTCCACTCCTTCACCAAATTCTTCACCAAATTTGGTTTTACTCAAATGTTTCACCAAATTTGCTCATCACCAAATCTAAAGCCAAATTTTCAAGGTTTTTTTTTTTTTTTTGCACTTTTATTTGCACTTTTGTCATTCAATGGTGTGGATTAAATCTCCACAGTATAATTTGAGTAAGGGTTGAAAGGAGTCATATCAAGTCAAGTTTTTACTCAAATTTTTACTTAAAAATTTGGGTAAAGAGTGGAGATGCTCCGACATATCAACGAAAAATTAGTCACTGTCCGAACTGCGTTGAACAATCACTCTCCATATCAACAAATGAACCCCATCACCGGGTATTGGAATGTGAGAAGCTATCATGAAATATTATGGGGATGGGGCTAATGCAAATGTATATAAATGTAACAAAGTGAAGCCTGGTTTACATAACGTTAAGTACTACTCCCTACGTCCGGATTTGTTAGTCTATTTCGGAAGTTAATGTCACTTTTCAAATAATTATATCTTATAATTTATAATGTTTTATGTAATTTTAAAAATATTGTCTTATAAAACTAATTGAGATCTATCAAACAAAATTTATATTGAACATATAATTACTTACCAATTTAGAAATATCACTAATTTTGTGTCCGGTTGTAATATAACGATAGACAAACAAATCTGAACGGAGAAAGTATTAAATTAAACGGTGAAGCATTCGTCATAATGACTAACTTCAATGATTAAGCATCGCATGTGAATTTTGACCCAAACAAATTGCCCAAAATCATTCATGGCATTACTCCAAACCCCAATGAAAAGGTAATATTACTTGCACACATCTCAAACACACCTAGATTGCCGATCTTGTTCAGTTGTATGAAGAAAATGGAAAATGACCAAAAAATTTAATTACCTGTAACTTCTTCTTTTATCATGAAAATTGTGGAACCCATACATTATTCAATTTTCTTATTTAGAAATATTTTCCTGCAAAATACATCATGATAAAAAGAAGAATTAAATTATAGTTGTCATGCAAAATTCTTTGTCAACATAATACACATACGAAAAACTAAATTCTTTTCTTTCAATTCACTTCATTTTACTTCACTTTTTTTTTTTCGAGAATAAGTTCTCACACAACACTCACGACAAATTAGGGTTAATGAAAATGAAATTGATATTTGCACTCCCAATTTTGATGCATGGGCTCCAACCTACAGTAGTTTTCCAAAATTACCCTTTTGCAATCTCCAAAAAACATTTACTCTTCTCATTTACTTCAGGCGCTCCAAAAAAGCACATTTTACTGCACGTCACTGAATTGCTTACTTCCATATGTAATGTTTCCTTGGTAGAGTCTTTATGTTATTGTCTCCATTTTCTGCACTAGGACAATCTAGACAAGTGGTCTTCGGCTTATGATTGTAGAATCATCATTTTGTCCATGCAAAGTCTCTTGAAAGTTCTATTACTTTTCTTTTCAAGAGTTCTTTAACTTTGGTGATGTGCTTTATTTGTCGTCTTGCGAGTTTTAAAATATAGATTTACGGCCATTATGAAGATTTTGAGGGAAAACGGTAGATAATAAGTGCAAAAATATTAAGATCTTGTGTCTCAACCATTATAAAGATTTTGTAGCATCAACATTTTCAATATTTTGTGTTGTTTATTTTGGAGAATTTTAGCAATGTTTAGTGTTTTTTTTTTTTTTTTGTGCAAAGTGGCGTGAAGCAATCTAACATAGATGCATGTTTAATGTTTGGAACCTAATGTTTATGTCGTGAATGTTTAATGTTTGAAACGTAATGTTAATATTAATGTTTAAAACCTAATGTTTATGTTTGGTTTTTGGTTCATTTTTCAGTTTGGAGTGCCTTAGTAAATGAGGAGATAATTTGGGGGTGGAGTGCCTCTAGCAATTTTTATACCTTAAAAAGGATAATTTTGTAACTTCATTAAATATTAGAGTCCCTACATCAAAAAGGGAGCCCAAAATCAGCACCCCAATGAAAATCGATAATTCCTTCCGCACGACGGAAATGCACCGACGGCGTCGCAGACGCCGTTGTGGGTCCCAACCGGTCGATCCGAGCCGTTCATCCTTCTCAGAATCGAATTGCAAGTGGGCCCACGAGGGAATCAAGGCAATCGGACGGTTGTATGAGCTCGATCCAAAATCACCCCATTTCGATCCAAAAATTTTGGATCGAAATGGGGATTTTTTGATTGAAATGGGGATTTTTGGATCGAAATGGGGTGATTTTGGATCGAGCTCATACAGCCGTCCGATTGCCTCGATTCCCGCATAAGCCCACTCGGAATTCGATTCTGAGAAGGATGAACGGCTCGGATCGACCGGTTGGGACCCAAAACGGCATCCGCGACGCCATCGGTGCACCGTCGGTGCACCACGGTCTGTGCATGTAGCAGCGTTCAATGAAAATTTAAAGATCTGGTGGTTTAAAAAAAAATCTCAGACTTGATCACTCGGACCCATAGCTGTCTTTGTTAACTTCCTTTTCATCTAGGCTGTCTGATCCACCCTTTTTCAGCAGTCAACATCCCACCATAATTTGATTTACCTCAATGGGGGGTATTTGCTCAAAAAGACCATAATGGTCCAAACAAATCATTTATAAGATCCTTGGGTAGGTAAAAGTAATTGAATTGTGGGACCATTATTTTTAGAATTGCAATAAATCAAATCAATTAAATTAGTTTAGTTAGATGTCCCCCTCTTGATGATAACAATTCTTAAGGGGTCAATATGTGATGCACAAGTTTAAAAAGTGAATAATGAGGGTAATTAGTGCAATTTAAATCGGAACAAAAACATGTATAGTTGTTAAAAAATAAAATAAAAATTCCGTTGGTAACTCAAGACATACACTTGACATAATTTGAATCGGTACTCAAATCTCGACTTGACAAAATTTTGTATTGGTTAATGAGTGTATATATGAAAATAATCATGGGAAAATTTTTTACTACTTCACCCACACATTGATTAAGTAAATCTTGTAGGTAAAAAATTGAAGAACTTAATAACCACTTGGTCATGGAAAGAACGTCTTACGTGCATCGATCATGTAAAGCATCCTTATTTGGCTTCCTACTTTTACTTTTGAGTTAAAGTAGGGAGCCAAACCCCCCAAAAATCAGGCTCTCTATTCTTCCTCCTCAAATTTGAGTAGGCATTGTTCACGCACCTTTTGTTTTTTATTGTTTTCTTCACCGAAAACATCTCCCCAGGGAGGGGAGATTAGTTTTTTATTAGGGGGATTTTTTTTAATAGATTTGAGGGGAATAGTTTAATATAGTAAAATTAAAATAGAGAGTTTGATTTTGTTAGTTTTTTATAAAGTGACTTGCTAATTTATAAAAGGTGTTTTTGAAGTTAAATTTGGTAAAAAATTTGGGTAGGCTAATAATGATGCTCTAAAAGCATCATTATGAGGCTACCTACTTTAACTTTTAACCAAGTGTAGAGAGCCAAACCTCTCAAAACCACCCAAAATCAGCCTCACCAAACAATTGATCAAGTTTATTTTTGCTACAGTGACTACTCAAATTTGGTGCTGCACTATTCACGCACCAAAGACACTGTTCACGTACTGTTCATGCACTATTCACGCATTGTTCACTTTTTTATTATTACGTCTTTTGGGGAGTAGGAATAGAAAGAAATAGAGAGTTTGATTTTGTGAGTTTTTTAAAAAGTGATTTGCTAAATTATAAAAGGTGTTTTTGAGATTAAATTTGGTGTTTTTTTTTGTAAGTCTGATAAGGATGCTCTAATGAGACAAATCATCATCAATCTTAAAAAACAAGACAAAGGAAGCGTCTACTCCAATATCTTTTCCCACTTCACATAGAGGAAGCATCTAATATTAGAAAAATTGAGTAGTAGTGCCAACCCAATCAAATCAAGAGTAGTGATTGCCCACTTAGGTGGGGAAGGAATCTAAAAGAAGCAACAAAGCCTAGGCATTGTTTAAGGTGAGATTGGATATGTTACGTTGTAGGTTTTTAAAGTTCAGTATTGTATTATGAATGAGATTTCATATTTTGACAGTGTCTATATTTCTGAATTTCATATTTTGACAGTGTCTATATTTCTGAATTTCATATTTTGACAGTGTCTATATTTCTGAATTTCATATTTTGACATGCAGTGTCTATTTCGCTGGATATGGAATTCCGGGGGGATTTTATATCTCCTCCGTTAAGTTACTAATGTGACTATTTTGCCCTCCCCGTTTTGTCCTTGTGTTTTTTGCATGAGGATAAAATAGAAAATGTTTGTCACAATCCCAACCAAACACAAACACCGCATTTTTGTCCTTGTGTTGTTAGCAGTTGGTCCAGTTGGTCCAATATTGGTTCAGTTGTTGTGTAGTAGTACTAAATATTGTGAGGTTATAGGTTAATTTTATGGAGAGGAGTTTGATATCTGTGTTAGTAGGGATGGGATTAGAGAAAAAATAAGTTCTTCTATCGAATGAGACTAATAGGCCAGTTAACTGATTGGGTTTGAGCCTCGTTTTAGCAAACTTCTAATTCAAACTAAAATTGTACCAACATAAATGTATAGTGCTTTGAATCATTTCGTATTTTGTTTACCAAAAGCTCATTTGAAATTGAGTTGTCACTTGTCAGTGATGTCTGTTGTTTTTACCCAAAAAATAGTTTAAAAAAAAAAAAACATTAGACAACTACCATTTTTTTTTTCTAACCACGTGCCCGGGTTAGTGTACGACCACCTCGATTAATCCTAAGAGACCAATTCCATCGTCCAATAGCAGATGACCCATTTAAAATCAGAGTAAAGTTTCGTAAGCAACGACC